>OX243825.1:11483968-11956468 GCA_945859605.1 Lumbricus rubellus
AGCCTGTTTGGTTTAAAGATAACTAATTAAGTAGAATTATAATTATTTTAATTTCTCATTTTTTTTATTCTCACATTTATTACAGCGCCCTTTCAAGCTCGCTACTCAGAGGCGCTCCAAATATTAACTATAGGTACTACAGCTTATTACAATAAATATTAGCTAAGTAGACTAATTAATATTATCTCTAATTAATTTACCATGGCAGAATTAAGCGGTCGTTATACCTCTGGGATCCATTCCAGTAGTTAGTGATTTCCGCCGGGACGTTCCAACCCCTTGCCGTTCCGTACATGTCAGTGTAGAGGGCGTCAAGAGGTTCGAAGATGTAGAAGATGTCTGGATTCGTGTTGAACATGTTTCCGAAGAGAGTCGATCCTCCGCGCTGGTAGGTCAGTAGAACAACCGATTTGGTTTCATTTCGAAGAAATGGAACATATGCCTGCAACAGATCAAGATAATGCATATGCGGAAACCTGGACGGAGACTTGTGGGGGGGGGGGGACGAACGAGTGTGGCCGAAGGAAAGACGCGAAAAAATTTTGAGCATCTGGTCGAAAAGTCAAGAAAATTTTCAATTTTCACCGCCGAAAAAGTTGATGACCTTTTCTTTTTAGTCATTTCGCCCCAAAAGTCCCGAAAGTCAAGATAAATCACGCTCAATGATTGGGGGTGGGGGGGAACCAATGCATGGGCCGTCCCCCAACACTTTTAATGGGGGGACCGTCCCTCTGCTCCCCTAGGTTTCCGCCAATGAGATAATGAAGCATATCAACGCTACACTCTAGACAGAAGGGTTGTCCAAAAGAGTAGTCCCAAGGATTCATTTGGACCAAGTAGGCCTAGTTAGTTAACTCATTGGCCATTTTGGCCAAGTAGTTAGCTAACTTTGTATCACTTGGGTGTTTATTATTTATTAATAGTTTCCATGGGATATGATGTTGTTGAAAATTTATGTTTAGAATTGAGCAGGTGCAGTGGGCCAAAAATTGGTAAGATTTTCACAGCGACATCGCTGTACGCCACGTTCAGATCGCCGTTAAAAAATTTAATTACTCTTCTTAAAAACAGTTTAAAAACCGATAGGCCTACAATAGCCTTCGTCGAAAGGATATGAACAATCCCAGCAATCCCAGGCCTACGTGATAGAGTTTCAATTGAATAATACCTGACTACAGGGCCTACTATCCCCCCCCTGTAAGCTGGAAGCAATCCCCCCCTGGCAGAAAATTTTCCCTATATTGCAAGCGCCGAAGGCGCGAAACTGCGAGTGCCAAAGGCACGAAGCCCATAGCGACTAGGGGGTCTGAGGGAGCGTCGTAAGCTCCCCCAGCGGGGTCTGGGGCGGAGCCCCAGAAAGAAACGCATTTTTAGCTGTTGGCATCGACTAGAGCGCACGTTTGAGGCTCTTGTTTGCTAGCTGTTTACGAACAACAAAGTCAAGAAAATTTCACTTTTTTGGATTTGCGCCCTGTAATTGTACCTTTTAAGCTGTCATCTTCACAAAATTGCTCGAGATTTTTATGCGCAGAAACATGGCTTAGGATGTCATAAAATGTCTCCTCCCATTATTTAATTTTTTTTAATTTACACAAATATAATGGCAACATTCTAAAATTTCTCATTATGGGTTAACAGTGCGTATAGTGTAGCTAGGCTACTGTAGTCCTGTGAAGTTTAGAAAGGTCCAGCTTTCAGCAAACTGTCAACTTCTTTTGGTGTATCAACTTGATACACTCAGTTGTACAATGCTCAGCAACATCCATTTTGAGATCCAGACAAATGCCATGGACATTTCCCCGCACCATTCGCCGTAATTTCCTCTCTGGATTCCACCAGAGCATTTCAATAGGACAATCCCCCGAACATATCCCTCAAATGTAGGCTACCCAAGTGTAAGCAATTTGCATTTGTGCAGACTTCAATAGTGATTTAATGTTTGAGGGTGGAGTATAAAAACCATTTGCTTTACTTGATTTTGAACTTCAATTGTTAAGCAACCCAGCTTTTAGAGTTTTAGTGCTTGATTAATGAGTACTTAAACGGACTAAGACCTTTTACTATAAAAAGTACTAATTTACTATTGCTTGTTTGCCTCATATATAAGCTTATCACTAAAATTCATTCTTAAAATATCGTTCATTTTATTTGGGCCTATATTTTAAAACCAATGCAGTGTCAGTAGGCTAGATATAAAATATAACTTAATTTTTAACAATTAATGTAATTAATTATGAGTTGTGAGAGAGCGCCATATAATAGGTGCAGAGACAAATTTAACTGACTGTAAGACAAAGGTTATACTAAAATGAAAATCTACCCTTGAGATGGTGGGATGAACGTTCAAGGGGAATTTACTGTGGGTGTGGGGGAGGAGGGGCGGTACAGAGGGGAGATGCCGAGAGAGATGTCCAGAAGGAAATCTCTTATGCCCATCTATCATTAGAGAGGGATTTCCCTCCCTCTGGCACAAGTTGGATCAGACTAAACTTACTTTCCCCCCCCCGTTGCAAGCCCTGAGGGGTGCGAAAGTGATGGAAGTGCAGGGACAAATTTAAGTGAGTGTTAAGAAAAAGTCAAATTAAATGAAGATTTATCTTGTGTTATGACGGAGAGGGGGGTTGTTCAAAGAATTTACCAGGAGGAAGTCCATGGCAGATGCTGTGGAATACCAAGGGAACATGTTCAGGAGAAAATCTTCTATACTCAACTTTATCAGTAGGGGGGGGAAACTTTTCCCCCCCTGGCCCAAATTGGAAGCAGTCTGCTTCCATCCCCCCATGGCGTAGTAGGCCCTGCCTGACTATGAGCGATTATGAATGAATGGTTTATAGCAACCTGCGGTCACATCAGATATATACATGTAAATCAGGTGTACATGTAGCTCAGGCACCCCTTGAATTCATGGGCGGAGTTTATCAGGGGCTAGTGGGGGCTAAGCCCTCCACGAAGGCCCAAATTCAGCTTTTTTACCATGAAAAGGGTATCCTTTTCGGGTATAGCCCTCCCAATAAGGCCCAGACTCGGGGTTAGCCCTCCCAAGAACGGAAACCAAACTCCGCCCATGCTTGAATTACGGTACAAAATTTTATGCAGAGCATTCTGTGTGCATGTAGCCTATAATTATATTCAAATCTAATTGGGGTCGGTTCTTTGTATTTAGGGTCATCCGTATGCTACGTATGTAAAAGCATCGGTTTTTTTACCCACCCCTTACCTCTGTTGTAACTCGTACATTTTGCGGACCACCCTCCATGATGCGTGCGTACAGATAAGTTTATCGACCTTCTTACAAAAGTTAATTAGCTCAATGCATCTGTGAAACATGTATTTTACCGTGACTACTATTTATTTTTGTCAAGCATTATTTGTAGCTAAAATTCGTATGAACTGCCATGGATGACTGTTTAAATATAAACAGATTTTAATTATAGGCTAAATGTAATAAAATGCCACCGGACGATAGCAATTATTATAGCCATATGAATCTATATGATAGGCCTAATGCAGAGTTATAAATACTGTAGGCTAACGTGGACGTCGTAATAATTAATTATGTAGGCCTATATTTTGCCGTGTCCCTTCCCCGTACACAATTCATCTAAATCCGGTGTCTCCTTCCTTCCTCCCTAGCTGCATACGTAACATTTGGACAGCCCCTTACGACCTTGTATACAATGTATAGCATAATAGTTGTTTGTTATTGTCATGCATATATCTTGCGCGCATGAGAAACGCGTTCGATAGAAGAATTGTAGCGAATCAAGGTACGCCGTATTGAATCTCACAAAGACAGTCGTCGTCAATTCTATAAAGACGTGTTTTATGTCGGCCCTGTATGATCGACCGCGTCTTTGTATAGGCCTACCACTTGCACGTAGGCCTACGTCGGCGAGTCTTTTGTTGTGAAGGCACGGCCTACCACCGACACCTGGCATATTTTTTAGACAATTGGCAGTTGTCATTATGACAGCAAAAACTGAAACATTTGCAGCTTAGGCCTATTTTAGATTTATAAGAAATGTAAAAGATTTTAATTATCAGAAAAATATAATTATGCAGGAATCGTGGTGGGACGCTAGAACTCGTTATCATCGTATTTTGTATACTATTAGCCTATTATTAGTAGTATTAATAATAATAATAATTATTATTATTATTTTATCACTATAAGCAGTAGCAGCAGTAGTAGCAGCAGTAGCAATAACTGCAGTAGTTGCTGCTGCTGCTGTAGTATCATCAGCAATACATCATCATCATCGTCGTCGTCGTCGTCGTCATCGTCATCATCATAATCATCATCATCATCATCATCATCATCATCATCATCATCGTCATCATCATCATCATTATTATCATCATTATCATCATCATCAATATCATCAAAATCATCATCTCTGGTGCTGGCTTTAGTGATAACTGGGCGCAATATGAATTTTGAGACACACAGCTGTTTGACACGCCTATCGTTAAATACCGGATATACAGTGTATATTCCTGTATCATAGTCGACTGTCGTATACAATTGACAATGTTCGGACAAGACTGTCTTGTGCCATAGGAACGGTCATGATCATAATCTTGGACAAAAGAATTTCTGTCTACGTCATCCAGTTGTCTCTGATGCCATAAGACTCTATTGTACTCCGGATCCATATGAACTGAAAATGCAGTCTTACCTTTAATCTTTTATCGTTCGTACTTGAAGGGTACCATTCTGCAGAAACATATAAAATATAGGCATATAGTCCGTCTGTTAGGCATTTACAACAATACAGTTTAATGTCTAATTTATGCTAGGCCTACAGTTTGCACAGTAGGCCTAGTCTGTTACGAAACCACCGGCTCTGCCCATTGTTGACCTTAACAATATCTCAAGAGTCTTCTGGGTGTGTCTACCAGCTTGGATATTATAATCGCTATCTAGCATAATGCATATAGGCTGTCGCAGTCTATAGCAAATATATTTAATATTAATACATTACAATACCTATTGTTCCCAGCTCGCAATCAGGCAGCGCTGCGGCTTTTCCGTGTACACCATGATAACAATAACAAGAGTGATAATAATGATAGTGATAATAATAGAAATAGTGACAACAACAACAACAACAACAATAACAACAACAACAACAATAACAACAACAATAATAATAATAATAATAATAATAATAATAACAAGAACAAGAGCAGTAAAAATAAACGTACGTGTTGACATAGCCTACACATAACTGCAGACACGCACATATAGGCCTAGTCCGTTCGCAAATTCATGCATTAACATGTCTACAGTTGCTAAATTCGCACATGCATACGAAACAAAGCATAGGCCCTACATGTACACTGTGGCCACAATAAAATGCAGTGGAGCGCGAAATGATTGTGCTGATGAAGTGGACACGTAACGAATTTTAACTGCTTCACACTCAATAGTAGCTGCTAGCACAGTCCTATATGACGCAATGTGGTTTACACAATCATGCATGCCAATCCATCATGATAATTTATTCTGCCGTGATCAATATTGAGCCATTGTTCGGTCGCATGTGGCAGGTTCTTTGCAATTCATAAGTGGTTAATGTTTTTATCTGTCTGTCAATGGCTTCCACTTCATCATGTGCTTCATTTATTCCACAGCATGCCAATACACTGCAGCCTGACATAATTATACATGTCACACTCACGAATGTTTTCAAGCCAATTCGCGACGCGAAAACCATTCAGCGCTTAGACGAAATTAGTCGCAATCAAATTATCATAATCGTTGATTTATTTTTCAAAGCAATCTCTTTTTGAAAGACGTCGCATATTATTGTCAGCACTGCTCTCTGCAAATGACATCCGCAGGCAGCTTCGTTTAATTGGCTAAGACTTGTCCAACTTCGTTTGATAGCTATTGATTCCTTCATTCATACATTCAGCTATGCACTGTATAATGCACATTGTTAAACAACGCAACTATTGATCCTGTTAACCATTCATCACTCATCCTCTCATCACGCAGTAATAATTATGCGACCAAATTTTGTTCTTTAATCCACACACCCGTCCATCCATCCATCCACCTGTCCGTTCGTCCGTCCGTCTATTCATCCATCTGTTGGTCCGTCCGTCCATCCGTCCATCCATTCCATCCATCCATCCATTCATCCATCCATCCATCCATGCATCCATCCATCCATTCATCCATCCATCCATTCATCCATCCATCCATACATCTATCCATCCGTCCATCCATCCACTCACCCATCCATCCATCTAACCATCCATCCATCCATCCAGCCATTCATCCATCCATCCATTTATACATTCAACCAACCATCAATCCACCATCCCAATCATCCATCCATCCACCCACCCACCCAACCATCCATCCATCCATCCATCCTTCCATCCATCCATCCATCCATCCATCCATCCATCCATCCATCCATCCATCAATCAATCCATCCATCCATACATCCATCCATACATCCATCCATTAATCTATCCATCCATCCATCCATACATCCATCTAACCATCCATCCATCCAACCATTTATCCATCCATCCATACATTCATCCATTCATCCATTCATTCATCCATCCATCCATTCAGACATTCATTCATTCATCCATCCATCCATTCAGACATTCATCCATTCATTCATCCATCCATCCATTCAGACATTCATTCATTCATCCATCCATACATCCATCCATTCATCCATGCATTCATCCATTCATTCATTCATCCATCCATTCATCCATCTATCCATCCATACATCCATTCATTCATTTATTTATTCATCCATCCATCCATTAATCCATCCATCTATCCATCCATTAATCCATCCAATCTGACGACGAAAAAGTATTAGCCATGAAATAGCTAAAAATCCGTAAACAATTATGCCTATCTTAGCTGCCATGACTAATACCATTCATCACCTTCAGTTCAGTAATACCCTGTTGTTAAATCTATTGTTATATGTTTGACTGGCGCAAAAGTTTCTCACGAAAGCAATCCACACAACACGCGAACTCTTTTGCATAAGAGTCTACACGCCTGTCCCGGAGACGCATGCGATATTGCATTTAAGAGTCGTATAATAATTATACGCCTGTCACGGACACACATGCGAGATTCCTGCCTGACGTTGGGTACACTAATTATTTATTATTACGGTATTATTACGACCTTTGTTCACACACTGGTCGGCCACTCTCACAGTCCTGATTGACCGGTGGGTTAGATTGAGTGACCGATTGATTGAGTGACAGAGTGATTGAGTGACCGATTGATTGAGTGACAGAGTGATTGAGTGACCGATTGATTGATTGACAGATTGGTTGAATAAGACAATGATCGAACGAATGACCGGCAGACCAGTTGATTGATTGACCAATTGACAGAATGATTGATTGGTAGAATGTCTGACCCATTGCTGATTGGTTTATGAAGTATAATAAATAGGCAGATGTAGTGAGTGGATAGATTGATGGATGGGTGGATATATGCATAGACAAATGGATGGATGGATAGATGAATGGAAAAACGATTGGATGGATGAATGGATAAATAGATGGATAAGTAAATGGACAAATGGATGGATGGATGAGTGAATGAATTTATAAATGGATGGATGAGTGAATGGATAAATGGATGGATAAGTGAATGGATATATGGATGGATAAGTGAATTGATAAATGCATAGTAGAAAATGTCTCAACAGATAAATGAATGAATAGATCGATAAATGCAGGGATGGATAGACACGTGGATAGAAGGATCGGTGTCAGATAATTTTATAGATAAGATGAATGGATGGTAGGTAAATGGATAGATGGATGGATAAATAGTTGGATAAACATTGTGTGAGGTTACGCAATAGGAAGCCATGTACCGCAAACAACGCTGCAGATTCACGATCAATAACAATAATATTATTATGAAGAAAATCGCTGCCGAAGAAAGCAATGCTGTGCATTATTTCAGAATAAAAAACTTAGTCTTATCATGTTTCAAGTTTCAAGTAGATGCTTTAAAACAGAAAAGGCATAATAACATAATATGTGTAAAACAGTTTGTGCTATCGCCAGAGGCTAATCTTGTGATGATTAGTCGAATATATAAGCCTATATATATATATATATATATATATATATATATATATATATATATATATATATATTATAGAATAATAGTTGGAACCTGCAGTGTATTGAGCGTGCTCTAGAAATCATTGAAACTACCAGATAGCGAAACTCCTCGGATTACATGTATAGATCTACAGGGTGCGCCAAAAAAAAGACCCCCCTAGGTTTTTTGCCACTATCTTGGCCAAAATTTAGAATTTTCGAATGAAATTTTACAGGCTTATAGACAATTCATATTTACATATGATGGCCAGATTTCATCAAAATATTTCAAACAAAACAAAAGTTATGCCACTTTTAGGGAGGTCACCCCCCGTTTTTTGACGTTTCAAAAACGAAACGCAATTTTTTAAGGTTTTTTGCGAATATCTTGGCCAAAATTAAAACAATCGAAATGAAATTTTACACGCTTATAGACAATTCATATCTACATATGGTGGCCGGACTTCATCACAATATTTAATACTGAACAAAAGTTATGCCACTTTTAGTGAGACCACCCACCGTTTTTTGACGTTTCAAAAACGAAACGCAACAAAAAGTGACAAAAACACGATTTTTTAAGTCTCATCACAAATAACTGTTGTCAAATGAACTTGGTAGTGTTTCCCAACTTGTGTTCAATGTGCCCACCACCCGTGCCAAAACTTATTTTGAGTCTCTATGAAGAGTTCTTGATGGACCTGTTGATTATCTGACAGATTCATTATTATTTCTTATTTTAAGAATTTGATTGTCATCTTGCTAAGTGACTTCTCGGTGACGTGCAGCTACGCTGGTACCCTGTTTCTTTTCTAAATAGTAATAATAATGATCATCTGTCAATGCGAAGGCTATTTGATAATAACTATTTGAGATGAGAATGAATAAAATCGTGTTTTTGCTGCGTTACATCTTTGAATTGTCAAAAATAGGGGGGTGGCCTTAGTAAAAGTGGTATAACTTTTGTTGTTTTGGAAATATTTTGATGAAATCTGACCACCATATGCAGATATGAAATGTCTTTAAGCCTGTAAAATTTCATTTTGATATTCTTACTTTTGGCCAAGATATTGGCCAGAATATTTAGATTGAATTTTTATTACTTTTTGTTGCGTCGCGTTTTTGAATCGTCAAAAAACGGTGGGTGATCTCCCTAAAAGTGGCATAATTTTTGTTCTGTTTGAAATATTTTGATGAAATCTGGCCATCATGTGTAAATATGAATTGTCTTTAAGACAGTAAAATTGCATCTCAAAATTCTTACTTTTGGTCAAGATATTGGCAAAAATCTTAGGGGGGTCTTTTTTTTGGCGCACCCTGTATATAGGCATATTATATTTATGCGGTGTTTATATTCGCAGGAAACTCGTAATGGCAACCGCAAACCGATCAGTTTCTAAAATACTACTCAAAATCAAAGTGCATGCACGATACCAGCGTATATTTACAAGAACTGTATCTAGTCAGTGGCTCTGGCACTGCAAAAAGCACAGTTTTGTGTTTAATAAAAAAAAGCCTCAGTAAGAGCCCCAGGAAGCAGACGTGGCTCCCGTGGAAGTCCATCCCAGACCATTGGGCTCACCACGAAACGGCTAGATTCTGCATAGTTGCAGTTCGTGCGAATGGAACCATGCAAGAGCACTCCGTTCTGTGCAGAATGGAAGGGACGGTGGCCTTGGATACCTGTGGAGCAACAGAGCTCTCCCGGATAATTTGGGGGTAACACCGAGCTGACATTGTCGAGTCAGAGCCGCGATCCTATAGCATATATACAATTAAATGAAAGAATAGGCCTATAATAGGTATGAAAATTTTTGTACTTAAATTTTGGTATATTTGTTCGGTCGAATGAGCTCAGTGCATGAAACCGATTGAAAGTCGGCGGGCAACGAATAGTTTATAATTATACACCTTTAGTATTTAAAAATAATAACCTTCGTTTTCTATACATGTTTTGACGGTATGTATAATAATTATTGTAAAGGTCTACTGTAGCCTATAAATCACCCAAAGCATCGGGAACATGAGCTTCGTGTATTCCTGGTGCACTCCTCGCCCTCAGAGGCTCGTTATTGTCCACATGCTATTCGCAAACATAGCATTGTGCTCTTTTCTAACAGTGGCCAAGTGATACTGTTATACTGCAATGGGACGTGATTTCCTCTGTTTGGACTATACAGGATTGCATATGCAGAAAAAGCGCCCAGTCCTACAGTACGAGTCTACGAATTGGGCCTATAACAGTTAGGCTACAGAACTGCGATATTATACATAAAATTATGGATAGGCTACAGAGCTCTCCCAGATAATTAATCTGGGGCAACACCAAGCTGACATTGCCGAGTCAGAGCAGCGATCCTTTAGTATAGGCTAATTATATACAAATGAAAGAATGATTTTTTTGTATCTAGGCTAATTTGCTCTGTCGAATGAGCTCAATAGACCTATACAGAGACTGACTGAAAGCCAATGTGCAACGAAAATTTTATGCACCAATAGTATTTAAACTAATGGCATTCGTTTTTCTATGCATGTTTTGTCGGCACATGTACAAATGACCAAAAGCATCGGGAACATGAACTTTTGCAGTTCTGGTGCATTTCTCGCCATCATAATTATTATGCTCGTTATTGTCCACATGCTATTCGCAACATAGCATTGTGCTCTTTTCTAACAGTGACCATGCAGGTGCATGCATGATGCTGATGCACTGCAATGCGATATGATTTCCTCTGTTTGGACGTACAGTCGTACATGATTGTATACATGTATGCAGAAAAAGCGCTCAGTTAGACAGTAGTAGGCCAAATCTACGAAGAGGGCCTAATGCAGAACTGCGATAGGCTATATAATTATATATGTATTGCATATATATATACTGTATATATATAATTATATATATATAACAATCTTAAACAAGAATTGATATAGATTAACAATAATTCCAGTGACAAATGCAAGGGCAAGCATAGGCCTACTGCCCGAAACAAAAGTGACTAAGGTGCCCACATTAAGTCCATAAACACGTTTAATGTCGTTTACCCGTTCACATGCAAATCTATTGAATGTCTCCATGGCGTGCTGTCAATGTATAACTCAGAATTGGTAGCCTATACGGACGTAACAATCTCAACATATTTCACGAACGCTGAAAGCTGATTAGAGTTATTTTATTCTTGTGCAAATCTTCAAAACTCTTTACCGACTGAGTACAAGGGCGGATACAGAAACTTTGGACGGGGGGGCAACAATTCTTGGCCTTGGGTCTGGACATTTTTTTCGTATCCGCCAAAAAAGTTGATGACCTTTTTTAGTCATTCAGTCCAAATCCTTTAAAATATACCAAATTATATGCTTTTTGAAACAAAATGGGGGCACGATACATGGGCATTTCTAAATGGGGGGGGGGGGCATGGCCGGATTGGCCTCCTGGATCAGCCCCTGACTGAGTATACGTATTAGATTTGAATAAGCCCTATAAAAATCACCTGCCTCATACACACAGTTGGACATGGGCATGCCGAAGCAACTCGGCAAAAATAAACTATAGAGAACGACCGGCATTGTGCCGCAGAACAAAGCAGCCGAAAGTCTCACGCAGGTGCAGAATCATAAAACTTTAGCGACTGTGGAGACATGCAAGAGCCGAGCGCCACTCAATCGTTGCACAATAATATGCTTACTTTATAACCACTTCATTTAGACGTAATGTATTAACGTCTAAGACCACGTGATATCGATTAATCAGCGCAGACGACAACAGAGTGCGGCGGGAAAGGCCTGAAACCTTTTGTGGAGAAGGAAAGGTGTGTGTGTGTGTGTGTGTTTGTGTGTGTGTGTTTGTGTGTGTGTGTATTTGTGTGTGTGTGTGTGTGTGTGTGTGTTTGTGTGTGTGTATTTGCTGTTCAACGTCACTGTGTGGTAATAAAGACCATTAGCGACATCCTCCTCCTTTATCCAGACTTGGGACTGGCACTGGCAGTGTGCAACCAGTGGCGGAGTTAAGAAAAGGGGGGGTCTTGAATCAATGAACAAGATGTCGTCCCGAGGGAATGAGCAGTCTGGATCATAATCATGAATTTATATAGTGCCACCTAATGATAAACTCTTCAGTGGCGTTTTCGGAAGCGGTAGGCATAATTATAGTCCTATTATAATACTGGTTACAAATCTTAGTGGTTGAAATCAATTTCAAATCTAGAAATTTGTATGTTGTCAGCAATGGTAATTATGATGTGATATTTAAAGTGAAGCCCGAAAGGAAAAGTGACCAGTGACTCAGAGAGGCTCTCGACATGGAACCAGTGGATTCAGAGTTGAATAATACAGACGCTGACGATTATTCTTTAAAAAAATAAAATCGACAGATTCATTCAAATTCTATATAAAAGAAAAACATTGAATATTCTAATCCTTATATTTATATTGGTTAGCAATGAGCAATGATTCCAATGTGCCTGGTTGGAACATTGGACACAATATTATTATGACAGCCACTCATTTCCTTATGCACCGTTCCCAATGGTATGAACACCGTCTTAGCCAGGGCTTAAAGTGTGGCAGGACGGTCATGGACGGCGTCGTGGCACTTGTTTTCCAATCTCTATGCCGTCCTGCCACTTATTTGGCCAGCACACCTGAAAATGTAAGGGTCGTCCTGGCACTTCTTTTGAAAAGGTAAGGGGCATCCGGGCACTTTTTTTTACACTTTTAGCACTGGTCTTAGCACATCGCAGAAGCCATGCCATTCACAGCTTGTTCCAGTTGCACGGAAAATAACAATTTGGTTGGAGTATATTATGTCTACCTGACTTCAATAATTGCAAACTCAAACCCACAGGTTGAAATTACAGCAGGTTCAAATTTTCCCAATTCAGCGGATCTTTAACATCCCTTCTTGGCCCATTCTTGTAGCCAACACAAGTGATTTTATGTTAATATAATACTATGCATACACAGTTAATTCTATTTCTAGTTCAAATAAAAGAATGACAAACAAAGCATCAATTATTTATTTCAGACCAGTGCATGTGCGTAGGTCTAGATATCTTGAAGAGGCGCTATCTAAATTTTCAGAATGAATGAACGAATGATTGATATACATGGGCGCCCGCAGATTTTTTTGAAGGAGGAGGCAAAACTCGATGGTTCCTGTTAATTTTTTTAAAGCAATAGGTTAAAAATGCAAAGCAGAAAATTAAGAACATGCGTGGGTATTTTTCATAGAGGTTTCTTAATGTAGCCTAAACTTCTCAGTTTCACTTTTAAAATGTTTTATTATGAATAATTATAGTGACTTTAGTGCAAATAAATTTTTTAACAATCAAGAAGTAGCAGTTAGTTAGGTTTCAACTTTCCAGGGGAGGGGCAAGTGCCCCCTTTCCCCCCTATGTGTGGACGCCCATGTTGATATCTATGAATGTATCTTTGAGTGCACATGTGGCCTATACTGCATAACGCCCTCTAAAAAATCCGGAAGTAATAGCATTCCACGTTTAGCCACATCTGTACAGGAGCCAGGGTGACGGAGTCAACCCTGTTGTGAATCTTCAACTGGATGGGCGTGCCTGAACATTGTCGCAGCAAGAATAAAACTTTTATCCACTGACAATAGGCATTGTGCAGCGTTCGACTGTGTAGCCTACAAGCCAACAACTGTTAAAGAAGTTCAGTGAGCGGTTACCTCTCAGGCAAAAGCTGTTCAGCATTTGAGGAGCCTCGTGACCGATACATGCAAAATATTAGCGATGGCCAACATCGCTAATATGCGAAATGGCTTTTTCAACATCTATTCATCTGGGGTGATACGATTATTTGGGGATACTCCATTTCGTGACATCTTCATAGCTAGCTACATTCATAGGTCTATAAATAAGTCTGCTGGGGCAAAGGACGGGTCATGCTGAACCAAAGTCTCTATTCTTTTTTTGTTATCCAGACATTCTTTTTATGGACCGAAGCCGGTGACCGGAACAGTTCGTCAAGATCTCTACTGAAGTCAAATCTGGGAATGTGTGTGAATTTATCGGGGCCGGTTCACTAGTTCACTAGGGCTCAGTGGTGTAGGGGTTGTGTTCGGTGCCTTGGAGCCGGAAGGTTGTGCGTTCGAATCCACCTCAAGCCGCCGCGTATATGGACCTCGAGCAAGTCCTTCACTCCAATTGATCATGCTCTTCGGCGTGAAGCTTCGCTTCAGTGTCCGAGCTGTAGTCGGGAGTTGCTAAGTCCACTCTTGAAAGACAAGTTTTCTTCCATGTCTCGTCCTCCATCTTCCTCTCCTTCTTATCCTACTCCTCCTCCTCCTCCTTCTTCTCCTCCTCCTTCTCCTTCTCCTCCTTCTCCGTCTCCTCCTCCTCCTCCTTCTCCCAGCCCCTCGCAGCTATATCTACTTCTTGAAAAAACTGGACAAATTATCAGTTATCACCCTGAGTTTCGTGAGCAGATGTATGTTCCCTCACAAACATCTGAATCAAACATAGCCTAAGCCCTATAATTAAAAAGCGGTCGATTCACACGCATAGTTCACGTCGCGGACTGGGGGGGGGATGCCAGCTGTACACACACGTGAAAATATTCCTGCATTCAGGCACACACTCATAGCCTACTTAAGCGCGGAAGAGGTTTGTGTTAAAGTTCAAACCTATGAGTAACTATAACCACCTGCCGGTAGTTGTTACAACTAAGCCATTGTTTAACCCATTTTAGCCCACAGTTCCACTTCTGGAACAAGGGGGATAAAATGTCACGGGTTACGTACTTTGAACTTCCCACCGGAAGTAATGGACAGGAAGTGCTTAGCAATAAACAATACATCAATTTTTGGTGAAACTTCATTGAAATTCTTTGTTATTATTCAATTACAATTTTTTTACTTTTTACATTGATTATTTCCTGTTTCCATTGGAAATGCCCAGCAGAAGGTAATTATTACAATGTCATTACTTATTTCAAATTTTAATTTCATAACTAATTTCAACGGGAAATACTGTATAGAAATTTGTGTAATACATCGAAATTGTAAAAAAAAAATTATCCTAAGGAATTTAGCAATTTGAACTTTATGTTCCATATGTGGAACTGTGGGAAACAACAGCACCAAATTTGTATTTTTGCTTTCTGTACTGTATGCAATGAAAACGCTCAATAATATACATACTAACTGCAAATGGAATAATAGTTATGGAAGGGGACATATAATGTTTGTATTTATATATGTATACATGTATGTATGTGTGCATGTATGTATATATGCATGCATGTATGTATGTATGTATGTATGTATGTATGTATGTATGTATGTATGTTTGAATGTATGTATGTATGTATGTATGTATGTATGTATGTATGTATGTATGTATGTATGTATGTATGTATGTATGTATGTATGTATGTATGCATGCATGCATGGCTGCATGCATGCATGCATGCATGCATGCATACATGCATGCATGTATACATATATAAATACATACTATGTCCCCTTCCATAACTATTATTCCATTTGCAGTTAGTATGTATGCATTTGCAGTTAGTATGTATGCATGCATGCATGCATGCATGCACGCATGTATGTACATGTATGTATGTATGTGTTTACATTCATGCATGCATACATAAATACACACACATACAATGTCATACATACATACATACATACATACATACATACATACATACATACATACATACATACATAGATACATACAATACATACATACATACATACATACATACATACATACATACATACATACATACATGTATTACATACATGTTTGTACATACATACATACATACATACATACATACAAATATACATACATAGTTATTACATACACACACACACATACATACATACATTCATACATACATACATACATACATACATACATACATACATACATACATACATGCATACATACACACATACTACACAATGTCATATGTATATACAAACATACACAGGCTTACATTCATAAACATAACACATGCAATCATACCTATATAGATTACATACGTACACAGTACACACATATATACATGGATAAACATAATTATACAAATAGAAACACATGCATACATGCATACATACATACAAATATGCAGACATTATTCACACTTTCACAAAACCCACTAGACATGCAAGCTGTGAATTGTTTGCTGTTTAGCTTCACTCGAAACTTCAGCAGAACTAAATAAGAAATTATCTTGCAACGATGTTCATGTACCTGACAAGATCCCACAGTTCCACTTCTGGAACAAACATATTTTGTGCAAATTTCTATGGAAAAAATATAATTAAATTTCACAGAATATTTTTCCTCTTCATTTTGTCACTAAAGCAACATTGTAAAAGAAAAAAAATTCGGAAAAAAAATTCGGGCTAAAATGGGTTAAATTGGCATAGTACGATGGCCTGGAATTCAGGAGCAGTCGGTATAAATCTTAAGCCAGAGAGATTATGCGCTGAAAATACAACGACATAAGTTTGAATGTTTGAATCTGCATTTGTTATAGCGCCCCTTCAAGATCTCTCTACTCAGAGGCGCTCCCGAATGCAGAACGGACACTGCATCGGAATTCCACGCCGAAGCGCAGAGCAATAATTGTGAATGAAGGACTTTCCCAAGGTCCTCATGCGGCGAGGTGGATTCGAACCTAGAACCTTCCGGCTCCAAGCAACGACGCCACCACTACACCACCGCGCCTCGTAAGTGAAAGGTTGTCGACTAATTTGTATGTATAAAGCTCTCAAACCCATGCATAATTGCAAATTGGTAAGAGACTTCAAACTGAAAACCCCACATGCCAACACTGAGTCAATATTATTATATACAGCTCGATTGAAGCGTAACAGGCCAGGAGACCATTAAATCAAGTAGGCCTAACCGTGTGACTTGCATAATGGTTGTGCACTCTAAAGGGCTCCACCTGCGCCTATTCCTAGTTCTGTCTCATTGTATTCGATGACTATAGTTTGGTTCCCCGACAATTCGGAGCCAGGCAATACGAAGCGCACAATTCGAAGCCGGACAATCTTCAACTTTAAACGGTGAGGACAATTCGGAGCCGGACAAATCGAAGAAGCCAATAATTGCCCTCTCCGATTTGTCCAATTATTGGGAGCGGTCAAGAATTATTGTCATCAATAGAACTTTGGTTTTTTAGCAGCAAATAATTATTGCTTCTTTCCATAAATCCAACTTCCATTTAACCTACACCAGTTTCGTCAATCCATGTTCTATAGGCCTATTAGCAAGAATTAGGCCCATCTTCATACATCCAACTTCTATTTAAGCAGCAACATTTTCGTCAATCCATGTTCTATAATAATAATTTGGCCTATCTTCATGGACGGAGTTTGGTTTCCGTTCTTGGAGGGGCTAACCCCGAGTCTGGGCCTTCTTAGGGGGCTAACCCCGAAAAAGGATACCATTTTCATGGTAAAAAAGTTGAATCTGGGCCTTCATGGAAGGGGGTCTTAGCCCCATAACCGCTGATAAACTCCGCCCATGCCTATCTTCGTAAATCCAACTTTTATTTAAGCAAAACATTTCTTCGATCGAATTGCCCGCTCCGAATGGTATTCTCTGAATTTCTCGCTCCGAATTGTCTGTCCCCGAAACGCACACCGTTTGGTTTAATGACTTACTAGGACCTAATGATCATGTAAACCGATTGACGAAGATGATGGTGATGATAACGACGACGACGACGACGGTGATTGTGATGATGATGATGATGATGATGATGATGATGATGATGATGATGATGATGATGATGACGATAACCATGATGATAACGACGACGATGAATGTTTGAGCACGTAATGGTAATCAAATTCGAATCACTCAGCAACTGTGATGAAAATACCTGTAAAAGGTCCCTATTACGATTTTAGGCTTATTAAATATAATATACACTGTGCCCCATAAAAAAACACACCAAAAAACTTTGTCATGAAACGCATGTAAGTCTAATGTTAAATAAGAAAATGTAATGTTTCATTTAAGAAGATGTTTGAAGTGATGTCCCTTCGCTTGAACGCAGGCTCTCAGCCATGGCCGCCACTGCTCAATAGCGTTGTCAATGACACTCTGCTTCAACTGTGCTCACACAACGATGAGGCGCTCCTTCAACTCGTTGATGTCCCGTATTGCTGTCTGGTAGACGCGTTCCTGTATTAGACCCCAAATTCTGTAGTCAACGAGATTGAGGTCTGGTGAGTTTGCTGGCCAAGTTCCGGTCCAATGACGCTTGGTGTTTCACGTCGCAACAACGCAATGGTGTCCTTTGCGCGATGTGCTGGGGCGCTGTCCTATAAGCTACTAATCTGTTTAAATGTTTCCAAACACGCCTAGTCTGCATCACTGCCTCCAACAGCAATCACTTCTGTGATTAAGTAAATTGTAAACTATTTTGTGGCAAAATTATTTGAGAAACAACGTACAAACTTTTATTACAATTGGCTTAGTTTTATAGAAGATTTTTGAAAAAGTTTTTTGGTGTGTTTTCTATGGGGCACAGTGTATTTAATAATATTTAATAATATTTTTATGCAGTAACCGTCTCGTCTTGCCGTGGAGGGTTCGAACCCGATACTCTTCAAGTTACAAATTGAACAATTTAACCAGCTCCCTACTGCGTGACAAAAACAACAAATCTCAATTCAAAACTATTGTCGTTATTTTTCGATGTCTTACCGAAGGAGAGAATGTTCCCGAGTACAAAGTAGGCGAAGATGAAGCCAATCCAAAGGAGCAAAAGTCGTACGATTCTTCTGCGGCGGACTTGTTTCAGACATAACATCTTCCCCTTGCATGCACACTCGTCAGTTGCGAACACTACCAACACCACCACTCTGCGACCACATGCAGAAGCAACTGCAGAACCTTTGCTCCAACACCACCACTATAATTATCACCAACATGCAGCAGCAACTGCAGAGCTTTGGCTATCCTTTCTACGGACTAAATAACCAACTTTAGGTCATTTTTTATCTGACAGCTGCATCCGGCCCATTGCTATATTATATTCCTCTGTGTCAACTAGCGTTCGCCGCACATGCTATAACATTGCGCTCGGTTATAATGCTGAGTCTCAAATAAGGCGCTCATTGATTAGCCCACCCTCCTGTGATTTCAAGGAAGTCGGACCTGTTCAATACGCTGCTGAACAGACTGTTCTGTATAACACGACACATCGGTTTGAGGCGGAGCGACGCAGCACAGTGCAGCAGCATCGTCTTCGGTTTTAAAGCCTTTGCATTCATAGGCCCTATCCAAAAATATCTGCTATGTGTATTATTTGTATACATGTTGCATTATATTACCCTGGTATTATGTATATAATTATTTGCGCATGCATGCACAAAGGGATATTATAGGCGGATGCATGTATAAACATGTTCATTATACATGTAGACCTATATTTATATAAAAAATTATACATAAGTTGCATTATCCATATATATTATATATATTTAGACCTAGGCATGTTGCGTTAATCAATCCGGCATTTGTATATATTTACAAATATCCGATATACATATATATATAATATGTATATATATACTTACGTAGCATTATCTCAACCCCATATTAGGTACGTACATATAGGTCTATCATGCCCATGTACAAAGGTTAGTGGGACAAGGGCTATTGATAGCACGACATCATAAGCGCTAGGCACATCATGTCTGTGAATTTATGGACAACGTCTGCAGTGAAGGCAGACGGTCGCATGCAGCCACGATGAAGACACCCTTCGCCCAGTGAGCTCTGCCTGTTTCGATGGGTATAAATGCGTTTGGCCGTAAAAAAACACCCGTGCGACAAACCTTCGTTCATAATACTACGCATAGGTGTTATCTGTAGCTACCTTGCTATAGCTATGTTATTGTACAGACTGTACAGCAGGTAGGCAGCCGTAAAACTATCCAGCCATGAAATATAGCAACGAAGACTCCCATGGTTTGGGCAGGCAAAGAGAGAGAAAGAGACAGATACAGACAGACAGACAGACAGACAGACAGACAGACAGACAGACAGACAGACAGACAGACAGACAGACAGACAGACAGACAGACAGACAGACAGACAGACAGACAGACAGACAGACAGACAGACAGAGACACAGAGACAGAGAGAGACACAGAGAGGGGGAGGGGAGGGGATGGAAGGATGGAGGGAGGGATAGGACGGAAGGACAGACGGCGGGAGGGAGGGAAGGATGGAGGGATACACACAGACAGAGACACACAGACAGAAAACAGAAACAGAAAGAGACAGACAGACAGAGACAGACAGAGAAGAGGGGCAAACAAACAGAGACAAAAAGAGACAGAAAGAGACAAAGACAGAGACAGAAAGAGAAGGACAACGAGACACAAAAGGCAGACCTAGACAATGCTGGATAAACAATTTTATAAAATAATTGAAGCATATAATTGTAAGCTAAATCAAATCAAATCAAATACCATTTATTAAGGCAACAACCGTTGCACATTGATCAAGACAAAACAAAACAGAATAATAGCATTAACATTAATGATTAACATAACAGAAAGAATAAACAGCGTATCATAAGAATAAACAGTACATTATAAAGCAAAGGATCGCATACGGTTGAGCACTTAAAGGGGAACCCCAAAGGGACAATTCCCGCTATCAGAGGAACCCCAGTATCAATCGTTGGTGGAATGGCAGATCAGACATTGTAAACAGATTCAATACATATAGCTTAACTAATTATCTCAGTGCAAACATTATGGGTACTGCTAGTCAGTTAAGAAAGAAAAAGAAAAACAAGCTTGAGATTTCCAAACTGAAGTGATCATATTAGCAAACAAAGGTCAGAACAGCTGTGGCAAAAGGGAAACACTGTATGATACTCTGCAGGTCAGATCATGCACCAGAATACTTTAAAAGAAAGATCTCAGGTTAATACAGTTCAATGATCATTCTTCAGTTAGATATAACTAAGAGCTCTCTTAAACCTGCTCAAAGTTGGAAGGGAGGTTATATCTAGTGGTAAGGTGTTCCATGTGATTGGGCCCTGGCATTTAATGGAAAATAGCTTCGGATTGATTCTAGCAAAATCAGGTCGGTAATCAGCTGCATGTCTAGTGTAATGTTGATGCACAGAGGACGCCAATTTAAAATAATTATTAAAACAAGGTGGTAACAAATTATTGTAAGCTAAAGAGAACAATAAATTCTACAAATGATCGAGAACAATGGAAATTAATTTTTTCGCACCCGTCGCTGCCAAATCCAAACAGCAGGTGTCAGAAACTGATGATGATGATGATGATGAAAATTACCATTTATAAACCTTCGCCGCCCCACAGGGGCGGGTGGACCTGCGTTTTGGGACGAAACATTTAATTTCCCGTGCAACGCCTGGTACCCCAGCTTATATATATATATATATATATATATATATATATGTATATATATATATATTGCGAATAGGACACTGGGATTCACGCAATACGCAAATATTAAGCGATTGAAGTGTTGCATTGTGTGCATGAATTTATAAAGCGCGCCTCTGTCAGTACACACCGATAAGAGGCACTCCTATATAGTGCGAAAAGTCCAGAGAAAAATAATAGAGTCGTTTTTGAGACAGCGAAAAGATGTGTTAAGCGTACCAATGCGTACCATGCAGTTAATAACGAAGAACGTTTCAATGAAGAGAGCAGATTCCGAAGAGCAGGACGATAATTATGAAGTCAAAAGTCCCAGTTTTTACGGTACCAAAGTAGTCCTTGCTAGCGTTCAATAGCAGTCGATAACCAATAGCAACAAGTTTTAACTCGAGGTACTGTAATAATATGGATGGACCCTTCCTAAGACTATGGTCTATAAAAATCATGAGACCTATAATATAGTCCAGATGTCTAGAATTACTCGGATGAAGTGCAATCCTGCAATAACGAGTGAGAATTGCCTTGGGATTTCATGGAGGGGTATTAAACCCCCATATAAAATTATAGTCTTTGTTATTAAGACATCATAGCTATAGTTTGTATGCGCACTCGTTATAATTGCGCCCCTTCAAGTTCTCTACTCTGAGACGCTCCCGACTGCGGCGCGGACACTGCATCGGAGTTTCACGCCGAAGCGCTGAGCAATTGCGAGTGAAAGACTTGCCCAAGGTCTCTACGCTGCGACTTGAGGTGGATTTGAATCTGCAACATTCCGGCTGCACTACAACGAACACACCCACAACACCACCGCGCCCCACAAGTAATGTCTTCGCAGTAGGTTAAATAGATCAAATTAGAACCCCGACCAGTAATTTTTCTTCAATTCTTGTAACATAATTATTATCAATAAATTGGCAAGACACTGCAATAGGGCCTATAGGAATTTTTCTTCAATTCTCATACGCCTGCAACGAGACATACGTTTTCAATTATATTGGCAGATGTGGTCAATAATTATATTTTTCAACTCAGGTTCTCATCATGACAAAATTGCTTATGATCAGCGCACGTGTTTCCCCTTCCTAAGAACGTGCATTATAATTAAACGTCATCTGGATTTTAATCCTCTTTATTGCAGAACAAAAGCAACCAGTAGCCTAATCATCGTCGGTGGGGGAGCCCGTTATTATTCGAGTTGAATCGTATCTGCACGTGCTATTCAATTTTCATTTGTGAGAAGATCGAATAACGTATAGGCCCTACGTAAATTATTTTTAAAGGCAAAAGGTCTTTGTTTACGCTTAGAGTAATGGAATCGTGATGGCGTTGGACCGTGACTTGCGAAAAGATGTGCAATGAAATAATAATTATTGCCAGGTGGTGAAATTATTATTGATTAGAATTATCCTATTCAATCAAATAGGGGGCCTACTAGATTACATTTTGAAACGGTATAGCCTTATAGGCCTACGCCCCATCTGAAATACTGTAATAGAATAGATCTCTTACTGTGATTTGTGTTTGCGCCCGTGTGCACAATTAAACAATTTATTCAGCAAAATAAGTTAAAGGCTCTCTGAGCTAGTCTACACGATGTTAAATGTCACTAACTGCAAAGCGACACCATAATACTAAGGTGAATAAGATTTGTATTAACTATAAATAATTGTCTTGTATCGATAGTTTAATCTATGTTAAAGAAAAACTGGCGGGAATCATTAACAGGGAACCTATAGTAGCACGTTCGCTTTTAACTTAAGGATCTGGAGTAAAGAAAATAACTAAGGGAGCTAGAACATACAGTTAAGTACTAAAAACACACCATGATTACCAATTGCTAAACATATTTTTTCGGACTGAATGTTTATTTACATGTACTATGTCAATGAAATTAACCAAGATCAAAAAATAAATAGCTATAGAGATGCATATTGCATATAGCCTGTATTTCAATGTTAAACAGGACTGTTTTAAAGGAATTTTTAGATCAGCACAACCCCTTTTTTCCTTTCCCATCCTTCATGGTAAATTACTTCCGATCTGAGGAAAATGACCTTTTTTTGCTAGTTTTACCTGTACAGAAGTGCTTCTGCAACGGCACAAATCCATTTAGAACTGCACATTTTGTGTATAACTGCACGTTAAAAAAGCCCTGATGTTCAATGAAAACAGTGGTTTTAGAAATTGGCTTAACATAACGTCTGACCGTATGAAACGTTGATTTTGAGCATAAATGTACAAGTGAATGCATACGTTCACAACAGAAACCAACTCAATATTTAAACATTCATAATTGTATAAACATAATCTAGAACTATTTGTACATGATAGTAAATAACATATCAGCAATTATTAATGTTAGCAGATCTCATGTGAATAATACAATATGCAATATGAAAGACGTTAACGAATCTCTGGATGTCCAGACATCCAAATTCCGAAGAATACCTGCCTACTTACTTATCTATTATAAACTAATTTGATGGTCAGTTAATGCAGCCACTGAATGCACTCTGTCAGTGCCAGTCCCAAGCCTGGATAAAGGAGTAGGGCGATATTAATCGCCTTTGAAATGGCAGTGTCCTTGAAAAACAACAAGAGAATTCTACAATACTGCCAAATGATGGAATGATGATTGAAGTCTTGCAATAAATCGTCTTTCACTTTAATGTTCGATTATTTATAACTCATCGTTTGTATGTCCTGCAGTTTGTTTAATGCCTATTATAATGCTGCAATCGTGCAGCGCGGCACGTTTCCGAGTCAGACAATATTTCAGTGATAGGCTAGGGCCTTTTTCAATTAATTCTCCGATTCCCGTTTGATCTTAGCCTATTGTCTCCGTTCTCGTGTCGAAAATTCCTATTAGGTCATAATACTCTTCATTCTCGAGTCGAAATTACTAATAGGTCATTAATTTTACTCTCCATTTGTGAGTAGAGAATTCCTAATAGGTGATTTATTCTCCATTCTGGAAGTCTGAATTCCTTATAGGTCATTTTATTCCCCATGATCGGGTCGAAACTTCCTAATAGGTAATTTATTCTCCATTCTTGAGGTAAAAAGCCCTAATACGTAGTTTATTATTCATTCATGAGTCGAAATATCCTAATGCCGGTAGGTGACTTATTCTCCATTCTTGAGGTCTAAATTCCTAATAGGTCATTTTATTCTTCATGAACGGGTCGAAATTTCCTATTAGGTCATTTATTCTCCATCCGTGAATCGAAAATTCCAATAGGTCATTTTTCTCCATTTTTGAGGCCAGAATTCCCATTAGGTCATTAATTTTGTTCTCCGTAGTCCACTTCCAGCATCCTTCTCAGCAGTTCTTCAGAAGAAGAAGGACGAATCCAAATCCTACATTTCAAACAAACATTCAATTTACTCTAATGTGTGCGTTTTTGCGGCTTCAATAATAATACAGTGACTCTTCTAGGTTTGTTTTCTATGCGCTGTTTTATTTGCAAATGGTTTAATTAATTGTTCGTAATGACACTTGCCACCGTTTAAGACAGCACATAGAGCACCCTAACCGCAACCCAACCCTAACCCCAATCCAAAGAATGGCGCTATATAACTTACACGCATATATGTGTGTATTTGTTTGTGTTTGTGCGTGTGTGTCTGTATGTGTGTTTGTGTGTATGTGTGTGTGCGTTTGTGTGCATATACATGTACATGTATGTATGTGTGTGTGTTTGTGCCATTTCCCAAAAATGGATCTCAAGCAGCCTCTCCATGTGACCAGCTACAGCTATAATTTGCATATCGCAAGGCATTCACACATTCGCAGAAGCAGAAACCTTTTAGACTCGCTTTCAAGTCTATCATTGATAAATCTGACAGCGCTTTTATTTCTTACTCACAGCCTACAATAAAGTAATTGGTTTTGATGTCTGACCCGTCCATTAAACGATTTTCTGCCTAACTTAATTATGTTCTCCCGTCAGCAAAATATCAATGCCGTAATATTTCTGATAGCAGACAATAATTGAAAAACGGTTGACATCTCAATTGCATGCTACTGTCCAAACAACTGACAGCTGCCGTAATTAAATGACGAAGTCAGAATTGAATTTTTGAAATTAATGAGTCAGCAAATTTAACAGCTGTCCTCTTTTACATTTAAGACTGAGGGGTATGCCCTGCAATATAGATGAGATTGTACACGTATGTTTAATGTGGGTGCACGTATTTCTGTATGTGCACTTGTTATAGCGCCCCTTCAAGACACTACTCAGAGAAACGCTCCCGACCTCAGCTAGGACACTGAGTCGGAGTTTCGCGTCGTAACACTTAGCAATTGTGAGTTAAGGACTTGCCATGGACCCTAAACGGCGAAATGTGGGGGATTCGAACCTGCAACCCTCAGGATGCAAAACAGCAATCATACCCACTACACCACCGTGCCTCACTGTGTATGTTTTTCCTATCCACTTTTGTTAAATGTCTGTGTGTAACGGCTGCATTGTATACGATTTAATATCTAAACGACTTTTCTGCTGGTTTCTCGCACTATAGGGTGCCCTTGATTAGAGTGCACTTCGAGAGGCGCTGTATAAATTCACAGATGCATGTCAATACAGTGAACTTAAGGCTCTTAGAACTTCTAAAAATAGCAGAGATTCAAGAAAGATTGCAGTTCTGGGTGATTATGGTCGTTTAATAATTGATACATGGTACAAAGGTATGACGTTGGTTCCAGTGTGCCAACAGTCACATACAGCCATACAATATTATAGCAAACTATAACAAATTATAATTGAGAAAAAACACAAACCCTGTAACTTAGAAGCTCCACCGGCTCCTTCGGTAATTTCGGTCTTTTGATGACGTACTGTAAGCAGTCAGACACGAGAGATTAGATTCGTGGTCATTGATCAAGTAGGCCTATAGCCTATATAAAAAGAAAGGAGAGGCAACTGGCTCATGCTACCTCCTTTTAGCTACAAATGTGAATAGAGGTTTTGTGGCTGTGAATAAATTCTGGCTATCAGACTCAAACGAAACTCAGTCTAGTTCTCTTATAATTTGCCTAAAACAGTTCTCTTATTTTCTAAAATCCCTAACGACTTTCCTGGTTTTGACGAACACTAACTCTAGACCTGACTCTGCTTTTTCCCGTTCAATATTCTTAAACCCTTGTAACATTCTTCACGACCTCCTCCATCCTCCCCATAGGGTCACTCCATACAATCCTCGACCAAGGACACATTTTCCAACTCTACCTATAGAGTTGATGCCTTTTGCCAAGAGACTGTCGTGAGAATGTCGCATTCGACTTTGCATAGATGCATTTCTTCTGTAAATTACCGAGCGTTTTCTGGCAGTCGGACAAGGAATATTCCTACCTACATGTACTTAAATCGTATAGCCCTGGTATTTTTCACCGGTATTCATAAGCTTAAGAAAACACCTAGAAAAGATGGTAGATTTCTGAATGAATTACAGACAGTAGGCCTATTGCAATAAAAGTAATTGTAGGCCTAATTAATAACTGTTAGGCCTATCGCGTCTATGTCTAATGCACAGGACATTCACGGTTAGCTGTGAATCATCTGAAGATCTCCTGGTTATTTCATGGTTTCTAGGCGTCGCCGCCTGTTGGGTACAAAAAGTCTTTATAGGTCATTCACCGACCACTATTAGCCTATTTACTAAAGCTTTCGTCATCTATCTATCTATCTATGTGATTTATATAGCGCCTCTTCAAGGGCTCTACTCATGAGACGAATGTACACTCTAGTAGCCACCAGATAGGAAATCCGCCTACCTGAGTTGTGGTATCGACGCTATGCAATCGGGGATGAAAGTTGACGAAAGCTTCGGATTGTCTTATCTCCCGCGGCACATCGCTGTACGAATTCTAAAACCAGATAAGCAAACCATTGACGTACTTACAACTACTCAACTGAATTTATGCGATTATGGGAGAAAAATTAGGAACGATAGGAAATAGGGGCCGACCAAAGATTGGGGATGTATTTTTCTGAAAAAAGTCGGTAGCTCACTCCAAATGCTGTGCCTGCATCGGACTATCTCCAAGGGATGGACTTCCACCATCAGTTCGCTTCGTCTTTCTCTCAAATACTACAGTTAGTCTTTCCTCATCTTTCCCTCTCCTCAAGCTTGAATTTTCTATCGGGGTTATTGGCAGTGGGAGCGCTTCCGAGATACTTTTGCTGAGAAGCGCTTGATAAATGGTCATATACAATACAATACAGTACAATACAATACAATACAATATAATACAATTAAATACAATGCAATGCAGAGCAGCGGAATGCAATACAATTCAATACTATACAATGCCAAAAATACAAAACAACACAATACAATACAATGCAATACAATACAATATGATACACTAAAATACAATGCTATGCAAAAGCAATGCAATACAATAATTCAATACTAAACAATAAAAAAATACAATGCAATACAGCACAATACAATACACTAGATACTATAAGTATGAGTCTCCACTGACCGTGTCTTGATCGTTTCCATCAACCTCATCATCCCGACCGAATGTCGTGAAAATGTGAGCATCATTTGGATCTGCATTGCTTGGCTCCGTCTCAGAGCCATTGGCACCATGTTCGAAAGTAGGATCAAAGGGTGGGACCACTGGAGTCGGTGGTTGGTCCGTTGAACCAAGAAGCCTTAACAACAAAACGAATTCAAATTCAACTATCAAATAGTTTAATCCAGCAAAGTACAAGTGAGTTAATAGGTAAGTAAATTTACTGTTCCAAACAATGTAAAAGATATGGTGGAATAATCTAATAGCAAGTTTCTTACACGATTAATTCTGTTATGCAGTAGAATTATAAAATTAAATTAAGGGCTTAGAGCCAATAATATTATTTATCACGTAAAAAGCAGCTATAGGAGTTTAGTGTAATGGTTGAAACTCTGGCACGAAAAGTTTACGGAAGCGCGACCACATCCCGCAACCTCCCTAAGGTCTGCTGAGCCCTCCATTAGGCAGGTATCTTGAATGGGCGCTATATAAGTCCATAGGATCGACGAATTAATGAACTATGCACATCAGTGACATCATATCACATTTGTGGGGCGCGGAGGTGCAGTGGGTATGTTCGTTGCCTTGCAGCCGGAGGGTTGCAGCTTCGAATTCACCTCAAGTTGCGCGTAGGGATCTTGGGCAAGTCCTTCACTCGCAAAATTGCACAGCGCTTCGGCGAGAAACTTCGATGCAGTGTCCAAGCTGCAGTCAGGCGCGCCTCTGTGTAAAAACCTTGATGGGGCTCTATAACAAGTGCACATGTGCAAAAAAAAAACAACCGTCGTCCAGGTCTCAGAGCCCGTATGTACAATTTTGAACTTCCGAGCCAAGATGACCGGAACTTTGTCTCTGGAGTTCTTTTCAAACATATTACTAAAGCAAAGTCTAACTATCGATTCAATTCAATTCCAATAACTGACTGCTCCCTTTAATATTATTATTTCAATGTAATTTTTGTCTGTCTCCATGTACCAGGTTGCGGTTTGCCAACCTGTTTTTTGCTCATTAAACGATTATACACACAACAAGCGCACTTGTATACAAACAAACTGCATCATGTTGCTTCACGTTAGACTGACTTGTGTTTGTTGGCTTTCCTGCGAATCTCACAGCAAACGACGACGAGTGCAATGAAGAGACCAACAACGACTGCAGCTCCGATACCGACCGAAAGTCCTATGATGACATCTTCATGGACACAGTCGTTGCCAACGGGTAGATAGTTCTCCTTGCAACTACACATGAGTATAATAACATAGCATACATGTAACTTACTGTGCATTGTTTGCTAACTGATTGAATATATTATCAAGTAGGCTAGCGCAGAGAGCGCTCCTGAGTAGGTTTCTTGAAGAAGCGCCAAATAAATTTTCGGAATCAATCAATCAATCAATCAACCAGTAACGTAACATAACATAGTATAACATGACGTAGAATAACATATAGTAGCGTAACCAAATATAAGACAACACATAACGTAATACAGGGCCTGATAGGCCTGAAACAAAACGTAAAGTAATAAAACACAACGTAACATAAATTGATATAACTTAACATGGCTTAACGTAACATAGAATAACATGCATAACATAGCATAACGTAACATAAAATAACATAACATAACATGACATATTATAACGTTACGCAGTGGTTCCCAACCCGTGGCTTAAAAAATGGTCCTCATCTCTTAAAGAATTTTTTTAATATATTAAAAAATTGACAATTTGGACAGGGTATAACACAATTATTTTCTATTAACAAATTATTTTATTTTGACGTTTATAAATAACATAAAACAATCTATTTTGTTTCAATTATAGCAATTGTATACGCTTTTAGTTAATTAAATATTAGTCTTGTGGCCCGCTAAAGTCCTTCAGCTACGACATGTTAGAGATTAACAAAATGACATATACCGGGTGGCGCATAAAAAACGTTCCCAAACTTTGTTAATCTGGCAAAGATCTAATTTCAGAGATATCAGATATTAATTTACACCAAAGTGTTAAGCAATCATTTCTGTGCACATATGTCCCATTTCATGAGTGTGATATAATAAACGTACTCTCTTGAAATGTGACATCTGTGCACAGAAATGATTGCTTAACATTTTGGTGTAAATTTATATTTGATACATGTAGCCTATCTCTGAAATTAGATCTTTGCCAGATTAACAAAGTTTGGGAACGTTTTTTGTGCACCACCCGAAAATTAATAATAATGGCAGCAATTAATTACAATAAATTTAAAAAATAACAAGATAATCATCATGAATGTCAATACTAAAGATTACTACTACTAATGCAATAGCACTACTACTAATACCTTAATATTTAATATTAACGAACACTTCTGTCTTGTTTGACCCAAGTCTTGGGTGAAACAAGACAAAAGTATTCGTATACTTATAGTAGAACTAAATCACGCTGCAAATTGTACAAATTTTTCAATACATTTAAATACTTAGAAGCTGTATATTGCTGAATTTTGGTGTACACACTTGCAAGAGTATTTCGCGACTGTGTCCCTGTTATCGAGAAGTGAGCAGCGTTGACTGTCCATGTTGCAACCGTATTTACAGTAAAAGTCGCTTGCCGTTTCGTTTTTAGCGCATTTGTAACATTGGTCACAAACGGAATCCGATACTGCAGAGCATGGATTGTGGAGAAAAATGTTAACTGAAATAAAAAGCCTCATTACTATATATATTATTATTATAATCAAATATTATTATTTTTATATCATTACTAGCTGTACCCAGCCACGCGTTGCTGCGGCAAAAAAGACTTCCCCCTCCCCTCCCCCTCCCCCTCCCCCTCCCCCTCCCCCTCCCCCTCCGCGATGGCGACGCGGATCACGCCATAAAACGCTTGAGCAAGAAGGCCGTAATGAAATGCGAAGGCCGTAATGAAATGCGCTAAAGAAATTTACGGAACAAACATGCCCGAATTGGTATGCAAGGCTTATTGACGGGCGTAGGCTATGTGTTGAAAACGGCGGAATTTGCAAAGTTGCTTTTTTAGCTTAAAAGATTGCGCTTTTTGCCAAAAAGCATTCTGCAAACCCGGCCGTGTTGGAACTAAACGTTTTGGTGAAGTTTCGAAAGCAATCAATGAAGAAAGTTCGGAGATCTTTCATCAGGTGCCAAACGCGGTTAGATTTTTATATATATAAGATTACTGCTATTGGTTTTTTGTTATCATCACCACCACCACCATCACCATCACCAGTGAGCGAGTTTTTCTACTGACTTTTAGTAGTAGTAGTAGTAGTAGTAGTAGTAGTAGTAGTAGTAGTAGTAGTAGTAGTAGTAGTAGTAGTAGTAGTAGTAGTAGCAGGGCTGTTAACAATACTGGAAAAAAGTATTGGCAATACCAATACCAATACTTACTAATAAAAGTATTGGCAATACCAATACCAATACTATTTCTTAAAAGTATTGCAATACCAATACCAATACTTTTACCAATACTTTTCGTGGGCCAACGTATCTAAAAAAATCCTTCTGGCAAAGCTATTCTATCATTATCACTTTGTGCTGGTATCGGATCGGCAATGTTAGTGTCCGCATCGGCAACATTAGTGTCCATTTTTAGCTCTGCAAAGATTCCAATCTAAATAAAGGACCCGTTTCTGGTCATTTGACTATTTATAGATCTCGATTTCCTTCCATTCCGGTCAAAGATCACAGATCGGTGAGATCGCACCAAAGAGTCCCTTATTCAAACGGATGAGAAACCATATAAATTATTGTGAAAAAAGTATTGGTATCGAGTATCGCTGACAGGCTAAAAAAAAGTATCGGCGATACGCATGCGATACCAACAAAATTAAACTATCGCGATACTCGCCGCGATACTGAAAAAAGTATCGGCGATACCAAATATTGCGATACTTTATCGCGATATTAACAGCCCTGAGTAGTAGTAGTAGTAGTAGTAGTAGTAGTAGTAGTAGTAGTAGTAGTAGTAGTAGTAGTAGTAGTAGTAGTAGTAGTAGTAGTAGTAGTAGTAGTAGTAGTAGTAGTAGTAGTAGTAGTAGTAGTAGTAGTAGTAGTAGTAGTAGTAGTAGTAGTAGTAGTAGTAGTAGTAGTAGTAGTAGTAGTAGTAGTAGTAGTAGTAGTAGTAGTAGTAGCAGCAGCAGCAGCAGCAGCAGCAGTCGTAGCAGTTACAATAGTAGTAACAGTAGCTGTAGCAGTAGAAGTACTACTACTAATAGTAGCCTAATAGTTGCTGTTGTTGTAATAGTATCAGCAGTAGGCCTAGTAGTTGTTGCAGTAGTAGTAATTGCAGTAGTAGGAGTAATGGTAATTGTGGTAGTAGTAGTAGTTGTTGTTGTTGTAGCAGTAGCAGTTGAAGTAATAATTATAGTAGAAATCGAAACTAACGTTGAGTATTTGAAGCCGATGTCATGTCGTCCGCGGTTACATTAGAACCGTTAATGTTTAGATTCGTAACGATTGGTAAGACGACGTCCCCGATGTACTTGTCGATTTCCGTGTTATTCGTAAGCACTGCGACACTGTCCATATCCACGGTGTAGTTCGCATCTATGCTGCCGTTTCTGTAGCAGAAAATCAAAGTTAGGAAGTCATTTTTTGTTTAGCAACGTCAAGTTCCAGTAATCGCAATAATAAATTTATATAGCGCAACTTCAGAGAAATCACTCAGAGGCGTCACTGCATAAAACGACAATCAAGGAGAATGGTTTTCAAACGTCTTCAGTGGTGAGTGTCACTGTGTCAGGCATTAAGCCTATCATAATGGTGGTGTCTTCTATAAAGATTTGGTTAAGGCAGAGACATAATTATGTGTATAGGCCTATGACATTGTATGTAGGCGCATACATTTGCACGTACATAAACCATGCACATACGTATGAATGCACCTTTATGAACGTATTTATTTATTTATTTATTTATTTATTTATTTATTTACTGAGAATTTGATATAGCGCACCTTCAAGGTTACTACTCAGGATCGCTCCCAGTCCAACCCCGGTTGAATAAGACAGTCTTGAGAAGAGAAAGAAATGAAGTAGAAATGCCAATAGGTATTTGACGAAGGATAACAGGGAGCTCATTCCAGGTCACAGGGCCAGCCACGCAGAAAGCACGGCGCTGCCTGATTGCAGTCCGTGAGCGTGGAACAATGTATGTATGTATGTATGTATGTGGGTATGTATGTATGTATGTATGTATGTATGTATGTATGTATGTATGTATGTATGCATGTATGCATGCATGCATGCATGCATGTATGTATGTATGTATGTATGTATGTATGTATGTATGTATGCATACATGTATGCATGTATGTAGGTATGTATTTATGCATGCATGCATGTATGTATGTATGTATGTATGTATGTATACTTGTATATATGCACGTATGTATCACGTACGTATGTATGCATACATGTATGTATGTATGTATGTATGTATGTATGTATGTATGTATGTATGTATGTATGTATGTATGTATGTATGTATGCATGTATGTATGTAATACTATGTATGTATGTATGTATGTATGTACGTATGTATGTATGTATGTATGTATGTATGTATGTACGTATGTATGTTTGTGTGTATGTATACATGTATATATGTATGACTTTTGTATGTATGTATGTATGTTTGTATGCATGTATGTATGCATGCATGTATGTATGCATGTATGCATGTATATATGTATATATGTATGTATGTATGTATGTATGTATGTATGTATGTATGTATGTATGTACGTATGTATGCACGTATGTATGTATGTTTGTATGTATACATGTATATATGTATATATGTATATATGTATGCATGTATGTATGCATGTATGTAGCATGTATGAATGTATGTATTGTATGTATGCATGCATGTATGCATACATGTATGCATGTATGTATGTATGTATGTATTTATGCATGCTTGTATGTATGTATGTATGTATGTATGTATGTATGTATGTATGTTTGTATACATGTATGTATGCATGTATGTATGTATGTATGTATGTGCATGTCTGTGTATATACATGTATGCATGTATGTGTGTATGTATGTATGTATATGTATGTGCGTATGACTGTATGTATGTATGTATGTATGTATGTTTGTATGTATGCATTTATGTATTCGTGTATGTGGTCATGTGAATACAGTATGTATTGTATGTATGTATGTATGTATGTATGTATTCGTGCATGTGGTCAAGTAGGCTATAGACAGTAGGCTATGTATTGTATTCGTAGGTTTATATAGCGCCTCTCCCAGAATGACTATTTGGAGTCGCTCTCGGCACGTCGAAACAGTGCGATTACACGCTTTGACGAAGAATGGATCTTGATCGCACTTTATCACATAGGACCTATGTTTCACTTCTTATTTGAGTGCAAAGTTTATTTGAAGGCCGCAATTTTTGAATTTTTTATTGGTATTATGTCCTCACTAGTGAAGGGATGTATTTTAAATGCTATTATTTAAACTAGCATTTTAAATACAATCGCTCAAGTCTGGATTAATTCTACGTTAGCACACATAGTTTCACCTGAATTCAATGATCTTCACAGAACCTGTCTTGAATCCGGGACAGCTGAAGAACGCTTTTTCCAACTGTCAACATAAAATATTCACAAAAGCAGATAACTACACTGTACATGTAGACTATCTCCTTGGACTTTATCAACATCGGCAAGCTTCATAATTAATTTACTGGTAACGTAGTAAGTCAATATATTCAAGAATGATTTAAATTTGGATTGTCGACCTATGGAAAACACGTGTATGACATTCTGCGCTGGATCCCTGCAGCTATAAGAGCGCATCAGGCATGAAATTGCTGCATTGGTCTGACCATGCCTCCTTGGCTTCACCCTGGTACATGTGAGTCCTGTTTCTACTGCAGCTGGTCGCCGATTCCTTAGCTATTGACTGTAGGGAGCTTTTGGCCATTCACTTTAACATCTCAACTGGCCTGCATCGTGATACTTCCATTTTTGGAATGGGAAATTTCATTTTTCTTACGCTCGGGATACTGTCTGTTACCTAGGAGATATACTTCCCCGGTTCTATGAACTTCCTAAAACTTATCTGTATCTTCGTGGTTCAAAATGGAAAGGACTCTCAGTGGGCGTCGTGACGGGTGGCTTTATGAATAGCGTATACCTGAGATGAATGAATGCATGACGAATGAAACTCAGAGACGATGATGAATGATGACGATTTTGATGGTCATGGTTATGACGATTTTGACAACGAAGATGGTGACGGCAATGACGATGATTGTCATAATGATACCGGGCATAATATGATGACGACGACGATAATACATGTAGTGATGGTGATGACTATCCTGTTGCTGATGACCAAATTAAAAAGGAAGATTAGGCTATTAGTTTCTTATAGGCAATGCTGGGGCACATGTTGAGGGGAGAATCGCTCTTGAGGACTGTTCTTGAGGGAAGAATGGAGGAAAAGAAACCAGCAGGAAGACCGAAAAAAATGATGTTGGACTGGTTGGTGGACAGAGAAAAGGGACGAGGATAAAAAGAAATCAAGGAAAAAGCACAGAATAGACAAGAATGGTGTCGTTGGAATCTTGGACCTGCCTAAGGGCAGAATACTAAAGAAGAAGATAGGCAATGGCCGCAATGCAAGAGGACATTAGTGACAGCAGCTGTATAGGCTAACTAAAAATAACAGTTATAGGCTACACGTTTGAAAATTGAACAGTTTCAAAGTTATCGTGAAAATGCGAACCTGAAGATTAAGCCATATAAAAAGAAAAATGAATAAACATCACGAGAAAGCAGTGATGTATGTATGTATGTATGTATGTATGTATGTATGTATGTATGTATGTACGTATGTACGTATGTGCGTATGTGCGTATGTATGTATGTGTGTATGTGTGTGACTGTGTGTGTATGTGTGTATGTATGTATGTATGTATGTATGTATGTATGTATGTATGTATGTATGTATGTATGTATGTATGTATGTATGTATGTATGTATGTATGTATGTATGTATGTATGTATGTATGTATGTATGTATGTATGTAAGTATGTATGTATGTATGTATGTATGTATGTATGTATGTATGTATGTATGTATGTATGCATGTATGTATGTATGTATGTTTGAATGTATGTAAGCAGTGACTTTTTTTCGCAAAACCGCTTTCATTTCTTTGAAACTGACTTTGGCTATAATTTCTCTAGCGAGTTCCTGAAAGCGTAGACTATTGCGGTCGTTCAGATCGTCCGAAAAGACGGCCGTTGTCATATAGATTGTGAACTTCAAAATCGCATTAGCTGCGTTGCCTGAAACCAGAAATATTTATAGCACGATTTAAGAAGATAAACTCTAGCATTGAATACAATCAATATAGGCTTATTAGGAACAATTAGGCCTAAACAATGAAGAATGGAGGCAAAAGTCCACAGTAAAACCAAGAATAATGTTAGGATGGTCTGGATGATGAGTGACAAGTGAATCAATGAGAGTCTATTTGAATAGAGAATTTTACATTCATTTGGATGTGTAAAAGAGCACGGCATTTTACAAACGCTAGGCCTATAGCCTAAACTAGGCCTAGGCCTAACCTCAAAACTGACTGCTGATCTGCCAAGGCCACTATAGCTAAACAAAGCTGTCTGACTAAATTGCCAAGCTGTTGTCTGAATGCTAGAGTATTAAATTACAGTAGGTTATGCCTAATAAAAAAATATCAAAAATTAATGACAAAAATCGAGAGCCGGTTCTCGCGTCAAAAGACACATTTAAACAGATATTCACTCTGGTAGTCGTTGAACAACGCGCAGCTGGTTCCGAATTGTCATCTCAGCTTTCGTTCCACTCACTTACTTACTTGACCGAAATATTAGGCACGATCAGAGCCATAGGTTGGAATCTATGGCTCTGGGCACGATGTAGTTGGCCAGAGCGCTCTATTATTTTCCAATCAATGGCAGACATTTTGTTTATCTCCATTATCGGCGATCGAGCCGAATCACCCGATGTCAGAGTGATAACTCAGTGATTGAGCCAGCTCAAAACGAATTTCCTATAAATTATACTATTCAATAATGTAATATATATATATATATATTACCATTTAGGTAAAAGTGCATTTTAGCGTATTTTATTATTTAGCGTATGTATTTACATATTTCGTTGATGAAATCGTTATAACGGTTCATGAATATTTCTTTTGAAAAGTATATTGAAAGCTGGATTGGTGAAAACTTCTTGGTGAAATAGAAGCTGAATTGATGAGAAAACAATTGAGAAATGGAAGGTGGATTAAGGCTGACATAGCAGCTGGATGGGCAAAAATAACGCCCGAGATATGGAAACGGAACTGATGAAACGATTGCCTGAGAAATAGAAGTTGGATTGATCAAAATTATTTCCCTTAAATAGAAGCGGGTTGCTGAACAGATACTTAATGAAATGAGAGCTTGGCTGATGACAAATAATTGTTATTTAAATAGAATCAGGATTGATGAAAAAATTGTTGCTGCAACAGAAGCTGGATTGCCGACAGTTAGCCTATAGGCTACATGTACATGCCAAGGTAGAAGTTGGATTGATGAAAATACCTGCGGAAGTTCGAAAACGCACACAAACAATAAAATACGATATTTATTTTGACCTAAGCGGTTTCGAATAAAATACGCTAAAATGCACTTTTACCTTTATGTATTTCTGTCTTCCCAGGGTTCTCGTCTTCAACGAAAGCCATCTGGCAAAGCTTCGACGTCTTCTATCTGATCTCGCAGGTAACCACACTTGCTCGATTTAATCCAAAATCCCAAATTCGTGCACACACATTAAAAATAGTAAAAATGAGCAACCCATTTAATCTGGGGTGTTTTCATTCTTTTTAAGTTAAGCAGATATCCCACTGCTACTATTTAATTGATTCCAAAAGTACTGTCATTTCCATCTGTTTCCTGATCTATTACCATTCATCATATTTATTACAGTGAAGTTTTTGGTAAATAGCGGGATCACTCCGTTCGGGTAGCCTACTATTATGAATGCATAAAATGTCTGTTTGATATTTTTGGAATCAATAAACAAATTGAAGTTGAAGTAGGCCTATCTTCCGTTTACATCTTAAAACAGGACGCAGCTCTAGTTCGTGTAGGCTATATGCGGGTGCATTGCACTGCATTCTGCTTAGCTTTGTAGATCAGCGCTTTTTAAATTTGGGTTTACGATTACAAATCTATTTTTAAACGATTTTTTTAATCTATAGGGCCTACCAGATTAATATCTCACTTACCCAGGTTTGGCGGCTTTACGGGAGCAATTGGGGGCTTCGTAGTTGTCGCTGAAACAAAATAATGAGAAATTCTGCATTGTATTGTATTGTACTAAAGCAATTACAAAGGTTTCTGGTATGGGGAACCGCTCAGAGGTGCTCCCTCAAGCATCAACAGAACTTCTGAAAGCTAAAATAAAATAGCAAGACTTTAAGTAAAAGCGACAGTAGGCCTAACGCCTTATAGGCCTACGAAAGTTTAAGCAATTTATACATAATTATTATATCGGATTAACTCACAGATGCTGTGCAGCAGTTTAAGAGATGTAGTGGCCTATGTATATGTGGGCACTTGTTAACTTCAAGATTGCTACGGTAGGCCCCTACTCTAAGTCGCCAACGACTACAGCGCGAACACTGCATCGGAGTTTCACGCCAAAGCGCATGAGCACGGTGCCAAACATACCCATACACCACGACGGTCCACATAGATAAGGGAAACCCTAAGTCAATTTGAGCAAACAATCAGTTCTGCTTGGCCGCTTATCCAGTACATGCAGTTTGCGAGGCTGTATCAATTTCTTACTCAAAATATTTCGTTGCATCCCTTGAATAAAGAGAGCTAGAGCGAGATAACTCAACATATAGGCTACAAAAAAACAATTTATCAACTACAACAATCATAGGCGTACGAGGTGGGGGATCAGAGGGGCAAATGCCCCCCCCCCCAAAAAAAAAAATTCGGGCAAGCCTGTTTTTTCGGGCAAGCAGACCCGGGAACATAGTGAAAAACAGTGTTTTTCTCGAGATTTCAACCCGATGACTAAACAAACTCAACTTTTTTCGGCAGAAGTAAAATCTTGACCCACCCACTGCTGAAATCTCCCGCACGCCTATGACAACAATACCGCAAAGAATCTGTAATAAACTCACCAACGGTAGTAGTCGAAGCTGTACTACGGGTCGTAGTTACAGTTGTTGACGCGGATGTCGACGTTTCAGAAGTTGAGGGAACAGTTTTGGTTGACACAGAAAAGGTGGATGACATAGATGTTGCAGTTGCGGATGTGATTTCTGTTGAAGAAGGCGAATAAGATATTGATGTATTCTGACCCGCTGGTGGCATAGATAATGCAGTTGAAGATGGGGTCTCCGTTGAAGTTGGAGAAGAGAATGATGTGTTCTGAACCGTTGTTGGTGTAGATATTGCAGTTGAAGATATGGTTCCTGTTGAAGATGCCGAAGATGAGAATGTTGTGTTCTGACCTGGTGATGGTTCGGATATTGCACTTGCCGATGTAGATGCTGATGAAGTTGGTGAAGAAGAGAATGCTGTTGGTGTTGGAGTAGTCGCAGTGGTGGATGCTGTACTATACGGTATTGTAGTTGTGACTATTGGTGTTGGAGTAGTCGTGGTGGTGGATGTTGTACTTTCGGGTGTTGTAGCCGTGTCTGTTGGTGGTGGAGTGGTGGTGGATGTTGTAATTTCGGGTGTTGTAGCCGTGTCTGTTGGTGGTGGAGTGGTGGTGGATGTTGTACTTTCGGGTGTTGTAGCCGTGTCTGTTGATGGTGGAGTGGTGGTGGATGTTGTACTTTCGGGTGTTGTAGCTGTGTCTATTGGTGGTGAAGTAGTCGTGGTGGTGGGTGTTGTACTTTCTGGTGTTGTAGCCGTGTCTGTTGATGGTGGAGTGGTGGTGGATGCTGTACTATACGGTATTGTAGTTGTGACTATTGGTGTTGGAGTAGTCGTGGTGGTGGATGTTGTACTTTCGGGTGTTGTAGCCGTGTCTGTTGGTGGTGGAGTGGTGGTGGATGTTGTAATTTCGGGTGTTGTAGCCGTGTCTGTTGGTGGTGGAGTGGTGGTGGATGTTGTACTTTCGGGTGTTGTAGCCGTGTCTGTTGATGGTGGAGTGGTGGTGGATGTTGTACTTTCGGGTGTTGTAGCTGTGTCTATTGGTGGTGAAGTAGTCGTGGTGGTGGGTGTTGTACTTTCTGGTGTTGTAGCCGTGTCTGTTGGTGGTGGAGTGGTGGTGGATGTTGTACTTTCTGGTGTTGTAGCCGTGTCTGTTGGTGGTGGAGTGGTGGTGGATGTTGTACTTTCGGGTGTTGTAGCCGTGTCTGTTGGTGGTGGAGTGGTGGTGGATGTTGTACTTTCTGGTGTTGTAGCCGTGTCTGTTGGTGGTGGAGTGGTGGTGGATGTTGTACTTTCGGGTGTTGTAGCCGTGTCTGTTGGTGGTGGAGTGGTGGTGGATGTTGTACTTTCGGGTGTTGTAGCCGTATCTGTTGGTGGTGGAGTGGTGGTGGATGTTGTAACTTCTGGTGTTGTAGACGTGTCTGTTGGTGGTGGAGTGGTGGTGGATATTGTACTTTCGGGTGTTGTAGCCGTGTCTGTTTGTGGTGGAGTGGTGGTGGATGTTGTACTTTCGGGTGTTGTAGCCGTGTCTGTTGATGGTGGAGTGGTGGTGGATGTTGTACTTTCGGGTGTTGTAGCTGTGTCTATTGGTGGTGAAGTAGTCGTGGTGGTGGATGTTGTACTTTCTGGTGTTGTAGCCGTGTCTGTTGGTGGTGGAGTGGTGGTGGATGTTGTACTTTCGGGTGTTGTAGCCGTATCTGTTGGTGGTGGAGTGGTGGTGGATGTTGTACTTTCGGGTGTTGTAGCCGTATCTGTTGGTGGTGGAGTGGTGGTGGATGTTGTACTTTCGGGTGTTGTAGCCGTATCTGTTGGTGGTGGAGTGGTGGTGGATGTTGTACTTTCTGGTGTTGTAGCCGTGTCTGTTGGTGGTGGAGTGGTGGTGGATGTTGTACTTTCGGGTGTTGTAGCCGTGTCTGTTGGTGGTGGAGTGGTGGTGGATGTTGTACTTTCGGGTGTTGTAGCCGTGTCTGTTGGTGGTGGAGTGGTGGTGGATGTTGTACTTTCGGGTGTTGTAGCCGTGTCTGTTGGTGGTGGAGTGGTGGTGGATGTTGTACTTTCGGGTGTTGTAGCCGTGTCTGTTGGTGGTGGAGTGGTGGTGGATGTTGTACTTTCTGGTGTTGTAGCCGTGTCTGTTGGTGGTGGAGTGGTGGTGGATGTTGTACTTTCGGGTGTTGTAGCCGTGTCTGTTGGGGGTGGAGTGGTGGTGGATGTTGTACTTTCGGGTGTTGTAGCCGTGTCTGTTGGTGGTGGAGTGGTGGTGGATGTTGTAACTTCTGGTGTTGTAGCCGTGTCTGTTGATGGTGGAGTGGTGGTGGATGTTGTACTTTCGGGTGTTGTAGCCGTGTCTGTTGGTGGTGGAGTGGTGGTGGATGTTGTACTTTCGGGTGTTGTAGCCGTGTCTGTTGGTGGTGGAGTGGTGGTGGATGTTGTAACTTCTGGTGTTGTAGCCGTGTCTGTTGGTGGTGGAGTGGTGGTGGATGTTGTACTTTCGGGTGTTGTAGCCGTGTCTGTTGGTGGTGGAGTGGTGGTGGATGTTGTACTTTCTGGTGTTGTAGCCGTGTCTGTTGGTGGTGGAGTGGTGGTGGATGTTGTACTTTCTGGTGTTGTAGCCGTGTCTGTTGGGGGTGGAGTGGTGGTGGATGTTGTACTTTCGGGTGTTGTAGCCGTGTCTGTTGGTGGTGGAGTGGTGGTGGATGTTGTACTTTCGGGTGTTGTAGCCGTGTCTGTTGGTGGTGAAGTGGTGGTGGATGTTGAACTTTCTGGTGTTGTAGCCGTGTCTTTTGGTGGTGGAGTGGTGGTGGATGTTGTACTTTCGGGTGTTGTAGCCGTGTCTGTTGGTGGTGGAGTGGTGGTGGATGTTGTACTTTCGGGTGTTGTAGCCGTGTCTGTTGATGGTGGAGTGGTGGTGGATGTTGTACTTTCGGGTGTTGTAGCCGTGTCTGTTGGGGGTGGAGTGGTGGTGGATGTTGTACTTTCGGGTGTTGTAGCCGTGTCTGTTGGTGGTGGAGTGGTGGTGGATGTTGTAACTTCTGGTGTTGTAGCCGTGTCTGTTGGTGGTGGAGTGGTGGTGGATGTTGTACTTTCGGGTGTTGTAGCCGTGTCTGTTGGTGGTGGAGTGGTGGTGGATGTTGTACTTTCTGGTGCTGTAGCCGTGTCTGTTGGTGGTGGAGTGGTGGTGGATGTTGTACTTTCTGGTGTTGTAGCCGTGTCTGTTGGTGGTGGAGTGGTGGTGGATGTTGTACTTTCTGGTGTTGTAGCCGTGTCTGTTGGTGGTGGAGTGGTGGTGGATGTTGTACTTTCGGGTGTTGTAGCCGTGTCTGTTGGTGGTGGATTGGTGGTGGATGTTGTACTTTCTGGTGTTGTAGCCGTGTCTGTTGGTGGTGGAGTGGTGGTGGATGTTGTACTTTCGGGTGTTGTAGCCGTGTCTGTTGGTGGTGGAGTGGTGGTGGATGTTGTACTTTCGGGTGTTGTAGCCGTGTCTGTTGGTGGTGGAGTGGTGGTGGATGTTGTAACTTCTGGTGTTGTAGCCGTGTCTGTTGGTGGTGGAGTGGTGGTGGATGTTGTACTTTCGGGTGTTGTAGCCGTGTCTGTTGGTGGTGGAGTGGTGGTGGATGTTGTACTTTCTGGTGCTGTAGCCGTGTCTGTTGGTGGTGGAGTGGTGGTGGATGTTGTACTTTCGGGTGTTGTAGCCGTATCTGTTGGTGGTGGAGTGGTGGTGGATGTTGTACTTTCGGGTGTTGTAGCCGTGTCTGTTGATGGTGGAGTGGTGGTGGATGTTGTACTTTCGGGTGTTGTAGCCGTGTCTGTTGGTGGTGGAGTGGTGGTGGATGTTGTACTTTCGGGTGTTGTAGCCGTGTCTGTTGGTGGTGGAGTGGTGGTGGATGTTGTAACTTCTGGTGTTGTAGCCGTGTCTGTTGGTGGTGGAGTGGTGGTGGATGTTGTACTTTCGGGTGTTGTAGCCGTGTCTGTTGGTGGTGGAGTGGTGGTGGATGTTGTACTTTCTGGTGCTGTAGCCGTGTCTGTTGGTGGTGGAGTGGTGGTGGATGTTGTACTTTCGGGTGTTGTAGCCGTGTCTGTTGGTGGTGGAGTGGTGGTGGATGTTGTACTTTCTGGTGTTGTAGCCGTGTCTGTTGGTGGTGGAGTGGTGGTGGATGTTGTACTTTCGGGTGTTGTAGCCGTGTCTGTTGGTGGTGGATTGGTGGTGGATGTTGTACTTTCTGGTGTTGTAGCCGTGTCTGTTGGTGGTGGAGTGGTGGTGGATGTTGTACTTTCGGGTGTTGTAGCCGTGTCTGTTGGTGGTGGAGTGGTGGTGGATGTTGTACTTTCTGGTGTTGTAGCCGTGTCTGTTGGTGGTGGAGTGGTGGTGGATGTTGTAACTTCTGGTGTTGTAGCCGTGTCTGTTGGTGGTGGAGTGGTGGTGGATGTTGTACTTTCGGGTGTTGTAGCCGTGTCTGTTGGTGGTGGAGTGGTGGTGGATGTTGTACTTTCTGGTGCTGTAGCCGTGTCTGTTGGTGGTGGAGTGGTGGTGGATGTTGTACTTTCGGGTGTTGTAGCCGTGTCTGTTGGTGGTGGAGTGGTGGTGGATGTTGTACTTTCTGGTGTTGTAGCCGTGTCTGTTGGTGGTGGAGTGGTGGTGGATGTTGTACTTTCGGGTGTTGTAGCCGTGTCTGTTGGTGGTGGAGTGGTGGTGGATGTTGTTCTTTCGGGTGTTGTAGCCGTGTCTGTTGGTGGTGGAGTGGTGGTGGATGTTGTACTTTCTGGTGTTGTAGCCGTGTCTGTTGGTGGTGGAGTGGTGGTGGATGTTGTACTTTCGGGTGTTGTAGCCGTGTCTGTTGGTGGTGGAGTGGTGGTGGATGTTGTACTTTCTGGTGTTGTAGCCGTGTCTGTTGGTGGTGGAGTGGTGGTGGATGTTGTACTTTCTGGTGTTGTAGCCGTGTCTGTTGGTGGTGGAGTGGTGGTGGATGTTGTACTTTCGGGTGTTGTAGCCGTGTCTGTTGGTGGTGGAGTGGTGGTGGATGTTTTACTTTCGGGTGTTGTAGCCGTGTCTGTTGGTGGTGGAGTGGTGGTGGATGTTGTACTTTCTGATGTTGTACCCGTGTCTGTTGGTGGTGGAGTGGTGGTGGATGTTGTACTTTCGGGTGTTGTAGCCGTGTCTGTTGGTGGTGAAGTTAGCGAAGAAGAGAATGTTGTGCTCTGACCCGATGAAGGCTCAGATGCTGCCATTGTAGAACCTGCATTGACAGAAGTTGTTTCTGATTCAGTTTGCGATTCAGATGAGGAGTATGTTTCAGCCGTTCCTATTGTAGAACCTGCATTGACAGTTGTTGTTTCTGATTCAGTTTGCGATACAGATGAGGAGTATGTTTCAGCCGTTCCTATTGTAGAACCTGCATTGACTGATGTTGTTTCTGATTCAGTTTGCGAAACAGATGAAGATGAGGTTTCAGCCGTGAATGCTGTAGAACCTTCTGCTCCAGTTTGCGTTTCCGTTGTTAAAGTACTACCTGCATTGTCGTCTGAGGTTGCAGCTCCAGTTTGCGTTTCCGTTGTTAATGTGTTTCCTGCATTGTCGTCTGAGGTTGCAGCTCCAGTTTGCGTTTCCGTTGTTAATGTACCACCTGCATTGTCGTCTGAGGTTGCAGCTCCAGTTTGCGTTTCCGCTGTTAATGTACCACCTGCATTGTCTTCTGAGGTTGCAGCTCCAGTTTGCGTTTCCGTTGTTAATGTGTTTCCTGCATTGTCGTCTGAGGTTGCAGCTCCAGTTTGTGTTTCCGTTATTAATGTACCACCTGCATTGTCTTCTGAGGTTGCAGCTCCAGTTTGCAGTTCCGTTGTTAATGTACCACCCGCATTGTCTCCTGAGGTTGCAGCTCCAGTTTGCGTTTCCGTTGTTAATGTACCACCTGCATTGTCTTCTGAGGTTGGAGCTCCAGTTTGCGTTTCCGTTGTTAATGTACCACCTGCATTGTCTTCTGAGGTTGCAGCTCCAGTTTGCGTTTCCGTTGTTAATGTACCACCTGCATTGTCTTCTGAGGTTGCAGCTCCAGTTTGCGTTTCCGTTGTTAATGTGTTTCCTGCATTGTCTTCTGAGGTTGCAGCTCCAGTTTGCATTTCCGTTGTTAATGTACCACCTGCATTGTCTTCTGAGGTTGGAGCTCCAGTTTGCGTTTCCGTTGTTAATGTACCACCTGCATTGTCTTCTGAGATTGCAGCTCCAGTTTGCGTTTCCGTTGTTAATGCACCACCTGCATTGTCTTCTGAGGTTGCAGCTCCAGTTTGCGTTTCCGTTGTTAATGCACCACCTGCATTGTCTTCTGAGGTTGCAGCTCCAGTTTGCGTTTCCGTTGTTAATGTACCACCTGCATTGTCTTCTGAGGTTGCAGCTCCAGTTTGCGTTTCCGTTGTTAATGTGTTTCCTGCATTGTCTTCTGAGGTTGCAGCTCCAGTTTGCAGTTCCGTTGTTAATGTACCACCTGCATTGTCTTCTGAGGTTGCAGGTCCAGTTTGCGTTTCCGTTGTTAATGTACCACCTGCATTGTCTTCTGAGGTTGCAGCTCCAGTTTGCGTTTCCGTTGTTAATGTACCACCTGCATTGTCTTCTGAGGTTGCAGCTCCGGTTTGCGTTTCCGTTGTTAATGTGTTTCCTGCATTGTCTTCTGAGGTTGCAGCTCCAGTTTGCATTTCCGTTGTTAATGTACCACCTGCATTGTCTTCTGAGGTTGCAGCTCCAGTTTGTATTTCCGTTGTTAATGTGTTTCCTGCATTGTCTTCTGAGGTTGCAGCTCCAGTTTGCGTTTCCGTTGTTAATGTGTTTCCTGCATTGTCTTCTGAGGTTGCAGCTCCAGTTTGCGTTTCCGTTGTTAATGTGTTTCCTGCATTGTCTTCTGAGGTTGCAGCTCCAGTTTGCGTTTCCGTTGTTAATGTGTTTCCTGCATTGTCTTCTGAGGTTGCAGCTCCAGTTTGCAGTTCCGTTGTTATGGTACCACCTGCATTGTCTTCTGAGGTTGCAGGTCCAGTTTGCGTTTCCGTTGTTAATGTACCACCTGCATTGTCTTCTGAGGTTGCAGCTCCAGTTTGCGTTTCCGTTGTTAATGTACCACCTGCATTGTCTTCTGAGGTTGCAGCTCCGGTTTGCGTTTCCGTTGTTAATGTGTTTCCTGCATTGTCTTCTGAGGTTGCAGCTCCAGTTTGCGTTTCCGTTGTTAATGTGTTTCCTGCATTGTCTTCTGAGGTTGCAGGTCCAGTTTGCGTTTCCGTTGTCAATGTACCACCTGCATTGTCTTCTGAGGTTGCAGCTCCGGTTTGCGTTTCCGTTGTTAATGTGTTTCCTGCATTGTCTTCTGAGGTTGCAGCTCCAGTTTGCGTTTCCGTTGTTAATGTGTTTCCTGCATTGTCTTCTGAGGTTGCAGGTCCAGTTTGCGTTTCCGTTGTCAATGTACCACCTGCATTGTCTTCTGAGGTTGCAGCTCCGGTTTGCGTTTCCGTTGTTAATGTGTTTCCTGCATTGTCTTCTGAGGTTGCAGCTCCAGTTTGCGTTTCCGTTGTTAATGTGTTTCCTGCATTGTCTTCTGAGGTTGCAGCTCCAGTTTGCGTTTTCGTTGTTAATGTGTTTCCTGCATTGTCTTCTGAGGTTGCAGGTCCAGTTTGCGTTTCCGTTGTCAATGTACCACCTGCATTGTCTTCTGAGGTTGCAGCTCTGGTTTGCGTTTCCGTTGTTAATGTGTTTCCTGCATTGTCTTCTGAGGTTGCAGCTCCAGTTTGCGTTTCCGTTGTTAATGTGTTTCCTGCATTGTCTTCTGAGGTTGCAGGTCCAGTTTGCGTTTCCGTTGTTAATGTACCACCTGCATTGTCGTCTGAGGTTGCAGCTCCAGTTTGTGTTTCCGTTGTTAATGTACCACCTGCATTGTCGTCTGAGGTTGCAGCTCCAGTTTGCGTTTCCGTTGTTAATGTACCACCTGCATTGTCTTCTGAGGTTGCAGCTCCAGTTTGCGTTTCCGTTGTTAATGTACCACCTGCATTGTCGTCTGAGGTTGCAGCTCCAGTTTGCGTTTCCGTTAATGTACCACCTGCATTGTCTTCTGAGGTTGCAGCTCCAGTTTGCGTTTCCGTTGTTAATGTACCACCTGCATTGTCTTCTGAGGTTGCAGCTCCAGTTTGCGTTTCCGTTGTTAATGTACCACCTGCATTGTCTTCTGAGGTTGCAGCTCCAGTTTGCGTTTCCGTTGTTAATGTGTTTCCTGCATTGTCTTCTGAGGTTGCAGCTCCAGTTTGCGTTTCCGTTGTTATTGTACCACCTGCATTGTCTTCTGAGGTTGCAGCTCCAGTTTGCGTTTCCGTTGTTAATGTACCACCTGCATTGTCTTCTGAGGTTGGAGCTCCAGTTTGCGTTTCCGTTGGTAATGTACCACCTGCATTGTCTTCTGAGATTGCAGCTCTAGTTTGCGTTTCCGTTGTTAATGCACCACCTGCATTGTCTTCTGAGGTTGCAGCTCCAGTTTGCGTTTCCGTTGTTATTGTACCACCTGCATTGTCTTCTGAGGTTGCAGCTCCAGTTTGCGTTTCCGTTGTTAATGTAAGACTTGTATTTTCGTCTGAGGTTGCAGCTCCAGTTTGCGTTTCCGTTGTTAATGTACCACCTGCATTGTCTTCTGAGGTTGGAGCTCCAGTTTGCGTTTCCGTTGTTAATGTGTTTCCTGCATTGTCTTCTGAGGTTGCAGCTCCAGTTTGCGTTTCCGTTGTTAATGCACCACCTGCATTGTCGTCTGAGGTTGCAGCTCCAGTTTGCGTTTCCGTTGTTAATGTACCACCTGCATTGTCTTCTGAGGTTGCAGCTCCAGTTTGCGTTTCCGTTGTTAATGTGTTTCCTGCATTGTCTTCTGAGGTTGCAGCTCCAGTTTGCGTTTCCGTTGTTAATGTACCACCTGCATTGTCTTCTGAGGTTGCAGGTCCAGTTTGATTTTCCGTTGTTAATGTAACACCTGCATTGTCTTCTGAGGTTGCAGCTCCAGTGTGCGTTTCCGTTGTTATTGTACCACCTGCATTGTCTTCTGAGGTTGCAGGTCCAGTTTGCGTTTCCGTTGTTAATGTACCACCTGCATTGTCTTCTGAGACTGCAGCTCCAGTTTGCGTTTCCGTTGTTAATGTACCACCTGCATTGTCTTCTGAGACTGCAGCTCCAGTTTGCGTTTCCGTTGTTAATGTACCACCTGCATTGTCTTCTGAGGTTGCAGCTCCAGTTTGCGTTTCCGTTGTTAATGTACCACCTGCATTGTCTTCTGAGGTTGCAGGTCCGGTTTGCGTTTCCGTTGTTAATGTACCACCTGCATTGTCGTCTGAAGTTGCAGCTCCGGTTTGCGTTTCCGTTGTTAATGTACCACCTGCATTGTCTTCTGAGGTTGCAGCTCCAGTTTGCGTTTCCGTTGTTAATGTGTTTGCTGCATTGTCTTCTGAGGTTGCAGGTCCAGTTTGCGTTTCCGTTGTTAATGTACCACCTGCATTGTCTTCTGAGGTTGCAGCTCCAGTTTGCGTTTCCGTTGGTAATGTACCACCTGCATTGTTTTCTGAGGTTGCAGGTCCAGTTTGCGTTTCCGTTGTTAATGTACCACCTGCATTGTCTTCTGAGGTTGCAGCTCCAGTTTGCGTTTCCGTTGTTAATGTACCACCTGCATTGTCTTCTGAGGTTGCAGCTCCAGTTTGCGTTTCCGTTGTTATTGTACCACCTGCATTGTCTTCTGAGGTTGCAGCTCCAGTTTGCGTTTCCGTTGTTAATGTACCACCTGCATTGTCCTCTGAGGTTGCAGGTCCAGTTTGCAATTCTGTTGTTAATGTACCACCTGCATTGTCTTCTGAGGTTGCAGGTCCAGTTTGCGTTTCCGTTGTTAATGTACTACCTGCATTGTCTCCTGAGGTTGCAGCTCCAGTTTGCGTTTCCGTTGTTAATGTACCACCTGCATTGTCTTCTGAGGTTGCAGGTCCAGTTTGCGTTTCCGTTGTTAATGTACCACCTGCATTGTCTCCTGAGGTTGCAGCTCCAGTTTGCGTTTCCGTTGTTAATGTACCACCTGCATTGTCTTCTGAGGTTGCAGGTCCAGTTTGCGTTTCCGTTGTTAATGTACCACCTGCATTGTCTTCTGAGGTTGCAGCTCCAGTTTGCGTTTCCGTTGTTAATGTACCACCTGCATTGTCTTCTGAGGTTGCAGCTCCAGTTTGCGTTTCCGTTGTTAATGTACCACCTGCATTGTCTTCTGAGGTTGCAGCTCCAGTTTGCGTTTCCGTTGTTAATGTACCACCTGCATTGTCTTCTGAGGTTGCAGCTCCAGTTTGCGTTTCCGTTGTTAATGTGTTTCCTGCATTGTCTTCCGAGGTTCCAGCTCCAGTTTGCGTTTCCGTTGTTAATGTAAGACTTGTATTTTCGTCTGAGGTTGCAGCTCCAGTTTGCGTTTCCGTTGTCAATGTACCACCTGCATTGTCTTCTGAGGTTGCAGCTCCAGTTTGCGTTTCCGTTGTTAATGTGTTTCCTGCATTGTCTTCTGAGGTTGCAGCTCCAGTTTGCGTTTCCGTTGTTAATGTACCACCTGCATTGTCTTCTGAGGTTGCAGCTCCAGTTTGCGTTTCCGTTGTTAATGTACCACCTGCATTGTCTTCTGAGGTTGCAGCTCCAGTTTGCAATTCCGTTGTTAATGTACCACCTGCATTGTCTTCTGAGGTTGCAGCTCCAGTTTGCGTTTCCGTTGTTAATGTACCACCTGCATTGTCTTCTGAGGTTGCAGCTCCAGTTTGCGTTTCCGTTGTTAATGTACCTCCTGCATTGTCTTCTGAGGTTCCAGCTCCAGTTTGCGTTTCCGTTGTTAATGTGTTTCCTGCATTGTCTTCTGAGGTTGCAGCTCCAGTTTGCAATTCCGTTGTTAATGTACCACCTGCATTGTCTTCTGAGGTTGCAGCTCCAGTTTGCGTTTCCGTTGTTAATGTGTTTCCTGCATTGTCTTCTGAGGTTGCAGCTCCAGTTTGTGTTTCCGTTGTTAATGTACCACCTGCATTGTCTTCTGAGGTTGCAGCTCCAGTTTGCGTTTCCGTTGTTAATGTGTTTCCTGCATTGTCTTCTGAGGTTGCAGCTCCAGTTTGTGTTTCCGTTGTTAATGTACCATCTGCATTGTCTTCTGAGGTTGCAGCTCCAGTTTGCGTTTCCGTTGTTAATGTACCTCCTGCTTTGTCTTCTGAGGTTGCAGCTCCAGTTTGCGTTTCCGTTGTTAATGTACCACCTGCATTGTCTTCTGAGGTTGCAGCTCCAGTTTGCGTTTCCGTTGTTAATGTACCACCTGCATTGTCTTCTGTGGTTGCAGCTCCAGTTTGCAATTCTGTTGTTAATGTACCACCTGCATTGTTTTCTGAGGTTGCAGCTCCAGTTTGCGTTTCCGTTGTTAATGTACCACCTGCTTTGTCTTCTGAGGTTGCAGCTCCAGTTTGCGTTTCCGTTGTTAATGTACCTCCTGCATTGTCTTCTGAGGTTGCAGGTCCAGTTTGCGTTTCCGTTGTTAATGTACCACCTGCATTGTCTTCGGAGGTTGCAGCTCCAGTTTGCGTTTCCGTTGTTAATGTACCACCTGCATTGTCTTCTGAGGTTGCAGCTCCAGTTTGCGTTTCCGTTGTTAATGTACCACCTGCATTGTCTTCTGTGGTTGCAGCTCCAGTTTGCGTTTCCGTTGTTAATGTACCACCTGCATTGTCTTCTGAGGTTGCAGCTCCAGTTTGCGTTTCCGTTGTTAATGTGTTTGCTGCATTGTCTTCTGAGGTTGCAGCTCCAGTTTGCGTTTCCGTTGTTAATGTGTTTCCTGCATTGTCTTCTGAGGTTGCAGCTCCAGTTTGTGTTTCCGTTGTTAATGTACCACCTGCATTGTCATCTGAGGTTGCAGCTCCAGTTTGCGTTTCCGTTGTTAATGTGTTTCCTGCATTGTCTTCTGAGGTTGCAGCTCCAGTTTGCGTTTTCGTTGTTAATGTGTTTCTTGCATTGTCTTCTGAGGTTGCAGCTCCAGTTTGCGTTTTCGTTGTTAATGTGTTTCCTGCATTGTCTTCTGAGGTTGCAGCTCCAGTTTTCGTTTCCGTTGTTAATGTACCACCTGCATTGTCTTCTGAGGTTGCAGCTCCAGTTTGCGTTTTCGTTGTTAATGTGTTTCCTGCATTGTCTTCTGAGGTTGCAGCTCCAGTTTTCGTTTCCGTTGTTAATGTACCACCTGCATTGTCTTCTGAGGTTGCAGCTCCAGTTTGCGTTTCCGTTGTTAATGTGTTTCCTGCATTGTCTTCTGAGGTTGCAGCTCCAGTTTGCGTTTCCGTTGTTAATGTACCACCTGCATTGTCTTCTGAGGTTGCAGGTCCAGTTTGCGTTTCCGTTGTTAATGTGTTTCCTGCATTGTCTTCTGAGGTTGCAGCTCCAGTTTGCGTTTCCGTTGTTAATGTGTTTCCTGCATTGTCTTCTGAGGTTGCAGCTCCAGTTTGCGTTTCCGTTGTTAATGTACCACCTGCATTGTCTGCTGAGGTTGCAGCTCCAGTTTGCGTTTCCGTTGTTAATGTGTTTCCTGCATTGTCTTCTGAGGTTGCAGCTCCAGTTTGTGTTTCCGTTGTTAATGTAACACCTGCATTGTCTTCTGAGGTTGCAGCTCCAGTTTGCGTTTCCGTTGTTATTGTACCACCTGCATTGTCTTCTGAGGTTGCAGGTCCAGTTTGCGTTTCCGTTGTTAATGTACCACCTGCATTGTCTTCTGAGGTTGCAGCTCCAGTTTGCGTTTCCGTTGTTAATGTACCACCTGCATTGTCGTCTGAGGTTGCAGGTCCAGTTTGCGTTTCCGTTGTTAATGTACCACCTGCATTGTCTTCTGAGGTTGCAGCTCCAGTTTGTGTTTCCGTTGTTAATGTACCACCTGCATTGTCTTCTGTGGTTGCAGCTCCAGTTTGTGTTTCCGTTGTTAATGTACCACCTGCATTGTCTTCTGTGGTTGCAGCTCCAGTTTGTGTTTCCGTTGTTAATGTACCACCTGCATTGTCTTCTGTGGTTGCAGCTCCAGTTTGTGTTTCCGTTGTTAATGTACCACCTGCATTGTCTTCTGAGGTTGCAGCTCCAGTTTGCGTTTCCGTTGTTAATGTACCACCTGCATTGTCTTCTGTGGTTGCAGCTCCAGTTTGTGTTTCCGTTGTTAATGTACCACCTGCATTGTCTTCTGAGGTTGCAGCTCCAGTTTGCGTTTCCGTTGTTAATGTACCACCTGCATTGTCGTCTGAGGTTGCAGGTCCAGTTTGTGTTTCCGTTGTTAATGTACCACCTGCATTGTCTTCTGTGGTTGCAGCTCCAGTTTGTGTTTCCGTTGTTAATGTACCACCTGCATTGTCTTCTGAGGTTGCAGCTCCAGTTTGCGTTTCCGTTGTTAATGTACCACCTGCATTGTCGTCTGAGGTTGCAGGTCCAGTTTGTGTTTCCGTTGTTAATGTACCACCTGCATTGTCTTCTGTGGTTGCAGCTCCAGTTTGCGTTTCCGTTGTTAATGTACCACCTGCATTGTCTCCTGAGGTTGCAGCTCCAGTTTGTGTTTCCGTTGTTAATGTACCATCTGCATTGTCTTCTGAGGTTGCAGCTCCAGTTTGCGTTTCCGTTGTTAATGTACCACCTGCATTGTCGTCTGAGGTTGCAGGTCCAGTTTGCGTTTCCGTTGTTAATGTACCACCTGCATTGTCTTCTGAGGTTGCAGCTCCAGTTTGCGTTTCCGTTGTTAATGTACCACCTGCATTGTCTTCTGAGGTTGCAGGTCCAGTTTGCGTTTCCGTTGTTAATGTACCACCTGCATTGTCGTCTGAGGTTGCAGGTCCAGTTTGCGTTTCCGTTGTTAATGTACCACCTGCATTGTCTTCTGAGGTTGCAGCTCCAGTTTGCGTTTCCGTTGTTAATGTACCACCTGCATTGTCTTCTGAGGTTGCAGCTCCAGTTTGCGTTTCCGTTGTTAATGTACCACCTGCATTGTCTTCTGAGGTTGCAGGTCCAGTTTGCGTTTCCGTTGTTAATGTACCACCTGCATTGTCGTCTGAGGTTGCAGGTCCAGTTTGCGTTTCCGTTGTTAATGCACCACCTGCATTGTCTTCTGAGGTTGCAGCTCCAGTTTGCGTTTCCGTTGTTAATGTACCACCTGCATTGTCTTCTGAGGTTGCAGCTCCAGTTTGCGTTTCCGTTGTTAATGTGTTTCCTGCATTGTCTTCTGAGGTTGCAGGTCCAGTTTGCGTTTCCGTTGTTAATGTACCACCTGCATTGTCGTCTGAGGTTGCAGGTCCAGTTTGCGTTTCCGTTGTTAATGTACCACCTGCATTGTCTTCTGAGGTTGCAGCTCCAGTTTGCGTTTCCGTTGTTAATGTAGGACCTGAAGCTGCAACCTCAGACGACAATGCAGGTCCTGAAACTAAATTCACCGCTACCACAGCGTCTGTTCCATTGTGTGATTCATTCAAAGTTGTGATTACAGTGGTGTCTGTTACTGGATTAGTTGAGGTATTGGAGTCTGTACTTTCAGATGTTGAAACCGCTTTGATGCTTTGAAGAATCAAAGAATTTATTACGACGCAGCATAAAATCGATTTCATTTTCTTGATATTGATCATTGTCTTCCCGTGAATTGATATCTAAAATATAAATCGGATATTTAGTTTCATGCATAATTATATTATTTTATTGTTTTCATTTCAAGTTGACTAGTTTTTCACTGGCCCCAGATCACGCTGTCGGTCTCGGCGCCAATCGGATTCATTCATTCATTCATTTCGTGAATTTATATAGCGCCTCTTCAAGAAAGCTACTCAGAGGCGCTCCCAGCCCAGCCACAGCTAACAAATAGGTTTTGAGCGACTTATAAAAAGCAGGTGAATTTAGCCTAGGCATAAGTCGATAGTTTAGTCGGAGGCCATTCCAGGTAGGAGGAAACACAGTAGAAGGCTCCCCGCTGTCTTGTAGAAGTGCGCGCTCGAGGAACCAAAAGCTCCCCCATTGTCGCAGAGCGAAGAGCTCGTAGGGCTGCAAGGTCGGAGACAGGTCGACAAAGGTTAGACATGTATGATGGAGCACAATCAATAATAAGGCATCGCCAGACAATCGAAATGACGGCGTCGTTAAATAAATGTTTTCACACATCGATACCACCAGTCATTCAGACTTCACTTGTGAGCCTTGTGCTTTCTGGTTGTTTTTCATTTGGTGTTGCATTTTAGGTGTTTCGGAGATTTATTATTATGGTGATGAACTCGACATGCATGTCGGCCATTCTAATGAGTTTCAAAGTTATCTAAATTGTGTTTAGGCTACTGCCTTTGCAGGCCAGAGATACTTCGTATGTTGAAATTGACTGTTTGTCTGCGCTATGTATCTACGACCAAATATTATCTTCTCTTTGAAGGATGATCGTTCTGGCAAAAATTGTGAACTCCAAGACTTAGCTCTTCTTGAAACTCGCTTCTACGCCAGCTTATTTGCGAGGTTGATTACGCTTGAAAATCGGCATAGCGTGAATAGTCTACTTGGTATGCGGAGTAGAATTTGGTTTACAAATTACTAAAATTCATCACAGCCAATAGGCTATGTTATGTGAAAACCTAGTAGATAACTTTTTATTTAAAATATGAACAGGATAGTAGAGGAAATGACATAGTAATAGAAATTAAATTTATTAGCTATTTTCATTTAAAGTTCAGAGAATGGTTGGACGACATCATCATCGAGTGGGGAAGAGCATCACTCCAGGAGCTGAATCACATGGCGATGGACAGGGAACAGTGGAGATTTTTGGTGAAAATGGCAGTGGACACCTACGGGCGTTGAGCCCATGGTGCCTGATGATGATGATGATGATTTAAAGTTCTGATAAAAGCAAAAAACATTTTAAGTAGGTGATAGTTTCTACTGTCTAAACTATGAAGTTTAGTTGTTTATAGCCTACTATAAAGTTTAGGCCCTACTAACTGTAAGCCTATAAGTTTTTATGCCGTTATGAAATTTTATGCCACTTTTATGTGGGCGTAGGCTACGCATCCAATGTATAGGCCTATTAGACTATTAAACAGATTTAAATATTTTCACTTCTCGATGTCTTACTAGAGTAACTAGACCAAACTTATACGAAATAAAATAATTGTTTTGGATTAATGTTACTCAGTGTTTTCTAATATGCCTATAATAGACCTAGTTGTGTAGTTTGTTGATTGAAATTAAATTGCGTAGACAAGGTTCTAATTTTAAAATACAGCGCAATTTGTAACAAGGATTTGTCCGGTCCTCCTATGGGTTTTTCACTTCCAAAGATAAAAAAGGACTTGTTACATTTTATTGGTTTTTCTGTTTTCAACACCTAAATATTGTCAAAATAATAACAATGTCAAATAAAGAAATGAAAATCACTTACCTCTGAGTATTTTAATAAATAGGCCTATCTATCCCCAAAACTAAACGAATTTCACGAGTGCAGTAGCTATAGTGCAATTTTGTTAAAGTTATTTATGTGAAACATTAACAAATTAAAAAATCTAAACAAGTTTATCGTATTTAAAAACTGACAATTCGACGACGTTTTGAGGCGTTCCTATCTCCTAACAATTCCTGTACGCACGTTGCAGATTTGTTTTTCGAGTCACTACTGACGATTGTTCTATTCGATTGTTGCCATGAAACTTGTCTTTAGCATTTATATGTCCACGTCTGAGAAACGACTCTGCCTAGGCCTACTTCAAACTCATAATTTTATTATGGTTGGCGCTTTGTTTTCAGCTGAATTGCTGGGCGTAGGCCAACTCACATAGTCTTCTAGGATTTTGCTGAGTTTATAACTGACATCGAGATGAGCCGAAACATGCTACGCCCAACATCATGAACGTAGTTTAAAAAAAAACTGAAGAGCTTATTCACGGACACTTTATGATCCTGTAAATTAAAGAGGCGGCTTCTACTAACGTCCCCGCGTAGTCTAGTCATCGATACCATGTTTGCTTAGGGCGTTTCGTCACGCCTATGATTTCCTGAGAACTGGACCGATATCTCTTCAAAGCACACTGCCTAATTGCTTAAGTTTGTTGTTGTATCAAGTATCAACAAATCTCGCCTCTAAGAATATATTGCACAGGGATAGGCCTGCTTATTTCAAACCATGATAGAAAGAGCAGATAAGAATTATGTAGTCCACGGAGAAAATAGTTGCCGATTTTGATTAAATTATATTAGCAGTTCCCACGGGTACCCGCAGATACGGCACAAAACATGGGAATTTTTAAATTAAGATTTCTAAATGTAAATATCTCTGTTTCACTGTGTATATCATTAGTATCAATAGTGATATAGTGCGAATAAACTTGTTAAAAACTAAGGTGTAGGCCTATACCCTATAGGCCTAGTAGTTTAAAGAAATAAATTTGTGTCAAATTTTTCTTGGGGAGACAATAATTGTCTTCTGTTTGTTGCCATATTTGAGGGCTTCCATGTCAGTTTTTAAAGTTTTTCATATGAAATTCATAAAAATTCCGATCTTTAAAATTAATGATTCTCAGTTCCTGAAGTTTTTCAGTTGAAATTTGTAAATATTCCCATCTTTGGAATATTATCAGTTCCTACACGTTTTCTGTTGAAATTCATAAAAAGTTCGATCTCCTAATTCACATGACAAAAATTATTATGCGCGCTGTGTAGGCCTAAATGAATAACAAAACCATAATGGTTTACGTTCACTTCCAGCCGAATATGAGCTGTGCAAAATTTAGAAAATAATAGCATAGACGTTTCTTGGTGATTTGAAAATGACGTTTTCAGTAATCAGGAAAACCGAAAAACGTGAAAACTTTCCAAAACAGAATGCAAGTATTTTAGAACGCGTTATCACAGAACAAGCCTCGGCTGCCTAGGGAGTAGGCCCATGGAGCGTGTCATAGGCTACTGTAGCCTAATAAATCAATCAATCGATTCATTTTATTGCAAAAGAAACACAAGATGACAGCAAAAGTAGAAAATATGCATGTAATGGCTACAAAGGGGGCCCTAAAGAGATGGACATCCCGCTGGGGAAGGGTCACCCAAGTAAAAAATTCCCAAGAAAAATTAACAAAGATAAAATAGTAATAATTATTGTGAGGCCATTTTTACATAGAACTGCGCCTTGAAAATCTCGCGCTACTTTATTTTCCTACTAGCGAACAGTGTTTCGCGGGTCATTATTTCTCTACCAAAGAACATGGCTGATTGTTTGTCCATGTTTTTTATTAGTCGACATGATTATTCTTAGTGATGTCGAAATCTCATGTTGATCTCTACGCTGACATGAATCTTAAGGACTACAGGCTAACCGTTCTAAGTGATGTGTGCTATGCCTATTATACCTGCCACTTAGCTAGCCATAGCTGAATGAATCTCGCAAGAACGCAGTGTCATCAAAATCTCAAGTAGCCAATCCCTCAATGGCATGTTTGACTTGTGAGGAGTCGAATCCTACAACATGGCTCAACAGGCTGACATTTCCAACGTATAGGCCTACACGTATAGTTGAAAACTGTAGGCTATAAATATGATTTAGCAGACTGATTTGAGCGTTAACCGCTTAAATGAAGAGCCTGTTATTTCCTGCCTTAACCTTACCGCAATCTGAGGCGCAACTAAGAAAATTCCAGATGGGGGGTCCAACGGAATAGGTCGCAAAAAACACAGAATATACACATGTGGGAGGGTTTGTTTGAATTCCCCTTAAATTACGCCATGACACCACTGCGTAAGAACCTTGGGTCTGTTCTCCATTATAGTAGGCCTGCCGCCTAACTCGTTATTGTCAGGGACGTAACTAGGATTTTTCGTTTGGGGGGCTTAAGCCTGAAGTATATGACCAGTGCTTAAAAAAGTGTAAAAAGGAAGTGCCAGGATGCTGTCTTGTAATTGGTCGTGAGTGGTGGCGCCGAAGGCGCGAAGTTGCGAGTGCCGAAGGCACGAAGCCCGTTCCGGCTAGGGGGTCTGGGGGAGCGTCGTAAGCTCCCCCAGCGGGGTCTGGGGCGGATCCCCAGCGACCAGCGCATTTTTTGGCTGTGTCGACCTCAAATGGAGCCATTTTAAGGCTCTTGTTTGCAACCTATTTGTGAACGAAAAAGTCGCGAAAACTTTAAGAATAAGTCGTTTTTCAGTGTCGCAAGGATCAAGCTACCAGGATAACAATAAAAAATAAAACTGCTACTGTAAAAGAGAAAGGTTTTGTCTTTACGGTAAGCTCCCCAGCGGGGTCTGGGGCGGAACCCCAGCGACCAGCGCATTTTTGGCTGTGTTGACCTCAAATGGAACCATTTTAGGCTCTTGTTTGCCAGCTATTTGTGAACGGAAAAGTCGCGAAAACTTTAAGAATAATTGGTTTTTCAGTGTCGCAAGGCTCAAGCTACCATTATAACAATAAAAAATGAAACTGCTACTGTAAAAGAGAAAGGTTTTGTCTTTACCGTAAGCTCCCCAGCGGGGTCTGGGGCGGAGCCCCAGCGACCAGCGCATTTTTGGCTGTGTCGATCTCAAATGGAGCCATTTTTATGCAGTCATGACCGGTCGTCCGTTACGGTCCGTAACTGCATGTACGCCGTCCATGCGGTAGTCTATTTAAATTAGCCGTAAGCATACAACGGCTTGATTTCATTTGGGGGGGCTTCAGCTTCGTTTGGGGGGGCTTAAGCCCCCCCAAGCCCAACGCTAGTTACGTCACTGGTTATTGTAGGGCAGTACTTTGTGAGTATATATAGGTAGGCCTATGTCCTAATGGCGAACAAGAAAATGAATATGAAAGTCCGCTTATAGCCTAAAGTACTTTTGATAACTTTTGCTTTGAATAAGCTATCGCACAACTGCTACATAGTTAGAAACGTCTGTAATATTTGACCCAAAAATCTTCACATACAAGGTTGGAACCTCAAGTAGGCCCAGAATAATTTTACTGTGCGTGGGCGCCTATTAACAAGACGTTAAATAACTTGTTACCAGTCCTGTGTATTATTGAACCTTGGACTGAAAATTAATATATGCTATTATTTCTCCGACTTCTTCGTCGAGGTTATTTAATTAAATAATTATATGACTCTTTACTAAACTGAAACATACATGTCGCGTAACAAGATAAGCTTACTCCCTTACCGCCAGAGGCATTACGTTCATGCGATCTCTAACAATTTGCGCGACGATAAATCAGAATTTCATAGTCTTGTCTTTCATTGGTCCTTGCCTTTAATTCAGTGTAGTGCTCTGTATATGTGATTCTTTAAAATGCCTTAATCACAAGCCATTAAATCTCTACCGCCTAACAATCTTAAAATGCTCAGCACAGGCGTTTTAAAACAACAAAGTCACCAGTTCATTTGAATTTTATTCTCAACTCTCAAGAGTAAAGCACAAATTGCTGTACACATAATTATGAGACAATACTGTTATCATTGTGCGACGTGCGTGAGGAATAACTATAAATTGTCATGTTGGCCTAGGCTAGTTGCATACATATATTATTACGTTACTCTTTACAGACTTGAGCGACAAACGTCTGCAAATTACGACCTTGAAACTATTCTTAAGTCGTGCGATAAAACAAATGAAAGTAATATAATTATTCGTAAATAAATGATTAGTTCTATTTTCGACTCTGTATATGGTGCTCAGGGCTAAAACCGCATTCAGGTTGATGATTTTAAAACACGATAATAGTATGTTGAATAATGTTATAAATATTAAAATAAGTCAAAAATTATAGGCCTATTCATTTATATAGAGTGTCAACTTCAGATACTGATTCGATTAACGGCAATTGAATAAAATAGCATTATTTTAGGTCAATAAAAATTACCTAAAACAGATAAATACTACGATCATCTAATGTTGTCACATAAAGTACATTACAGTGTTTTAATGCGAAAGTATAATTATCTAAACGTCTGGTCGTTATTAAATATCTGATCGATTGCAGCAGAAATGTTGAATCTTCACATTTTGATCGTATCGGGATATTGCGGTCGTGTTGAACAGATCACATTTCCCACTGGAGTCGTCTCACATCATGGAATGCAAAGGTTGTAGCCTATCACGGTTAATGCTTCAGGTAGTAAACGTAACGCCTCTTCAAAAGAACTGCGAATTGATGTCCTAAACACAAAGATACGTAGGCTACAGGTTTCCGTAGTATAAATATTTGCGGTTATTGTTGTGTTTTCCAAAATTTTAAATTTGCAACTTTACGCACAGATCATCATGTTACAAACCTTGCACCAAAAGTTTAAAAATTAGGGCATAAGCCTTACAACAGAAGGTGGATGAACACGAATCTCTACAAAAGTTTGTGCATATTTTTTTAAGCTTCAGCATGCCTTCAGTAGGCCTAATGGCGTACAACGCCGCTCCTGATAATTATGATGGACAAAATGGAACTACATCAATTATCTCGTCAGCTTTGACGCCAAATCTGGATTCTTGCGAATGATATCGAAAGCAGTGGACTAAATGATGATACAAACAAGTCACTGGATGGCTGACAATATGCCCACTTTGCGAACTTGAGTCAAATTGCACCAGATATGAGACAGCAAACACAATTCAGAAGGCGAATGATTCTAGTTTGTATTCTGGTTCGTTTCATAACTCGTTTAAGTGTACTTAAGAATGAATGAAACTCAGATAAACATTGACTTTGTGAAGACGTTTAAACCGCCCAGGAACCTTTTTGTAGCAATTACTTTAATGGGAAGTTAGGAACGCGCTGTTCAACGTACGAATTTAAATGATTTGTTTATTCATACATCAACTCATTGAATGTTTTTCTAATAAATTTACCTTGAAATTTCTCGATGGTTGAAGATCAAACTTTGGTCTTGCGATGATATACTAAAAAAACGAACAGTAATATAACTCAAAATAGGATAGACCTACTCGGAGTTGACAAAACAAAGCAAGATTTTGTTTTCATCATAGCAATAAAAAGTTTTTATTCTCTTGAGATGGATAATTATCACTCTGGCTTGAAGAGCTTACAACACGCGGTTTGAATCAAATAGGACCTTACTCTGGGTTTAGCTCTTTCATAATTAGGATAGCCTATCTACGTGGCAGCTAAAGTAGATCTATACACACAAAGCACGGCTGCAACTTTGTCATTAATTATTTTATGTCTTTTGCGATTTGCGCTCGTGTAAATGTTTGTATTGCATAACTTGTACAATACATGATTGCAATCATAGGCTACTGCGTAGTGCCAGCTTGAAAAATAAATGAAAATTATCATTTTTTACCCGAAGTTGGCTACCTCAGATCCCTCGGAATTTAAGAAAACTATGCTCGGTGCTGCAAGTTCTGTGTAAATAACATCGTCCGAGACTCTACGCTTCGCGCTAATTGTTTATTTTGCAAAAAAACAATTATCGTATAATTCAGCATATGATAATACAATACAACTGCAATTTGATAGCACCTTTCTAACAAAGCTCAGAAGTGCCCACGCCAAAACGGCGCAACAGAGCAATAATATTGAGAGTGAAGGACTTTATCAATGTCCCTACACAGGGATTAAATACGCCTCGAATTAATTATCCTACCTCATTTTTGGTGTCAACTGTAGCTAGGCGTGGAACGAAACCTGCGTAGGGGTCCTCCTCCGACAATGGATCGTCATAGTAGAGACCTTTGTAATGTTCAGACGATCCTGGCTTCTAAAACAACATAAATCAAAGCACCACTCGTCATTGTTTGTCCCAGTAATTGAAGTGTTGCTATGATGTTCACAAAACCATCAAGCAGCGCTCTATGCATTTCTTACATAATGACATCCGGGGTAACATTACCCTAATACAATTAGATAGCTACGGTGAAAAACGTTGGAGGTAATAGTGATGTGACGAGGAGTTTTATTCTCTGTCGTTACTATGCAAATTGTAAGAAGGGACAGATCCTATGTAACTCGACTCGGAGTCTATGACCACCTTTTGAATACTCTTACCAACAACTCTTTTGACTCAAAGCAGCGCTCGTTAATAAGCTGTTGCCCTGCGCTTGGCTTTCTAGTAGCCTAGCGATTTAGAAGTTTGGAGATTACGATTACTAAAGATACACACAGAGATAAATACACATAATTATTATACAAATAGGCCTACTAGAAACAAAGAGGCAGAGACTCACTTAGACATACATGTACAGAAAAGAGAAAGAAAGAGAGCAAACATAGGTGTAGTCAGATTTGCAGGATCAGATATCAATCAATCAATCAATCAATCAAAATTTATATGGCGCCCCTTCAAGGTACCTATTATTATGGTCAACGCCTCTGTCATGTGCCTTAATGGCGCCATATACGTGTAGCCTAATTGTTCGAGACTTACTAGCTTATAAAAATTAATTACATCGTTAATAAGGATGGGCAAGGAACTGGTTTATTTAGTAGGCCTACTTAAGCTCCACCTAGAAACTGATTAATATGGGCACCGCCTTGACTGTATAATGGGTCAGAAACTTATGTAGAAACAGGTGTGACGAAAATCAGTGCTGCTGCTTTGTTTTATGTATCATACAAGATCATTAACTTTCTGATTAATAACCAAGCACCCCCATTGCTGACAAAAGGACTACTAAGTAATACTTAAGTGTTTTTATTGAACCATCTAAACGCCCTTGTTAGTTCGAATACTATAGTTTACGGATAGTTGACGCCTAGAAAATTAAATTATATGACTGATCCAGTGGCCCATATACATGTACGTTGCCTACAAGAAGAAGGTTTCGCCCGTGTAATAGACCAGTGATAAATTATTATTGCCTGGTGTAATGGTGAGAAAGCAATACAAGCGAAAAATATTCTGCCTTTCAAGAGCACTCCACTTCTATCACAAGCGACCCATACCGCTTATTTATGTTGGCTAGTTTGCTTTATAACCGATAAACGATGATAATAAACACAACATGATTTTTAAAATCTAAATCTATATAATTTTATCAGAGGACCGGCAGACCTTTTGAGATGCTTTTACTTATTATAAATCGCTAATAAATAAGTGCTTTTTCGCAAGCACACGCCCATCTTAGCTAGCACACAAAATTTACACACACGGGACGCGGTGGTGTAGTGGGTATATTCGTTGCCATGCAGCCGAAGAGTTGCAGGTTCGAATCCACCTCAAGCCGTAGCGTATGGACCTTGAGCATACATCCACCCATTCATTGATACATTACATACATGTACATACATACATACATACATACATACATACATACATACATACATACATACATTACATACATGCATGCATACATACATACATACATACATACATACATACATACATACATACATACATGCATACATACATACACACATACATACATACATACATACATACATACATACATACATACATACATACATACATACAAAGTCTTACATATATATGCACCAACGCACATCTATACGGACAAGGGCCTACATACGTATACGTACAGATTACGTACAGGTGGCGCCTCAAGCGTGTGCACTCAGTCATAAACACGGGGATTATAATACTCAAGTTAAATTTCTCGTTCTTGACAGTTGTCGCATCGGAGTGGGCTTCTCGGAGTGGCGCTATATAAATTCTTGAAGTGAGCACATACGTTTAACTCACACATAAAATACAATGCATGCTATTATAGCCATTGTCTCTTAATTAAACGAGATCAGCTGGCTCTTTGTTAAGGCGTACCTTTGACTAATTGCGTTTTGTTTTGTAGAGGCGCCTTTGTAACTGCATGTGCTGTGTTACGGCACCATAGAAATTGTTGTCATTATTATTATTGTGCCCCGTTCCCTAATGGAGTTGATTACACTTCAGAGACATGGCTTCCTCTGGGCCAGCTAAAAGAGACTCTTCTTCTTCTCCCTCCTCTTCATCCTCTTCCTCCTCATTCTCCTCCTTCTTCTCGTTATCTTCGTATTCTTCTTCTTCTGATCTTTCCCTTTCTGCTTCATCTCTTCTTCTCCTCACCTCCTTCTCTCATACCTCCGCCTTCACCACCTCCTCTTCCTTCACCACCACCTCCATTTTCTTCCCCTCGTTCTCCTCGTCCTCATCTTCCTCCACCTCCACCTCCTCCACCAACTCCTCCTCCACTTCCTCCTCCTCGTCCCTACTAGTCCTCCTCTATTTCCAACTCCTCCTCTACTTCCTCCTCCTCCTCCTCCTCCTCCTCCTCCTCATTTTCATCTTGACTAATTGAACCGACGTGAGCAAGTGACGTTTCAGCTTCGATTCCAAGCAACTTACATGCGACTGATGAGAGCTGGAGCTTGCTTTCTTGTCTTCAACCGCTGCAGCTGCCATGGAATGCGACGATGCATTGTCATAATCAGGCTTCATATCATCCTTCACATGACGCACAGCTACAGATCCATTTTCCTTATGCGACTCAGCATCATCTGCGGGATGCTGCTGCTGCTGCTGACTAGCATGGACAGCTGCTGCAACAGCAATTGGAGCTGCATCCGTTTCGACGACAGTGGAGAATGTTGCCAATTCCATCTCCTGTCCGTTGTCATCAGCAGCATGGCTGCGATGCTTGACGGCATGGATGTCCGTGTAGAGATCTGCGGCTGCTGGGGTTTCTGTGTCGTGCACTTTCGATGTGTAGGATGCAGGACGGTATTCCTGCGTTTTCTTCCTGTTTGGGAACATGGATAAAAGACATTAGTGTTACAGTAGATCGCACAGTAATAGTAGTAGTGGTAGTAGTAGTAGTGGTGGTGGTGGTGGTGGTGGTGGTGGTGGTGGTGGTGGTGGTGGTGGTGGTGGTGGTGGTGGTGGTAGTTGTGGTGGTGGTGGTGGTAGTAGTAGTAGTAGTAGTAGTAGTAGTAGTAGTAGTAGTAGCAGCAGCAGCAGCAGCAGCAGCAGCAGTAGTAGTAGTAGTAGTAGCAGTAGCAGTAGTAGTAGTAATTGTAATAATAATAACTTTAATAATACTAATACTAATTAGCTTATGCTGCATTCTTTGCAAACCGTGCAAATAAGGTTATTATTCTACTATAAAAGTATAATAATTTGCGATCAAATCGTAAGGTTTTAATTTGGACTTCAAACCTAATGGTGACAACGTCACATCATAAGATAAAGATATCAAATGCAGAAGTGTCAGTAAAAATTAAACTAAATCTAAATCACCAATAAATTAAACAAAGGACTCTTTCTCCATTGTAGCGATGTAATAAATTAATTGACGTCTCAAGACTCCAACAGTGATAACGACAATCATATTGAGTACTGATAACATACAAGTGATCGTAGTCCTTGTCTTTCTTGTCCAGTTTGCACCCAACGATGATTAGAGCGATGATAAGACCGAGAAGAATGGCCCCACCGACTCCAGCAGATACCCCAATTATGATGTTCTGATCCACACAATCACCAGCCACCGGAAGATAGTTGTCTTTGCATCTAAACAAACGATACCAGTTTATCTACTGTTTAAACAACAGAATTGTTGTTTAGTTGTCTTTGCACCTAAACAAATACCAGTTTATCTACTGTTTGAACATGAGAATTCTTGTTTTGTTGTTTTTGCATTTAAACAAAATTAATGAGAGGAGAGTATCTACTGTTTTTAACATCATAGTTGTTGTTTAATTGTCTTTGCATCTAAACAAACGATACCAGTTTATCTACTGTTTAACCCTTTGATGCCGAGAGTGCAGTAAAATGTTTGGGAAATCCTATACCCTCCGGCATTAAAGGGTTAAACATCAGAATAATTGTTGTTTAATGCTGTCGGAATCTTAAACTGAACGTGGGGATGTGCACTGCAGTCGGCACGAGTTGAGTCGCCACATGTAGTACTTCGCCTTGCGCAATATACACAAACTCCGCCACTGCTTGTACATTGGAAGTGCCAGTCCCAAGTCTGGAGCAAGGAGGGGCGACGATACTAATCATCTTAAAGCATTAATGTATCAGATAAACATATGTATAATAGGCCTGACATCTACTTACGAGCAGCCAGTTGTATTGTCAGATGATAGAGTACAGATTTCATTGTCCGTGCAGGTACTTTTGCATGAGATATTGAAGCCTTCATAGTCGTCGTAGGAACAAGGAAAGCAGACGGGACAAACGTAGTGTCCAATTTGTGGACAGGCGACATTCGCGAAAGAATCAACTGGAAATAATAAAACATAATTCAATTGAGTAGAGACTAGAGAGTGAGTGTCATGATTCAGTGAAAGCATGTGCTCGATTCGATGAAAGCATGCTTCCATGAAGTCGTTGACAATAAAAATCGGATTTCTATATATTATATATTATAATTATAAAATACATAAATACATTACATAATTATATTTATAAAGAATTATAGATATAATATTATGCACATCATCATGGTTAAACAGCGCATAAGGTACAATTACTAATAAAGTAGGCTAATAATGATGATACCATTAATACTATTATGCTTATAGTAGTAAGATTGGCATCAGTTTAATAATAATAATAATAACTGTAATATTAGTGGTGGAGGCGGTGGTGGTAGTGGTGGTCGTGGCCAGTGGCGGCATTGGTGGTGGTGGGTGGTGATCGTGGTGGTGGTGGTAGTAGTAGTAGTAGTAATAGTAGTAGTAATAGTAGTAGTAATAGTAATTAAATAATAGTAATTGCAATAAGTGTCAAATTTAATAACAAGTACCGCTGTGTACGAAATTTATTAATTACGAAATAAAGCTAACTTTGATTTTGCGCCGTAGCAGTCATCGTTGTAAGACTTTCATCCAGTGCCTGATATGCCCCGAAGTCTGCGTCCTGAAGGTACGGCACGGTGTAGCTGCCTATGTAGTCTACAATCTCTTGACTTCCACTTTCATGTAGAATCTGTTCATTGGCAAATGACGTGATGTAATCTGCAAACGTGTCGTTCCTCAGAAGCAAAACAAATACAAAGACAATTAGACTTAATATATCGCATAAGACCATGGCGAGAGCATAAACAATTTGTAGCTCTAATAGGTACAATGGCATGTTGCATGGAATGTAACCGCATTGTATTGTATCCTAATTATCAGGGCTATATAACGATTAGGTGTTCATCACTATTCGACCGAATTTGAATTGGACCAACTATTCGACTGAATGCGAATAGTGTACAAAATAGGTATACCGACAACACGCAGACACGGTACGGTAGCATACACAAAGCATGAGACTGCTGACAGTGCGATACCGCGGTCTAGGCAAGGTCTGACTGCAACTACAGCATAATTCATTTAATGAGAAAATTACTTAAATCCACTCGCTGAAGACTACAGTTCTGTTACAGAAGTGAGCGCAGGAAAGCTGGAGCAACTGGATTCATGTGTGACATGCCGTGACTCACTGAAGTATGTCATTTTTGAATACTTACTCGGTACCTGTGGCCAGAGCATCAATTTGGTCAAAATACTTCGAAGATCGCACTCGCCGTTGCGTTATTTCGCCTCCTCGTCTGTCGGATAAGAAAACATTTAGTTGTAAATTTCAGTAATGCGGATAAGAAAACATTTAGCCTAGTTGTGATCAGTCATTAGGTGTATAATTGCCGATGGGATGGTGTTTAACGAATAGTTAAAGGTCAATAGGCCTAATGACGACGAATAAAGTTGAAATCAGAAGCTTAGTTTCTTGCTTTATGCACTCAATCAAACTGAAAATGACCATTATGCGTTCGTGAAAGTTGTAATAATACTACCTGCATAGTAGGCTATCTGACGTCTGATAGGCTAGTAGGTTATACCGGGTGGCCCATACAAAACGTTCCCAAACTTTGTTAACCTGGCAAAGATCTAATTCTAGAGATATAAAATATTAATTTACACCAAAATGTTAAGCAATCATTTCTGTGCACACATATCACATTTCAAGAGAATACGTTTATTATATCATACTCTGCGGCAAGGTTATGACGTCGTACCTGTTAAAACATTTTGCACAAACCTACGTCATTAAAAACGTTCCCAGACTTTGTTAACCTGGCAAGCTGGCAATTAAACAATTTTGAAGATAAACTAAATCATAGTACATCAAACTAATCACAATTCATATTTGTACAACACAGCCAAGTTTTAGCCCAAAATACTCAACTGTTTGAGAGAAATTGTTGTTAGACCTGTATGACACATGGCCAACATTTTGCACAGTTCTTTAATGATGATGTTTTACCGCTTTACGCGAACAAATGTTTGATTGGTCCTCCGCTTTCTCTTGTAACGACCCTTAAACGCTGTTTCCACTGTCTTGTTGACTTCTGTGTTTGTGTGTCGTCTAATATAGACCATTTCACTTCAATGACCCGCTTAAGTTCGTCAGTAGGCCTATTTAGAAACGGTTTTCTGCGATCAGCATACACAAGCTCCTTGGGGGCGTTCCACAGTAAAGGCCTACATAGCGGCCCAGAGGATTTAGATCGGGAGAGTTTGGAGGCCAGGCATCACTGTGGATAAAATCAGGGATGTTTGCTTGAAGAAATTGCTGATACAATCTGCAAAGATTGGAAGAAGCACTGTCTTGTTGAAAGATGTCATTGTCATCAGGATTGAGTCTACGACATTCGGGAATGAGTTTATCGCGTAACAAGCCGACGTAATAGGCCTACTCTCCATTGACTTTTGTTTTCTGAGGATTAATGAAGATGATGTCTGTTTTACCGTGCATCGAAACTCCAGCAGATGCCATTAATTTTTTTAGAGAAACGACTAGTCTCATGATAACGTCTTACTGGCGCAATTGAAGACTTTCGTTCGCGGCGAAATAAATGACGTAGTTTTGTGCAAAATGTTTTAACAGGTACGACGTTATAACCTTGCCGCAGAGTGTGATATAATAAACGTACTCTCTTGAAATGTGACATGTGTGCACAGAAATGATTGCTTAACATTTTGGTGTCAATTAATAGTTGATATCTCTAAAATTAGATCTTTGCCAGGTTAACAAAGTTTGGGAACGTTTTTTATGGGCCACCCGGTATAAGTTTCATTTTGCCCTGATACAACTTAGTAGGCTAATAATAATAATAATTATCAGTATAATAAAATCAAGCCGTGGCTCTTCTGCGAGCGTCCCTGGAGCAGGTTTCTGGAAGAGGCGCTATATATATATATAGCCTAAGTCCATAGAATGAATGAATGAATGAATGAATGAATGGCCTCTGGAAGGTTCCATAGTAATATAAAGGTAAGCTTTTCTTATCGGATTTTTAATTGAGTGATACGGTACACACCTAAACGATAGAACCTGTACGCTGTTGTTTTTGTATCCGGTACAGTTCTCGAAAGCTTTGTTGACCTTAAAATACAAAGCACAGAGATAATAACACTAGCCTTTATTATTATGACTACAGAGTTTTAGCCCGATACTGACCTAATCGTTTTCAAGTTATTTCAATAAGTGAGAACGCCACGAGACATACGGGTAACTATAATAGAAAGTATTTGCTGCTTTCAAGAGATTATTAAAGGCTTGCATCTTCTTCAAATGAAAATCAAAATTCTCATAGACATTATTTTGGTGACAACTAACAAACAAATGCAGAAATTTCATACGTGGAATAATAGTAAGGAAATGCGTGGTTTGGTTATTCCGGATATTTTATTCGTTTAATGGAAAATAGTGTTGACATAAAGGCCTACCGCAAAATATTACGCATCAATAAAAAAATTAACAGCGAATGAAAATTATGTAGAATTTAAATAGGGCCTATTATTGAATAAAATTTATTCAATAATATATAACCTGTAGAAGCCACACACAAAGAGTGTAAGTTATAGCCATAACCATTACCACAATTTTCTTAGTGAACCTATCAAGTTACAGAGGAACAGTGATACAAATAATGAATTAAAATTTTAAAAAAGTCGAGGAGCAATAGGGAAGGAGGCCTGCAGGGGCACAAGGTTCTGCTACTCGGTGCAATCATTTAATGACAAATATGTTTTACTAATATAGGCCAATGATTCATTATTTTTTAAAGCAAGACATGAGCAATGTTTCTAACCTCTATCTGAACTTCGCTTTTAAATGCAACACAGTCTGGACTTGTTGGGCAGTTCGCGTCTGAAAAATCACCCGTCCATTGTTTGTTGAACCCAATGCTAAACGTCATGTTGAATGGAGGAGCTGCACCTGTAGAAGCCACACACAAAGAGTGTAAGTTATAGCCATAACCATTACCACAATTTTCTTAGTGAACCTATCAAGTTACAGAGGAACAGTGATACAAATAATGAATTAAAATTTTAAAAAAGTCGAGGAGCAATAGGGAAGGAGGCCTGCAGGGGCACAAGGTTCTGCTACTCGGTGCAATCCCTTCATAAAGCGATAATAAAGCGACAGTTTGGGTTCAGTTATGTAAATATATATAGGCCTATCAATAATTAAATTATATAAATACTTAGCTTAGGCTATATAAATACTTGAATAATATAAATAGGCCTACTCAAATTATTTCAATACTTAAAATATAGCAGCCTTATTATACTTATTATTTAAGTAGGCCTATGTCATAAAAGTCCTACTGCTCTTCCTGGCAGTGATCATGTGTTTCATGGGACTTTACTTCTGGAAAGAATTTAGCAAAAGTCTTAAACGAACTCTAACATAGCCTATTATAGCCTAATAGGTATTATTTGAGGCAACGTACGATCGCTTTCAATAAGTTATTGGCAGGCGCTCTAGAAATGTGTATGCGTTCAACGCCTAGCAGCATTCCATTAGATATGGGCTCAATGTGCCACGGCGTATTACGCTGTATCAGAAGAAGCGCAGAGGATTTTCAGAAGTGCAGGAAGTTGTATTAAATGTCGAGCACATCCTAAAGACGGACGCATTTAAAGGCTTAAGTCTTATATGCTCCTGTATGGTATAGAATCCATTATTAGCTCAAACGAAATTTTAAAGAGCACCAACATAATTTATGTCAAACATGTTTTAACAACATTCACACATTCCTATCGTAGGCTATATTAATACTAATAGTATAATACTAGTGAAGTTTTACCAAAGTTTGGTGGTTGGATATTTGGCGGAATCGCCGTTGTTGTAGTTGAAGGCACAGTTGTAGTTACAGCTGAAACATATCCACAAAAGGTTTATGAGATAAACACTGTCAAAGTTATTCGGAATTAATTAATTAGACAATAGAAAAATTAATGCAGCGCCATTTGATGGAAACCTAATCCTCGCAAGCCATATGCAGATGATTCTAAATGTCAGTAAAATGTCATTATGAAGAGAAAATTCATCAGTGAATATGATAATGAAAAGAAATCTTTAAAAGCCACATTTGGTGGTCTAGCATTGCACCTACATGTCTTTTAAAACCGCTGTAAAACTTAAGACTCACATGGTGTAGCAGGAGAAGAGGGCAAAACGGATGTTATTTGCTCGGTGACAGAAGGTGTTGACGTTCCAGCATCAGTCACTGCCCCGACATCAGGAGTTGTTGACGTTCCAGCATCAGTCACTTCTCCGACATCAGGAGTTGTTGACGTTCCAGCATCAGTCACTTCTCCGACATCAGGAGTTGTTGACGTTCCAGCATCAGTCACTTCTCCGACATCAGGAGTTGTTGACGTTCCAGCATCAGTCACTTCTCCGCTATCAGGAGTTGTTGACGTTCCAGCATCAGTCACTTCTCCGACGTCAGGAGTTGTTGACGTTCCATCATCAGTCACTTCTCCGACGTCAGGAGTTGTTGACGTTCCAGCATCAGTCACTTCTCCGACGTCAGGAGTTGTTGACGTTCCAGCATCAGTCACTTCTCCGACATCAGGAGTTGTTGACGTTCCAGCATCAGTCACTTCTCCGACATCAGGAGTTGTTGACGTTCCAGCATCAGTCACTTCTCCGCTATCAGGAGTTGTTGACGTTCCAGCATCAGTCACTTCTCCGACATCAGGAGTTGTTGACGTTCCAGCATCAGTCACTTCTCCGACATCAGGAGTTGTTGACGTTCCAGCATCAGTCACTTCTCCGACATCAGGAGTTGTTGACGTTCCAGCATTGGTCACTTCTCCGACATCAGGAGTTGTTGACGTTCCAGCATCAGTCACTTCTCCGACATCAGGAGTTGTTGACGTTCCAGCATCAGTCACTTCTCCGACATCAGGAGTTGTTGACGTTCCAGCATCAGTCACTTCTCCGACGTCAGGAGTTGTTGACGTTCCATCATCAGTCACTTCTCCGACGTCAGGAGTTGTTGACGTTCCAGCATCAGTCACTTCTCCGCTATCAGGAGTTGTTGACGTTCCAGCATCAGTCACTTCTCCGACATCAGGAGTTGTTGACGTTCCAGCATCAGTCACTTCTCCGACATCAGGAGTTGTTGACGTTCCAGCATCAGTCACTTCTCCGACATCAGGAGTTGTTGACGTTCCAGCATTGGTCACTTCTCCGACATCAGGAGTTGTTGACGTTCCAGCATCAGTCACTTCTCCGACATCAGGAGTTGTTGACGTTCCAGCATCAGTCACTTCTCCGACATCAGGAGTTGTTGACGTTCCAGCATCAGTCACTTCTCCGACGTCAGGAGTTGTTGACGTTCCATCATCAGTCACTTCTCCGACATCAGGAGTTGTTGACGTTCCAGCATCAGTCACTTCTCCGACATCAGGAGTTGTTGACGTTCCAGCATCAGTCACTTCTCCGACATCAGGAGTTGTTGACGTTCCAGCATCGGTCACTTCTCCGACATCAGGAGTTGTTGACGTTCCAGCATCAGTCACTTCTCCGACATCAGGAGTTGTTGACGTTCCAGCATCAGTCACTTCTCCGACATCAGGAGTTGTTGACGTTCCAGCATCAGTCACTTCTCCGACATCAGGAGTTGTTGACGTTCCAGCATCAGTCACTTCTCCGACATCAGGAGTTGTTGACGTTCCAGCATCAGTCACTTCTCCGACATCAGGAGTTGTTGACGTTCCAGCATCAGTCACTTCTCCGACATCAGGAGTTGTTGACGTTCCAGCATCAGTCACTTCTCCGACATCAGGAGTTGTTGGCGTTTCAGAGCTGGTTGTCGTTATGCTGTCACCTGATTCCCCATCAGTTGTTTGTCCATTATCAACTGCTTCTGTCCACCCTCCTACTGTTGTTGATGACCCATCACCCGATCCCGCATCTGCCGTTGTTGATCCATTTACAACAGGTTCTGTACTTCCTACATCAACGATTGAAAAGCCATCACCAGAACTGGTCTCAACTCCAAAGGAAGTTGATGATGGATATTCTACAATTGGCGTTTCGCCACTGGTCGTAATTGACTGCACCAGTAATAAAAGTACCGCAATTAGATTCACTTTAGTTGCCATTTCAGGCTAATCTGTCACCTTCGATGCAGAAGAAATTTCTTGACTATATAACCTGTTCCTTCGCCGTCCGTTAAAAGTTAATACTGTTTCAGAGTTGAGTTTGCACACACAATTCGATTTGTTTCCAGGTAGAGGGTGCTTGATAATTATGTTCTCCGTCAGATCTCGATTGTTACCTCATCACACTTAAACATTCAACAACACTGTTAATTTTCTTGAAGCTGCAAATGAGGCATAATCATTTAATTCGAAGCAACAGCCAGAAATGATTACAGTTAATAAGCGCCATTGACTGATTTCTGACCATTTCCCAGAGGCGTTTAGAAAGTGCGTAATAAATAGGCGAATAAGTGAATCATAATCTCGCTCTCGGTCGGGTCGAAAACGCTTGAATCCTCTGAAGAGTCGTCTCCATAGGCATAGACTATATAATTATATATATATATATATATTAGTCAACAGAATGACATGTATGTAATTGTGGAATTTGGCTTTACATGCTGCTAGCAGGATCTCTCAACATTTCTGTTTCTGGTTTGCCTCTATATATGTCTGTGTGTGCGTCTCTGTCTATTTGTCTTTCTGTCTGTCTGTCTGTCTCGTACCATCTAATCGACAATGCTATGTGAATTGGGTTTATAGACTACTAACGGAATAGCAGCCAAACTTTGTTACTCACATGATATTTCTGGATAAATCCGCTTACATAACACAGTACTTGTGAATAAGTTGGGGCCCTGCGCTTCGCTTATCCCGTGCCGCTTTAGAACTTCAGAATTTACCGTACCATTGCAACTTAGTATACCTAATCTTATTCTACGTCAATGCTGCGTGTAGGCTACGCTGGTAAAAACGGATTACAACGAACTGAATTAACTTAGAATGTCGTAAACTGCTCCAAGAATTAATAAAAAGCAATAATATTGAAATTACCTGAAAAGCCAGTGTTAGAAACATTTGTTGTCGTGCTAGGCAGTAGTCGCGGATTATGTTTGTGACAACTGTTTCACAGATTTCTATGGCCTAATATATCACCGGTGAGCATGTGCACGTTGCTACGTTGCTACACTCTACACGATAATCACGGTTCACTTATCTATAAGTAGGGCGTATGCTTCTCGCTGCGACCTTAGATCGAGCCAAGTAAAATAATCGAATCATCTTTTGTAGTCATTCAAGGTAGTGGTGGGTCGAAACCTGTGTTATCTCAATTGTACGCATCGGAATAATTATACACAAGTCTGAACTGGCATCCAGTTACGAAACGCGGCGCAATCACGTGCTTTCATTGAGTCTTCTGCTCCGTTAGGCCTATTATATATATATATATATATATATATATATATATATATATATATATATATAGTGCACATACAAACATAATTTTATATATATATATAATTATATATATATATAATTATAATCTGCATCAGAGAGCTTGGTGTTCTTGTCTCGAGTAAGCGGGGTTAGAAACGATCGTTGCTCTCTTCGACCTGTTGAGATATATACACGCGCAGGAAGAGAACGTATTTAAGGTGTCTTCATGCATACATATTATATACACACATACGTATGTATATAGGCCCTACATGCAAAATTACATGCATACATAGTATTACATACATATATAAATACAATTATACATTTATGCATACGTACATGCATGCATGCATACATACATACATAGTGTTACATAATACATACATACATACATACATACATGCATGCATGCATGCATACATACATACATACATACATACATACATACATACATACATACATACATACATACATACATACATACATACATACATACATACATACATACATACATACATAAATACACACATTCATGCATAGATACATTCATGGATGCAATCATAGGCCTACCACCGATATCATGCGGTAATCTACTGCAGGTGTACAAGTAAAATGTATTCAAGGTGATAAATGCATTGAATGCATCACGTTTCTTGTCTGAACCATATGAAGCCTTGATCGGAAGAACCACTAGAGTCCATTTGTACGATTTTGAGATATTCACAAAATAAACTTTGTAAGTCTACAAGTACTTCACCTATGAAAATATGGAAATAACATTTGGCACATGTGTTGATATGTGTTGTCTCTGTAACATGTTAAAATTATATTGGCTAACCAGCTAGGTGGCGCCACATACAAATTTTTTTTAACATGCTGTATATGGCAATTTTTAGGACATTTTTTCCCAAGTTGTCAGTGTGCATACAGGATATTCAAGAATTGTCCTATAATTATCATTTCAAAGTTGCTTTTCAGTAACAAAATAATATAACCAATTAAAAATGAATAAAATTTTATAAGGTGAAACTTTATTTTAGTGGATTGTCCTTGTGTTGTGAGTAACTTAATGTCAATATGTGGTATTTTCATCGTCAGTGTAAGATTTCCGTTTTAACACAGGATTATTTAGAGTTATGATGGCATAGTGCAGATGCTTCAGCGCCATACATGCATACATACATGCATGCATACATACATACATGCATACATGCATAAATACATACATACATACGTACATGCATACATGCATACATGCATGCATACATACATAGGCCTACATGTGAATTCATGGAAGAAACACTGAAGTCCATGGACTTCCGTGGTTATTGCACGAACACTATATTTTCTTTTCATTATAACTTTGGACTGACGTTAGTTTTCTGAAAAAGGAACTTGTCAATACATGCTCTATAGCATTAAGAATGACTGGACAAAGATAACTAAAAAATGTCAAAAATGGACTCTAGTGGTTCTTCCGATGAAGGCTTCATATGTATTTGTTCACTGGTTGAGTGGTTCTGCGTCCATTGAGACCCTAATAGATCATCGGATCAGCAGAGAAAAAACTCAATAATCACTCGTGTTACAAATAGCAAAGGTCAAGACTACAGGTGGCGCGAAATCAGTGAAAACGCCCACAGATATTGTCTTTGAGAGCTAATCTATTATACGAGAACATGATATCATATATACATACAATGTCATACATAATATATATATATAGTATCTTCTATTATTATATTTTACCATATTTTAGGCTACAAGTAAGGCTATCACTTATTAAGACGCTTCTCATTAATCAACTCGTATAATACCATCTTTGCCTATTGATAGGAATCGCTTAGTCTGCTTAAACGTTCCCTTTGGTATATGCAAGAACGATCGTGTATCGTTGCTGGGTGGTTATGCTGATTATGCAATAATAATATGCATAATTTATTGCACATAGCATACATGTAGCCTATGCCTAGGCCGATGTGAGATAAGTGCTTATCCTGCAAATAAGTGGTTGGAAAGTATAAAAACATACCGTCTACACTTAGGATTGCAATGAAAGTGTTAGATTGATATGACGAGCCTATCTTATAATATATAGTCTAAGCAGGAAGTCAAGTTTCGAATTGTATTTAGTAAGGCTAGGCTTAAAAACCGCTGCAAGTTTTTCTAAATTAGATTATTTATTTTCGGTGTTTGTTTTGACCGAGATCAGTGGCGACTCCAACTTCACAATTTCAGGAGGTCACTTCAGTAGAGTTAGTTATTCGGCAGGCTAAAGAAATTAGATGCACATAATTATAAGATATAGGCCTAATTGTAGTTCTAAAGAAGTTTTTGGCAGGTCATAAGGCAGGCCACAAGTAAAATAAGTGGTATGCCAAATGAACTGCCGAAATCTATGGCAGTGCAACCACGGCCGATTATCTCCAGTTCTTGGGCTGGCGATATCGTGTGCCATTGTGGAAATTTATTGACGATTGAATGCATTGCAATGCACAGGGCAAAATAATACGCTTGCAGGTGCTCTTGCAAAGTTGGCAATTCAGCAATTATTAGTGCTTATCGAATTTGTTGATTGTTCAAGATTACAAATAATCAATAGGTCGATACCATCCCACTCTTTCCGTGGTGTGACTAAAACGAAGCTGTCCTAATCAACTGTGACCACAATTCATAGTAACAAGTAAACCCATCACTTAATAAGACGCTTCTAATTAATCAACTCATAGTCTACCGATCCCTTGATACGTGAGGACTAGAGACTATCATAAGCTGTGCGGAGGTCTGACCGCTTATTATCTTCAAGTTGCCACGTTGTTTCACGTGCAAAGTTCAGCTCGCTATAAATCGTGATGAGATAAGACCTAGGCTACTGTGTCTGATGGACACCGCCCTGATGACCTTCACAGATTAGTTTCCTGAATCTTGTATTGCAATTTTATCATGTAGTCTATTGATTATGTCCGAGTAAGAGAACTCTTCGTCTACTTCGCAGTTCGGTAGGTTACTTGCGGACTGCATAGACAAAACTGATAAGCTTACTTTTTATTTCTTTCGCACAGGCGAAATCATACAAATTAACGCAAAGTAAATTACAAAAGAAACCAAAGATGATCTTCGACCATCTCTCCACTTAATAAGAAAAGTCCGAATTGCACACAGTTTAGCCTACCAATAATATTTTCCTTCTGACTGACAAACCCAGGTCAGGTGCGGATCCAGAGGGGCCAATCCGGGCATGCCCCCATTTATAAATGCCCATGTATTGTGGCCCCCCCCCCATTTGGTTTCAACACGCTTATAATTTGGTATATTTTCAAGGATTTGTAGACTTAATGACTAAAAAAATAAAAAAGGTCATCAACTTTTCTGGCGGATACGAAACATTTTTTTCCAGACCCAAGGCCAAGAATTTTTGGCCCCCCTCCCGTCCAAAGTTTCTGTATCCGCCCTTGACCCAGGCTATTAGCTAAAGAATGAGGCACATTTCCGTTGCTGTAGGCTATACACAGATGCACGTTTGAAAGTCACAAGACATAGCCTGAAGTTGAAACAACTTTTTGAGCTGTCAGTAGCGTATGCAATCTCTTGAGAATACGCTTCCCAACCATTCAGTCAATACCGACCTTAGGGTGGTGCTTAAGATAGGGAAAAAATAAATCGCTTACTTTTTTGTTCTCCTGCTATCCACAACTAGTCCAACTGGTCTAAAATTATTAAAGAAATTTTTTTGAAATTTATACATTAATATTTAGAGGTAGCTCAATGACCACAAAGTTTATAAAAAGAGCGATTTTTACAAATGAAAACACACAAGAGCTGTTTCGGTAAACCAGACTTGTTTAACTTTTTCTGACAATAACACATAAATTAAATGGTCAGTAGACTCTACATTAAAAAAGCCTGATGAATTACAATTTTAAAAAAATGCAGCGAAACAAATTTAAATGTCGCAAAATTATAAATGTTCAGCACAACGTTCATTGCAGCTTTCTTAGTTTATCTTGGCATAGGCAGAGTGTCTCTTTCTTGGTGTCTGGACAAGCCTGACGGTGCTTTTGAACAATTTGCAGCAAATACAGAAGCTGTAATTCATCATGAGTCATTAGGCCACTGAATTACTGAATGAGTGCCACGCTGAATTCTGCATGGTCGTTGACAACTTTAATGGCATGTGCTGACTCTGCAGACTTCTGGCTGTTCTCTCCATCTTTCCACAGGTCAGGAACTACAATGAGAAATGTATCTGGTAGTTCCATTAATTCAGAGAGAGTCTGTGACTTTGCAGATATAAATTCCTCAAAATTTTTGTCATTGAACGTGTCCAGATCAACACTGATTCGTTCAGTGTCATCATCATTTTGCATAACTGTAATCATTAGCCTCTTTGTAGCAGAACTTACATGGTTTTCGAAAAAACTGAAGCAATCAATTTTGGCAACAAATACCATAAGTGTTTTGAAAATATCAGAGATGCTATCATGCTGCTTTGGACATTGTCGTGTTGATTGCCGAGTATTCAATAAGTAATTTCAGAAGATGAAGGTCATTGCAAAGAGCACTGGTTGCCAATGGAGCTGAAATCCCTGCTTTCAAGTACAGATGTGCAGCAAAGACACAAACATCCTGTAGTGTCTTCTCTTCATTTGCTGTCAAGTGGAACTGGCCTCTAAACATCCCCACCTTCAAACAGTAAATTACCATTAAGAGCGAGCGTGCATGATGCATGGCTCCATGTGCTCTAATTCAGACTCCTCTCTGTGGGATGGAACCAAGACAGATGAAAAATCAGTTCAGTGAATTCTCTGTAGTCATCTCTTGACTGACTGTTTTCCAGGTAGCTGATGGCAAACTGAACAACACCATCTTTGATGTCTTGCAGTGATCTTAATACGGTGTTATTTGTCAATCCTGTTTCATATTTCTGTTGATCAATGAAATCAATGCCAATGACCTTGAAATCGCTTAAAGAGTGGAACTTCCGGTGATGATGCGAAACACTGCACCAATGATCAGCTCATTACATGATGCCTGCATGCTAGTGATAGCAACTCCTTACCTAGCTTATGTTCTAAGAGGATGCAGGCGCCAGCAATCCAGCCAGTGTTGGAACTTGTTGTACCAAAAAACATTGCTCGAACTCTATCAGCTATGCCCCCACATTCCTCCAGAGCCATATAGACCCCTACAGCTTGATCTTCATCTGTTCCCTTGCTAGCTTTGCCACAGTAAGAAGGATGGAAACTCTATTGACAGAAACAATTACTGGAAGTCTATCAACCTTTTCTTCACTTGTAAGATCAGCAAATAGATTACTATCACAGTATACTACAAGTCGTACATTACATTCAGTTTGGAACTTCACTTGTAAAACTGTTGCTTGCTTAGACCTCTGTTTTATTCTTGCTCTGCGAATTGTAGTGATATCGTCAATTCAGTTACTGAGGTTTTTACAGCAAGACTGGATGATGTCAGTAAAATAATGATAACGGCTCATGACAAAAATTAATTTTGTGGGAGTGTCATGTCATGTAGCTAATATGTGATTATTTAACTGGTCTATTTATTTAGTTGGCCAATTACAGTTTCAAAACTGTTGTACTCAAATGGATACACTGCAGTTCAAACTTGTGATTGCCATAATGCATTGCGGATCCTTACTATTTCGAACCTGTAAAATGTAAAGCTTCAGTGTCATTGAGCTACCAGTAAATATTTAGTAGTGGACTAGATATTTGGCCTGAATTTTTTCTTTATATATATGAACAAAAGTAGATGGCAGGAGGTTCATATTTACAAAATGTGAAAATAAGCTCCACCCTAACCGACCTGTAGTGACTCCCCTATCTGAAATGCAAACATCAAACGGTAGGCGTTGATTAGGCCTACACAATGTCATGTTGAGAGTAAGCTAATCAGTTGAGAGCAAAAAGGGCAAGAAGTTTGTGAATGAACTCTGGAGTTTCTCTTGAAAGCACACCAACAGTTTCTTTGGCTTGATAAGCAGGAAAACTGTCCTGCTGGAATATGAAAAATTCTAGTAGCGTCAATTTTTGCAATCAGCCAATTCAAGGCTGCGATGGACCAGTTTCTGTTAGAAATTGTCTTTCGAGTTGCAACCTATTGCTGTAGCCCGGCTAATTGGGCGAATCCCTAAATATGCCTCTGTTTCATCATACATGCATGATACTCTACGCTGGCTCTTTATCTCATTGTGCATCGAATACAGAATTGCTGCATTGGTTTGGCGTTGTCTCCTTGGCTGTGCCCCGATCTATCTAAGTGAATTCTGCTGTCCAATATCGGTTGTCCTGGCGCGCAGAGCCCCTCGCTCTGCCTCTAGCGGGAGCTTATGGTCCCGCGTGTTGAAAACTCAATCTATCAGCGTCATGCTTTCTCAGTTACTGTAGGGCCTTGTAGGCTACTGTTGTAGGTCCACCTGTCTGGAAAAGTCTCCCGTAGGAGATGAGCCCGTTACCTAGGATTGACTCGTCAGTGTTTTACAGGCTCCCTAAAAGTTTTTTGTTTAACTGTGGTTGGACTGGGAGCGCCTCTTAGTAGTTTTCTTGGAGAGGCGCTAAATAAATTCTTGAAATAAATGAATAAATCTAGGGTCTATTGTATAATCGGCGCACTGTTACAGTAGGCTTACAATGTAATCACTTCTAACAAATACGCTGCAACTAAGTCTTGGCAACGAAATCAAGCTATCATCAGGTTCAATAATTTTACCCAAAAGGTCAATTCGTTATGACAGAGAGTGTCAGAGAGACTGCGTAATAAATTTGTAATGTGATTTTAGATAACATATAATATACACAATTATATATACACATAGGCTAATTATATATATATAGGCCTATATATAATATATATATATATATATTATAGGCATATAATGTAGGCTATAATACATGACGCCAACTGGGAAGTACTTAATGTAGATCTACTACAGTTACATAATTAAGTTGCTACCTCATAAATCGATTCAACCGAAGTCGGCTAATGTACAAGTGATGATTACACCCTTCAGTAAGCGTCACACCCTTGTCAAGAGGTTGGTTGCTCAGTAGTTCGTTGAAACGATACACTCAGCGACAATGAAGACTAGACCGTCTCGACGAACATTTCCTATTAGCCTAGGCCTAATAGGTCCTACCAAAATTTATTCTTGCCATAAATATTTTGTTCGTCATGTTGTTATCTCTGACATCAGGCAACATTGATCATCATTGTCTTTGTCAAACAAGGTGTGCTAAATGCAGAGAGGTCGACAACGATTACGAAGTTTGAAACACTTGAAGTCAACAGGCCAACACTCGACTCGACTTCTTGTTAAATGCCTACAGAATGGCGGTTGTTCTTCGCCGGTTATGACTTAACAATTATTCAACCTAGCAGGTGTATAATATATAGAGTCAGGGGCAGATACAAAAATTTTAGAAGGGGGGTCAAAAGTTTCGGTGATCTTTGCCGGAAAAATCTGATGACCTTTTTTAGTCATCTGCTCGTGGTCTCTTCGGAATATGCTATGACCTCTCTAGTTATGCATTGATTTAAAGATTCTTGAAAACCAAATGGGGGACCCACGTTCCATGCAATTTTTAAATGGGGTCATGGCCGGATTGCCCCTCTTGCATACAGTTAACATTCTTATGGTCACTTGTTGCGTTGAGGACTACAGAAAGTAGGAGTGTCGTTGTCACCATTGGTTAGCCTACTTACGACATAATCTGATTTTGAATGCTCTTACTTCCGGGTGTTTCTGTTCTCATCATTCAGAGTTATGGTAAGTTATGTAGGTGCGCCTGTTATAGCGCCCCTTCAGATCGGATGCGCTCCCGACTGCAGCGCGGACATTGCATCGGAGCTTCACGCCGAAGCGCTGAGCATATAATTTTGCAAGTGAAAGACTTCCCAAGGTCCCTACGAAGCGGCTTGAGGTAGATTCGAACTTGCAACCCTCCGAATGCAAGGCAACGATCATAACCATTAGACCACCGCGCCCTATATATATACACGTTTCAATGGGCTGATACATGTACTTCTTAGGCGAAATTTCACGTTTATATTGTGATGTTTGCTACGTAAGTTCGGTCCGCTTATGGGCGCCCGCACATAGGGGTAAGAGGGGGCACTTCCCAATGGAAAATTGACACATATTTTCTGACTACTACTTTAGGATTTAACAAATATCTTCGCATAAGAAAATTAATGATTCACAAAGTGAAACTAAGAAATCTACGGTTAGAAACCCCTTAAAAAATAAACTTGCTCTTTATTTTTGCTTTCCATCTTGAAAGCTCTTGCTAAAAACTGTTATAGCAATAACCATTGGGCTTTACCCCTCAAGATGGTGCCATGTAAAATTAGTAGTATTGATTATACTTTTATAGCCGACTTAACTGAAATCTCGCTGGAGTGCAACCTTTCACAACTGCACAAAATATCAATAAATTACACTCATGTAATAAGTTGAAATTTCTCTGCAACAAACTGAAATTGCGTCAGGAAGACCTGCTTATTCGCCGGCGTTATGTTAGAATCAAGTCTGCAATATCCAGGTGTTTTTTGTCCATGTTGAGGTCAGTACAGAATCTACGGAAGCCAAAACGTTGACAGACGTTTTTAAGGGACTCCGGATTTCCACCAAAAACTGACGTCTTGCATGTTCAAAAAAGTCATACCCATACTCATCGGATCCTCCACTTCCAATCCTAAATGACACCCACCTTGAATTTAGCCTACTTGTTACGGCAGCCATTTCCACCATTAGGCTATTTATTATTTTATATAAGAACTGGCACAGTATTTGTGCAGGTATACGATTTCGACCAGTAGTGGTAAAGTGGTAATGATCCCCGTAGGACGCTGTAATAACATTATTTATAACTAAAACGTGCAGACCTTTAGCTCTATTCTACACGCATATCCAACTTCTTCTTCTTTAGGTTCTCTGCCATGCGGCAGGTCCAAACGTCCAATGTCTCCACGTTTCACGCTGCTGTGCAATGTTCTTCAGTTCTCTGTATCCCTCTTCCATCATCCCGTTCAGACGTTTTTGTCTAGGCCTTCCTCTGCACCTCTTTCCCTCCAATATATTCAACTACGGAAGAACAATTTGACTTCCCCAATTACATCGTTGATTCGAGTGTAAAATGACTAATACAGTTAACTCAGAAGTAGCCTACTCTTTAGCATTAGCGTCACCCGATTTGTGACATACATGTACATACATATATACATATAAACATACATACATACATACATACATACATACATACATACATACATACATACATACATACATACATACATACATACATACATACATACATACATACATACATACACACATACATACATACATACATACATGCATACATACATACATACATACATACATACATACATACATACATACATACATACATACATACATACATACATACATACATACATACATACATACATACATACATACATACATTGTGGGGCACGGTGGTGCAGTGGTGGCGTCGTTGCCTTGGAGCTGGAAGGTTTGAGGTTCGAATCCACCTCGCCGCGTAAGGACCTTGGGCAAGTCCTTCACTTACAATTGCTCAGCGCTTCGGCGTGAAACTCCAATGCAGTGTCCCCTCTGCATTCGGGAGAGCCTCTGAGTAGCGAGAGAGCTTGAAGGGCGCTATAACAAGTGCACATACAAACAAACAAACGTACAATCATACATACATACATAAAAAAGAAGTTGTTTTCATATTTATTTTTCACAAAATAATACGTTAAATCCTAAAATTAGAAACTACAGCGTACAGAACAACCAAATTTTTTTACTATCACAGTCTTTTAATAATTAACTATTTAGAAGCCAACCTGTAACAGTCAAGCCTAAATTTGAAGACCGCCCGTAACAGACGCAGGTTAATTATACATAGGTGGTTGTTCAAAATTTAACACGTAAGCCTCATTGCTGTGCTTAAGCCGGTAGTAACCTGTTGAGACCAGCGTTTAATGTGACTTCCTATTCGGCAATTAATCGAAACCAAATCGGAATTTCGTCAACAACCATTTTCAATTTTTCATATTATACTGCAGGCTTAATAACATTATCATTCAACTTAGCAGAATTATTTAGTTGGCCGTATAGATCAACCAATATTTTGTGTCAGCCTCACTGTTGTGCTTAAGCCGGTAGTAACCTATTGAGATCAGCATTAAATGTGACTTCCTATTCGGCAATTAATCGAAACCAAATCGGAATTTCGTCAACAACCATTTTCATATTATACTGCAGGCTTAATAACATTATGATTCGACTTAGCAGAATCACTCAGTTGGCTGCAGATAAACTAATATTTTTTGTCAGCTTTAGTAAAGACCTAAAGCAGCTCAATACGAAATTTCGTTTATAGTCAAAAATGTAGGCTAATCTCATTATTGATATAACAGGGATTAAATTCGATCGGCATATTGCTGATCATCCTCAAACGTATGACTATTTGCAGCTGTTGTTAGACTTCATATAATTATGAAGGTCAACTCGCAGTCGATGTTTTGAAGTAGGTGATCCGCTGATAACTTCTAAACTGCCTCAAAAGAATTCCGTAACGAAGTCCTACACACAAAGAGAGGAGCAACAATTCAAGTTTATGTATTTGTTAGTATTTTTCATTATTTTATAACACTATAGATTCATTTTTTTTCATTTCTGCAGAATTTACATGCAGATTAATAGGCTAGGTGCTAGTGTTTTGCGCCAATGTATGACAACCTTTAATGCAGATGAGGGTAGAGAAGTCTCATGGACGAAAACTTCTTAAGTTAACCAGCATCTGATTAAGATTCTGCACAACCTATAATAAGCATGCCTATTGCCTATATTGTGTTTTCTTTCAATATCGCAAGCGATATGGACCCTAAATAATTGCACAAATTCGCATCAATTGACATACCGCACTTTCACGCCAGAATTGGCTGTTTGTAAATGATATCGACAATAGATGACCGAATGCTATAGGTAGGCCTACACGTTTTTGCACGGATGACTGATAATAAGCATGCGGGTCTAGGACAATACCCCCCCGGACAAAACCCCCCGGACAAAACCCCCCGGACAAAACCCCCCCGGACAAAATCCCCCCGGTATAAAACCCCCCCGGACAAAACCCCCCCACTCACATGCAAACATACATACATACTTACATACATACATACATGCATACATGCATACATACATACATACATACATACATACATACATATATACATACATGCATACACATATATACATACACATATATACATACGTACGCACATACTCGCATATGTACATACATTCATATTCACATATGCATACATACATCCACACATATTTATATATACACAAGCATACGTAGATAGTATACATATATACAATTATACATGCATGCATATATAGCGCACATATAGTCATACATACGTACATATATACATTACATACATACATACATACATACATACATACATACATACATACATACATACATACATACATACATACATACATACTTACATACAAACATATACACATACAAACATACACATATACATACATACATGCATACATACAAACTTCAACAGAATTATATACATGATGAACAAATAATTGTCAAATATGTGTGTATTCATGCATGAATGTTTGTGTGCATATTTGTATGTTGTATGTATGTATATATGTATGTATATATGTATGTATGTATGTATGTATGTATGTATGTATGTTTGCATGTGAGTGGGGGGGTTTTGTCCAGGGGGGTTTTATACCGGGGGGGTTTTGTCCGGGGGGGTTTTGTCCGGGGGGTTTTGTCCGGGGGGTTTTGTCCGGGGGGGGGTATTGTCCTGTTCCCTAAGCATGCTTCTGCTATTTGTATTTACGCCACCTTTATTATGAGAGACCTACCGAACGTGTCAAGAAACACACTTCAGAGTGTGAAGTCGCTTATTCACTTTTAAGGAACCCATAAAATATGTACACCACAATGACTAAGACTAAGTATGGGTTTGTATAAGTTATAAAACGGCAGAAAAGCTTTGCTCTCGATTTAATAGTACTAACTTCTAAGAACAAACTAAGTAAGCCAATTTAAATGTTTTATTTGTTGCAAAGTCAGTCAGGTCAATGTTTCTACTCAATTCAAGCCCATAAAATCAAACCTACCTTGTAATTTCTCGCTGGCTGGAGAACAAGCCTTGATCTTGGAATGGCGTACTAAATAAAAAAAGAACAAAATAATGAAGTTTCATTCTCGTTGTATTTAATGGAATCGACGCAAGCTAATAGCTTGACTAAAAAAACCATTTTTTATCAATGCTGATAATTGATGAAAAAAATAGCATCATGTACGCATGTATCACTCAAAAGCACTTACAACTGTGATCGAAGGTCTGAAAGACTTGTGCAAGGTCCCTCTGAACTGAGAGCTTACACTCTGCATAAATAATTGTCTAATAATAAAGAAACACAGTGTCCTGAAATTATCCTCCTACCTCCGTTTCTGTGTCAACTGTATCCAGGCGTGGAACGAAACCTTCGTAGTCGGTATTTTTTGGTGTTGCACCATCCTTCGATTGAGGAAAGTAAAGGCTTCGGTATTGATCAGTTACTGTAGGATCCTAAGACACCAAAAAGATGTATTCGCCATGTCCTTAAATTAATTGCATTTCCAACAGTAGGAGAATGGATGCTTGATTTTTCAAGAAAACGTTTAGCCAAATGATGCACCATGAATGAAAGTTGGGCATAAACTTCATAAAGATGGCCATATAGCGTAGGCTACATGTCTGAGAAAATAAAATTATATACATGTATATCGGCCAGCGGCAATTGAGGTAGAAATAAACCAGAGAAAGGAAATACCAGAATAATAATAATATAATATAATATAATCATTATAATATAATATAAACTCAGAGTGTAATACACTTTGATATAAACTGATGGGTTACAGGCATTTAAGAAAACCTCATATTTAAAAGGAACTTCAGCAACAATGTACTGAGATTTTTAATTTAATAAGTTCGTTTCCAATGAGATTAATTAACTTTAGTAAATGACAAATTTAGTGAAGACTTGTTAGTGCTTACTAGCGGTGGATGAGAGCTGGAAACCGGTTCAATGGCTTCAACTGCCGCTCCAGCAGCAGCAGCAGCAGGCAAAGGCGATGCTGGATCTAGTGAACCATCATAGTCGGCCTTCATCTCCGCTACAGGTGCAGCAACTTGAACCGAGTCGGTTTCTGATGTGCCGGGCATTGCGATAAAAATCTCACGTTGTTCTTCCCCATGTGAACTGTGCTCATCGAGCTCGATGCCAGCATTTTCGATTCCTTTTGCTGCATCGTCCAACTCCGATTTGTCGTGTGATGCCTGCGTCTTACTTCTGTAAAATGCACACATATATACATATATACATATATACATACATACATGCATACATACATACATACTGTGCATACATACATACATAGGCCTACATACATGCATGCATACAAACATACATACATACATACATACATACATACATACATACATACATACATACATACATACATACATACATACATACATACATACATACACAGTTACAAACATGCATGCATACATATAATTACATACATGTATACATGACTACATGCATACGTACATGCACAAAATATACACACGTAGGGCCTATGTAAATGCACTGACTATGGACCCGATTCCAGTTTTAGATATGATTCTGGGAAATTGGTAAACATGATTAAAAACTTAAACAAAAGTAAATGTTCTCTTAGAATCACCGTTTGCCTCAGCGTGCATTGTTTATAAAGCGCAATCATAATTTTGCAATTGGAAATACACATCGCGACACAATGTGATCGTCACCTATATAGCCTAGTATTAAAGCGTTAGAATATTTCAAGACGCGGCTTGTTGTACTCTCATGTCTACAACAATAGCAATGACAAGCAGATTGTGTTGTGCTAACGTACAAATCTTTGTCTTTCTTATCTTCTCTGCATCCAAGGATGATTAGGGCGATGATAAGACCGAGGACAATGGCTCCACCGATTCCAGCAGATACTCCGATTATGATGTTCTGATCCACACAATCTCCGCCCATCGGAAGATAGTTGTCTTTGCACCTAAACAAACGACACCAGTTTATATTCTGTCTGAACATCAGCATTGGTATCTTATTCTGTCAATAATACAGTATATCAAAATTTGGAATAGCGTTAGTGTTAACATAGCGTCATAGCCTAATAATTAAAATATTTGTTGGCAACTTCGATGGCGTAAATGACTCGCCATAAGGACATTTATTCCGTATAGACCTGTTTGTATTCGTTAAAATAAAAATTAAGGAACGAGGAATTATTGTAAAATGGTTGTGAAAAGAATGATTTCGATTACAGATTAATGTGGAGAGATTTAAAAAAACCGAGATACGCAAATTGTCCATGAAAACTCAACAATAACAACTGATTTAAAAAAACGGAGACGTAAAGACTAGACTAGACTGTCTTTAGGAACTCATAAAATTTAACAAGGACTTATTTTGAATATCAAATCATTATGGCGTCATATGAAAATAAGACACAAATTAATTTTGCTTACATGCAACCAGGTATATTGTCAGCTGCAAGAGTACAGACTTCATTTTCCGAGCAGTTGCTGTGGCATGAGACTGTGAAGCCAAGTGCGTTATCTTCGGAACACGGAAAGCAGACCGAACAAAGGTAATGTCCAATTACTGGACAGGCCTCATTCGTGAATGGTTCAACTGGAGAGAATAAAATGTGAACAAAATAAAAGAGAATAAAATACAGTTTTTCCCTGAAGCATCTAAAAGTGTACGCAGTAGTAACATGCTGACTGAGATTCAGTACTGCCATGAAAATGACAACCTTATAAAAAATTATGTAACACAATTATAATGTAGGTTTATGTTATTGTAGGCTAAGCTAAATTGACTATCACTGAGAAGAAGATCAGTAGGCCCTACAATAGCAAGTTGCCAAAAACTGGGCAGCTCCTCATCAAACTCGTGCAAATGTCGCTAAAAGCATCGCAAGCTCCAGAGCTGGTGGACCATGAAAATAGATTAAAAGCTTTCATGCAGGTGGTTTTCATTCCTGGACTTAAAGGCAAATTATTATTTTTGGACTGTTACGTCCGTGACCGCCAGAATAATTTATCATTGAGCCTCAAATTTTAGGAAATGTTCAGTAGGTATGAAGTGAATGTTTAATAGCGTGTCTAATACACGGTGTTCGGAAAAAACCGAACCTCTCCAACAGATAAAGAAATCAGCACCAAGCAAGTAAAAATATTATTGAGAATAAAACTATTTTATTCCTAACTATAAACTTAATTAGTCTTTGTAATTATACCCTATTCCAGTTAAATCTTAAAGTAATTTAAAATGTTTAAAACAGCGTGTATAGAGCGACTGAACTAACGGAGATCAACAAGCAGCTTCAGCAATCAAGGCAGTTGTTGGTGCGCTAGCCTGCAAACTTGGTAGACCTACATTTCAAATAGCCTAGACCTTAATCCCGTGTACTATAAAATCTGGTTTGTGATTCAAGAGAAAGTGCATAAGAAAAGGAGAACTACGTCAGCGTATGATACAAGAATGGGACGAATTTGATCAAGCCGTAATTGATTCAGCAATTAGTAAGTGGCAAGCGCGTCCTTGGGTGTGTATTGAAGCCGAAGGAGAAAATTTTGAACCCACATTATAATCTAACAAATGATAGTTATCTGATTCTTGTCCTTTAAACTGAAGTTTTCTCCATATTTTTTAAAATGTGCAAATTATTTCACAGATTATCGCAGCAATAATAGAGGTTCGGTTTTTTTCCGAACACCGTGTAGTTTTTGCATTTGAAATGAAACTCACTTTGGTATTGCGCCACGTCATTCATGCCTGTAAGACTTTCATTCAGTGCCTGGGAGCCGTTGAAATCGGCAGTTTGAAGGTAGGCTACGGTATCATTGCCGATGTAGTTTACAACCGATTCGCTGTCGCTTAGTATCTGTGCATTGTCAAAGGAGGTCGTGTAATCTGCATATGTGTAATTCCTAAAATTCAAGTTAATTAACAGAAATACATTATTTTTATGGTAGAGTTACTGTATTCATTCATTATTCACTAGATGCATTTATATAGCGCATCTTCAAGAGGGATACTCAGAGGCGCTCAGAATAGCCTAATGCGAGGAAAGGATTGTCGACAACTTCATCCATTATCGACTAGGCCCTACATATTTTAATTTAATGATTATTATGTACAGGTATTATTTTCAAGATCGTAGTCGTACATCAAAATATTTCACAGTCCGGTAATGTTAACGCTGGGTAGAACAAGAAAGCCGCAAAATCTGCATTCCCTCTTTGAGAGCTTCATCTCTTCCAGAGATTGGTTAAATCATCATCATCATCATCATCATCATCATCATCATCATCATCATCATCATCATCATCATCATCATCATCATCATCATCATCATCATCATCATCATCATCATCATCATCATCATCATCATCATCATCATCATCATCATCATCATCATCATCATCATCATCATCATCATCATCATCATCATCATCATCATCATCATCATCATCATCATCATCATCATCATCATCATCATCATCATCATCATCATCATCATCATCATCATCATCATCATCATCATCATCATCATCATCATCATCATCATCATCATCATCATCATCATCATCATCATCATCATCATCATCATCATCATCATCATCATCATCATCATCATCATCATCATCATCATCATCATCATCATCATCATCATCATCATCATCATCATCATCATCATCATCATCATCATCATCATCATCATCATCATCATCATCATCATCATCATCATCATCATCATCATCATCATCATCATCATCATCATCATCATCATCATCATCATCATCATCATCATCATCATCATCATCATCATCATCATCATCATCATCATCATCATCATCATCATCATCATCATCATCATCATCATCATCATCATCATCATCATCATCATCATCATCATCATCATCATCATCATCATCATCATCATCATCATCATCATCATCATCATCATCATCATCATCATTTTATTATTATTATTACTATATTTTTCTAAATTTATCTCAGCTAGAGCTAGTAACTGACTGTACTCGATTAGTCATTATACTCTTAGGAAAAAAACTTGCAGTTCCTTTCAGGAGGCAATGGTACATTTTTGATAAAGTTTGACCAACGTAGGCTACAAGTGTTCTATCGGTGAAGAAATGTCTACAGAATAGGGCTAGCCTACCTGTTAGCGTTTAAATAATACTCACACATCAGATTCTGTCTTCACCGCAGGACTTCGTTCCGATTTGGTCAGGGATAGCAATCCCTCGTTAGCTGCGACGCTACTGTTTCTGCAGATAGAAACATCAGTTGTTTGAAAGATTTAAACCAATGGCCACACACCCAAAGAGGCAGTTGGTCAACCCCATATTTTCGTTTATTGCACACTATAATTCTATTCATCATCTTTGTTTTAAAGTGCACCGTGAGTTAAAAAAGGAAGCCAATTGTTTTTCGTAATATCTCTAATGTCTGATAAAATATCTTGCTAAATTTTCTAAATATTTACAGAATTGGACCAGGAATACGATTCCAAAATTTCATGAGATAAAGTTAAAAGGATTAAAAGATATGAATCTTTCAACTTCATATGCTGAAATTTCAGTTTACAAGCAATTTTATGTTGACTGCCTTATTTCTGAGCTAGGCCTACATGTAGTTCATAAATGTAAGCCTATAGATACAACACAATACAATACACTACAATACACTACAATACAGTACAATGCAATAAACCTACATGTAACTAGATGAAAACGATGTCACCACAACAGTGTTGTTCAAGTATCCAGGACAATCTTTGAACGCTTTTTCGATCTTTTTTCAAGACGAAGACATCGGCAACAGAAAAGAAAAATATTAACACATAAGATAATAAAATGCACCTTGCAGTTTTATTAAGACAACAATGATAGAATAAGTTCAAAGGGAGAGGATAATATGAGTCATAGGCCTGCGTGGCACTTAATTCCTTCATAAACTACTACTGCTTTTTGACATAGATGTAAAAAACGATGGAAACGGAATAAAAAGCGGAGGAAAACGTCGTTTTATTGCGGAAGTGGTGTTTGTAGCAGGAGGCCTAGGTTTGGCGCCATGCTAGTGATTAATCCACTACTGTTAGAACCATAGATGTAAAAAACGATGGAAACGGAATTTTAAAAAAAACCGGAGGAACACGTCGTTTTATTAGAGAAAAAACCCCGTAAAAACCGGAAAAACGGAAATGGAAAACGATTTGACTTTTTACATCATAAAATGCATTTTAAACTTAAAACCCTTGTTTAGTGTCTACATGTAGGGCTTGTAGGCCCTATCTCTTAAAATGATGACGTTAAACACTTAAATAATTACATCAGTTATCTGAAGCCTTGAGATTGGGCTGAAAACGTAAGGAATGTCAGGAAAAATAAAATTAAAGAAAATAATTAGAGACAGAAAATAAATAAATAGTGTTACATAAAAAATAAAAAAAGGAATAAAACGATGGGAAAAATAAAAAACGAAAAAGCGACGTTTTTTAGAGCGAATAAAAAACGAAAAAACAACTATGGTTAGAATCAAGCTTGATAGCTTGATATTGGAAAGGCGTCGGTATTATTAATCACTAGCATGGCACTAGACCTAGGCCTCCTGCTACAAACACCACTTCCGCAAAAACTGTGCTTTGGCAGCAAAAAGGACCTACTTGTCCAAAATAAGTTTAGGCCTACTAACAATCTGGTCTGCTTTATGAGATAATTACGTATACCCAATGGTGCATTAGATCATAATTATTCAAACTTCTTTTCCGACCATGGTTTAATGTCGTCAGGATGGCATGTCCCCTTATATCAGAAAAGAGCCGCTTTGTACAAATTTATGGCTGCCATTATTTATTTAACTGTTATTTTACGAATTAGCCTACGGTACATCATCTAACATCAATAGGTTAGAAACAGACTATAAATTGCAGTTGTTTCCAACCTCTTTCTCGACATCCTTTTTGAATTTTTGGCAATCCTTAGAAAACTCACAAAGTCCATCGCCAAATTCCTCCGTCCAGTTTCTGTTAAATCCGATGACGAAAAGCAAAACAAACGGAGGAGCATCGCCTGCAACATAATAATAATAATAATAATAATAATAATAATAATAATAATAATAATAATAATAATAATAATAACGACAATTTATATGGCGCCATAACGCGATCATACCGCTACAAGGACGCCTATATAAATCATGCGAAGAGCTTAGACTATAATAATTGAAGAGCTGTGCGGTTCTTTTACGAAAATGTTCATGTGCGAAAACTCAAAGTAATCGTAAACGTAAGACTAATTGCAAAACTTCATACGTCTTTATACAGCGCCACTAGATATCCAAGCGCTGGGTGCTGACTAATAAATTATAAGCTTAGGCTACATGATAAATATCTGGGGCACGGTGGTGTAGTTGGTATGTTCGTCACCTTGCAGCTGAAGGGTTACAGATTCGAATCTACTTCAAGTCGCCGCGTAAGGCCTTTTGGCAAGTCCTTCACTCGCAATTGCTCAGCGAGTGAAGGACTTGCAGTTTCCGCTCTGCAGTCGGGAGCGCTTCTGAGAAGCGGGGTTGAAGGGGCGCTATAACAAGTGCACATGCAAACATTCCTTTAATTTACGGGAGTTGCACCAGTGGGGATGTCTAAAATCATAGTAGCCTATTATCTAGCCCAAGCCGGACTTTAAAAGTATCCGAAGTAGCAACTCTCTGTCTTTTAGCGTAGACCTATGGAAAGTTTAGAAAGCAATGTTGTATACCAAAGTCTGGCAACTGATATTCTGGTGGAACCGGAGTAGTTGTAGAGATCGGTTGCACTGTGGTTGTCGTTTGCGGTGTAGTTCCATCTGAACAATTAATAATATAATCAAACGTTAGATAAACAGAAAGTTGGGTCACGGCAGGGCTGTTTTTAATGAATTTTTAGAACTGCACAACCCCTACTTTTCCTTCCCATCCTCCATGGTAAATTACTTCCAATCGGATGACGGTGACCTTTTTGCTAGTTTTAACTGTACAGAAGTGCTTCTACAACTGCCCAAATCCATTTAGAACTGCACATTTTGTGTACAGCTGCAAGTTAAAAAAGTCCTGGGTCACGGAATAAATTTTAATGACGAATCTGATTTATTTATTATGAAGGTTTCCTCACATTATTCTAGGACGGAAATTAGCAAAAAGAGTTAGGCCGAGGCTTATGTTTTCGTATCACGCAGCTGTGGTTTAGGTCTAGACTCCTTCATTGGCCCTACAATGCAATCAACTTGAATTTAAAAAACTCTGAGTTTTTACGTTTTAGCGGATTAATGTGCTTTTGGACTTTACAAGGCCTGCATGACATAAAACTCGTGAAATTATTTGGGTCATCTTACCGTGATCACCATCGCTTTCGCTATTTTACTAACATTAGGTCATTTGATGTTTATCCTCCGTCAATGCGATGCCTTTAAAGCCAGTCGCATTCAGGCCTACATCCACAAGGTACGATTGATCGAGAACTGTCTAAACCTCTTAATTAAAGTGTTCTTAGCTTAATAAGAATTAGGCTACTTACACTTAAAGATAAAACAGTAGTAGCCTATAGGCCTATTCCGGAACAAACAGCTAGAATGAAAATAAGCGATGGTGGCGTCGGCATCTGAGTCAAGCAGCCGCAGGAATCATCATGTTATTGAAATATTCTCTGCTTACGATCAATTATAGCTCCTTGAGTAGCTCCTTGAAGAGGCGCTATATAAATGCTCTGAATAAATGAATGAATGAAAGAATGAATAAAAAGCAAGTAAGCCTAAAACTCGTAGGCCTATAAACTGCAAGGAAATTCACTCACGTGAAGGAGAAGTAGGCCTAGAAGTAGACGTTTCTGTCCATACATCGCCGAAAGTTGAAATGTCCTCTCCTGATCCATCATCTGCTTCATTCGATACTTCATTCGCAAGTGATTCCTTCAACCATTCACCAGTTTTTGATAGGTCACCAACTGACCCTTTGTTAGCTGTTGACCCATTTTCAACCGGATCTTTCAACCCTCCGTTAGTTCTTGATGGGTCAACAACAGAGTCTCTGCCAGCTATTGATTGATTTTTAGCTGGACCTTTCAGCCCGTCGCCAGTTCTTGTTAGATCACTAACTGATCCCTTTTCAGCTGCTGATCCATTTTTAACTGGTTCTTTCAACCCTCCACCAGTTTTCGATTGAGCACCAGCTGAAAGCTTTTGAGTTGCTGAGCCATTTTTAACTGTTTCTTTCAACCCTCCACCAGTTTTCGATAGAGTACCTTCTGAAACCTTCTGAGTCGCTGATCCATTGTTAGCTGTTTCTTTCAACCCTCCACCAGTTTTCGATTGAGCACCAACTGAAAGCTTTTGAGTTGCTGAGCCACTTTTAACTGTTTCTTTCAACCCTCCACCAGTTTTCGATTGAGCACCAACTGAAACCTTTTGAGTTGATGATCCATTTTTAACTGTTTCTTTCAACCCTCCACCAGGTTTCGATTGAGCACCAACTGAAACCTTTTGAGTTGATGATCCATTTTTAGCTGATTCTTTCAACCCTCCACCAGTTTTCGACAGAGCACCAGCTGAAAGCTTTTGAGTTGATGATCCATTTTTAACTGGTTCTTTCAACCCTCCACCAGTTTTCGATTGAGCACCAACTGAAAGCTTTTGAGTTGCTGATCCATTCTTAACTGGTTCTTTCAGCCCTCCACCAGTTTTCGATTGAGCACCAACTGAAACCTTTTGAGTTGATGATCCATTTTTAATTGGTTCTTTCAACCCTCCACCAGTTTTCGATAGAGCACCAACTGAAAGCGTTTGAGCTGCTGAGCCATTTTTAACTGTTTCTTTCAACCCTCCACCAGGTTTCGATTGAGCACCAACTGAAACCTTTTGAGTTGCTGAGCCATTTTTAACTGTTTCTTTCAACCCTCCACCAGGTTTCGATTGAGCACCAACTGAAACCTTTTGAGTTGATGATCCATTTTTAATTGGTTCTTTCAACCCTCCACCAGTTTTCGATTGAGCACCAACTGAAACCTTTTGAGTTGATGATCCATTTTTAATTGGTTCTTTCAACCCTCCACCAGTTTTCGATTGAGCACCAACTGAAAGCGTTTGAGTTGCTGAGCCATTTTTAACTGGTTCTTTCAACCCTCCACCAGTTTTCGATTGAGCACCAACTGAAAGCTTTTGAGTTGCTGATCCATTTTTAACTGTTTCTTTCAACCCTCCACCAGTTTTCGATTGAGCACCAACTGAAAGCTTTTGAGTTGCTGATCCATTTTTAACTGGTTCTTTCAACCCTCCGCCAGTTTTCGATAGAGCACCAACTGAAAGCGTTTGAGTTGCTGAGCCATTTTTAACTGCTTCTTTCAACCCTCCACCAGTTTTCGATTGAGCACCAACTGAAAGCTTTTGAGTTGCTGATCCATTTTTAACTGTTTCTTTCAACCCTCCACCAGTTTTCGATTGAGCACTAACTGAAAGCTTTTGAGTTGCTGATCCATTTTTAATTGGTTCTTTCAACCCTCCACCAGTTTTCGATAGAGCACCAACTGAAATCTTTTCAGCTGCTGATCCATTTTTGACAGGTTCTTTCAACCCTCCACCCGTTTTCGATATAGCACTAACTGAAAAATTTTCGGCTGCTGATCCATTTTCACCTGGTTCTTTCAACCCTCCACCAGTTTTCGATTGAGCACCAACTGAAACCTTTTGAGTTGCTTTTGATGAGCCATTTTTAACTGTTTCTTTCAACCCTCCACCAGTTTTCGATTGAGCACCAACTGAAACCTTTTCAGCTGCTGATCCATTTTTGACAGGTTCTTTCAACCCTCCACCCGTTTTCGATAGAGTACCTTCTGAAATATTTTGAGCTGCTGATCCATTCTTAACTGGTTCTTTCAACCCTCCACCAGTTTTCGATAGAGTACCTTCTGAAACCTTCTGAGTCGCTGATCCATTTTTAATTGGTTCTTTCAGCCCTCCATCAGTTTTCGATAGAGCACCAACTGAAACCTTTTCAGTTGCTGATCCATTTTTAACTGGATCTTTCAACCCTCCACCAGTTCTCGATATGGCACTAACTGTAACCTTTTCAGCTGCTAATTCACTTTCAATTGGGTCCGTCCATCTTCCACCCGATACCAGGAAGTCACTATCTGATTCTTCCTCAACTCCAGCGGCAATCGACGATGGATATTGTATCTCGGATTCGTTACTGGATACAATTGACAGCCAGAGATATAAAAGTATTGTGAATAAATTGAGTCTAGCCATTTCACGTTTTTTCCTGAATTCTATCACCTTGATTGCAGAGCTTGTTCAGTGGGTTTAGGATTTAAAGAATAGCCTATGCACTGTTTGGTCCAAGCTCCGAGTAATTCCTTCACAATATCCTGTGGTTCGAGCTGAATGATTAGCAGTGACTGTTCAAAAATTAATAATTCCTTTCTTTCTCAAATGCGTTTAGGCCGTATAATAAATCTTGTGATGTGTTAAGTTCGATTTTGACATCTGTTTACCCATCGACATCCATCGCCAATTTGTCCTTTCTGCAATCAAAATAATTTCTCCTAATCTATATATATAAAAATGTAACGGCGTTCGCACGAATCTTCCATTTATAGGATCTTGGTAAGTACTGGACCGATTCTTTTCAAAATTGCAGCAAAACGTTCCGTTAATATAGGCGCAGGTTTGTATAATGCTTTTTTTCCAAAATCTTTTACAACAAAAAAACAACTTTCACTTCCATTCGACCGATTCCGAGTTGAATATGCGCTATATGAACCTTACGCAACCGCCATTTTTAAACGCGAACTATTTTTGGCGAATGCATTTGGACGGTTTCAATTTGAACTCACAATCGGTCGAATCGAAGTGAAAGTTATTTCTTTTTGTTATGGACGGTTTGAATTTTAACTCTCAATCGGTCGAATCGAAGTGAAAGTTATTTCTTTTGTAAAAGATCTGCAAATTCGACCGTTTTACGCCCGCCGATAGGCTTTGCTTTGGGCGCGTGTTCCGTTTATGTAGCGCATTTCAACACATTCGATTCCGGCCTTTTTGATGTTCCGCGTCGCTCTGTTCCGCGTCGCTGTCGCCCCGTGTCGGAAAGGGACGGTGCGAAGGAGGAAAAGAAGGGAAGGAGCGGGACGAAGAGGGAGGGGAGAGATGGAGGATGTAAGGGGAGTGGAGGGGGAGGAGAGGAGGGGGAGGGGTGGGAGGGGGAAGGGGAAGGGGAGGGGAGAGGGGGCGGGGGAATAGAGGGGGAGGGAAGAGGGGGAGGGGAGGAAAGGGGGAGGGGACGGGGAGAGGGCGGAGGAGAGAGGGGAGGGGAGAGAGGGGGAGAGAGGGGGAGGGGAGAGAGGGGGAGGATTGGAGGCAGAGGACGGTCTTTTCTGCCACAGCAACGCGTGGCCGGGTTCAGCTAGTAAGAAATAAAATCCATACTGTTGCAAGTTTGCGACGCCAGAAATTTTGTTATCCGTATCCAGCTCCAGCAGTGACCCTCGTGGTTACTGTATCACTGCGCGGCAAAGGAGCAACGAGGCAATCCTTGCATCTGTAAAATTATGAAGTATTGACACTTTTATTCGCAGCAGAAGGTAGAAACAATCAGCGGCGCCGCCAGGATTTTTTTTCTGTACGCACAATACACTAAGTTTTTTTCTGTACGCACAGTACAACTTGCACAAAATAATATGAAGCGAACAGCGATCGATACGAGCTTATATATATATATATATATTATATATATATATATATGTGTGTGTGTGTATACCGTATTATGCCTACTGGCAATTATGAGGTATCACCAGCATAAGCTTTTTTGCTCCATTTTGGGTATACGCAATTGGACATACGACAGTTTTTTTGTCAATTCGAATCTACAGTACCGTATGTCCATTTTTTGCAACATTTTCCAAAATTTCACAAAACCATTCTAAATTTCAATTTAATTTTAATGCGACATCCTTTAATTAATGTCGATGCCTTAATATGACGTTTTTGCCTTAAGTTTTATTGTACTGAATATCTTTTGTTGGCGTCTAAAGTTGCGAAGCTTCAAACTCGTTTTTCTCGGAATTCACAAAAGTGAGGATACGCGAAGAAAATTCTGAGGCGACGTAGGCTAATCCCGCGACAGTTAATCTCACCGACAGCAACGATCCTGTACTTAATTCGCTGCTAGAGGGAACCCAGTGGAGAAGGTCAAGCATATACATGTAGCTTAGCTGGATATACGGTTCGACTTACATGTAGGCTACTTGCTATTTTTCTTATCAATCAATCAATCTTTTATTGAAACCTTTGCCAAAACAACAACAGGATAGCACAGCAAAAGCATTATCGCAAAAAACAAATTGGCACATAAGAGACAAGGGACCCCAAAAGGGATAATAATCCCTCTAAGGAGGGACCCCAATTACCAAGAAGCAAATACGGATAGATCAGCAGTTAAACCAAGTTCATTGACTGTGCAACTCACGTAAATGAATGTAATAAAGGCATGCAGATTGATTCTTAAGTCTTAACTAAAACTTAACTAACAGCTAGACTTAACGACTGACAATAATTTATTATTGACCAGCATAAACTTAAAAACTTTATTTTTCAACGGCCAAATGTGATCGCAGCAGTTTTTTAAACATTAACAAATTATATTGGATTGAATTGGGGCACCATCCGGATATAGACATTTTCGAGGGGGGGCAAGTTTTGACCTTGGGTCCGAAAAACATTCGTTGATCTTTGGTCGAAAAAACTGATGACCTTTTTCTATGCCAAAATAACTGATGACCTTTTTTGTCATCTACTCGAAATGACAATGTCTCTCCAACAATGTTTTTTTAATTCTATTTGCCGATGACACCAACGTTTTTTACTCCAATGGTTCATGGCAGACGTTGTTTCAAACTGTGAACGTTGAACTATCTAGCATAGCTGTTTGGTTCCATGCAAATAAACTCACCCTTAATTTAGATAAAACCAACTTTATTTTATTTAAATCCCACCGGAAAATAAAGCCAAGTGACAATCTCTGTTTGCTTATTGATGATATTTCCATCAATCAAGTTGAATCTACAAAATTCTTAGGTGTGCATATAGATCAGCATTTGACCTGGAGAGTTCATATTAATCAAATTGCAACTAAAATTGCTAAAATATTGGTATTATTTCCCGCGTTGCTTATATCTTGCCAAAGACAATTAGAATGCATTTATATTATACCCTTGTCTACCCTACCTCACATATTGCAACCTTGTTTGGGCATCGACATACGAATCCAGGCTTCATAAACTTGTAATCTTACAGAAAAGGGCTAATCGTATAATTGCGGGTATTCGTAAACGGGAACACACTGGCCCTTCCTTTAATGAACTTCATCTCCTGAAAATTGACCAGATAAAGGATCTCCGAATTTGCGAGCTCTTTTTTCGACTCGAACACGGTCTCCTTCCTTCGGTATTCCAAGGTTATCTCCCTCACGCCTCTGACATCCATTCGCATTTCACTAGGAATTCATTTGCTTTTCGCCCTGTCAAAGCTCAATCTAATAGGGCCTACTAGGCGTTTTACTATTAAATCTTATGGCACTAAAGTATGGAACACAATACCAATTGACATTCGTCAATCGAGTAGTCTGCAGGTATTTAAAAAGAAACTTCGTGTTCTTCTACTCTCCTCCACTAAAGCTACTTGAAGTGCACATGACCATGTGTAGTTAAGATTTTAGTTAAGTACTTAGTAAGGCCTAAGTTTGTTTCTCTACATGCTCTTGACAATATAAGTTTTTCTGCAATCTGTCATCACCTAATTTGTTTTAGTCTCTTTCTTTTCAGCTATTTTGATCAATTTTTCTTGGGACTTTTTTTACTTGGGTGACCCTTCCCAACGGGATGTCCATCCCTTTTGGGCCCCCCTTTGTAGCCAATGCAAGCATGTTTTGTACTTTTATTGTTTTCTTGTTTTCTGGTTGCAATAAAGTGAATTGTATTGTAAATGTCTTGCAGATATGCAATTTTCCGCTTGTTGAAACCTAATGAAGGGGCACGCCCTGTGTACATTCTGAATTGAGGCATGGCCGGATTGGCCCCTGGATACGCCTCTGCATCCGTTCACGTCATGTGTAGGCCTACTGTGTAGGACCCACTATTCGAAATCGACGCCATAGGAGTACAAATTATAGGCCTAGGCCTATTTGAATAAATGTTTCGACGTTACAAATTATAATTTGGGCATAGGGCCTATAAGTGTTTTGACGTTACAAATCATAATTTGCCAACAAATGTTTTTACGTTACAGGTAATAATTTGCAGCTAAATGCTTTGACGTTTCGGAACATCGCAAGAAGTAGGCTAGCACATGTTGTTTATTCAGAAACGGTTTGAGTCAATAAAACTTAAATTACCTGAACATGCAGTGTTTCAAAACATCACCGCGTCAGCCCGCACACTGTCAAATTCTAGGAGCTCCGCTAAAATTATAGGCAAGGAAATACTTAAGAAGTGCTGGCTAAGTCACTTCTATGCAAGTAGGGCGTGTGCTCCTTGCGTTGAGAGTAGATTAGGCTAAATGAATATAACACTCTGGCCAGCTGCTAATCAATCTAATTAGTTTTCAAATTTCTGCTATTCTTCATGGCTGCATAAATAGTGTTTGTTGGTGTTATCTCTAAATATAGGCTATGCGTTTTTAGTGAATCTTAGGAGACGAAACACTCTCACTTGAGATCAAGATAAAACTATGCTCCCGTGAACGAATGATAACATGCAACGAGTAGCCTAAGCTTAGACCTTTAAAAGCCGTAGTCTACACCGAAGCTTGACAAAGTCAGCGGATACAATATAATTATAAGGGGCTTCACCAACCGCAGAACATCATCAGCAAAAAGCGGCAACTCTCTCGATCGTTATGAACCGAGATAACTAGAAGTCAATTGAGGAGGATGGTTGGTAGGCTCAAATAATGGATAACACTTTGACCTGGAATGCATATCATGGTACGCGGTTCGAATTCCGTAGGGTCCTTGGGTTTAGCTCTTCATTTATTTCCTAGTCTGTGAGTAAGGCAACGGGAAACCACCTCAGTTATCTCATCGTAAGGGGCGTAAAGCCAGTGAACCTGCCTTCGGGCAGAGAACTCATCATCATCTTCATCATCATCATCATCATCATCATCATCATCATCATCATCATCATCATCATCATCATCATCGTCATCGTCATCGTCATCGTCATCGTCATCATCATCATCATCATCGTCATCATCATCATCATCTCGTCATCGTCGTCGCCGTCGTCGTCGTCGTCGTCGTCGTCATCATCATCATCATCATCATCATCATCATCATCATCATCATCATCATCATCATCATCATTCCCTAGGTGGCAGTTAAAGTGCATAGAGCTTGCGCCCGGCATGGCTGCACATTTTGTTCTTTATGTCTTCTGTGGTTATCGTTCTTGTGAATTGTTTAAGCTTGCATAACTTGTTCTTATTGCACAGCTGTATTCTGTAACTGGTTGTGGTGTGTCAATCGGATTGTTGAAAAACGAAAAACTCATAATACATGTAGGAGTAGACTGGTAGACCTAGTCTATGTAAGCTATTCTGCTAATTGTTCTATTGTCTGATCTTCGCTAATGGCACACACTCACAATGTCGCACGAACCGCACACAACCGCACACACAGCCACACACGCACACACTCATGCACGCACCCCCCCACACACAACACAATATGGACTAGATTGCAACAGCCCGTCCTGAGATTCGAAATAATGAGATTCTGAGCTGCAATTTAATGAATAAGCTTAGGCCTACATCTTTGCGCATTTACGTGAAATTAACACAAACCCACATAGGCCTAGTGACACCACTAGTAGAAAGCAGATGAAGTCCGATAAATTAGGATGTGGAAGGTAGCAAAATCGAATCAATTGACAACATTGGGGCTGAAAAGTCACGATTTTTTCCAGTGCAATTAGTAACATCAGGTTTTGCGGAGTTTCAAACGCTGTTGATATGCTTGCGTTTGGACAAGAGATCTTACAGTAGGCCTATGCACTTTGAGTATCGTTACGCTGTAGAAGGAGGGCAATTTATTCATTCGGAAATTTACATAGCGCCCCTTTCAAAAAAAATACTCAGAGGCGCTCCCGGCTTCAGCGCGCCCAAAAAGAATAGTTATCAGTTTAGTGAGGAAGGATCCTGGTAGAGTCACAGGTTGTAAGCGTAGGGCAAAAGGAATGCTATTCTGGACAGACCACTGGGTCGATCACAGAGAAGATACGATTCTTCATGGTAGTAGTACGAACGAAAGGAACTATGGGGATCCCTTTTCAGCAGAGTGGATAGTATAGGCCAGCGGTTCCCAACCTGTGGCCCAAGGGCCAAAAGTGGCCCGCGAGGTCTCACAAAATGGCCCGCCAGGCCTCAACAATGGCACTCATCTATCAAAAAATTAACGAAAATATATGAAAAATTTGACAATTTGGACATGATAGAACATAGGCTATAATAGGCCTAGTTATTTTCTACTAGAAATTATTTTATTTTGAAGCCTGTAAACATCATTCTACTTTGAATTAATTACAACAATTTTTATATGCTTTTAGTTAATTAAATTTTAGCATTGTGGCCTCTAAATGCCCTAATGTCCTTTTAACTAAGAAAAAGTGGCCCTCGTGTCCTCCAACTTAGTAAAAGTGGCCCTACAGTCAAAAAAGGTTGGGAACTACTGGTATAGGCCCTAGCCAATGTAGGGCAGCATAGCTCTCGGACGTAAAGCGCCAGAAGGCTATACATGTCGTGATACTCTTTCTCATGCAATCGACTAAAACGAAGTCTTCGTAATCAAATCTGACATTTTCAAACTGTAATTAATTAAGCCTGTCAAGTTATTATTCGCTTCTTATTTGACGCAATATATCGATAGTTTGATGTCATACGTGTATATGCTTGTATAAGCTATGTCATCTGGCCGTTCAATGCCAACAATGCGCCTTTGTTAGTAGCGCAATGCAGCTCATGTTGTCTTAAACTTGACTCGATAATAGGCTAGTCGCCGCCCTGATAAACTTGTCACATCAATTTATATAAATTGTCACATTTCGTTTGATCACCTTTATGGCGCGGTTGCAATTGGGTACTTCTGTACTAAATGAAACAGCCATACCCTGCTGGTCTATAATAATACTTCGCATAGGCCTATTAATTATTAAGACAATCAGATAAAGCAGGCAAAAACAAGGAAGTGAAATATCTTTCGGATATTAAATCCTTACTAATCCCCACTGCGGTTAGGTTACTGTCCTTATCGACTTTCATATGAAATGCAAACACTTAACTGTAAGCGTTGAAACACGCTAAGATTATAATTCAGTTGAGTAACGGTCAGCCTTTGTGAATGTTTGCCAAGCTGCGCTATAATTTTGGCGGACTTATGGCCGCTACCAAAGGCAGCAGCAGTCAAGGTCATAGCCAGGATTTTATTTCGGGAGGTGCTTACTCGACCTTGAGCAAGCCCACAGACAACTTTGTCAACAGTTTTTAATGTCACAACTAGCAACCGAATCAACTGAGTAAGGAGTTTGGAGAAGCGCAGTGATCATTCTGGAAGGCCAATACATTACACACTTGTTCTACGATACATTAGGCTACTTGTTCTTCCATCATGTGCTAGTAAATGCATCGTTTCGTTCTTACACTATTTCATTGGGGGTGGGGGTGTTCAAACGCCCAAACCACCCCTAGCTACGGCCTTGACAGCAGTGTCCTTGTTATTTTCTTCTGGAAGTTAAATAAGTGCAATAAATGCTTATGGTGACTTTAATTGCACCGCATCAGAATCAGGCTGAAGGCGGTTCAATACTCAAACCAATTCGCGAAGACAGATAGAAAGAGGCGACCTAATTCATGAGAATTTGGAAGTTAATATAATACCTACTAATGTAGGTCTACTGTAGCCTACACGTGAACTATGCTAAGCGGAGCATGTCCTAGAAACAGGATCTTGATAGCGTTATAAGTTTATTATGTCAAAAGCATGGGCGGGTTTGGTTTTCGTTCTTTGGGGGGAGGGCTAAAGAACTTGGGATTTGGTTGAGGCGGAAACTTAGTCCAGATCAAGCGGCGCCGATAAATTATATTTCTGGGTTAATAAAAAGTTGAAGACCTTTTATTTTTGTCATTCAATTGAAGTTTGGTTCGTGAAAAGAGCAAGTTTTCCCGAACTTCTTTAGAGTCTGGGCCTTCTTGTGGGGGCTAAGCCGGGGAAAGAAGACCATTTCCATGGTAAAAAGTCAAATCTGGGCCTTCGGGGGGGGGGGGCTTAGCCTCCCCTAGCCCCTGATAAACTCCGCCCATGGTCAAAAGATTTACAAGCCACCCATACTGTCACTTCGATTGAACCAATCTCAGCAGATTGTGCAAGCGTTGAAAGCGGCACACCCGATTTCGAGTTGATGGTTGGTCAATAATTCGTTGATAGGTTAAGCAATCGAGAACGATGACTACTTTGAAGACACTCTATAGACCTCTCAAAGCAGTGCTTGAACTGGTCCCCCTCCTCTGGGGAATTGAGATTTCTGGGGCGAGACAAACGATTGTCCGGCGGACTATCGCCGAGGCACACTCCGAGAAGTGGTATGGGCAGGGTGTGTTTGTAAAAATTTTCTGTTGTGAAATGACATTCCTGGGGGAACGTATGTTACCTCCAGACGTGCAGATTAACTAAAGGCTTACTAAAAAATTGTCGATCTTATCATATTGACGTAGGTCTCGGTCTAGGCTATATATATCAAACGGGGCGCGCCCAATGTAACGAGTTCGCATGGGCGGAGTTTGGTTTTCGTTCTTGTAGGGGCTAATGCCTTCTTAGGGGGGCTAAGCCCGGAAAAAGATATCATTTTCATGGTAAAAAAGCTGAATCTGGCCCTTCTTGGGAGGCTTAGCTCCCCCTAGCCCCTGATAAACTCCGCCCATGCGAGTTCGAGAATATGAACCTGGAAGTGTTGAGATCAAAATCCAACTCCTCACTAGGCTTCTTATTAAATACACACAGAAGACCGGTAATTACCCGCAGTTAGCCTAATACCTTTTCAAACACTTTAAACTGTTCGGTCTAGACCCGAACACGAATAATAATTAATGCTCTGCAAGGCTGAATATCTAACAACAATATTATTGAAGTTGAACGGAGAGTATGTTTTCATATTTATCATCAACAAGATAAAACGTCAAATTGCAAAATAATTAATAAATTACAGAGTACAGTACATCCACAATAATTTACTATCACAGTCTTTAAATGATAATTGTTTATTATAAATACAACCCGCATTAAGTCAAGCCTAAATTTGAAGATCGTCCGCCATAGACTCAGGCTAGCCGACTGCATAGCCTAGGTCGTTGTTAAAAAGATATCTAGTAACACATTGCAGATAGGGCCTAATGCTAGCAAACTATCAACTCTGATTGCTACGCTTAAGCCGGTATAATTGCGGTAACCTGTTGAGACTAGAGGTTCAATGTTCTGCAATTTATCGAAACCATACTGGAATTTGCACAATAACATTTTAATTTTAGAGGCCTACTAGGCCTATAAGGTATAATAACGTCATGATAATCTGTAATTCAGCATGGCAGACTTATTTACTTTGCGGCATTTCAACTAATACTTAGGTCAATAATTTATTTATATTTATTCTTATTTATTCACTTCCTAAAATGATACTTTGTTAATCTGAAATGTACCTACAATCCAGTTATTTATAGTCACATGGTTCAATTTTCGATCGGCATGTGCAAACGTCTGTTGATCTTCTGGAAATCTCCCGAAAGTATGACAATTTGTAGCGAAATGTTGATTTCTCCTCCATGAAAGTTTGTGATCTCAGGGTTATCAGGAGCAGATTATATTTCCGAAAGAGCTTTTGGACTTTAGCCTTTATGAAAAGGCCATATAGGCTAACTGTCGAAGCTTGAAGTAGGTGATCCGCTGATAACTTTTAAACTGCCTCAAAAGAATTCCGTAACGAAGTCCTACGTACACAAGAAAAGAGATGTACAGTTTCAAAGTTTCAATATTTCACATTTGATTTCAACATTCATATATTTGTCTTTTGACTATTTACAAGCAGATTTTTAAAAATGCTCATGTTTTTGCGCCGATACATCACAGACTTATAACGCAGCTCTGCGGATAGTGACGTCTTCTCAATTTTATAAAAACTAAGTTAACCAGAATTAGGCTACACCAATTCGCATAAATTGAATTACCGTACGTTGACGCCAGAATTGACTGTATGATAATGATATTGACTATTATTATACATGTATAGTGGACCGAATGCTATAGGAAAAGTTCGTGAATGACTGAAAATAATAAGCATAGGCGGATAGGCCTACCTTTACCATTCTGATTTGACATCCCATTTATTATGAGACGCCTACCGAACCGCGTCGTAAACACAATATAGGGTTTGAAGACAATGATGTACATAAAATGGCTCAGAATGAGGGTCTTGTTATATAATAGGCCTACGCTACAAAACGGCAGAAAAGCTTTGCTGTCAATTTAATAAGAACAAATAAAGTAAGTCAATATCAGTGTTTTATTTCTTGTCAAATCCGTCAGGTATAATTATGTCTCTACTCAATTAAAGTAGATCAAATCAAGCCTACCCTGTAATTTCTCGCTGGCTGGAGAACAAGCCTTGATCTTGGGATGACGAACTAAAAAGTAAACAAAGAAGCGGTGATGTTAGATCCTCATAGACTCATAGTATGATATGGAATCGACCTAAACCTAGCTTGAACAGGATATTATCAAAGCAGATAAAAATTAACAATATTATCATGTAGGACATTGTAGGTCTATGCAAGTATTGAGAGTCATTATGCACCAATCGATATAACTTAACGGTTATTAAACAGCTGTGAGTGAAGGTCTGAATGACTTGTACATTGTGCAAGGTCCCTCTAAACTGTGTAAACACTGCACTCGCTAATTGTTTATTTTGAAAGAAACATATTGTCCTGAAATTATCCTCCTACCTCTGTTTCTGTGTCAACTGTATCCAGGCGTGGAACGAAACCTTCGTAGTCGGTCTTTTTTGGTGCTTTACCATCCTTCGATTGAGGAAAGTAAAGGCTTCGGTAGTGATCAGATGCTGTGGGATCCTAAGACATCAAATAAAATTTATGTATTTGCAATGTTTTAAATTAATTGCAATTCTCGCAGTAGCATTGCGACGTTTGATATCGCAAGGAAACGTTTAGCCAGATGATGGACCATGTAGGAAATCCCGGACATCTTGTGCATAAAGACAACTATGTAAATTTTTTTGTCATGTGTTAGTAAATAAAATTACATCCATCTGCAAGTGATCAGTAAGGTAGAAATTAAAGTATGAAAAGAAAAACGGGACTACCAGAAAGGTAATAGGATAACGAATCACGCAGCCTATTTCCCAATCTCTTTCATCTGAAAAAGAACTTTCATCATCATCATCAGTCCATTACGTGCAATATTCTGCTCATCGGGCAATGTAACTCCTCCATTTCTCCCTGTCCACCGCCATAGGTGCAATGACGTCCTAAAAGTTGGGGGGACCATAATGAATCACGTCCTAAAAGTTGGGGGACCATAATAATAGAGTTAGGGGACCACTCAAAAGTTGGGGGAACGCGTCCCGTGGGGCCCATAGGGTGGTTGCGCCTATGTCCACCGCCCGTTGTATCGCCTCGTCCCATGTCATGTCCATGCATTTCAAAAGAACTTCAGCACAGTGAAATAGGATTTACAATTTACCAAATTCAATTTATTCGTATTATGGTAATTAATTTGAGCAAGTGAAAACTTATAAGAGGGATTTTCTGTGCTTACCAGCGGTTGATGCGACGATGCTGGACCTGGTGGACTATCATAGTCAGGCCTCATCTCTGTTACTGGTGCAACTGAAACGGAGTCGGTGTCTGTGGCGCCGGGTACTGATATAAAAATCTCACGCTGGTCTTCGAGCTCGATGTCATTTTCGATTCCTCTCTCTGCATCGCCCAACTCCGATTTTTGGTATGATGCCTGTGTCAAAACTCTGCAACATCCATTTAGATTGCGTACTGGTACATATGAAAAGTGTGGTGTAATTATTTTAAATGCTCTGATATACACATGCAAACCATCGTGCACATTTCCATACATACAATGTCATACATGTACATAAATACGTACATATGTAGGCCTACAATACATGCATACATTTATGTATACAACTATGCATACACAATGTTATACATTCATACATATGTATTGAACTTGTATGCTTTCATGCACACATACTGTATATGCCTGCATACATGCATGTGTAAGTGCACTGACGAGACATGAATGTCGTTGCAGCTCATGCAATCATTTTCTGCTTCAGTTTGAAATATGACATTGATTAATCATTAAACAAAATCATACAAAAAAGATAAATACACTAGAGGAATCAACGAATGTCTGTAAGTAAATCTTTTGAAGCAATATGAATTCAAAAATGAATTCTGCAAGTGCAAATCGCATTGCAACACTCTGTGATTGTTGAATAAAGATTTATAACGCTATGGAATAATATACGATGTGAAGTGCTGCGGTCAGATCAGCGACAATAGAATGAGAACCGCTCGTGGCTCCTCATGATTCTAGTCGTTTTGTTCCGGTCGAAGGCTTATTCCGCTGTTTGTAAGGCGCCCTTTCAGTCGTATGGCCTCATTACAGCGCTACACAAATTGCTACTAATATTATTATAAACAGCAACGATCAGCAGATGAAGTTGTGATAACGTACAAATCTTTTTCTTTCTTATCTTCTCTGCATGCAAGGATTATTAGGGCGATGAGAAGGCCGAGAAGAATGGCCCCACCGATTCCAGCCGATACTCCAATTATGATATTTTCATGCACGCAATCACCGGCCACCGGAAGATAGTTCTCTTTGCACCTACACAACAGAAGTTCGTTTAACTTCTGTTTGAACATTAGCATTATTATCTTATTCTGTCAAAATATCAAATTTGGATCAATATCAGTGTTAGTGTAATAATAGCCTATGATCAATATTTTGCATTTTCAAGATTTGGCTGGGAACTTCAGCGGCGTCGATGTTTAATGCTCAGAACATTGTCCTGCATAATAATAATCATTATTAGATCTAATTGCTTAATAATTATTATTATATAATAATTAATTGCATAATCATTAATGCATAATAACTAATTATTCGTTCATTTGAAAACTAAGACGTGAGTATTTTTTAAACTGATGAGAAGAGACTGGTTCTGAACACAGATAAAATAACGTGGAGTGATTTTAAAAACTGTGAAATAATGACTGATTTTGAAATCATTTATGGTGTCATATGAGAATAAGACACAAATTTGCTTACATGCAACCGGGTATATTGTCAGCTTCAAGCGTGCAGACTTCATTTTCCGAGCAGTTGCTGTGGCATGAGACTGTGAAGCCAAACGCGGCATCTTCGGAACAGGGAAAGCAGGCCGAACAGACATATTGTCCAATTACTGGACAGGCCTCACGAGTGAATGGTTCAACTGGAAGGAATAAAATAAGAATAAAATAAAAGAGATTAAAACATTGTTTTGTTTCTGAAACAGAAGTGTACACAGCAAAAACCTGCTGCTTCAGTGTCACTACAACTTTGAATAGGACAGCCTATATGTAACACAATATAACATTATGCATGTTATTGTAGGGTAAAATGACCATCACTGAGAACGAGATTTGTAGGTCCTACTACAGCAAGTTTTCAAACGGTTCCATGACACTTAATCCCGCGACACTTAATACCGCGACAGTTAGTACCGGACATTTAATCCCGCGACACTTAATCCCGCGACCATTTAATCCCGCGACACTTAATCCCGCGACCATTTAATCCCGCGACACTTAATCCCGCACCCATTTAATCCCGCGACACTTAATACCGGGAAAGTAAGACAACGTTTACAAAAGAAGTTAAATTCTATAAATAGGCATATTCACAGCAATATTCACTTTGTGTTTAAAAAAGAGTTCAGCCTTTGCAGTAAGCTATTATAAAGCTGTACAATTCGATAAAAACAATAGTCACAGCAATATTCGCTAATAAAAATTATCAAAACTGTGCAATTTGATAAAAACAATAGTCACAGCAATATTCACTAATAAAAATTATCAAAACTGTACAATTTGATAAAAACAATAGTCACAGCAATATTCACTAATAAAAATTATCAAAACTGTACAATTTGATAAACACAATAGTCACAGCAACAGTAGTCGTACAAATATTCGTACTCACGTGTGTACAGGTATTAAGTGTCGCGGTATAAAATGTCGCGGGATTTACTGTCGCAGGGATTATATGTCGCAGGGATTAACTGTCGCGGGATTAAATGACGCAGGGTTAAATGTCGCCGGGACTAAGTGTCCGGCAATAACTGTCGCGGTATTAAGTGTCGCGGGATGAAATGTCGTGCTACCTTTCAAACATCCTCTCGCATTTAAATCGTCAAAACCAACGCAAGTTGAGGAACCGTTGGAACCAAAAAATCAATTAAATCCCTCCAGGCATATGACTCTCATTCTTGGGCCTCAAAGATATATTATCAGTTAGAACTATATAATTGCCACCAAGTTGCCACCATAGTAAATCATCAATTGCGCCTTACATAATTAGGAACGGTTAGGCTATGTAAGTATGAAGTGATGACGTGGGTTCTTATATTTTGCTGTTAGTGTGCTGGGGTGTCAATTCATTCAAATCCTCTTCAAGAAAGAATATCTTTGGTACAAGATTTCTGCTATGCCTTGATAGTTTTAGGAAGCATTTTAATGAAAATTGTGTATGATTAAAAAATATTGTGGCACAAAGCCCGATACTAAATCCTGGCGGGATAGGCTTGAACTTTAACACTGGTAACAACCCCCTACATGTTGCCAGATCTACTCTAAACAGTTTCTTAGTTTTTTGCTCATCAATAGAAACATATTAAGTAGGCTACAGGAAGGTGTCCCATAAAGAAATCAGACTTTCAAAAAAGGACCACCTTACTCCAATAAGATATTATTAAAATTAAAGGACCACCCCGTGACCCTACCCTTATCCAATTCATCTATGATCTGTGCACTGTCGATGGGAAGATAACACGACGATGGAGAGGATTGTACGTGTAAGTCACAAATAACTAAATAACAAATTAAAAACTAGATTAAAAATATGAAATATCTAATAATTTCTGAATATGAAATTGAACTCACTTTGGTATCGCGCCACTTCATTCATGCCTGTTAGACTGTCATTCAGTACTCGACAGCCGTCGAAATCTGCAGCGTTGAGAGCTTTTACGGTTTCATTGCCTATGTAGTTTACAACCACTTCGTGGTCGCTTAGTATCTGCGCATTGTCAAAGGATGTCGTGTAGTTGGCATAAGTGTAATTGCTGAAATTGAAGTAAATGCAAAGACATTCAATGCTAGAGCAGTTTAATGCGAGGGAAAAATTCTGCGATTGAATGAATAGTCGATATTTTTTAATCCATTATAAAATACTAACTTTAATTTGATAACAAGAAAAATTTAATATGAGACAATCTTATTAGGCTAAATTTGCTAAATGTATTCGTACATCGAAACTCAGAATAGCCTATATTCAAAGTCCAGTAAGGAGAACGAGAAATCCATAACTGGCATAACAGGTTACGTTCATTATAATTGAGGTGGCGTGAACATGTAACTGAAGAAAGAAGACACTGGAAACAGACAAGACTTAGTGGAGATGAAGGATCCGAGTCGCTGACCCCTCGCCAGAGGGATTAATACCAGCCTGAAGGGAAATGTAGCAAGCTACTTACACATCTGCCATCAACGCAGGACTTCGTTCCCATTCGGTTAAAAATCGCACATGCCGGTGAGCTAGGATGCTACCGGTACCGTTCCTGTAAATAAAAAACAGTTGCTTGAATGATAATGTCTAAAATGACCGTGCAAGTGCGGAGGGGCAGTCCGGGCAGATCGTACTCGTGAGTCTCCCTCGGATTGGGGTTATATATAGGGGGCCTACTTTAAAATGTTACAGGGCCTACCTATCTTCTTAGACCTAAACAACGAATAGCGATGATTTATTTCTCGTCTTAATTTGAATCCTACGTACAAATCTAACCCAGAGAATAAATTTGAAATACACTAAAACGTTGACTATTAAGAGATTTTAATTTATAATTAGGCCTATATAATTATCATTAAACAATTTACTTACAGATATAAAGCTAGCAACAGAACCAGCAGCGCGTCATGTGCTTCCAAAGTGGTTACGGGCTTACGGCTGTTTGAATTTCACGCAATGTTCCAGCAAAAGAGCATTGCATAAAAGATAATATGCTTCATAAATACTCTTGGCAGACCCAGAAAGTTGTAAACTATAGGGCTAATAACGACTGCATCTGTCTTGTATAGGCTACTACACAGACCTAAGTTTCTTTTATTTCATAATACCAAATGCCAAACTTGGCTGACCAACGTTGTGGTATAAAGTTGATAGTCTGTTTTTATGACAGAAGTGAACTTTAAGTTTTAACACGCAGTTGACAACAATTTGGTTTGAAATAACGAGCTAGCCTATATATTTATTTATGCTTGAACACGACACAATAAAAAGTCCCAGAGCTGAAAGCTGATCTAATAAGAACTTTTTCTAGCACTTGAACATAACGGAAGTCTAGAACAATTGAACTGACCCAAAAAAATTAAATATATGCATGCCTAGGCTACTGAGTATTGCGTAGGACTAATAACGAGTCATAATTATAGGCTTGGCTAAAACGTGATTGTACAGACTTTTAATCAACCATAGGCCTTTCAGTTTAGGCCTATAGCTCTGAAAGAAGATGGTCAGTTATTCTCGATTGAATATTCAACCCATTAAACTGAAAATAGGTAGGCCTATTATGTTAGTAGTTTCAGGGGTTATTTTAAGAAATTGTTAGAACTGCACAAAACGACCATTTTAGTCGTCCGGACCAAATGTTTGATCGTCGAAATCCCGTGGAAATATTACCATTTTAAAATTTTCACGGCTTCAAAAAACTGATGACCCTTTTTTAGTCCTTCGTTGACTATAGGCTAACACTATGAGTTACTGCACAAGATCTTATTTTCAACTGCACAAATTTCTTTTCCAACTACACACTTTGTGTCCATCTTCACGTTAAAATAACCTCTGAGTAGTTTTCATGATAACTTCCCTGTGTCTGGCTTTATAATTATTATCATGCGTGATATTCAGAATTAGCCTACTAGTGAAGGTTTCAGGACACCAAACGTGATATCACCCTTAAGGCAGACATATATTATTATGAGTGCACATTCGAAGTAATGAAAAGTTAGTTTTCTCATTCCCAAAAGTTACATTAGTACAGTTACTGTAGCCTGTAGGCCTGGTTCTATGTCAAGACTTCCACGAATAGATCTCATAAACCTACCTAGGCGTAAAAGACGTGATCACGACACTGTCGGCCATGTATCCAGGACAACCTGTGAACGCTTTGTTGATCTTTTCAAGACAAAGACAAGTGCGGCAGAAAAGAACAAAATATGAACACATAAGATAATAAAAGTACTTTGCAGTTTTATATAGACAGCATTGATAAGTAAGTACAGATGCAGTGGATGTTACGAGTCATATTATACTTAAATTAAGTTAAATAGCCTATCCACCATAGAGAATTTTCTGTCAAAACTGGTCTTGATAAGGGCTTGGTTTTGAAACGGTGTCGTTGCATAGCGACTGTGAGGGCAATTATTACTACTATACAGGGTATAGTAAATATTATTACCCTGCCATTTCGGCATAATCGATTCAGTGCATTAGAACATCTTAATAGGCCTACATCTTTTTCAAACATGCATGTCGTCAGGTTGGGAATATCGAGTCTGACCACCTTTAGACTACTCTCACGGACAACCCTTTTGGCGCAGCGTAGCGCTCGCAAATAAGCTGGTGCCGCGCGCTTGGCTTTCGAGTAGCGCATTAAAAGTGTGGAGATGCAGCCCTATACGATTACGATTAGGACTACAATCACGAATTCCTCTGATATCCGAGAAGGGTTGCACTATGCAAATCTATGATTGCCATTATTTAACTGCTATTATTTTGTTACGAATGACAACATCGACAACCATAGGTTAGTGCGTTAATACTAGAATAGAATATAAAATGTAGGCCTAACTGCTTCCAACCTCTTCCACGGCATCCTGTTTGAATTGTAGGCAGCCTATCGAAGTCTCGCATTGTCCAAAGTCATCGCTCCAGATCTTATTAAATCCGATGACGAACTTTAGAATAAACGGTGGAGCATCTCCTGCAATGTCATTTACCAAGAGTTTAAAGCAGTGATTCCCAACCTTTTTTAACCTTATGGCCACTTTTTCTAAGTTGGAGGACATTAGAGGGCCACAAGGCTAAAATTTAATTAACAAGAAGCACGTGAAATAATTTATTGTTACAGGGTAGCCTGATTGATTCAAAATAGAATGTTTGATGACGTCAAAATAAAATAACTTGTAATAGAAAATAGCCTAACTGCGTTCTATCTTGTCCAAATTGTTAATTGTTTCATAATTATGTTTTTGCTAGGCCTAATTCCTTGAAAGACGGAGGGCCATTTTTGCAAAGAGGTCTGCGTTTCTTTTATGAATATTTATGTCACAAGCGTTCACTGACACTGCGTCCCGATATAATCGCTGAGTGTAGGTTTAATTGATCGTAATATTATTCTAAGTACTAAAGCGCCAAAGAAATTTAAGCAAACTATAGCGCAAAAAAAATTTCAGCAAACTATAGCGCAAAAGAAATTTAATCAGCCGGAAGCTAATTAATTCACAAACTTTATTCACGGAAGTTGCGCCGAATTAGTGAAGTTGTCTAAAACGGTAGTATTCTTTTATCTAGTTATAGACGGATTTTAAAAACATCACAAGCAATTTATGCGTATCACTTTGAACTCTCTGTTTTCTAACGTATAAAAAGATGGGCAAAACTCCGAACGGCGGTCCCAAATTACAACATTAAGAAAATCAACACGACGTGTCGTAATAGTGCAGTGTATTGGATGGGCGCATAGAAACGGTTTCTTTTGCACTCCACACTTATAAAACGACCAGCTGGTCCATCGAAATAGAAGCCGGAATAATGAGAAAGCACTTGAGAAATGGAGGCTGGATGAAGACCTTTTACAGGTGAAATGAAGGTGGATTGATGAAAAACGCAAGTGAAATAAGTTGGATTTCATAGGTATTTTCAGATCTGAAATAAAAGCTGGATTGATGAATTGAATGGTTGAGAAATAGAACCTGGATGATGGACATAATAAGTTAAATGGAAGATGGGTTGATTAAAACGCTTGCGAAATGGATGCTGGACGAAGGGTCCTTATATGTTAAATAGAAACTGGATTGACGAAAATTAAACTTGAGAAATGGAAACAGGACTGTTGATTTCAGCGATGTATTTCATCATGCATCCAGCTTCCATTTCAGCTGGAATGCCGTTTATCCAGCTTTCTTTTATCAAGCTTCCATCAATCAAACGGTTTTCATCAATCCACCTTCTATTTCACCACACACCATGTTTAAAGCCTTCTCAGGATATAGCCTATCGATTTCTTTAATTTTATCATTTGGGACCGCCGTTCCCAGTTGTTGTTGTGTGACAATTACAATATTTGATGATATAGACTATATATTTTAATTTGGGACCGCCGTTCGGAGTTTTGCCAAAAGATGTTACCGAAATCTGGCCATTGGTAATCTGGCGGAATCGCCGTTGTGGAAGGTATCGGCTGCGACGTGGTTGTCCTCTGCGATGTAGTTTCACCTGAGAGAAAATAAACAAACGTTATCACAACAGAGGGAAACTCCGTCATTGGGCCCGATCACGTAAAAACAGCCTGTCTTCATCGACTAGCCTACAGTTTAATTTTAAAATAACTCCAATGAGGGTTCGCGTATGGCCCCCTTGTCACCTTTTCAAGAGTTAGTCGTATCGTAACGCGAGATACAATTTATGTTAAATCTAATTAATTTAGTATGAATTTCCATATTAACTATTCCATGCCGGAGACGTGTTAGTGCCACTGTTAAAATGACGCCTTGTTGTAGACTAAGTGTCAAGATGGGATAGCCTATCTACGTGAATATAAAACTTCGGAGATTTGGCTACTATAGGCTATGTGCTAACGGATTAAATGCTTTACATGTAGAGCTGATTGATGGATGATTCAGATGTCTTCAATAAATTCAGGTTTGCTTGTCATTGCTTTCACCCATGGTTACTAGTTATGCATGTGGTCAAATATGCTGTTTGCGCAAAAAATGACGACCTTACACAATCGTTAAGATAAAGCTGTTTGAAAACAGATAAATATGAATCGAAATCTCGTCTGCATTAACTGTCGACATTGCTCAGTCAAGTAAGTCATGCAACTCATGTGTTAAGCGTATAAAGGCAACCTTTCGTTGCAATCCAGAACATCCGTAGCGCTCAGAACGGACTGCACATGTAAAAATACATTATCCTTTATTTTAATAGGAAACGACATACTTCGTGCAGAGGTAGAGGTTGACAATCCGGCAGGTGAAGGAGTTGTAACATCCGGTGGAGCAACGGAGGAATAAAGCGACTGAGTTGAAGTTAGAGAAGACGAAGTTGCATCGTCAGCGGTTGGTGGATCGGTTGAAGTCATCGAACTGGGCTGTTCCTCCGATGATCCAGCAAAAGCGGTTGGTGACTGAGTTGCTTCTGTTGAAACTCCAGAAGTCAACTGTGAATTGGGTGAGGTTTCAGCTGATGTTGACGATTCAGTTGCTAACTGAAGGGTCGTCTGAGTATCGGTTGGTGTATCAGCTGATGTTGACGATTCAGTTGCTAACCCAACAGTCGTCTGTGTATCGGTTGGTGTATCAGCTGATGTTGACGATTCAGTTGCTAACTCAAGGGTCGTCTGTGTATCGGTTGGTGTATCAGCTGATGTTGACGATTCAGTTGCTATGTCAAGGGTCGTCTGTGTATCGATTGGTGTATCAGCTGATGTTGACGATTCTGTTGCTAACCCAACAGTCGTCTGTGTATCGGTTGGTGCATCAGCTGATGTTGACGATTCAGTTGCTATGTCAAGGGTCGTCTGTGTATCGGTTGGTGTATCAGCTGATGTTGACGATTCAGTTGCTAACTCAAGAGTCGTCTGTGTATCGGTTGGTGTATCAGCTGATGTTGACGATTCAGTTGCTAACCCAACAGTCGTCTGTGTATCGGTTGGTGTATCAGCTGATGTTGACGATTCAGTTGCTATGACAAGGGTCGTCTGTGTATCGGTTGGTGTATCAGCTGATGTTGACGATTCAGTTGCTATGTCAAGGGTCGTCTGTGAATCGGTTGGTGTATCAGCTGATGTTGACGACTCAGTTGCTATGTCAAGGGTCGTCTGTGTATCGGTTGGTGTATCAGCTGATGTTGACGATTCAGTTGCTATGTCAAGGGTCGTCTGTGTATCGGTTGGTGTATCAGCTGATGTTGACGATTCAGTTGCTATGTCAAGGGTCGTCTGTGTATCGGTTGGTGTATCAGCTGATGTTGACGATTCAGTTGCTAACTCAGGGGTCGTCTGTGAATCGGTTGGTGTTTCAGATGATGTTGATGATTCAGCTTCTAGATCATCAGTCGTCTGTGAATCGGTTGGTGTTTCAGATGATATTGACGATTCAGTTGCTAACTCAGGGGTCGTCTGTGAATCGGTTGGTGTTTCAGATGATGTTGATGATTCAGCTTCTAGATCATCAGTCGTCTGTGAATCGGTTGGTGTTTCAGATGATATTGACGATTCAGTTGCTAACTCAAGGGTCGTCTGTGTATCGGTTGGTGTATCAGCTGATGTTGACGATTCAGTTGCTATGTCAAGGGTCGTCTGTGTATCGGTTGGTGTATCAGCTGATGTTGACGATTCAGTTGCTATGTCAAGGGTCGTCTGTGAATCGGTTGGTGTATCAGCTGATGTTGACGATTCAGTTGCTAACCCAACAGTCGTCTGTGTATCGGTTGGTGTATCAGCTGATGTTGACGATTCAGTTGCTATGTCAAGGGTCGTCTGTGTATCGGTTGGTGTATCAGCTGATGTTGACGATTCAGTTGCTAACTCAAGGGTCGTCTGTGTATCGGTTGGTGTATCAGCTGATGTTGACGATTCAGTTGCTAATTCAAGGGTCGTCTGGGTATCGGTTGGTGTTTCAGCTGATGTTGAGGATTCAGTTGCTATGTCAAGGGTCGTCTGTGTATCGTTTGGTGTATCAGCTGATGTTGACGATTCAGTTGCTAACCCAATAGTCGTCTGTGTATCGGTTGGTGTATCAGCTGATTTTGACGATTCAGTTGCTAATTCAAGGGTCGTCTGTGTATCGGTTGGTGTATCAGCTGATGTTGACGATTCAGTTGCTATGTCAACGGTCGTCTGTGTATCGGTTGGTGTATCAGCTGATGTTGACGATTCAGTTGCTATGTCAATGGTCGTCTGTGTATCGGTTGGTGTATCAGCTGATGTTGACGATTCAGTTGCTATGTCAAGGGTCGTCTGTGTATCGGTTGGTGTATCAGCTGATGTTGACGATTCAGTTGCTAACTCAGGGGTCGTCTGTGAATCGGTTGGTGTTTCAGATGATGTTGATGATTCAGCTTCTAGATCATCAGTCGTCTGTGAATCGGTTGGTGTTTCAGATGATATTGACGATCCAGTTACTAATTCAAGGGTCGTCTGTGTATCGGTTGGTGTATCAGCTGATGTTGACGATTCAGTTGCTAACTCAGGGGTCGTCTGTGTATCGGTTGGTGTATCAGCTGATGTTGACGATTCAGTTGCTATGTCAAGAGTCGTCTGTGTATCGGTTGGTGTATCAGCTGATATTGACGATCCAGTTACTAATTCAAGGGTCGTCTTTGTATCGGTTGGTGTATCAGCTGATGTTGACGATTCAGTTGCTATGTCAAGGGTCGTCTGTGTATCGGTTGGTGTATCAGCTGACGTTGACGATTCAGTTGCTAACTCAGGGGTCGTCTGTGTATCGGTTGGTGTATCAGCTGATGTTGACGATTCAGTTGCTATGTCAAGGGTCGTCTGTGTATCGGTTGGTGTATCTGCTGATGTTGACGATTCAGTTGCTAACTCAAGGGTCGTCTGTGTATCGGTTGGTGTATCAGCTGATGTTGACGATTCAGTTGCTAACCCAACAGTCGTCTGTGTATCGGTTGGTGTATCAGCTGATGTCGACGATTCAGTTGCTAACCCAACAGTCGTCTGTGTATCGGTTGGTGTATCAGCTGATGTTGACGATTCAGTTGCTAACTCAGGGGTCGTCTGTGTATCAGTTGGTGTATCAGCTGATGTTGACGATTCAGTTGCTAACTCAAGGGTCGTCTGTGTATCGGTTGGTGTATCAGCTGATGTTGACGATTCAGTTGCTAACCCAACAGTCGTCTGTGTAAAGGTTGGTGTATCAGCTGATGTTGACGATTCAGTTGCTATGTCAAGGGTAGTCTGTGTATCGGTTGGTGTATCAGCTGATGTTGACGATTCAGTTGCTACCTCAAGGGTCGTTTGTGTATCGGTTGGTGTATCATCTGATGTTGACGATTCAGTTGCTATGTCAAGGGTCGTCTGTGAATCGGTTGGTGTATCAGCTGATGTTGACGATCCAGTTACTAATTCAACAGTCGTCTGTGTATCGGTTGGTGTATCAGCTGATGTTGACGATTCAGTTGCTAACCCAATAGTCGTCTGTGTATCGGTTGGTGTATCAGCTGATGTTGACGATTCAGTTGCTATGTCAAGGGTCGTCTGTGTATCGGTTGGTGTCTCAGCTGATGTTGACGATCCAGTTACTAATTCAACAGTCGTCTGTGTATCGGTTGGTGTATCAGCTGATGTTGACGATTCAGATGCTAACCAAATAGTCGTCTGTGTATCGGTTGGTGTATCAGCTGATGTTGACGATTCAGTTGCTAACCCAATAGTCGTCTGTGTATAGGTTGGTGTATCAGCTGATGTTGACGATTCAGTTGCTAACCCAATAGTCGTCTGTGTATCGGTTGGTGTATCAGCTGATGTTGACGATTCAGTTGCTAACCCAATAGTCGTCTGTGTATCGGTTGGTGTATCAGCTGATGTTGACGATTCAGTTGCTAATCCATCAGTCGTCTGTGTATCGGTTGGTGTATCAGCTGATGTTGACGATTCATTTGCTAACTCAAGGGTCGTCTGTGAATCGGTTGGTGTATCAGCTGATGTTGACGATTCAGTTGCTAACACAACAGTCGTCTGTGTATCGGTTGGTGTATCAGCTGATGTTGACGATTCAGTTGCTATGTCAAGGGTCGTCTGTGTATCGGTTGGTGTATCAGCTGATGTTGACGATTCAGTTGCTACCTCAAGGGTCGTCTGTGTATCGGTTGGTGTATCAGCTGATGTTGACGATTCAGTTGCTATGTCAAGGGTCGTCTGTGTATCGGTTGGTGTATCAGCTGATGTTGACGATTCAGTTGCTAATTCAAGGGTCGTCTGTGTATCGGTTGGTGTATCAGCTGATGTTGACGATTCAGTTGCTATGTCAAGGGTCGTCTGTGTATCGGTTGGTGTATCAGCTGATGTTGACGATTCAGTTGCTAACCCATCAGTCGTCTGTGTATCGGTTGGTGTATCAGCTGATGTTGACGATTCAGTTGCTATGTCAAGGGTCGTCTGTGCATCGGTTGGTGTATCAGCTGATGTTGATAATTCAGCTTCTAGATCATCAGTCGTCTGTGTATCATTTGGTGTTTCAGCTGATATTGACGATCCAGTTACTAATTCAAGGGTCGTCTGTGTATCGGTTGGTGTATCAGCTGATTTTGACGATTCAGTTGCTATGTCAAGGGTCGTCTGTGTATCGGTTGGTGTATCAGCTGATGTTGACGATTCAGTTGCTATTCCATCAGTCGTCTGTGTATCGGTTGGTGTATCAGCTGATGTTGACGATTCGGTTGGTAAGTCAAGGGTCGTCTGTGTATCGGTTGGTGTATCAGCTGATGTTGACGATTCAGTTGCTAACCCAACAGTCGTCTGTGTATCGGTTGGTGTATCAGCTGATGTTGACGATTCAGTTGCTAACTCAAGGGTCGTCTGTGTATCGGTTGGTGTATCAGCTGATGTTGACGATTCAGTTGCTATGTCAAGGGTCGTCTGTGTATCGGTTGGTGTATCAGCTGATGTTGACGGTTCAGTTGCTATGTCAAGGGTCGTCTGTGTATCGGTTGGTGTATCAGCTGATGTTGACGATTCAGTTGCTATGTCAAGGGTCGTCTGTGTATCGGTTGGTGTATCAGCTGATGTTGACGATTCGGTTGCTATGTCAAGGGTCGTCTGTGTATCGGTTGGTGTATCAGCTGATGTTGACGATTCGGTTGCTAACTCAAGGGTCGTCTGTGTATCGGTTGGTGTATCAGCTGATGTTGACGATTCAGTTGCTATGTCAAGGGTCGTCTGTGTATCGGTTGGTGTATCAGCTGATGTTGACGATTCAGTTGCTAACCCATCAGTCGTCTGTGAATCGGTTGGTGTATCAGCTGATGTTGACGATTCGGTTGGTAAGTGAAGGGTCGTCTGTGTATCGGTTGGTGTATCAGCTGATGTTGACGATTCAGTTGCTAACCCAACAGTCGTCTGTGTATCGGTTGGTGTATCAGCTGATGTTGACGATTCAGTTGCTAACCCAAAAGTCGTCTGTGTATCGGTTGGTGTATCAGCTGATGTTGACGATTCAGTTGCTAACCCAAGGGTCGTCTGTGTATCGGTTGGTGTATCAGCTGATGTTGACGATTCAGTTGCTATGTCAACGGTCGTCTGTGTATCGGTTGGTGTATCAGCTGATGTTGACGATTCAGTTGCTATGTCAATGGTCGTCTGTGTATCGGTTGGTGTATCAGCTGATGTTGACGATTCAGTTGCTAACCCAACAGTCGTCTGTGTATCGGTTGGTGTATCAGCTGATGTTGACGATTCAGTTGCTATGTCAAGGGTCGTCTGTGTATCGGTTGGTGTATCAGCTGATGTTGACGATTCAGTTGCTAACTCAAGGGTCGTCTGTGTATCGGTTGGTGTATCAGCTGATGTTGACGATTCAGTTGCTATGTCAAGGGTCGTCTGTGTATCGGTTGGTGTTTCAGCTGATGTTGAGGATTCAGTTGCTATGTCAAGGGTCGTCTGTGTTTCGTTTGGTGTATCGGCTGATGTTGACGATTCAGTTGCTAACCCAATAGTCGTTTGTGTATCGGTTGGTGTATCAGCTGATGTTGACGATTCAGTTGCTATGTCAACGGTCGTCTGTGTATCGGTTGGTGTATCAGCTGATGTTGACGATTCAGTTGCTAATTCAAGGGTCGTCTGTGTATCGGTTGGTGTATCAGCTGATGTTGACGATTCAGTTGCTAAGTCAACAGTCGTCTGTGTATCGGTTGGTGTATCAGCTGATGTTGACGATTCAGTTGCTATGCCAAGGGTCGTCTGTGTATCGGTTGGTGTATCAGCTGATATTGACGATCCAGCTACTAATTCAAGGGTCGTCTGTGTATCGGTTGGTGTATCAGCTGATGTTGACGATTCAGTTGCTAACTCAGGGGTCGTCTGTGTATCGGTTGGTGTATCAGCTGATGTTGACGATTCAGTTGCTAATTCAAGGGTCGTCTGAGTATCGGTTGGTGTATTAGCTGATGTTGACGATTCAGTTGCTAACCCAATAGTCGTCTGTGTATCGGTTGGTGTATCAGCTGATGTTGTCGATTCAGTTGCTACCTCAAGGGTCGTCTGTGTATCGGTTGGTGTATCAGCTGATGTTGACAATTCGGTTGCTAACTCAAGGGTCGTCTGTGTATCGGTTGGTGTATCAGCTGATGTTGACGATTCAGTTGCTAACCCAACAGTCGTCTGTGTATCGGTTGGTGTATCAGCTGATGTTGACGATTCAGTTGCTAATCCATCAGTCGTCTGTGTATCGGTTGGTGTATCAGCTGATGTTGACAATTCGGTTGCTAACTCAAGGGTCGTCTGTGTATCGCTTGGTGTATCAGCTGATGTTGACGATTCAGTTGCTAACTCAAGGGTCGTCTGTGTATCGGTTGGTGTATCAGCTGCTGTTGACGATTCAGTTGCTAACCCAACAGTCGTCTGTGAATCGGTTGGTGTATCAGCTGATGTTGACGATTCAGTTGCTATGTCAAGAGTCGTCTGTGTATCGGTTGGTGTATCAGCTGATGTTGACGATTCAGTTGCTACCTCAAGGGTCGTTTGTGTATCGGTTGGTGTATCATCTGATGTTGACGATTCAGTTGCTATGTCAAGGGTCGTCTGTGAATCGGTTGGTGTATCAGCTGATGTTGACGATTCAGTTGCTAACCCAACAGTCGTCTGTGTATCGGTTGGTGTATCAGCTGATGTTGACGATTCAGTTGCTATGTCAAGGGTCGTCTGTGTATCGGTTGGTGTATCAGCTGATGTTGACGATTCGGTTGCTAACTCAAGGGTCGTCTGTGTATCGGTTGGTGTATCAGCTGATGTTGACGATTCAGTTGCTATGTCAAGGGTCGTCTGTGTATCGGTTGGTGTATCAGCTGATGTTGACGATTCAGTTGCTATGTCAAGGGTCGTCTGTGTATCGGTTGGTGTATCAGCTGATGTTGACGATTCAGTTGCTACCTCAAGGGTCGTTTGTGTATCGGTTGGTGTATCATCTGATGTTGACGATTCAGTTGCTACCTCAAGGGTCGTCTGTGTATCGGTTGGTGTATCAGCTGATGTTGACGATTCAGTTGTTAACTCAACAGTCGTCTGTGTATCGGTTGGTGTATCAGCTGATGTTGACGATTCAGTTGCTACCTCAAGAGTCGTCTGTGTATCGGTTGGTGTATCAGCTGATGTTGACGATTCAGTTCCTATCTCAAGGGTCGTCTGTGAATCGGTTGGTGTTTCATATGATCTTGATGATTCAGTTGCTAACTCAACAGTCGTCTGTGAATCGGTTGGTGTTTCAGCTGATGTTGATGATTCAGCTTCTAGATCATCAGTCGTCTGTGAATCGGTTGGTGTATCAGCTGATGTTGACGATTCAGTTGTTAACTCAACAGTCGTCTGTGTATCGGTTGGTGTATCAGCTGATGTTGACGATTCAGTTGCTACCTCAAGGGTCGTCTGTGTATCGGTTGGTGTATCAGCTGATGTTGACGATTCAGTTCCTATCTCAAGGGTCGTCTGTGTATCGGTTGGTGTATCAGCTGATGTTGACGATTCAGTTGTTAACTCAACAGTCGTCTGTGTATCGGTTGGTGTATCAGCTGATGTTGACGATTCAGTTGCTACCTCAAGGGTCGTCTGTGTATCGGTTGGTGTATAGGCTGATGTTGACGATTCAGTTCCTATCTCAAGGGTCGTCTGTGTATCGGTTGGTGTATCAGCTGATGTTGACGATTCAGTTGCTAACCCAATAGTCGTCTGTGTATCGGTTGGTGTATCAGCTGATGTTGACGATTCAGTTGCTATGTCAAGGGTCGTCTGTGTATCGGTTGGTGTCTCAGCTGATGTTGACGATTCAGTTGCTAACTCAAGGGTCGTCTGTGTATCGGTTGGTGTATCAGCTGATGTTGACGATTCAGTTGCTATGTCAACGGTCGTCTGTGTATCGGTTGGTGTATCAGCTGATGTTGACGATTCAGTTGCTACCTCAAGGGTCGTTTGTGTATCGGTTGGTGTATCATCTGATGTTGACGATTCAGTTGCTATGTCAAGGGTCGTCTGTGAATCGGTTGGTGTATCAGCTGATGTTGACGATTCAGTTGCTAACCCAACAGTCGTCTGTGTATCGGTTGGTGTATCAGCTGATGTTGACGATTCAGTTGCTATGTCAAGGGTCGTCTGTGTATCGGTTGGTGTATCAGCTGATGTTGACGATTCGGTTGCTAACTCAAGGGTCGTCTGTGTATCGGTTGGTGTATCAGCTGATGTTGACGATTCAGTTGCTATGTCAAGGGTCGTCTGTGTATCGGTTGGTGTATCAGCTGATGTTGACGATTCAGTTGCTATGTCAAGGGTCGTCTGTGTATCGGTTGGTGTATCAGCTGATGTTGACGATTCAGTTGCTACCTCAAGGGTCGTTTGTGTATCGGTTGGTGTATCATCTGATGTTGACGATTCAGTTGCTACCTCAAGGGTCGTCTGTGTATCGGTTGGTGTATCAGCTGATGTTGACGATTCAGTTGTTAACTCAACAGTCGTCTGTGTATCGGTTGGTGTATCAGCTGATGTTGACGATTCAGTTGCTACCTCAAGAGTCGTCTGTGTATCGGTTGGTGTATCAGCTGATGTTGACGATTCAGTTCCTATCTCAAGGGTCGTCTGTGAATCGGTTGGTGTTTCATATGATCTTGATGATTCAGTTGCTAACTCAACAGTCGTCTGTGAATCGGTTGGTGTTTCAGCTGATGTTGATGATTCAGCTTCTAGATCATCAGTCGTCTGTGAATCGGTTGGTGTATCAGCTGATGTTGACGATTCAGTTGTTAACTCAACAGTCGTCTGTGTATCGGTTGGTGTATCAGCTGATGTTGACGATTCAGTTGCTACCTCAAGGGTCGTCTGTGTATCGGTTGGTGTATCAGCTGATGTTGACGATTCAGTTCCTATCTCAAGGGTCGTCTGTGTATCGGTTGGTGTATCAGCTGATGTTGACGATTCAGTTGTTAACTCAACAGTCGTCTGTGTATCGGTTGGTGTATCAGCTGATGTTGACGATTCAGTTGCTACCTCAAGGGTCGTCTGTGTATCGGTTGGTGTATAGGCTGATGTTGACGATTCAGTTCCTATCTCAAGGGTCGTCTGTGTATCGGTTGGTGTATCAGCTGATGTTGACGATTCAGTTGCTAACCCAATAGTCGTCTGTGTATCGGTTGGTGTATCAGCTGATGTTGACGATTCAGTTGCTATGTCAAGGGTCGTCTGTGTATCGGTTGGTGTCTCAGCTGATGTTGACGATTCAGTTGCTAACTCAAGGGTCGTCTGTGTATCGGTTGGTGTATCAGCTGATGTTGACGATTCAGTTGCTATGTCAACGGTCGTCTGTGTATCGGTTGGTGTATCAGCTGATGTTGACGATTCAGTTGCTATGTCAATGGTCGTCTGTGTATCGGTTGGTGTATCAGCTGATGTTGACGATTCAGTTGCTAACTCATGGGTCGTCTGTGTATCGGTTGGTGTATCAGCTGATGTTGACGATTCAGTTGCTAACACAAGGGTCGTCTGTGTATCGGTTGGTGTATCAGCTGATGTTGACGATTCAGTTGTTACCTCAAGGGTCGTCTGTGTATCGGTTGGTGTATCAGCTGATGTTGACGATTCAGTTGCTAACACAACAGTCGTCTGTGTATCGGTTGGTGTATCGTCTGATGTCGACGATTCAGTTGTAATGTCAGCGGTCGACTGTGACTCGGTTGATGCTTCAGCGGTTGTTAATAATTCAGTTGCAATCTCAGTGGTCGACTGTGCTTCGGTTGATGCTTCAGCGGTTGTTAGTGATTCAGTTGTAATATCAACTGTCGACTGATCCTCGGTTGATGCTTCAGCGGTTGTTAATGATTCATTTGTAATGTCAGCGGTCGACTGTGCCTCGGTTGATGCTTCAGCGGTTGTTAATGATTCAGTTGTGATGTCAGCGGTCGACTGTGCTTCGGTTGTTGCTTCAGCGGTTGTTAATGATTCAGTTGTAATGTCAGCGGTCGACTGTGCCTTGGTTGATGCTTCAGCGGTTGTTAGTGATTCAGTTCTAATATCAACTGTCGACTGATCGTCGGTTGATGCTTCAGCGGTTGTTAATGATTCAGTTGTGATGTCAGCGGTCGACTGTGCCTCGGTTGATGCTTCAGCGGTTGTTAATGATTCAGTTGTAATGTCAGCGGTCGACTGTGCTTCGGTTGTTGCTTCAGCGGTTGTTAATGATTCAGTTGTAATGTCAGCGGTCGACTGTGCTTCGGTTGATGCTTCAGCGGTTGTTAATGATTCAGTTGTAATGTCTACGGTCGAATGATCCTCGGTTGATGCTTCAGCGGTTGTTAATGATTGAGTTGTGATGTCTACGGTCGAATGATCCTCGGTTGATGCTTCAGCGGTTGTTAATGATTCACTTGTAATGTCAGCCGTCGACTGTGCTTCGGTTGATGCTTCAGCGGTTGTTAATGGTTCAGTTGTAATGTCAGCGGTCGACTGTGCTTCGGTTGATGCTTCAGCGGTTCTTAATGATTCAGTTGTAATGTCAGCGGTCGACTGATCCTCGGTTGATGCTTCAGCGGTTGTTAGTGATTCAGTTGTAATGTCAGCGGTCGACTGTGCCTCGGTTGATGCTTCAGCGGTTGTTAATGATTCAGTTGTAATGTCAGCGGTCGACTGATCCTCGGTTGATGCTTCAGCGGTTGTTAATGTTTCAGTTGTAATGTCAGCGGTCGACTGTGCCTCGGTTGATGCTTCAGCGGTTGTTAATGATTCAGTTGTAATCTCAGCCGTCGAATGTGCCTCGGTTGATGCTTCAGCGGTTGTTAATGATTCAGTTGTAATCTCAGCCGTCGACTGTGCCTCGGTTGATGCTTCAGCGGTTGTTAGTGATTCAGTTGTGATGTCAGCGGTCGACTGTGCTTCGGTTGATGCTTCAGCGGTTGTTAATGATTCAGTTGTAATGTCAGCGGTGGACTGATCCTCGGTTGATGCTTCAACGGTTGTTAATGATTCAGTTGTAATGTCAGAGGTCGACTGATCCTCGGTTGATGCTTCAGCGGTTGTTAATGATTCAGTTGTGATGTCAGCGGTCGACTGTGCCTCGGTTGATGCTTCAGCGGTTGTTAATGATTCAGTTGTAATGTCAGCGGTCGACTGATCCTCGGTTGATGCTTCAACGGTTGTTAATGATTCAGTTGTAATGTCAGCGGTCGACTGTGCCTCGGTTGATGCTTCAGCGGTTGTTAATGATTCAGTTGTAATGTCAGCGGTCGACTGATCCTCGGTTGATGCTTCAGCTGTTGTTAATGTTTCAGTTGTAATGTCAGCGGTCGACTGTGCCTCGGTTGATGCTTCAGCGGTTGTTAATGATTCAGTTGTAATCTCAGCCGTCGAATGTGCCTCGGTTGATGCTTCAGCGGTTGTTAATGATTCAGTTGTAATCTCAGCCGTCGAATGTGCCTCGGTTGATGCTTCAGCGGTTGTTAATGATTCAGTTGTAATCTCAGCCGTCGAATGTGCCTCGGTTGATGCTTCAGCGGTTGTTAATGATTCAGTTGAAGTGTCAGCGGTCGAATGATCCTCGGTTGATGCTTCAGCGGTTGTTATTGATTCAGTTGTAATATCAGCCGTCGACTGTGCCTCGGTTGATGCTTCAGCGGTTGTTAATGATTCAGTTGTAATGTCAGCGGTCGACTGATCCTCGGTTGATGCTTCAGTGGTTGTTAATGATTCAGTTGTAATGTCAGCGGTCGACTGATCCTCGGTTGATGCTTCAGCGGTTGTTAATGATTCAGTTGTGATGACAGCGGTCGACTGTGCCTCGGTTGATGCTTCAGCGGTTGTTAATGATTCAGTTGTAATGTCAGCCGTCGACTGTGCCTCGGTTGATGCTTCAACGGTTGTTAATGATTCAGTTGTAATGTCAGCGGTCGACTGATCCTCGGTTGATGCTTCAGTGGTTGTTAATGATTCAGTTGTAATGTCAGCGGTCGACTGATCCTCGGTTGATGCTTCAGCGGTTGTTAATGATTCAGTTGTGATGACAGCGGTCGACTGTGCCTCGGTTGATGCTTCAGCGGTTGTTAATGATTCAGTTGTAATGTCAGCCGTCGACTGTGCCTCGGTTGATGCTTCAGCGGTTGTTAATGATTCAGTTGTGATGACAGCGGTCGACTGTGCCTCGGTTGATGCTTCAGCGGTTGTTAATGATTCAGTTGTAATGTCAGCCGTCGACTGTGCCTCGGTTGATGCTTCAGCGGTTGGTAATGATTCAGTTGTAATGTGAGCGGTCGACTGATTCTCGGTTGATGCTTCAGCGGTTGTTAATGATTCACTTGTGATGTCAGCGGTCGAATGATCCTCGGTTGATGCTTCAGCGGTTGTTAATGATTCAGTTGTAATGTCAGCGGTCGACTGTGTTTCGGTTGATGCTTCAGCGGTTGTCAATGATTCAGTTGTAATCTCAGCGGTCGACTGTGCCTCGGTTGATGCTTCAGCGGTTGGTAATGATTCAGTTGTAATGTCAGCCGTCGACTGTGCCTCGGTTGATGCTTCAGCGGTTGTTAATGATTCAGTTGTAATGTCAGCGGTCGACTGATCCTCGGTTGATGCTTCAGCGGTTGTTAATGATTCAGTTGTAATGTCAGCTTTTGTCTGTGCTTCGGTTGATGCTTCAACGGTTGTTATTGATTCAGTTGTAATCTCAGCTGTAGTTTGTGCTTCGGTTGATGCTTCAACGGATGTTAATGATTCAGTTGTAATCTCAGCGGTCGACTGTGCTTCGGTTGATGCTTCAACGGATGTTATTAATTCAGTTGTAATCTCAGCTGTATTTTGTGCTTCGGTTGATGCTTCAACGGATGTTAATGATTCAGTTGTAATGTCAGCGGTCGACTGTGCCTCGGTTGATGCTTCAGCGGTTGTTAATGATTCAGTTGTAATGTCAGCGGTCGACTGATCCTCGGTTGATGCTTCAGCGGTTGTTAATGATTCAGTTGTAATCTCAGCCGTCGACTGTTCTTCTGTTGATGCTTCAGCGGTTGTTAATGATTCAGTTGTAATGTCAGCGGTCGACTGATCCACGGTTGATGCTTCAGCGGTTGTTAATGATTCAGTTGTAATGTCAGCCGTCGACTGATCCTCGGTTGATGCTTCAGCGGTTGTTAATGATTCAGTTGTAATATCAGTGGTCGACTGATCCTCGGTTGATACTTCAGCGGTTGTTAATGATTCAGTTGTAATGTCAGCGGTCGACTGTGCCTCGGTTGATGCTTCAACGGTTGTTATTGATTCAGTTGTAATGACAGCGGTCGACTGTGATTCGGTTGATGCTTCAGCGGTTGTTAATGATTCAGTTGTAATGTCAGCCATCGACTGTGCCTCGGTTGATGCTTCAACGGATGCTAAAGATTCAGTTGTAATGTCAGCGGTCGACTGATCCTCGGTTGATGCTTCATCGGTTGTTGATGATACAGTTGTAATCTCAGCCGTCGACTGTGCTTCGGTTGATGCTTCAGCGGTTGTTAATGATTCAGTTGTAATTTCAGCGGTCGACTGATCTTCGGTTGATGCTTCAGCGGTTGTTAATGATTCAGTTGTAATATCAGCAGTCGACTGATCCTCGGTTGATGCTTCAGCGGTTGTTAATGATTCAGTTGTAATGTCAGCAGTCGACTGATCCTCGGTTGATGCTTCAGCGGTTGTTAATGATTCAGTTGTAATGTCAGCAGTCGACTGATCCTCGGTTGATGCTTCAGCGGTTGTTAATGATTCAGTTGTAATGTCAGCGGTCGACTGTGCTTCGGTTGATGCTTCAGCGGTTGTTAATGATTCAGTTGTAATGTCAGCGGTCGACTGATCCTCGGTTGATGCTTCAGCGGTTGTTAATGATTCAGTTGTAATGTCAGCGGTCGACTGATCCTCGGTTGATGCTTCAGCGGTTGTTAATGATTCAGTTGTAATGTCAGCGGTCGACTGTGCCTCGGTTGATGCTTCAGCGGATGTTAATGATTCAGTTGTAATGTCAGCGGTCGACTGTGCTTCGGTTGATGCTTTAGCCGTTTTTAATGATTCACTTGTGATGTCAGCGGTCGACTGTGCCTCGGTTGATGCTTCAGCGGTTGTTAATGTTTCAGTTGTAATGTCAGCGGTCGACTGTGTCTCGGTTGATGCTTCAGCGGTTGGTAATGATTCAGTTGTAATCTCAGCCGTCGACTGTGTTTCGGTTGATGCTTCAGCGGTTGTTAATGATTCAGTTGTAATGTCAGCGGTCGACTGTGCCTCGGTTGATGCTTCAGCGGTTGTTAATGATTCAGTTGTAATGTCAGCGGTCGACTGTTCTTCTGTGGATGATTCAACGGTTGTTAATGATTCAGTCGTAATGTCAGCGGTCGACTGATCCTCCGTTGATGCTTCAGCGGTTGTTAATGATTCACTTGTGATGTCAGCCGTCGACTGTGCCTCGGTTGATGCTTCAGCGGTTGTTAAAAATTCAGTTGTAATGTCAGCCGTCGACTGATCCTCGGTTGATGCTTCAGCGGTTGTTAATGATTCAGTTGTAATGTCAGCCGTCGACTGTGCCTCGGTTGATGCTTCAGCGGTTGTTAACGATTCAGTTGTAATCTCAGCCGTCGACTGTGCTTCGGTTGATGCTTCAGCGGTTGTTAATGATTCAGTTGTAATGTCAGCCGTCGACTGTGCCTCGTTTGATGCTTCAGCCGTTGTTAATGACTCACTTGTTATGTCAGCCGTCGACTGTGCCTCGGTTGATGCTTCAGCGGTTGTTAAAAATTCAGTTGTAATCTCAGCCGTCGACTGTGCCTCGGTTGATGCTTCAGCGGCTGTTAATGATTCAGTTGAAATGTCAGCGGTCGACTGATCCTCGGTTGATGCTTCAGCGGTTGTTAATGATTCAGTTGTAATGTCAGCGGTCGACTGTGCCTCGGTTGATGCTTCAGCGGATGTTAATGATTTAGTTGTAATGTCAGCGGTCGACTGTGCTTCGGTTGATGCTTCAGCAGTTGTTAATGATTCAGTTGTAATGTCAGCGGTCGACTGATTCTCGGTTGATGCTTCAGCGGTTGTTAATGATTCACTTGTGATGTCAGCGGTCGACTGTGCTTCGGTTGATGCTTCAGCGGTTGTTAATGATTCAGTTGTAATGTCAGCGGTCGACTGTGCCTCGGTTGATGCTTCAGCGGTTGTTAATGATTGAGTTGTAATCTTAGCCGTCGACTGTGCCTCGGTTGATGCTTCAGCGGTTGTTAATGATTCAGTTGTAATCTCAGCCGTCGACTGTGCCTCGGTTGATGCTTCAGCGGTTGTTAATGATTCAGTTGTAATGTCAGCGGTCGACTGATCTTCGGTTGATGCTTCAGCGGTTGTTGATGATTCAGTTGTAATGTCAGCGGTCGACTGTGCCTCTGTTGCTGCTTCAGCGGTTGTTAATGATTCACTTGTGATGTCAGCGGTCGACTGTGCCTCGGTTGATGCTTCAGCGGTTGTTAATGAGTCAGTTAAATTTTGAGCAGTGGACTGTGCATCGGTTGATATTTCAAGGGATGTTAATGATTCAGTTGTTATTGTTGCAGTCGATTGTGCATCGGTTGTTAAGTCAAGGATCGTTAGTGATTGTGTTGAAAAGTCGTAAGTAGTCAGTGCATCGGTTGATATGTGTAGCGTTATTGCCATGCACACAATGGCGATTTCGAATATTCTAATACAGCGCATTGTCGTTGTGTAAATTGTTTTTATGTAGGTTTTCTATGTTCAGCGTACTATGTGAGTTCTCGTGATTTCGGTTCCTGAAAGAGACAATTATTACCTTTTTCAAATTTTGATTCTGAGGTCATTACGTCTGCGCAGGATAATGCACAATGCAGAATATTGCGCGAAGAAAGCTTTGAATAGCATCTATACAGTGTTGTTGTGAATACGGTCGGTAAATGCTACGCTATATAGTAGGCTATGCGCTGTTCACAACTAAAACAGACTTTGTGATAAATGAAAATGGTGTGCTACTTGTGTTTGTGTCCAACAATGTGCATGTAGACGTTTGAGTAAGCGCCTTTACATAATTCTCAAAGCCATTTCTATGTTGGCTTTAGCTTTGCCGAATTGAAAGTAGAATCGAAACTTTCTCTGTTAATGTTTACGACCACGAAACAATGATCAATGATGATGACGATGTTGATGATGGTGATGATGATGATAATATTGATAATTATTGTTATTATCATTGTTGTCATTATTATCATTATTTTTTATTATTATCATTATTATTTTTATTATTATTATAATTACTTTATCGTTATATTACTGCTGTAATTTTGTCATCATCATGATCATCATCCTCGTCATCATTACCATCATCATCGTAATCATTACCAACACCACCCCAGCCACCACCACCGCCATCATCATCATCATCATCATCATCATCGTCATCGTTATTTTCATCATGAATTCATGATCATCATCGTCATCGTCATTATTTCTTTAGCAACAACTATGTTTCTTCGAAGGGGGCAAGTACAATGGTTTCACCTCCTGTGGAATGCTTGGCGAGGAACAGGCATTACAAAAATAATTGTAGTAGGGTAATTCATTCATTCTTTCATTTCGTGAATTTATATAGCGCTTCTTCAAGAAACTACTCAGAGGCGCTCCCAGTCCAGCCACAGCTAAAATAATAGGTTTTGAGCGACTTATAAAAAGCAGGTGAATTTAGTCTAGGCATAAGTCGCAAGTTTAGTGGGAGGCCATTCCAGATAGCGGGACCCACAGAAGAAAAGGCTCGGCGCTGTCTTGTAGAAGTGCGAGCTCGAGGAGCCAAAAGCTCCCCCGTTGTCGTAGAGCGAAGAGCTCGACGGGCTGCAAGGTCAGAGACAGGTCGACAAAGAATAGACAGGTATGATGGAGCACAATCAGTAAGGCAACGCCAGACAAGTGCAGCAACTCGGTAGGAGATGCGCTGTGAAACAGGGAGCCAGTGAAGAACATCACGCATATAAGCAGAGACGGGGGCATATTTAGGAATGCGGCCAATGAGGCGAGCAGCCGAACGAAGAACTCGTTCAAGGCGCCCAATTAGTCCAAGTGGCAGACCCTTGAGTACCGAACTGCAGTGATCAATTCTACTGGTGACTCGGAGTTGCCGAAGCTGGTAGTTGCAACTGCGAGTGACCAAATTGATATGCTTAGAGAAATTGAGCTCTTGATCCAGAGTAATTCCAAGGTCGCGGACTGTGAGAGAGAAAGATATATCAGGGAAAGTTGCTGTTATTAAGTGCAGGTCAATGGATGCCAATTGCCTGCGAGTACCAAACAAGATAAACTGAGTTTTAGAGGGATTTAGTAACAAACGATTAGATGCCATCCATGATGTAAGAGCATCAATGGCATTGGACATTAACGATACAGTGGACACTGCATCAGTGGCAAGGCAGTGAGCATAGGCCTGAACGTCATCAGCATAGAGTTGGTGCAGAAGGCCACATGCAGACAACAAGGAACCAATACCAGCTGTGTAGAGAATGTACAGTAAAGGGCCCAACACAGAACCCTGTGGCACACCAAAAGGGGCTGGGACCCAAGATGACCTCGAGGCACCCAATACCACACAGTTAGTGCGCCCAGTAATAGAAAAGATTGGGTACAGATGAAAAGTAAACTAGTTCTATTGCTGTTTGAATAATAAATAATAATTATATTTTTCTTTAATGAAACGCTTGCAAGCGTACAGCGCTGTACGTGTACAAGTTATACAGTAATCTTAATTAACATGAAACTTAACTACTGACAGAACAGACAGCCTGCAATACACGGCGCTAATAGCAGCCTACAAAGCATGTCCGCCCTACATATGATGGTGGTTCTACGACTACTGATCAAAGGGCAATTAGGATGGTGTTCTGCACAAGTGGACCAACCACCAAAATTTCACCTTCTATTTTTATTTTTCTATAAAACTGAGCATAATTTTCCGCACGTTTTGACACTGGAACCAACTTTCTAGCCCATCAGAATGATTACCTAGTAATTAATTAGTTAATTAATATCTAAACACTTTTGGACCAACTTTGCGATTCTGTTATGATGCACAAGTGGACCAAGTCACGATCAAGCCACAGATAGGCCCTATTCTTGGATTTTTTTTATACGCGCAAGCATATTATACGGTCGTGACAAACAAACACGTAGCGGAGTTTGGCAATGGAACCAACCTTCTATCCCATCAGAAAGATCAATTAATTAATTAATTAATTAATTAATTAATTAGCATAATTTTCCGTGGATTTTTCATACATGCAAGCAAATCATACGGATGTGACAAACAAACACTCTACTATTCAATGATTGCCGGGTCTGAGATCCGGGCAGACCTGGCTCACTTTCAGCACTGGAGAACTCATGTCAGCACTGAATAGTAGAGCAGTTTCTTTCAGATGACAACTTAAAATGCTGCCATTTTTATGTTGAAATTAAAAACTTCTGATGGTGAAGGGCACATACCCTCCCCAAATCCATTTTCCTGTTCGTTTGCTACCAGAAACCTTCAATCTTCCTACGGACTAGATTACACACTGAGCGCCAATTGAGAGTGTTCTCAATTATGACTGCAGAGTGCAGTAGGCCTACTCAGTGCACTGACGACTAGTACATGTGGTAGACAATTTTAAACTGAAGTCTATACTCAGAATTAAATTTAAATGTGATCACACCGGCATCGATATCGGTATGTTCGAACGGCGTTCGCAGAACAGAACTTAACTAAAAAATTCACTCTTCTGATAAAATAATATCAGTGACTTTGGCTCCGCGAGGATTTAGCCCCCCAAAACTGACATCCTGGTGCCTCCACTGTGACTGTTGACTGGAGTTCCCTACACGAATAGGCCTTCGTGATTGTATATGACTATATAGTTATAGTCCTGTAGGCCTATAGTGAATAAATTACAATTTATCACTTTTCAAAAAGTGTCCCGGTTTTTGATGGCCAGAAAATGGTCACCCTACCCTATAGCTAAGCGTGAGACATAAGTGAGTATAAACTTCGAATGCTGTTGCAATTAAATGCAAAACTCTTCGAGTATTTATGTGAATTTTTTAGGGCCGAGGGTATTGAAACTGATACAATCTGTTAGTGTAAATAAAAAGTTATTGACAAACTAGTCAGGCCCCTAATAAGGAACGTGTGAAGTCATTAAATGATTCGATCGATGGGCGATGTGCGTTGTATACTACCGGTATAGGCTATAAGTCTTGATGAATAGTACCTTGACGGTTGCCTCTGATGAGTAGTCCCTAGATCAATTTCCTTTTGATCGATAGTCCGCATACCATGATGGGAACCCGGTAGTGCATTGGATGACACGCTGGTATGGAGAGCGAGTGGTACAGATTTCGGGCTCCGTTACGGTGCCCGAAATACACTACCGGGTTCCCATTATAGCAAGATTCAAGCAAATATTTACAAGCAGGTTTTTTTCGTTTGTTCAAGATGGCCTTTGCGGAATGCAAACACAGGACAAGACAATCGTTCTTTGGGTCTGCGAGGACTAAGAGGAGAATACCAATGGCAGACAGATAAGCCTTATTTTGCTTCCGATCTCAGCTGAATCGCCTATCATCTTCTCTTCCTCATCATCTTCTCTTCCATACAGTTGCACAAACTACCCAGTGAAGTACTGGAATAATTGGAGGTGAGTGCGTGCTACAGTTTTCTGTTTTTAGGTCACTTTTCCGCATACTGCACACCTATTTGTGAGGTGAGTTCACACTGTCTTATACCCTCGATTACAACCCTAACTGTATCCCTTTTCTGTAATCGGTCTCTTGTCATATTATAATCATCGACTTAATTAAGACAATGCATCAACGATGTGCTGCATAGTTTCCCAATCACTTTTAGCACACGCTCACCGACAAAGTGTTACGTTTTCACATGACTTTTTAAGTTTTTAACAGTGCGATTTACTGGTTGTTGTCCTTATTGTAACTTGCATTGGTGATCCGTGGAATGATGCTTTGCGCACCAGACACCGGCTCTAGAGAAGTTATACAAATAGCCTAATAATAATAACTACTTTACATCAGTTTTAGCTGTATGAAACAATTAGCACATTATGACTGTGTTTGTCAGTCGCTCTCTGTTCATCACGCACAGCCAATTGTTGCACTGTTTGAAACGGAAATAAATGATTCCATAATAAAAATATTAAAAAAATATAATAAAAAAAAAATATTTCCACTAGACTTTAAATGACTTTGTTGTTTTCTCTGGAAATAATAATAATAAAATTATTTAAATTTTAGACTGACACGACGCAGAATGATTGCAATTCATAGTATGACGGATGATCATAAGTTATAATAATATTACTAATAATATTACTAATAATAATAAGCATTTTGTCTGCTTTAGTGATTTAGAACGGCATTTCCAAAACTGTAGCGATCTAAAATTGGGTCGCGAAACTCTGTCAAGTGGGTGGCCATAGTTCTTCTGGAGAATTTTATTTTTTACGTATTGTTCCTCATGTTGTAAACAGCGGAGCAGCAACATTGGAAACGGCCGGGCTATGACTGAGATTAGTTACAAAATTACAATGCATAGGCATAGGTAGGCTACTACAATATTATTATTGATGCGTTGCAATAAATTGTAAACAGTTTTTACTTAAGTTTCATTGTTATGCTTCAAATATTCCAATTTTTAAATTGTTTTAAATAATGTCCGTGAATCAACATATTTCCACGCCGATTTACGAAGTAAATTTTAGTACACGATGTACGCTATTCAGTGGCTCTCGAGACAGCCACGATATTTACAAGTGGGTCCCGACCCAGAGAAGTTTTTGAACCATCGATTTAGAACGTCAGAAATTTTTTTTGTAGTTTATGTTTATGTATAAATGTCCTCTGTCAATTAAACCAGAGCTTTTCAACCTGCAGTTCTACACAAAAGAGTGCAGTTGTAAATGAATTTATGCAGCTATAAAAGCAATCTTGTGCAGTAGCCTAATAATCAATAGAAAAAGGTAACTACTGCAACTGGTTCACCACGGAAGAGCGAAATGGAACGAAGGAAGGGCTTGTAATATGCGTGAAGGCCTTAATAATATCATTTCAAGTGGACGACTTAAAAAGGCCCTAGCCGACGACTTGTAAAAAAGTAGTCAGAAATTTTGGCCATACCAAAGCCACGACAGATTAAAATTTCTAGTTGCGCAGTTCTAAAAATTTCTCTAAAGAGCCGTGAATTAAACTGAAATTACCTGAACAGACGATGCTTCGAATCATTAAGCTGTCAATCTACCAACTGTTGAATTGTAGGATATCAGCTTTATCTAAGAAAATACTCAGGTTGAGTGAGTGACCACTTGTGTATGAGTATTGGGCGTAGCCTATGGTTTTGCGTTAAGAGAATAGATTAGGGTCAATAAAATTCATTAGTTTATCACTTAGTAAATTGCATACCTGTCTAAGTAGTTGGCTGCATTTTATCTATTGTAAGTCAGAAAGCTTGTTCTTCTGTGACGTGCTTTGTAGGCTGCTATTAGCGCCAGGGTTTAGAGTGGGTGGAACGTGTTCCCACTGCTCTCGAAATTCTTTACTTTGCACTGCTCACCTGCATGATACGCTGGAAACACATGCATTCCAATAACAATTCTTCTTTGGCGTTCCCACTGCTCACACATTCGGCGTGTCCACTCACTTTAGCCACTAATTAACGCTGTGTATTGTATATACTAACTAAGAGGAGCGGCGCCCCATGCAGACATGAGCTTAACCAGTAGAATTATTGTGGAAGACCTTCCACGCTGAGGAGCATAAAATTACCATTTATAAACCCCAAATCGGCGGCCAAGCCGCTCTACAGGGGCGGTTGGACCTGGGTTTTGGGGACGAAAAAATAAATTTCCGGTGCAACGCCGGGTACCCCAGCTAGTACATTACATAAGTTTCAAGTCTAAAACGGAGTATCTGGTCTTTGCAACTCAGCGCATACATGCATTTCTAATGATTTTTTTCAAGTGTAGAGTAATGTTTTAACTTAATTCTTTTGCGCCGTATTAGTATTAGGCTGTATTATAACCAATATCCATAAATTATAAAACCTCTGAGTTAGGATACTCAGGAAGACAGAGAGAGAGGGAGAAGAGTGATATAAAGGAGGCAGAGAATGAGCGATGCAGTTAGGCTAATTTTCTAAGCCAGCAATGTAGATTGATGTGTATGACTGTATGATTCGATCCAGCAAAGGAGATACTTATTTTATTTCTTGGATTTTCCAGAGCGGCCATTCAAGCTCAATTTCAGAGGCGCTTCCAACTACAGCGCGGACACTGCATCGAAGTTTCACGTCGAAGCGCACGAGCAATTGCAAGTGGAGGGCTTGCCCAAGGTCTCTACGCGGCGGCTTGAGGTGTGTTCGAACCTGAAACATTCCGACTCCATGGCACCGGACAAACCTCTCCACCACCACCACGCCCATAATATGTCATAAAAGCAGGGTCTCAATGGTGTCCTTTTATTGGTAGAATCAACTGTTATCCACGTGTTTTGCTGCCTCGATGTATGGCCATATTTGTCAGATGTGCGTGTGCTGATAAGATTCATTTGAAAAGCGGCACACCCCTAATTCAAGCCGTGAGTTACTGCATAATTCGTTGAAGGGGTGACCTTATATATATATATATAATATATAATATATATATATAAAGTATATATATAAATCAACCTTTGCCTGTCATTTCCTACTGTATGGCCTACCAAACAAAAACGGCCACCGCTTAAGATAGTGAGGAATATTTATCAATGTTATCTGGGCGGAACATGTCGCGCAAAATATAAGTAGCTCGACAGTTTGGAACTAGAAAATATACTTCAAGTTGAATCGACACTTGACTCAGTCTCTGCTCTTATCACGTAGGTTAAATGGCGATCATTCTGCGCCGTTGGCGACTTTTCATGTACTTGAGTCCATTTAAGTGTAGACAAACAAATTTTCGTTGACGCCATGCTCCTGTGGTTTTGCATGCTGCGTGCCATGTGCTATTGCTCGTGTGATTTCGAAATTTGTTAAGTTCCGGTAGATACTTACCCTTAAAAGATTTTAAATGGGGATAAAATAATAAGTAGTTTAATAGGCCTATTATTATTAATTGTTGGTTTCATTATGATTGTCTATCTATTTTATTTCTCGCATTTGCTATGGCACCGTTTCAAGCTCTCTGCCCAGAGACGCTCTCGACTAAACAGCGCGGGCACTGCATTAGAGTTTCACGCCAAAGCGCATGAGCAATTGCAAGTGAAATTTTCAAATTTGTAGGGGAATGAATTTCCTACGATCCCTGAAAGTTTCATTTGAAACTTTGCATGTTTGCAAAAGTTACAGCTGTTTAAACTTTAAATTCCGTTTTTTTCAAATATTCGGAGAATCATGTTCCATTACATGTGATTTCATTGCAATTTTTTGGCAAATTGCAACACATAAAACGATGATAATGTCACTCTCAATCTTACTAAGAGCTGTAAAGAAGCTGTTTATGATGTAAGCTGTTAGTATTTGGTCATATTTTGTATATTAAGGTTTCAGTTTGTGAATCCGTTACTGAACGTCATGGGCAAAGTTTCTGCACATCATAAAATGGGAACTTGGACGTTACGTGAACAGAGACTGGGACATCGCGCGGTCATAGCAAAAGACCCAGTGAAAAGTGGAGCCTGAAGACAGTGAAGGTTATCTGCAAATGTGTTTATGTAACAGAGGTCAGATGTTGGAAGAGAGGCAGGAAGTTGTCGTTTGGTCTAACATGGAAAAAGCGCCATATTCAGGAAATTCGCTTGGTGTTCGAAAGGGTCAAGTTTGCAAAGCACATCATGGTTTCAGCATCAGCTATTCTGGCGCGTGTTATGGCTACAATAAAAGACTGCATTTTAATCCAATTCAGTAGGTTAAATGTCAAACTCATCGCTGAACTCTCTTACCCAGAGCCATTGAAGACCAGGTATGCTCTAACACCTGATTTTAATTTCCAGCAGGACGGTGCGCCTGCTTGCTCGTACGACAAGGCTGATTATGATGACGCCACCTTATTTTTGCCATCAACTGCAGTAAATTTATTGGCAAAGGTGACTAACAACCTCGCCAGACCTTAGTCCTCTTGCTTATCTTGTCTGGAGAGCTATGCTGGAACGCCGCAAGACATTTCATCCCAAGTTGGAGAGCATTGGCTAGCTGAAGAAAGTCTTGCTGTTAATGTTGGATCAGTTGCCGCTGTACCCGATCAACAAGGCCATACTGAGCTTCACAAAAAGAATTTGAACTCGTGTTAAAGCAGGGATTGAACACTCCAATCACACCTTAAAATAAACTGCAAAACGAAATTCTGAGTTCGTAGTAAAAAGTGATATCATTTGACATGGAAATCAACAAGTGACGTTAATTTTTCCGCGGAAATTCGAAACAACGAAATTTTAAGTTTCAACAGCTATAACTTTTGCAAACATGAAACTTTTCAAGTGAAACTCTCAGGGATTGTTGGAAATTCATTCCCCTGCAAATTGGGAAATTTTCAGAGAAAACGTTCAATCTGTTGCGAAGTTATCGCATTTTATCCGGTGGTACATTTTTTTGGAGCCACCCTGTACATACATAATTATATACATACATACATAGATTCACTTGCATACACACATACATAAATGCACAATACACATACATACATACATACAAACATTCGTACATACAGGCATACATACAGATATAATGCATAGCCAACCACCTGTAACAGCGAAATAAATTTTCGCAGATGTAGTATTGAACCACAAGTGTACAAAATACAACATTATTCTTATCTAATAAATTAAGTTTAATCCAATTAACGAACACTAGACAGCCGGGGTGATAGGATGAGACTGAAGTCTAATCTTAAAGAGCAAGATATCAGTCAAATTACGTAAGGTGAGAGATATATACTATATATATATATATATATATATATATATATATATAGTATATACACATACATACATATATATATAAAATATATAATTATGTAAAATATATGTCCAAATGTACATATAAATGAACACATGTCTACATACCTGCATTCATACATACATACATACATACATGTACATACTTACATACACACATACATGCATACAAGCATACGTGCATACATACATACATACATACATGCTTACATTCATTCATACATACATACATGCATACATGTACATTTATGCATACATAAATTAAATGCATACATACATACATACATACATACATACATACATACATACATACATACATACATACATACATACATACATACATACATACATACATACATACATACATACACACATACATACATACATACATACAAACATATTATACATACGTACATACATACATACATACATACATACATACATACATACATACATACAGCTAAGTAAGTACAATCGTGTTCGAGTAAATGCTGTCTTTAGCCGGCTTTTACTCGAAGGTTAGACGCACTCTTAGCCGTAAGTCTCCAAGTAAATCTGTATCAATTTTATAGAAAATAAAATTTAAAGTAGGACAAATTTTACATAGCTCATAAAATGTGAGATTATTCTTAGGATATATAGACAGAAGTCACAGAACTCAAGAATTCGTGCAGACTTCGAATGCGCTTTCTGATTCAGTTCTTAAGTGAAAAAGAGACAATTCATACAAAGTATACTTAAACCTTCCTGGGAACCTTTTATAATAATATTCTCATTTATCCGCATTTTAGACTGGATGAATCCTAAAAGAAAAGTAATCATTCGTGGCATAGTAGGCCTAATATTATTTCTTACCTTTTTAGTAGTTCGTAAAATTCCGACTCAATAATAATAACAGTAGCAACAGCGATGACAGTTTCTATGTCGCCGTGACACAGTTTACAAGGGCGTCTCACTGATCTAGCAGCAGAATAAATAGGTCGTGAGTCCTGATTTAAAGGAGTCAAGACTATAGTGAGTCGGTCGCTCGCAGGGCGTAGGAAGATCACTGGTCTTACGTTAAGCTTAATCCTTCCGCAATTGAATTGGCTCGGCCACTGATAAAGGCGTAGACTATAATAGTCCACACTGGTTTGCATCAACTGAAAGTGGCTTGAGACTACAGTCTATTTGAAGTCGTCCACTGATAACATTGTACACTTCAGAGATGAGAGTGATCTGAAAGTGATCGTGAAACCAATGCAATTTGTCGCAACCGTGTTAAACTATGTGGCCCGTCCCACAAAGTCTTTTATCATAATCATCCTTAATCTCTGTCATTAAACCACATTAAAATGCTCGTCATCACGGCTCTTTAAATTCTGTGCGTCTTACAATTCTACATGCTAATCTCGGCACAATCTAACATTTGTTCACTTCAATACTTTTTCAACTGCTCGTTATTCATCAGCCATCTTAAGCTTTAATAGGCCTCCGTTTAGCGGGACTTTTATATATAGTCGATTATGATAAACCCATTGTTCCCCTTTAATCTGTACTGTCTTTTAAAATTTTATTGTGTTGTTTTTGTGTACGATCATTTACATGTTGATTATTATTATTATTGTTTGACACCTTGTATTACTAGGATCGATAAATTGATTTGATTTTGATAATGATATTATTTATTATTATTTATTATTATTTATTATTATTATTACTAAAAATTATTATTATTCTCATTCTCATTCTCATTCTCATTATTTTTCTCATTATTATTCTCATTATTATTCTCATTTTTATTATTATTAACTGCATAGGCCTACTGCCTGCATTCCACGTTCATTAAGTGAAGTTTTCAAAGAATTACGATGATCACATAACACACATACATAGCCTACATACATTCATAAATACATTAATTGGTATTAGGCGTGTCGAAACAGGCATGCACATAGATCCCTGTATGACGTTGAAGGATAGGCTATGACTATTACGACGTGCCACATAATTCTTCTCAGAAGATAACTGAGCCAAAGTGCAGGTAGATTTTATTGGACTCCGACGCAAAATCAGTCTGAGCGTGATTGTTCTGCTTGAAATTTCAATGACGGAGCAAAGGTTAAGGGGCCTGATAAGGATCACAAGCGTTACAGTTTTTCTTGCTTGAGTAGCAGGGAATAATGGATGTGCTTGACAAGACATCTCAACGATGACGCTGTGAAGATACTTTAAAACGAACAGGAAGTGATGAGCTTGTGTTTAAGAAGAACAAGGGAATAGGCTTGCTATTGTCATCGACTGTGCGTAATTGATGCAAGTCCAGCAGTTTTGCTATCTTGGAAGTTCAACTTAAATGGCATTATAACTCTAGCATGTTGCCAATGTTGTTGCCGTGCCGAGATGAAGAAAAGACTGGCAATGGAAAAGGGAGCACTCTGGATGTGATGAGAACCTAATGAAAAGAAGACTTAATCTCAATCTAAAGATCTACAACATACTCACCAAAGCTCCATCTCTAGCAGTTTTCTCATTGATTTATCATTTCCCTTTATCGTTGATCTCTTGTACCCGCCTGGTTTTTTAAAACTAATTGATTGACTGATTGATTGATTCCTTCCATCCTTCCTTCATTGACTACGAGTATTTGTACAGCGCCCATTCAATGTTGCCACTCAGGTGCGATGCGGAACCAATCTCGGCTCAAGTCGACAGTTTTAAGATTGCAATAGAACGATAGATAGCCAATCGAAGAAGAATGAGGTCCTAGTTGACAAAGTTTCTCAAAACCATGTTTAACAAACCGACAAAAATACTCTGAACAAATAATAATATTTATTGTAGTGATATATTTTTCTATCTTTGCTCAAATAAGAGTCACTGATTTTTTCTCATTCGAATGTATATTTTCGTATCTGCGTATGGTCTAAAAAGCCAATCGCTTAGTAAAAATAAGAGTAAAAATCATGAACTGTTATCCTCATCCTAATACGAAGCGTTCGTTGTGAATCGTTGAAAGGAAATAACTTCAGGGGTAATAGTCGTTCTGTGCAGGCATCTACAACGCATAAAATCAGTTTAAATTTAATTTCCCATTCGTAGTTACCTAGAGAGGCCATACTTATAAGTAAGTATAAGTAAGTATCTAAACAAGTAGCCTAGGTAAGTAAATAACCTTATTTTGTATCTGACAAACGCACATGAATTACATTGCACACTGCATAGTGGCATAGCCAGAAATTTATGATGTTTTTTGCCTGGCCGGATGCCCGTCCTGACACCAACGAAGCAATATTGCAGTAGGCCTAAATAAAAAAAGGGACTAAAGTAGCAAAGGGAATAAAGTTAAAAAAAACAATTGTTACTACAAACAATTGTTTGTTTATTCTTATTTTACGTGGATAAATAATCTTTTAATAATCTTTTTCCTAAGTCAATGGTTTTTTTAAACCGCTAAAAATCTACTTGTCTACGTCACTGCCATTGCATAAAATGATCACATACATTTAAAAGTAATAAGCCATTACAGCTATCAGCAGATACTTTAAAGTCAAACAATCATAGCTAAATAATTAAAGAAAATAATCTGCTAATGAAACTATTTTCAAGGTAGAGTACTAGAGTGCACCCAGTGGCTGAGTTTAAACGTACAACGATAACATTTTTTAGCTGTCTCAGGAACACTGCTTAGTGAGTGATGAATCATTCCTTTTTAGATAGATAATCATTTTAGGATAGCGCAATGATTTCTGTCAGTGGTTAGTTTTTACTGAGGAGAGTTTAAAAATTTCATTACCTTTACAATTATTACGACACAATCATTTATAAAGGGGTGCTGTCACTAATAAAATAGAGCTATCAGTTTATAACAGATAGCTGTCACTTATAAAAAGATCTGTCAGTTTATAAAAAGAGAGCTGCCATTTATCAAAGAGAACTGTCATTTATAAAAGAGAGCTATTATTTATAAGAGAGTTGTTATTTATGAAAAAGAGTTGTCAGTTTATAAAAAGAGAGCTGTCGTTTATAAAAGAGAGATGTACGCTGGCTTAGCGTGAACTGCAAACACTAAATAGGCATATAATATCGGATGAAAGATAGAATGTCTTCATTACCTTGGCAGTATTTGATGGTTGTAACGTAGTCGTTGGTCTCTTAATGGCAAACTAAAAGGAAGAATACCCCACAGGTTAAGCATTCTTTCAAACTAATCTCACACATCATTAGTAGGCTATTAAATAGCCTACTAAATATTTTATAATGACGCGATACTGCAAATGGTGAGCGAAAGAAGATCACTGATAGGCATGATCAGAATCAGGCAAAAACACTGGTTTGGTCACATCATGAGAGGAGAATCTGTTCTAAGAATTACAATCTAGGGAAGAATAGTGGGTAAAAAGACAAGCGGGAGACCGAGGATGATGCTTTTGGATTGGATGATGAAGTAGGGCTACATCAAGTTGAAGAAGAGAGCTGGACAAAGTAACGAATGGCGCCACTGGGTGTGCGAACCTGCCTATTATAATAGTGTAGGCGTACAAAATTTGCCAGGGAAGGGGGCCAGGTATGTGGTCCTAACCGTCCTATGTTTAGGAGATGAGATACAGTTTCAACTCTTAGTTTATGCTGCTTCCTTTTGCATTGCATTTTTTTAAAACTCACTCTGTATGATGCACGTGTACGGTAAGGTTTAGTTATCTTAAATTGATTTGGTAGTTTGGCGTTCCTGTTATCGAGATATTTCCTCTTTAGGGCGTCCTTTTTGCAACAGAGTTGCAATGATAATTATGTAAACTTGACTTGATCAGTTTGGTTACAAGATAAAACATTTTGATTGATTACTTAATTGATTGATTGATCGATCGATTGATTGCTTGATTGACTGATTCAGTGTTAAGTTACCTGGGTTTTGGAATCAACGGCTTCCAATCTGGGAACGAAAGAGACGAAGACTTGCGAACTGGTTATCTCTTCCGGAAGATCTTCATCCTTCAGTTCGCTGTACGTGTTATTTGCTGAATGCTGAAAAGATAGCAAGGAATAACACGGACACATCAGACGTTGGACTTTCTTGGAGCGAGCCGTAACAACGGCGTTCTGATTATTATTTAGCTTTTGCAGAACGCGTCCAGCCACTGAACAGCAGCCTCATCAGCCACATGTAAGGCGGTTAAACCCCCGGAAAGCGGGTTGTTTTGCAGGCATCTATGAAACAACCCGCTTTCCGGGTGGTTTAACCGCCTTACATGTGGCTGATGAGGCTGCTGTTCAGTGGCTGGACGCGTTCTGCAAAAGCTAAATAATAATCAGAACGCCGTTCTGATGAAGACCATCTTATCTGGCACACCATCATCATCGTCATCGTCGTTGTCGTCGCCTTCGTCGGCGATTTGTCGTCATCGTCGTCGTCATAATCATCATCGTCGTCATCGTCATCATCATCGTCGTCGTCGTTGTCATCGTTTTTCTGGTAATTTCTTAACCGAAGTTCACTTAGCCGACATGGTGCCTCAGAATCATAATACAAATATTTTTATCTACCAATTTTGTTGAAAAAATTATTTATCAAACTTCAATGATTACCTGTGGTTGATATGGTGACCGATCGTACCGTGAACTACTTTCTGCATCATAAGACGCCGTACCAGTTGTCCTCGTCGGTATTTTCGGTGCATCGCCGTTATTCTCGGCATTCTGATTTGGAGATTTGTCGATGAACGTTGCGAAGGTTAGCAGTTCCAAAGATTCTGCTCCACCTGGCGTTGTTGTCCTTTCTTCAACATTTGCTTCATCAATCGTTTGAACGCTGGTCGTTAAGCCAGACGTGTGAGTTGGCGAATCGAGCCTGGTCAAGAAAATGCGACAATAAAAAAGGACGAACACGTTGGTGTAGCGGCAGGCCTATGCTCTGTGTCTTGCAGGCCTAACTGGATTGCCACCGGTTCGAATCTACCTCAAACTGCTATGTAGCGAACGTGGACAAGTTGTTCACTCACAATTGTCTGTGAGGAAGGCAGCAGGTAGAAAGACATCTAAATACACTGCTATTTTTGCCTTCGTATTGGTTTGATATACCATTGACCTTTGAGACTCTTGGTCCAGTAAATCAATCTGGCCTCACACTGATCTACCAGCTTTCACAAAATTAATGTCAGGAGACAACAGAGAACCAACTTTCCTGTTTCAACGCTTATCCATGATAATTATTCAACGCTTCAACTCAATCGTTTTCTGCAGCACTTTTCCAATCCATGAAGACTAGCCATTCCAGAACATTGCCCCCCTAAGTTTTATAAATCCTGAGGAATCATTGATACCTCGGGTAAAAATAATAATAATAATAATAACGACAATTTGCATGGGCTGTAATTAAAGCGGCCATACCGCAACAAGTACGCCTCACAAACAGATATTTACGAGCTAAGCCTGACATGTCTGTTTTTAAGGAATTTTTAGAACTGCATAACCCCTTCTTTCCTTTCCCATCATCCATGGTAAATTACTTCCAATTGGAGGACAATGACCTTTTCGCTAGTTTTAACTATACTGAAGTGCTTCTACAACTGCACAAATCCATTTAGAACTGCACATTTTGTATATGTTACAGGCAATGTGTAAAATCAGGGATTTTGTAAAATGCCTGAAATTTTTAGGCAATTTGTAAAATCCCCAATTCACTCGGGCACTTTACACAATCCCTGAAAAAACAGGGATTTTGTAAAATCCCTGAAATCTGAAGCTGAATATTTGACAGATTGCCTGAAACGAAATGACGAACATAACTGAACGTTGCCATCGACTGTTGCGACTCACTTTCCCTTTGAAATATTGAAGTAAGTAAGTAAGTATGGTTATTCTAATATCCAGGTTTATTATATCTATGGTTCTGCGGGCCATAAGTCAGCCTGTCTATTAAGTTATTAACAGCACAATCTCGACAACCAGCCTGTTTTGCTGGAAGATGTCATGGACAAAAATAGTTCAGCTCTGGAACAGAATCGTGTTACAATTAAAACACAACGTAAGCGAGCTCGGGATGCAATGGTTGATCAGGCAGAGCGTATGGTAAAGCGTAGCCGAGTGACAAACGTTGCTGCAAACACAGGAGACAATGTCACCATATAATAATTATATTCCCCTCGTTGACAGAGGCCGGGGAGATCCTCGAAATTTAATGGGTGTTGTTTGTGAGCGTGACAACAACGACCTCTACAGAATCGCTGTAAGGGCTGGAATGTTGTCCGGGAAATACTCCCGTAATCAATTTGATTTGTGTGCCCACAAGCTACTAACTAACAATGACATTTCAACAGAACAGGAAGTAGGACTTCGAAGTGCTGTTCAATTTGAATCCAAATGTGGTGGGCAAGGTTTTTTTAAATGCAACTGTTCAGGGACTGGACGCTGCAAGACAAATAGGTGCAAATGTTTCAAAGCAAAGGTCAAATGTAACAGTCGATGTCATTCGAGTACGTCATGTGTAAACAAAAACTGATGTAGCCGTTTAAAAACTGAACTAAAAATGAATTTGGAACTGAACTTAGAAGAAACATTCAGGAGGGGTGTCGACAAGTAATTTTATGTAGTATTAAACTTTTTAAAATGTAAGTGGTAGTGCTGATAGTATTCGATTTGTTCATAGCAGTTTACAAATTTGAAAAAAATTTAATGTATTATAGATGACTTTAACTAATTTACTTTGAAAATTAAAAACTAAAATTCGAAAAATTAAATTGAAGTAAACTTAAGTGGCTTGTTTCCATAATAAACAACGATTATGTTCATTTGGGTTTCAGGCAATCTGTCAAATTTTCAGCTTCAGATTTCAGGGATTTTACAAAATCCCTGTTTTTTTCAGGGATTGTGTAAAGTGCCCGAGTGAATTGGGGATTTTACAAATTGCCTAAACATTTCAGGCATTTTACAAAATCCCTGCTTTTACACATTGCCTGTAACATATACAACTGCACGTTAAAAAAGCCATGAAGCCATAGCAAACAAATAAGACTTAAGCTCTGATATGAAGAAGTCCAATGAGGCGGCAATTCTGATGTCCGGTAAAACACTGTTCCAGCGTCTGAGACACTTAGAAAGGTAAAATTATGCAGAGTGGTGAAATTATCATACGGTTAAATAAATAAATAGACGCTGAACATACGGGTTGTAGTCTTCCTTTTTGTCGAGCTTGCAGCATAGAATGCAGACAGCGATGACTAAGCCAAGCAGAACGGCTCCGACGACTCCAGTTGTTGCGCCAATTATGACATTTTCATGCACGCAACCGTCACCCACCGGTAGGTATTTCTTTTTGCAGCTAAAAACATGAGGTCCTCTATTACTGTCTACATTTGAACATGGCAACACTATTATACTATAATTAACCTTTGCGATAAAAATGCAAGTTTAATCTAATTCAGTGCATATTCTGTATATTTTGCGATTGGGAGGGGCGCCGCTTGTGACTGCTCGGCGCTCGCGGGATGTTGCCTAGACAATTATGTCGCTATGGCATGGCATACATCCATCCATCATGCATCCATCCATTCAGTGGTGTAGTCCTAAAAACTGAAGTGGGGGAACGCAAAAAATGAAGTGGGGGAACGCTTCATATTAGGCTTACAAATTTTTTTCTCAATTATTAATTTATTGTTATTACAGTAGGCCTACTACTGTACTACTGTACTATTTTCATTAGTCATTAGCTTTTATTTACAAGCCATTGAACACATATATAAATATATCTGCGAAACTGCGAAAGGCTCCAGTAAGTAAGCAGCTGAAACTGTGAATCTTGAATTTTTTGTTTCCTCCCTGGAAAAAAGTGGGGGAACGGCGTTCCCCCGCGGAAAAAAGTGGGGGGACGTCGTTCCCCCGCGTTCCCCTCCACTACACCACTGCATCCATTCCTTCATTCATCTATCCATCCTTCCATCCATTTATCCATCAATCCATCCCTCCAACCATTGCACAGTCATACTTGCGTGTGTGCAATAAATAACTCCATTCATTCATTTCATCATTGATTCAAGTGAAAGAACTCGGTCTACTCACTTGCATCCCGTTGTGCTGCTTCCATTCACTGTGCAGATTTTATTTTCATCCTTGCATGTTGCTTCACAAAAGACATCCGTCGCAGAATGGTTTTTGCATGGATAGCATACGGAACAGATGTACGTTCCTATCGCTTGGCATGGATTGCCTTGCAGTTTTGTTACTGGATAATAATTATTATCATTGTTAATTTAATGTTTACTGTAGGCCAAAACTCAAATAAAATACTGAATTTTATTGACAACTTTGTCCGTACTTCAAAGTTCTAATGACATCTATAGAGTGCGTTTTTGGGTCACTCTCACTGTCCTTCTCTTGTATCTATCCATCCATCCATCATTTCACCCATTCATCCATCTATTCATCTATCCATCAATTCATTCATCCATCTATCCATCCATCCGTTATCCATCTGTCCATCTACCAATCCATCTTTTAATCCATCTATCTATCCATCCATCCATCTTATCCCTCCATCCATCCAGCCATAAATCCATCCATTTATCAAACCATCCATTCATCCATCTATCTATCCATCCATATAATTCATCCTTCTTTTCATCCTCCCTTCTTCCGTGCCACCTCCTCTCTCGTTCTCACACATACACCCTCACAGGGACGTGTATGCACCCTTGATCCCAATTCACCCGTGATCCTAATGATATTTCCTTACTAGTTAATCAATGTCACCGAACAGAGAACCAGACTATTAAATAATTCTACACACGATAGGAGTGTCGAATTTATATTTCAATAGTCTAGTTTCCCTGCTCGATGATAAAGTAAGCAAGTACGGAGAAAACACATTCTCTGCAATTGGTCCATGGTATTGAAATTGAATGGGCCTCTACTGCCTACACGCTTTGTGGCTAGTATATAGGGTTTGCTCAGATGCGCTTTATCGCAGCCCTATAGAACCATCCTTTTTTAGCAGAGGTTGGGCCGGGAGCACTCCGGAGTAAGGACCTTGAGGGGCGCTATATAAATCTTCCCAATGAATGTAGGCCTATGAATGAACGCCATTCACAAACGAGGTGTCCAATAACATGCAGTTGTAGCCATTTAGGAACACAAACCAAAGGCTCCCTTTGCTTTTAGGTTCAAATACTAAAAAGAGCAGAAGAAACTTACTGCTGTTTTTTGCATTAGCTGCCATGTCTTTAACGCTGTCCGGCACGACACTCACAGAACCGTCGCTTGTAACGATTGTAGCATTTTGAAGCATTGGTTCAGTTATATTTTGTATGTAATTATATGTAGCCTCTCCGTTTTCAAGAAGCTTTTTGCTGTCATAGGATGTCTGATATGTAGCATGAACGACGCTGAAAATTAACAGGAAACATTACGGCCTATACATGTATATGAAGTGCATTTCATATAATGGGAACGGTTATCATACTTCTTTCGAGCACTAATGATCATCAACTGAAGCTTCAGAATGTAGGCCTACGAATGCTCAGTGAAACTGATCTATTATAGATCTGTTACTGCAGTATCACGCGCAACAAATGCTGTAAGCTTAATTAAAGGGCAAATTTCAGAAGGTAATAATAATTATTTAGATTGCTTGCCAATAAACGAAATAGGCCTATCTGTTTTAGTACGGTAGCCTAAACGTCTGACATCGATCGGTTTTGATTTTGAAATGGGGCAATAATGATTTTCAATCTTATGAGCAGTTAGGTTTATAATTGTGAAATATTTATGCGTCCTAACCTACTTTTAGGACAATATTTCATGCGTTCAGCATTTGATGCAATGATAGGTAAAAATTATTAGGCCTACTATTATTAGCACGGACCTAGGTAACATCAATAGATTTTAGTATACCGAGAAGTGTATGAAAACTAAATGGTTCAGTAGCAGTTTCTGCGTTTATTTTCTTTCTAGGCAGGGGCTACAATCGTAAAATCGTCATTCAAATATTTATGCAATTATTTAGTTCTTACTCGTTAGATCTATTTGTCTCTTGCAGAGTTGGCAATCCTCCCGAGTTCATCAAGGAAGCCGCTGCCAGATTTATTGCTTCACTTACGTTGCTGTTAAGTAGATATAGAATCCTTGAGTGTTAACAATCAAATAAATAGACTACAGATAAGTAAAATATGATGCATATTTGCATATTTCCCAGAATGTCAGTCAGTAAGTAGGCTAAGCATAGTCTTTAATATAACCAGACCAGTTGCCAAACTGCACTCTGGTAAAGGAGCATCAACAATTTAAATACATGGATATTAAAACTAACCGGGACAAGCTAAAAGAGCGACTATAGTTTAATGAATGCATGGTTGTTGTAGCACTTGTTGTAGCGCCTTTTCAAGATTTATACTCCGAGGTGCTACCGCCAACAACACGGATGTTGAGGTACCAGCGCGTAACTACACCCCGCTTCCTATATTCCGACAAGCAGTCTGTTACGGGTAAATTTTGAACCTTGACAAAGTCTTGGCATAGGTTCTCGTGCACTCCATTTTGGCACCTATAGGGATGGAACCCACCACCAATATTTGTCCGAAGTACCATTTCATTCTCTTTCTCTAAGAAACGCTTCAAAACTTCCTAGAATCAGTATACTATGCACGCTTAATTTCATGTAAAGCAAAGTGCTGTCATGCAGTTGGATTAATATACTCAGTTACTTCCCTAATAAAATCAACGCGTGCGAGATGTGGATTTGGAGAAAGATGCTGAGGATCCCATGGACGGAAAGCAGAACTAACGAGTCGGTGCGCGGGGAGTTGGGAATCGAGAAGGATGAGACACTGCAGCAAACAACAACTAGGAGGAAATTAAGCTACTTCGGCCACGTTATGAGATCAAATGGTTTGGAAAAATAATTGATGATGGCATGCGGAGAGGGAACAAAAAGACGAGGAAGACCAAGGAAGAAATGGATGGATGAAATACACGAGAAGTCTGGTATGAGCTTGGAGACGCTAAGAGAGACAACAAGAGAGAGGAAACACTGGAGAGGATACATCGTAACTGTCGCCAGAGCTCCAAGAGCTGACGCACCAGGTGACCAGGTGACTTCCTTAACTGAGATCTCTTCACTTATCGTCTGACTAACTGCGACTCCGATTCATATTTCTACGTGTTCGTAGTGGGTTATAAAAATAATGCTTATTAAGCCGATTTTTTTAATATACATACGAGAATCGCAACACATTTGCTGTGAAGGGTAAATATCCTGGGCATCCTGCAAACGCCGTGTTGATCTATAGAAACAAGTAACAGCACCATTTACATATGCATTTTATTCATGCACACCAATATACATACACACTAATACATACCTTCATGTATACATACATGCATGTACATTCATTCGTACGTACATACATACATATACATACATACATACTTACATACACACATACATACATACATACATACATACATACATACATACATACATACATACATACATACATACATACATACATACATACATACATACAATGTCATACATACATACATACAATGTCATACATACATACAATGTCATACATACATACATACATACATACATACATACATACATACATACATACATACATACATACATACATACATACATACATACATACATACATACATACATACATACATACATACATACATACATACGTGCATACATACATACGTGCATACATACATACATGCATACATACATACGTGCATGCATACATACATGCACAGGCCCACGTGCATGCAAACCTACATGAATACATTTGTCAAGATAATCATGATTTTCATTCATGGTAGCCTTTAAAAAATCAGAGCTAGGTGAAGGTTTACTAAACTAGAAGATAATTCATGAATAAAGTATTAAATATTAATAAATCAATAAATCAAAAAAAATTATTCAATTAGACAAATTAATATAGGGCTATGCTCCCTTGTTGTTCTGTCACAATGTCATTCCTTTGGCCTTCGAAACCTTCACATGTGGACAGGTCGTAAGAAACTTCCTATGGTCATCACTGTATAGCAAGTTAATCGTAATAACGTAGATTCTAACCTCGTGGTCAACCGCAGATTTAAACGAACTGTAGCCAGGACTGGACGAATTTGCCAATGCCTCCGTCCAGTTCATTACAAATGCAATGGTGAAATTCATTTTGAAAGGTGGAGCAGCATCTGAAACGTTGAAAATATTTACTCAAAATTTACACGGAGTAATAATTTCGAAGTTTAGTTCACTGAAAAGATTTAGACGGGTATTAATGCAAATACAAAATAGGAACATTTTACCTAAATGAATATTTTATGATTGGCATAGCCGTAGGCCGCTAAATCTCCACATTTTCAGTAAAGCTGTTCGGGGCTGTTCTTAGGGAATTTTTAGAACTGCACAACTCTTTCTTTCCTTTCCCATCCTCCATGGTAAATTAGCCTACTTCCAATCAAAGGACAATGAAAATTTATTGCTTGTGTTAACTGTACAAAAGTGCTTCTACAACTGCACAGATCCATTTAGAAGTGCACATTTTGTGTACAACTGCACGTTTAAAAGCCCTGTAGCTGTTAACTTGTTTAATGATAGATTGAGTTATCACGGGTCATTTATTATGATGCTATACTTTCATCGTTAATATAACCGTGATTTATCAAATAAATACCCAAATAATCTAGTTGCAAACCATTCCCTCTTCAAAGTGTACCTATGATGAAATAATATAGAGTCTATACGCCAGTTAAACCGAGGTCTATTTTAGACCTACATGTACCTGTTACAGTAGGTTACACGGCAGGACGATACAGAATTGATGTTAAGCGTGAACCGAGTCAGTTAGGAATCAATAAAGCCAGTTACGCTAGTAGTTACTGTAGTCTAAGGCTTACAGAGCTTAAGTTAATCACAAGAGCGCCGGTTAAAACTGTTTTAATATGAACACATTACCATAATTTGGAGGTTGTTGAAATGGTGGGAGAGTTGTGGTAGTCTTGACCGTGGTGGATCGTGTCGTTGTTGGACCTGATTATCACAAGAAAACTTTCATTTCTAGCTGCATATAATCTTTCACATTATCAGATCACATGCATTGCATATCAATCACTCTTAACCCTTTAAACCCTGAGCTCCCGTAACGCTATGGATAACGGGCCAGCCGGGTTCAAAGGGTTAAGCATAATTGAACCACAGTGAAACTTCTCGAGATGCTATGTACATACACAACACGTTCATTTCCTCAAGTAGCCTAGCGTCCACCAATGGGAATTGTGAGGGAACAACCTCCATGGCTGTAAGAAGCTGGAGAACGGTTAAAGTTTAGAAAGTAGCCTGGTTGTGGCTGATTTCAGTTTATAGTCACAGTTTTGAGAGAGTCTAATTAAAGCTGAGTATGCTATAGGCTACATAAACAAATTATTGTCGGCGGGGGTTGGAGGGGGTGTTGTTCTTCAATTTCAGATCAATGGTGTTAGAAGCCAATGACTTCCAAAAACGTGGTGGTTAAAAACTCTACTTTTAAAATATCGTTTAATTAACATTGACAATGTTAGTAAAAGTAGGCTACCGATGAGGAAACGTTGACTCGTTGACTGTTATTTTTGCCTTCGTAATTATTAGGTCAACCATTTAAAAAAAAGTCAAAATAATAAGACAGTGTCCTCTTAATACTCAGGAAAAAGGGACTGAATTGGATGGGACACGTGTTACGAATGAAGGAGGATAGGAGAGCCTACCAGGCATTGAAATGGGTTCCGAGGGGAAACGTGGAAGATAAAGACCGAGAAGAAATAGGAAGGAGACCGTACGAGAGGTTCTATAGTGTCTGGAGATGACGTGGGACGACGCTTTAGAGGTGGCGATGGACAGAGGAGAATGGAGAAGCTGCGTTGCCCGATGTGCAGTCCTGCATGGGAAGGATTAAGGTCTAAGGTAAGGTTTTAATTACATTGCCATAGTCATGATGAATGTAGCAGCATGTTGTAGCCAGGATAATTTGTAACAGCTGCGTCATGCATGACAATGTCAAACAGTCTTATTTATATCATACATAATTATGCAGTGATGTGGGGTGGATATTTATTATCTAATCTAATAGAACTCCTTGACTATCTCACCCGATATTTGCCATGTCATTGAGTTAACGTTGCCTACCTGTGGTTGTCGGATTCGATGTATCATTAAATCCAGGAATCGATGATTCGTTTGATGTTGTAAAGGCTGCAGTTGTCACTCGTTGTTGTGTTGTTGAGGTGCCTGTCGTCGATGCGGTTGTCGTATCTGAAGTTGTAGCAGTTGTTACTTGTTGCGTTGATGTAGCTGTTGGTTGAATTGTTGTGGTTGGAACTGCAGCAATTGTTCCTTCCTGTGACGGTCCAGTGTTCGACTTAGTTGTGGTTGTTGCTTCTGAATGTGTAGCAGTTGTTTCTAGTTTTGTAGATCCTGTGCCTGTATTAGGTTGGGTAGATGTAGCAGTACTAGTTGTCTCTTCCTGTGTCGGCCCAGTGTTCGGTTTAGTTGTGGTTTTTGCTTCTGAATGTGTAACGGTTGTTTCTAGTTTTGTAAATCCTGTGCCTGTATTAGGTTGGGTAGATGTAGCTGTACTAGTTGTCTCTTCCTGTGATGGCCCAGTGTTCGACTTAGTTGTGGTTGTTGCTTCTGAATATGTAGCGGTTGTTTCTAGTTTTGTAAATCCTGTGCCTGTATTAGGTTGGGTAGATGTAGCTGTACTAGTTGTCTCTTCCTGTGATGGCCCAGTGTTCGACTTAGTTGTGGTTGTTGCTTCTGAATATGTAGCGGTTGTTTCTAGTTTTGTAAATCCTGTGCCTGTATTAGGTTGGGTAGATGTAGCAGTACTAGTTGTCTCTTCCTGTGATGGCCCAGTGTTCGACTTAGCTGTGGTTGTTGCTTCTGAATGTGTAGCGGTTGTTTCTGGTTTTGTAGATCCAGTGCCTGTGTTAGGTTGGGCTGATATAGCAGTATTAGTTGTTTCTTCTTGTGATTGCCCAGTGTTCGTCATAGAATCGGTTGTTACTTCTGCGATTTTAGCAGTTGTTTCATCCTGTGATTGCCCAGTGTTCGTCATAGAATCGCTTGTTGTTTCTGCGATTTTGGCAGTTGTTTCATCCTGTGATTGCCCAGTGTTCGTCATAGAATCGCTTGTTGTTTCTGCGATTTTAGCAGTTGTTTCATCCTGTGATTGCTCCGTGTTCGTCACATAATCGCTTGTTGTTTCTGCGATTTTAGCCGTTGTTTCATCCTGTGATTGCCCAGTGTTCGTCATAGAATCGCTTGTTGTTTCTGATAAGTTAGTAGTTGTTTCATCTCGTGACGACAAAGTGTCAACCATAGATGTTGCTGTCGTATCTAATGATTCAGATGTTGTGTCTTGAGGCGCATTAGTGTCTGCAGATGTGAATTCCTTACTTGTCGTAGGTGCATCAGGCTTGGTTTCTAACATAATATCTGTTTGCGTTTGTGCGGACGTAGATGTTGATTCTACTTCGTCAAATCGACCGATAGTGATTGTTAAAACGAAAACTAATAATGCAGTCAATAACGTGTCTCTTTTTCTCTGCATTTTCCTCATCTTCTCTGCGCGCATTTTGTGTTTGTGCTGATATGCTTGATATTGTAATGTAGTAGATCGGCCTTCGCTTAAACAAGAGGTTTCGTTCGTAGCACTATTTTATGCTCTTTCTGTTTTCTGTGATCACGCACCTTTCTGGGCGCGAGATTGATCACAGCGGACCTACAATAAAATGGCCAGATCAGAGTCTTTTAAGCACAACCATAGGCGTACGAGGCGGGGGTCCAGCCACAACTTTCGGGCAAGTCTGGTTTTTCGGACAAACACAGCCCCGAACGACAAAAAAAATAAGGTCGTCAACTTTTTGAGGGATATATTTTCGGGAAGAAGTTCAATCTTTGCCCCCTACCCCACTGCTGAAATCTCCCGTACGCCTGTGAACACAACATTGCATTTTCTCGGGTCACTATTTTCGAAGGTTTAACTAGTTGGCATGATATCCATAGAACGATCTGTTTTGTTGCATCCCTTTAACTCATTCACAACGACAATTTATATAGCGCCCATTTAGGTGATTCTCTGCGTGGGATGAAGTCCGTGCAGAACATCAATAAGCAACCAGAGACGTGACGAACCTCAGGATGCGTCAAACAAAAGGCACTGCCGAGACCCACATTCTAATTAATCCTACGTCCTTGTTTTCGTATACAGGGTTCAACACATTAGAGGGACATCCACGAATTTTCCCATCGCTATAAACTAAAACGGGCTACTCGAAGCATAAGCTGCAAGGCATGTCATAAAACACTCCGAAACGACTAGTAGGCCTACGCTACACACTCTTCCTCAATGCACTAGCATGCATAGGGAAGTAAAATATCGGGCCTTTTAATGAGATCGTATGTAGATGGCTTGAGTGAATCTCTCGAAAGTTAACTCTACTCACCCTAAGCATTACAAGCAAGTCAACTCCAAACTTGACTAGGCTATATTAGCTGCACCCATTAGCTGCGCCATATAGACCCTCCTAAAACTATTTTGGAGACTGCTTTAAGCTGAATCGCAGCTGTTAAGGCATATTTATCTGAACCGGTTCATATTTGCATTGAGCATTAATTCACTCACTATGCGCATAATTCATTCATTCATTTCGAGGACTTATATTACACCCAATGGTAAACTACGGACTTCTAAAGTGTGGTCATCATGGTTAATTAGCAGTTTGCGGTTTCTTTACATGAAATTAAAGCAAAGATCGTAATTAATCCGCTGGAATATCGTCAACTGTCTTCAGTCAAGATAAGATAACGAAAGGAAACTATAAGAGAGAGGATTGGTCAAGAAGATACGTAGGATCATAGGCGTACGAGGCGTGGGTCTAGGGGGCAAATGCCCCTCCCCCCCCCCCCCCCCCCAATTTCGTGCAAGTCTGTTTTTCGGGCAAGCAGACCCGGGAAAATACGAAAAAATAGTATTTTTCACGACATTTCAACTTTTTGGTCTGGGAAAAATAGTATTTCCCACCACAAGATTTATTTTTCGGGCAGAAGAAGAATCTTTGACCCCCCACTGCTGAAATCTCCCGTACGCCTATGCGTAGGATAACATCAGAAAGAGAAGATTGAAGTGGATGGAGCATCTGTGGCGTTATGTGCATTTAACGTTTGCTGTGGAATAAAATAAATTCCGATGCTCAAGTATATCATTGTTACTTATGACTCGATCTTCTTTAAAAGAACATCCATGAAATGCCCATGGTAGGCTACTAAGCAAATATTAATTGTCGGTCTGATTCAACCAGAACAATGTATATTTACACTCTAAATTGTCCAACTAACCTCTGTCCTTGATTCAACCAGAATACTATAATTACACTCTAAATTGTAACCTATTTGTGAATGCTTGCTTACCGTTAGTAGAAATGTTCTGCATGTGGTTTGTCCGCTGTCTACTTAAAGGCGACTCAATGTAACAGTGTTTGGGCTAATACATACAAGAATCGATTCAGCACACACACACTTCAGGACCAGGCCAGTTTCATAGGTTCTACTGCAACAATATGTGTATAATATTGTATGTGCAACATATTTACAGCATTCACTTGTACTTTGAGTGAGGCGTTGGTCCTTTCTTGTTGCAACGGAAGGTGCAATAAATACATAAATTAAGTTCTCATTGTCTAAGTCTGGACCATAAACGTGTAGAAGATCATGCGTTGTAAGCGTCTGAGAGGCGGCCAATCCCTAGTAGGAAATCATGTCAAGTTATAACCTACTTAAGCATAGGAGGTAAATACTTAATGTTCTAGTTACATGTATGCGCTCCTTATAAGAGGCTTGTAGTTGGAGGCACGCACCTTACGGTAACGCATGTAATTAAGCATGTCCAACGTGATGTTGCATGTAGGCCTATGGCTACCAGTGGTCTGTCTACGTGGTCGACAGGTGTAGGCCTATGCGCAGCCAGTTTTATTTCGTCTCATCTTGATTAATCTGGGATCAATTTGGTCGTTGTGCAGTTCAGTGGAGTTTGGAAGCACTTATGACTAGGACTTAATTGGCCAACGCCCTGGTTCTTTATTACCTGATTATAGCCTACTAGGCTAATTCGGTGTGATTTTGCAGTACTTTTGGGGTGCGGTGGTGTAGGAACTAGGGATACTTTTGGTGCCTTGGAGCCGGAAGATTGCGGGTCAAATCCACTTTTAGCCGCCGCATAGGGACCTCGAGAAAGTCTTTCACTCAAAATTGCTCATGCGCTTTGGTGTGAAACTTCAATTCAGTGTCAGCGCTGTAGCCGGGAGCGCCTCTGAGTAGCCATCTTGAAGTGGTGCCATATATAACAAGTATACTCATAAATACATAATTGGTGTTTTTATCATGAACAATTCAGAGAGGAATACTGTTTCTATACGAGAAATGAGTCTGCACGAATTTCCATAGACCACTTTCAGATCATTCTACGCCCGTGAACTTATTCGAATGCTTCAAGCTTCAAAGTTCAAGTTAGAAAGACATCAACATGATCAAATCCAAAGCACGCCCGTAATAACTGTCACTATGAGTGCATGTGCTGTAAATCAAGAACACTTAGGTTGAAATTTCTCATGTTCGTTTATTGGCATTCAATAATCCACCAGCCATCGAAACAGCACACCCAATTAACAGTTCATTGTTCGTCAGTCAGTCATAAATAACATAATTATACATGTAGCCTATTATCATACTCAAAAAGTAAGGTCAGTGTGAAGTGATTAGAAATTTAAGTGTGAGTGTTCGCGTTCTTCTTTAGTGACCGTATAGACCTGTGGCTTCGACCTTGCTTATTGGGAAGGAAGAATTTATAGTAGGCCCTATCACATTCACCTTTTCAACGAAATCGAATCATAAGTACGAGTGATTCACTTGAGCATCGGAATTTATTTTCACCCACATCATACGTTGTTTGTAATTAATTAACAAATCATTCTGAATGTGATAGTGACGATTTAAATGTGCGTGTTACTCATTACATTTTCACATGTGATCTCTATGTTATTTTTGTAAAAGCCAACGTGTGTATGACGGTGTCGGACAACATTGGATTCAAATTAATCAACCAATCGCCTGATCAGTCAGACAATCAACGAATCTTTCAATCAACCAACCAATCAATCAGTCAAAAAATTAAAATATCAGCCAATCAATTAAAAATTAAACCAATCAACCCATAAACCAATCAATCAGTCAATCAGTTAATCAATCAAAAGCAACCAATCAACCCATCAATTGTGTTCAATCTAGTTCACACTTCAGGGAAGTAATCAAGATACGTGAGGGCACGAACAAGCACCCAAAGGACGGTTGCCGATGCGCCAACACCAAGGAGGGAAGGGTTTGAGGAAGGGTGAGGTCACTCACACATCCCCACCACGCGGGAAGGGGTGCTGTAAGTCCAATTTGCCCGTACAACAGTACTATCACACGCAAAGCAACGCGTTTCCTGAGGTAGGTCCGTCAGTATTGAACGGTCTCTCTTTTTTACAACAGAAAACTTTATTTTCCTAAGATAGGTTACTTGACAGTTTCTGCAGATTACATTTTGAAAACGTAAAGAACATTGAGATATAAAATTAAAAGATCTTTATAGGATATTTTGTCTTCATCAACATTAAAATCACGAGGTATATATTTTCACTGGCATTTTCAATCTCCTCTTTTGGGTCCGACGTAGCGTCCGAAAATTCGATAGAACAGATCTAAGTAGTTTTACATCCTTCATCTTGACCAATGACAGGAAGCGTCGTTTCTATTCAGATGAATGGACTTCAGAAGAATGAGTCGGGTTCTACCTGCATCCACAATTCATAGAACCATTCTTAGAGATAATGTCCCACAGTAAATAATAACAATAAATAGGTCTAGCCTAATAATAACAACAGCAATCGTAGTAGTAATAAAAAATAATATTATTTGCGTTATTACCACGAACATTTTTAATTAGAGTGCATTATTATGCAATTACGTCAGTTAATTCAGAAGTTAAACGATTCGGTGGTTTAAACGGGTGGAAATTCATAATAGCTAGTTGACATCCTTAGCTTAGCATAAATTAGCGTTACGAAAATTTCTTATTACAATTACGAAAGATCGTTTCAAAAATGAGTAGGAATATACTCGTAAGTTAAAATAGAATTACTTGTTACCTTGTAAATTCTTAAAGGCTGCGACAGGGTCGTCGGTCTTTTAATGCGATACTGAAAGGAGAAATCCTGACATTTAAACACTGCTTGCAAACTGCGACGCTCAAAGATTGAATGCACTGATTGCTATGTTTAACCCTGCGAGTACCAGTGGGGATCAAAATGACCCCATAGGTTTTTTCCATTAGTGCTACACACCCTTCATAAGTGATATATAAACGAAATTTCATGACGTTATAGATATTCCTGCTTTGTACAAAATGTTAAGGTTTTATTTCACATTCCTGCTACCATATGGTTCAAGTATTGAACCTATGCACTGAGTACCAGTGGGTGATTTTTAACCTAAGTGTAAACTGCATAATTATGACATCATATGCATTAACAGTGATATTCGTTTTATAAATGTTTTATTAAAGATAATCATAAATCCGTGTTCACGTACCTTTATATTTGGGTCAACGTTGTCTAGTTTGGGAGCGAAATTGATGAATACTTGAGAATTTGTTAATTCCTTTGGTAGATCTTCATCCTGGATTTCTTCGCCAATTGTAAATGGGTAACATTGATAGGGAGAGATGTGCTGAGGTCTATGTGTTGATGATTGATCAGAACTGGAAATGCTATCGGAAGATGACACACTAGAAGCTCTTTCCGTTTTCCTAGGCGCCGTATTTCCGCTGCTACCAGCCTTCGTTAAGCCGTTCTGATTGAGAGTATTGCCACTTAACCCTCGAGTGCCCAAGGGGGGGGTCCGACCGGACCCCAGGCCTGTTTTTCCCGGATAACTTTTTAAAGGCTAGGGATCTGCATAAATGCTTTTAGGTATTCCTAGAGCAACCATTCGGGCATAGAATGGTATATTTTGCGTGAGTATTGTCCAACCCTGCACCCCACAACCACAGCATATACTAAGGGTACCCCATGATATGCGGCTGATATTCATACAAGCGCATGGTTACTGGTCAATAGCTATTATTTTATAACAGGTGGTGCTATTGTGATATAATATATATCAATCGATTGCAAATTTAGTTGGGATTACTTACAAATAAATTATATAACGATATTCCAATCCCTTCTCAAGATATTGACATGAACACGCTGGGGTCCGCGCCGGACGTATAGGCTTTCCTTCGATAAATAACGCAAGCATGCAAGCATAACATATGTATTACGAGATTTTTACACTATTAGTTTACACCAGGTGGTGTTATTGTGCTATGAGATACATCAATCGATTGGAAATTCATTTGGTATCACATTGAAATAAATTGTGTAACGATATTCCAATCCCTTCTCAAGATACTGGCATGCAAACGCTGGGCTTCCTTTGGTCAATAACGCAAGCAAGCATAAAATGTGTATCACGAGATTTTACACCATTATTTAACACCAGGTGGTGTTATTGTCATATAAGATACACCAATCGATTGGAAATTCATTTGGGATCACATAGAACTAAATTCTGTGACGATATTCCAATCCCTTTGTAAGATATTAACATAAAACGCTGGGGTCCGCGCGGACCCCCCCCTTGGGCCTTCGTGTACCAAAAAATACCTTGGGCACTCGAGTGTTAAAACCGGAGTGAAAGTCTTCAGTTGCGCTCCATTTTCTCCACTGGGTGTTAATGGATTTTCTTCATCAGTTTCATGACTCCGTTGCGCCATGACCAATTCATTTGGCGGCGTCAGATCGTAAGACCTGACAACATCCAATAATTATTATAATATGCATACATATATATACATACATATATATACATATATACATATACCCTATTTTTGTGGGGCGCGGTGGTGTAGTGGTGGCGTCATTGCCTTGGAGCCGGAAGGTTCGAGGTTCGATTCCACCTTGCCGCGTAAGGACCTTGGGCAAGTCCTTCACTCACAATTGCTCAGCGCTTCGGCTGGAAACTCCGATGCAGTGTCCACTCTGCATTCTGGAGCGCCTCTGAGTAGAGAGCTTGAAGGGGCGCTATAACAAGTGCACATTCAAACAAATAATAATTATAATATAAACACGGCTACACTGACACAATTAGAGCTGAGTAAGCTTATATAGCCTACACGCTATAGTTGCCTGCTTGCAGGTCGTTTTCTCATAATATTATAGCCTACACTTACTACAGACAAATATTTTGAGAGCTCTGATACACGCTGTATCCCCCACGTATTATAGGCTACGTGGATTACAGTTATGCCGTCGATTACAGCCCCGCATTTAATTCTTCCATATTTTAGCTTGCTGTCAATATCACGAAGGTCTTACTTTCTTAAACAATCTTGGCCAACGCCTTGACTAGACAACTGCATCGATACAGCAGGGAAGCAACATTTCTCTATCAGCGCTTATCTGTCATCATTCAGAGCCTCAATTCTTCAATGCAATCGCTTTTCACAGCACTTTTGGCACTCAGCCGCACGTCTTCAACGACGACTAGACAACCCAGATCAATGCTAACCCTATTTAAAAAATTAAATAAACTAACTGATCACTTCTATGGTTTAACAAACGTTGAACGTACTCTTTGTAGTTCTCTTTCTTCTTCAGTTTGCAGCACATGACGAAGACAACGATGACTAGGATCAGCAGAAACGCTCCGACCACTCCAACTGTTGCACCAATTATGACATTTTCATGCACACATCCATCGCCCACCGGTAGATACTTGTTCTTGCAGCTAAACACAGGAAATTCTCTATTACTCTCTACGTTTGAACATGACAACCATTTACTTTTTACCTTTGCGAGAAATAGAAACTGTTTTCTAACATGCAAAAATAATGCTGAACAATGTTTTTTTTGCTAAAATTTGCGTCAAAGAAGGTTTATTAAGATGCAATGGACCCATAGATTCTGATAATTTTTGCTTGTATGGATTCATGTATGGGTTGTAGGTCCATCTGTGTGGAATGGTCTCCCGTTGGAGATGCGCCATGCATGTTCTGGGAGCGCTCCTGGGTAGGTGTAGCTTCCTTGAAGGGGTGCTATAGACCCTATAAGTCCCCTCTAAAATGAATGAATTTTAAAAAAATTTACGCTTCTGTTATAGAGGAGACATAGCCTAACTATAATAATTATTATGAAATCTTAGAAGATTCAATTCAACTGACTTGCATCCAGTCGTGCTATTTCCAGTTACTGTACAGACTTTATTTTCATCCTGGCATGTCGCGAGACAAGTGACTTCCCTCGGAGCAGTTTTGTTACATGGATAGCAGACCGAACATACGTACGCTCCAAACGCTTCACATGGTTTGTCCTGTAGTTCGTCAACTGAAATAACAATGTGATTGTTTATTTAAACTTTATTGTATGGGTGAAAACAGACATTTAATTTAACTTGGGCTGTTCTCCTAGACAACGTAGCTGTTCGACGTGTTCGTGGTTTTGATAGAGAATAGCCTACTGAATTGGCATGTAACAGTTGCAAATACAGGAGAAAGTTAAAAAGAAATCCGTGTCTGAAAAATTCACAACCATGGAAAAGTTATAATTATTATGACTGAGATCCTAACCATGGAGGACTGACATTAATGTGTCAGGCGTTAATTCTCCTCTCTGCTCATATATCCTTTCCTACCCTACCCTGCCCTATCCTATCCTATCTTATCATATCCTCTCCTACCCTATCCTATCCTACACAGTCTACACTATCCTTTTCTACACTATCCTTTCCTATCCTATCTTATCCTATCCTCTCCTATCCTATCCTGCACTATCCTACCCTATCCTATCATATTCTATCCTATCATATCATATCCTATTCTTCTCCCGTAGCAGCTCTCGGGGTGTATTTGCCCATACTTGACTCTCTGGATCTTGACCCTCTGCTTATGGGCTTTGGTTTGATTGAGCGCATGAGAATAAATGATATGAGAATAGGCTGGTTCAGCGACTTCGTTTTTGTGGGAGCCGTAGAAGTTCCGAGTTGATTACGATTACGATTGCACGTGTAAGCTATTCGCTTAAAATAGATTTGAAAATAGTGCTGCATATCTTCTTATAAGTTAAGCTACATGTGATAGGCCTACAATGTGAAAATCGTATTCGCTTTCTAGCCTACTTAAGCCTAAGACCAAATAAAATAGTAAAAAAACTCGGCAACATCCCTGTTCTATATAGTGCCTTGCAGTGCCAGTCCCAAGCTTGGTACAAAGAAGGAGGTCAACGCCAAAGATCTTAGCCATCACACAGCTTTCATGTGGCGCGGTGGTGTAGTGGTGGCGTTGTTGCCTTGGAGCAGGAAGGTTCGAGGTTCGAATCCACCTCGCCGCGTAAGGACCCTGGGCAAGTTCTTCACTCACAATTGCTCAGCGCTTCGGCGTGAAACTCCAATGCAGTGTCCGCTCTGCATTCGGGAGCGCCTCTGAGTAGAGAGAGCTTGAAGGGGCGCTATAGCAAGTGCACATACAAACAAAGCTTCGTTAAACTGAAACTATATTAAAATTGAGTTATAGAAGAAAAGCTACCGCTCTCTTTAGCTGTAGTGTTCATGTTGTCGAGACTTCCATTCAAGACAACAACGGAATTACCGAATGTCGAAGAATTGAGTTTTTGTACTACTTGAGTTTCTATGTATTCGACCGTTGCTTCGCCATTTTCAAGAATATCTTTGTTATTAAATGATGTCTGATATGCGGCATACACGTTCATTCTGAAATTTACAGAAGAAGCATTTACACCGATAAGATCGATTTATATTTCGATAAAGAATATCATTAGGCTACTTTTTTTATTCAGGCTGGAACTTGGAACATAGAGCTGTTACTTTCTTAGCATTGCATGACCGAAGATATGCCAAAGGCTATCTTCTCTCTTGTCTGCTATAGTTTTGCTGCCTAGTCCTAAACTCCACGTACGAACTTCTGGGTGTGCTCAGTCAACGGCATTGACTTTCTGACAAATAATGCAAGATAATCTAATCCAATGTAAACTAATTTCTCTATTTGATGTTAACTATGGTGCCGTGGTCAATGACGGTCATGTCGCCGTTCGTTTCAATCAATTTCTGAGTAGCAACACTGAAGGGGCGCTATAAAATCTCCAACATGAATGAATGAATAAATGAATGAACAGGACTTTCCGCAACTGCAAGGCAGATTAAAGGTAATTCGTGAAAAATCTTCAGTGAAGGAAAGCAAACGTCAAAAGAGTAGAATAATGTGGAATAGAAAGTTCACAAATAGTTAGTTTAAAAGATAGTTTCGATTGCTTTGCATTTAGGTTGTAATCGCAATCACCTAGCTTTAATAGCTAGTCGTAGGCCTATTTTGGTAATTTCACTAGGATCACTCACCCAGGGCCTGTCGCTTGTTGAGACGGAACTCCTTGCGAACGCAACATGAATTTCACTTCCTGATGTGGTTGCACAATTATAGGCCTATCGCTGACGTTGCTGGTTAAAGTTGCACAGACAATGAATACTGTACATGTGTATTATTGTGTAATATAATAGTGTAGGCTACATGTATATCGTATTGAATGAATTTATTGCGAAAATAATTATAACAGATCTGTAAGCCTGTAATCGGTGAGTATCTAATGACAAATTATAATTTATTTTATTTAGAGTATTTATATAGCGCATCTTCAAGAAATCCACTCAGAGGCGCTCTCTGCGCTAACTAGCCAAAGTGATGTTAAGTGTCATACTCAGAGGCGCTCTCTGTGCTAACTAGCCGAAGTGATGTGAAGTGTCATAACAACAAGAAAATTTCATCAATTAGCAAAGTAAGTCACAGTGAGCCTGAAACAGTCATCCGTGGCGATCCCTCGCAGAAATGTAGAATCATCCAACGGAATCCCGTCAACAGCCTTCAGATGGTGTGAACGTTCAGAGTCTCTGGTGCAGGTTCAATGCGTCGATAGGGTAGAGCAGCGACAGATGACAGGGCTCGCAAACACGAAACGCTGACGAAACTGAAGCTCCTCTCTGGTTGAAGAAGACGCACGCGTCCGGCCAATCGTCGGGGCACAAGGACTGCACAGCAGAAGGCATTATTTTGTCGCTTGTCGGTCGGTAGTTTTGAACGCCACCACAGACAACATCCGATCGAGCTAACTCCACTGACCTGCGTGAACCGTCCTTCGGCGAGATGTAAACACCAGACAACAGCGGTGAGGCCGGACGGTCTTGACGATTGAGCTCGACCGTGTGCATAATGATAATATTTATGGAACATAATTATTTGTAAGGTTAAGAGTGATTGACAAGGACCAATCTCAATCAAGGTTCGATTACAAAATGGTTGCCTCTTTTTTATTGCTCCCAAATCAATCACACACAAGACAATTTTTACAGTTCAGTAGACTCTGTCTGTCTGTCTGCCTGTCTGTCTGTCTGTCTGTCTGTCTGTCTGTCTGTCTGTCTGTCTGTCTGTCTGTCTGTCTGTCTGTCTGTCTGTCTGTCTGTCTGTCTCCATATTCCTCTCTCTGTCTCTGTCTTTCCTGCTCTCTTTCAGCGCCATATAAATATGTGTGCACGATTACGAAATGATAATTATACATACTAGAAGTGTGTTACATTTGCTGAGAAACGTAGATATCCTGGACATTGCTGGAACGCCTTGTCAATCTACAGAAACAAACAACTCAATAATGATGTTAAATAATAATAATAATAATAATAATAATAATAATAATAATAATAATAATAATAATAATAATAATAATAATAATAATAATAATAATAATAATAATAATAATAATAATAATAATAGGCCTACAGGTACTAATAAAAAATACTTATTATTACTACTAGGCTTACCATTATTATTACGCACTCAATAAGCGTTACAGTCTACAAATACTTGATGCAAGGATGCAATTTTAATACTTAGTTCATAATCCTACACGTAGGCTAGTGGCAGAAACAGGGCGGATAAAATCCGGCCATGGCACCCCCTATCAGAAATGCCCATGTGACGTTCCTCCAACTCCCATCAAGTTTCAAGAAGTTTTCGATCATGGAGCGGGCAAGGGTGAAAGTAGGATATGACTAAAAAAACAGATGGTCATTTTAGCATTGACTTGGTAAGATGGTACATGCTCAAGGCAGTTTTGGTCTCGATCAAATGAAAAAAAAAATCATAAGCTGTTTTGGAAGGGAAATTTTAAAAAGGTCATCAGTTATTCGGCCAAAGAAGAACGAAAATCTTTCCGACCCAATGTCGAACAATTTGGACCCCCCCCCCTCTTCGAAAATTCATTCATTCATTCATTTCGTGAATTTATATAGCGCTTCTTCAAGAAACTACTCAGAGGCGCTCCCAGTCCAGCCACAGCTAAAATAATAGGTTTTGAGCGACTTATAAAAAGCAGGTGAATTTAGTCTAGGCATAAGTCGCAAGTTTAGTGGGAGGCCATTCCAGATAGCGGGACCCACAGAAGAAAAGGCTCGGCGCTGTCTTGTAGAAGTGCGAGCTCGAGGAACCAAAAGCTCCCCCGTTGTCGTAGAGCGAAGAGCTCGACGGGCTGCAAGGTCAGAGACAGGTCGACAAAGAATAGACAGGTATGATGGAGCACAATCAGTAAGGCAACGCCAGACAAGTGCAGCAACTCGGTAGGAGATGCGCTGTGAAACAGGGAGCCAGTGAAGAACATCACGCATATAAGCAGAGACGGGGGCATATTTAGGAATGCGGCCAATGAGGCGAGCAGCCGAACGAAGAACTCGTTCAAGGCGCCCAATTAGTCCAAGTGGCAGACCCATGAGTACCGAACTGCAGTGATCAATTCTACTGGTGACAAAGGCATGGACAAGTGTCAGAGTAGCACTATGAGAGAGAGATCTTGAGACAACTCGGAGTTGCCGAAGCTGGTAGTAGCAACTGCGAGTGACCAAATTGATATGCTTAGAGAAATTGAGCTCTTGATCCAGAGTAATTCCAAGGTCGCGGACTGTGAGAGAGAAAGATATATCAGGGAAAGTTGCTGTTATTAAGTGCAGGTCAATGGATGCCAATTGCCTGCGAGTACCAAACCAGATAAACTGAGTTTTAGAGGGATTTAGTAACAAACGATTAGATGCCATCCATGATGTAAGAGCATCAATGGCATTGGACATTAACGATACAGTGGACACTGCATCAGTGGCAAGGCAGTGAGCATAGGCCTGAACGTCATCAGCATAGAGTTGGTGCAGAAGGCCACATGCAGACAACAAGGAACCAATACCAGCTGTGTAGAGAATGTACAGTAAAGGGCCCAACACAGAACCCTGTGGCACACCAAAAGGGGCTGGGACCCAAGATGACCTCGAGGCACCCAATACCACACAGTTAGTGCGCCCAGACAGAAAAGAACGAAGCCACTCCAAAGGAGCATCAGCTAGGCCAAATGAAATAGAAAGACGCTGGAGCAGGATAGAATGATCAACTGCATCAAATGCAGCACTGACATCAAACAAAGCTAAAAGAGTGACCTGGCCACGGTCGATGGCACCATAGAAGTCAGATAATAGGCGAACTAAAAGAGTTTCAGTTGAGTGATTTCTACGGAAACCTGATTGCTGAGAGCGGAGTAACCCATTCATGTCTAAATATGCAATTAATTGGTTTGCAACAATTCGTTCTAAAATTTTGGATAAAAAAGTAACATTTGCAATTGGCCTGTAGTTGGCTGGATCATTTCGGTCCAGACCATCTCGCTTCAGAACAGGAAGCAGGATTGACTGTTTTTGAGAAGATGGAAGATGGGTTTCTTGGATAGACCGGTTGCAGAGCGTAGTGAGAAACGGCAGAAAGTCGTCTATGAGTTCTTGAATGATAAATGTAGGGACAATATCCAACTCACACGTTTTTGGCGCAGATGCTAGAATTAGCTTTCGAAAAGTTCTGTATCCGTCCCTGGACGGAAGCATATCCAAAGAAATGCATGAAACGATGAATAGGAGAAGGTGATAGGCCTAGGTGCATTCCAAGAATAAGGCTAAATATATTTAAATGATTGATGTAAAAATTAATTACAACCTCTTGGTCAACTTCATATTTGAACGAGCGGAAGTCATCGTGGTCAGGATTTCTCAAACTATCGTTCCAGGTTTTATTAAATCCGATAGTGAAGATTATTTTGAAAGGCGGAGCAGCACCTAGAGTGTCAAACATAAAGAAAAGTTACGCTTATGCATAATTGAATATGGACTTTGCGTTGAATAGTTTCTTCTTAGTGATTACACGTGCAGAAGTAGTCAAATTTTCAAATTAATACAAGTCCTAAACTAATAATATAAAATATCAAAATGCATATCTTAGCAGTAGGCCTATGCAATAAATGGAACAATTCTTCAAATTTGTGTTAGCCTACATGTATATGAAAGAATTTATGCGTTCCATCTGTCCCATGCAATCCAGTGACCATGAATGGTTCGTGTGGTGTAATGCTCTATGACAAGCATGGCCAGATTTGCATAGTAACCTATATCGTTATGTACAACAGTCGAATGGGTGAGCTCCTACCTATTATACCGCAGAGTACGCATTGGAGCATCAGACGGTTAGCCTATAATTTACTATAATGCATAAAACTACAGCAAGTCCTTCACTCACATCAGCACCAACGTCATTGGCTAAGAGGCACTTAATGAGTTATGTCAAATTATAAACAACAAGAATCGGGGACCTAGCCTACTAGCCCTTCTTAACGAACGTAGGCAAGAAAAACAGCACTGCTCACTTTATTTTAAAGACCAGACAATTAGCCTACCTTAATGAGAAACAATTGACACACTTTCAAATGAATTGTAGACGTGCTATCATATAAAAATAATCTGCAGTTGCCTTCCGCAAATAAATAGCGCGCACTTCCAGTCTGAGTCAAGCGTTTCAATAATCCAAAACTTATTTCAACATAAAATAAATTACACAAACTGGATGACTTACCAAAATTGGGAGGTTGTTGGTATGGCGGAAGATTTGTAGTTGGACGAACGGTAATTGTTGTAACAAGCGGAGTAGTAGATTGTGTCGTAATTACATCTGCATTTGATATCAAAACAATTATGCTTACAACAAAATAACGAAACACTAAAGCGTTGCATTTGAGAGCAAAGTCAACGCTACAATAAAACAGCGCTTTGGGAGGTAGGCAATACTAGGCATACTACTGGCGTTATACGAAGTGTCTTTATAGCGTGGATAGACCTAAATACAACTCATTCATGTATGTTTACATAGGGCCTACATTCTACATGCTTGCATACATGCACTAATACAATTGGCACAGTTTTCATATTAAAAGTCTAATTTGTGGTTCTTGGGAATTATGTCATCCAAACTTTACTAATATCACATTCGGCGCGAAAGGCATTGCAAATTAGGCCTACTAAAGGTCAATATTTTAACTTTTAAGCAAGTCACAAAATGCGATGTCATGGCCAATTTGCGACGCTTTTAACTGACATTGCTTCTATAGTTCATTCAATTTAGTCCAATCTGAGTGAGAAACTTTCACCAACATCTACGAGAAATTTGTTTATTAGGCACATACATGTAAGGCATCATTTCAAAATAGAATAGACTTGACATCGAGAAGAAAGTAGGCCTGAGGTAAGCATAATTCGACATACCTTGCGTAGACGTGGATGTGTCGTTATGTGTTCCACTCACTCCAATGGTCGTCGCCATGGCTTGTGTAGTGGTGTCATTTGATGCAATCGTGGATGTTTCGTTATGTGTTACACGAATTACAATGGTCGTCGTCATGGCTTGTGTAGTGGTGTCAGTTGATGCAATCGTGGATGTGTCGTTATGTGTTGTTCCACTCACTCCAATGGTCGTCATGGCTTGTGTAGTGGTGTCATTTGATGCAATCGTGGATGTCTCGTTATGTGTTGTTCCAATAACTCCAATTGTCGTCGTCATGGCTTGTGTTGTGGTGTCATTTGATGCAATCGTGGATGTCTCGTTATGAGTTGTTTCACTCACTCCAATGGTCGTCGTCATGGCTTGTGTAGTGGTGTCATTTGATGCAATCGTGGATGTCTCGTTATGTGTTGTTCCACCTACTCCAATGGTCGTCGTCATGGCTTGTGTAGTGGTGTCATTTGATGCAATCGTGGATGTCTCGTTATGTGTTGTTCCAATAACTCCAATTGTCGTCGTCATGGCTTGTGTTGTAGTGTCATTTGATGCAATCGTGGATGTCTCGTTATGAGTTGTTTCACTCACTCCAATGGTCGTCGTCATGGCTTGTGTAGTGGTGTCATTTGATGCAATCGTGGATGTCTCGTTATGTGTTGTTCCACCTACTCCAATGGTCGTCGTCATGGCTTGTGTAGTGGTGTCATTTGATGCAATTGTGGATGTCTCGTTATGTGTTGTTCCACTCACTCCAATGGTCGTCATGGCTTGTGTTGTGGTGTCATTTGATGCAATCGTGGATGTCTCGTTATGAGTTGTTTCACTCACTCCAATGGGCGTCGTCATGGCTTGTGTAGTGGTGTCATTTGATGCAATCGTGGATGTCTCGTTATGTGATCCACTAACTCCAAATGTCGTCGTCATGGCTTGTGTAGTGGTGTCATTTGATGCAATCGCGGATGTCCCGTTATGTGTTGTTCCACTCACTCCAATGGTCGTCGTCATGGCTTGTGTAGTTGTGTCATTTGATACAATCGTGGATGTCTCGTTATGTGTTGTTCCACTCACTCCAATGGTCGTCGTCATGGCTTTTGTAGTGGTGTCATTTGATGCAATCGTGGATGTCTCGTTATGTGTTCCACTCACTCCAATGGTCGTCGTCATGGCTTGTGTTGTGGTGTCATTTGATGCAATCGTGGATGTCTCGTTATGTGTTGTTCCACTCACTCCAATGGTCGTCGTCATGGCTTGTGTAGTGGTGTCATTTGATGCAATCGTGGATGTCTCGTTATGTGTTGTTCCACTCACTCCAATGGTCGTCGTCATGGCTTTTGTAGTGGTGTCATTTGATGCAATCGTGGATGTCTCGTTATGTGTTGTTCCACTCACTCCAATGGTCGTCATGGCTTGTGTTGTGGTGTCATTTGATGCAATCGTGGATGTCTCGTTATGAGTTGTTTCACTCACTCCAATGGTTGTCGTCATGGCTTGTGTAGTGGTGTCATTTGATGCAATCGTGGATGTGTCTATTTGTGTTGTTCCACTCACTCCAATGGTCGTCATGGCTTGTGTAGTGGTGTCATTTGATGCAATCGTGGATGTCTCGTTATGTGTTGTTCCAATAACTCCAGTTGTCGTCGTCATGGCTTGTGTAGTGGTGTCATTTGATGCAATCGTGGATGTCTCGTTATGTGTTGTTCCACTCACTCTAATGGTCGTCGTCATGGCTTGTGTAGTGGTGTCATTTGATGCAATCGTGGATGTCTCGTTATGTGTTGTTCCACTCACTCCAATGGTCGTCGTGGCTTGTGTTGTGGTGTCATTTGATGCAATCGTGGATGTCTCGTTATGTGTTGTTCCACTAACTCCAATGGTCGTCATGGCTTGTGTTGTGGTGTCATTTGATGCAATCGTGGATGTCTCGTTATGTGTTGTTCCACTCACTCCAAAGGTCGTCATGGCTTGTGTTGTGGTGTCATTTGATGCAATCGTGGATGTCTCGTTATGTGTTGTTCCACTCACTCCAATGGTCGTCGTCATGGCTTGTGTTGTGGTGTCATTTGATGCAATCGTGGATGTCTCGTTATGTGTTGTTCCACTCACTCCAAAGGTCGTCATGGCTTGTGTAGTGGTGTCATTTGATGCAATCGTGGAAGTCTCGTTATGTGTTCCACTAACTCCAATTGTCGTCGTCATGGCTTGTGTAGTGGTGTCATTTGATGCAATCGTGGATGTCTCGTTATGTGTTTCACTAACTCCAATTGTCGTCGTTATGGTTTGTGTAGTGGTGTCATTTGATGCAATCGTGGATGTCTCGTTGTGTGTTGTTCCACTCACTCCAATGGCCATGGTCATGGCTTGTGTAGTGGTGTCACTTGATGCAATCGTGGATGTCTCGTTATGAGTTGTTTCACTCACTCCAATGGTCGTCATGGCTTGTGTAGTGGTGTCATTGGATGCAATCGTGGATGTCTCGTTATGAGTTGTTTCACTCACTCCAATGGTCGTCGTCATGGCTTGTGTTGTGGTGTCATTTGATGCAATCGTGGATGTCTCGTTATGTGTTCCACTCACTCCAATGGTCGTCGTCATGGCTTGTGTAGTGGTGTCATTTGATGCAATCGTGGATGTCTCGTTATGAGTTGTTTCACTCACTCCAATGGTCGTCATGGCTTGTGTTGTGGTGTCATTTGATGCAATCGTGGATGTCTCGTTATGTGTTGTTCCACTCACTCTAATGGTCGTCGTCATGGCTTGTGTAGTGGTGTCATTTGATGCAATCGTGGATGTCTCGTTATATGTTGTTTCACTCACTCCAATGGTCGTCGTGGCTTGTGTTGTGGTGTCATTTGATGCAATCGTGGATGTCTCGTTATGTGTTGTTCCACTAACTCCAATGGTCGTCATGGCTTGTGTTGTGGTGTCATTTGATGCAATCGTGGATGTCTCGTTATGTGTTCCACTCACTCCAATGGTCGTCGTCATGGCTTGTGTAGTGGTGTCATTGGATGCAATCGTGGATGTCTCGTTATGTGTTGTTCCACTCACTCCAATGGTCGTCGTCATAGCTTGTGTTGTGGTGTCATTTGATGCAATCGTGGATGTTTCGTTATGTGTTACACGAATTACAATGGTCGTCGTCATGGCTTGTGTAGTGGTGTCAGTTGGTGCACTCGTGGATGTCTCGTTATGAGTTCTACTCACTCCAATGGTCGTCGTCAAGGCTTGTGTAGTGGTGTCATTTGATGCAATCGTGGATGTCTCGTTATGTGTTGTTGCACTAACTCCAATGGTCGTCGTCATGGCTTGTGTAGTGGTGTCATTTGATGCAATCGTGGATGTCTCGTTATGTGTTCCACTAACTCCAATGGTCGTCGTCATGGCTTGTGTAGTGGTGTCACTTGATGCAATCGTGGATGTCTCGTTATGTGTTGTTCCACTCACTCCAAGGGTCGTCATGGCTAGTGTAGTGGTGTCATTTGATGCAATCGTGGATGTCTCGTTATGTGTTGTTCCACTCACTCCAATGGTCGTCGACATGGCTTGTGTAGTGGTGTCATTTGATGCAATCGTGGATGTCTCGTTATGTGTTCCACTCACTCCAATGGTCGTCGTCATGGCTTGTGTAGTGGTGTCATTTGATGCAATCGTGGATGTCTCGTTATGAGTTGTTTCACTCACTCCAATGGTCGTCATGGCTTGTGTAGTGGTGTCATTGGATGCAATCGTGGATGTCTCGTTGTGAGTTGTTTCACTCACTCCTATGGTCGTCGTCATGGCTTGTGTTGTGGTGTCATTTGATGCAATCGTGGATGTCTCGTTATGTGTTGTTCCACTAACTCCAATGGTCGTCATGGCTTGTGTTGTGGTGTCATTTGATGCAATCGTGGATGTCTCGTTATGTGTTGTTTCACTCACTCCAATGGTCGTCGTCATGGCTTGTGTAGTGGTGTCATTGGATGCAATCGTGGATGTCTCGTTATGTGTTGTTCCACTCACTCCAATGGTCGTCGTCATGGCTTGTGTTGTGGTGTCATTTGATGCAATCGTGGATGTCTCGTTATGTGTTGTTCCACTCACTCCAATGGTCGTCATGGCTTGTGTTGTGGTGTCATTTGATGCAATCGTGGATGTCTCGTTATGTGTTGTTTCACTCACTCCAATGGTCGTCGTCATGGCTTGTGTAGTGGTGTCATTGGATGCAATCGTGGATGTCTCGTTATGTGTTGTTCCACTCACTCCAATGGTCGTCGTCATGGCTTGTGTTGTGGTGTCATTTGATGCAATCGTGGATGTCTCGTTATGTGTTGTTCCACTCACTCCAATGGTCGTCGTGGCTTGTGTTGTGGTGTCATTTGATGCAATCGTGGATGTCTCGTTATGTGTTGTTCCACTCACTCCAATTGTCGTCGTCATGGCTTGTGTTGTGGTGTCATTTGATGCAATCGTGGATGTTTCGTTATGTGTTACACGAATTACAATGGTCGTCGTCATGGCTTGTGTAGTGGTGTCAGTTGGTGCACTCGTGGATGTCTCGTTATGAGTTCTACTCACTCCAATGGTCGTCGTCAAGGCTTGTGTAGTGGTGTCATTAGATGCAATCGTGGATGTCTCGTTATGTGTTGTTCCACTAACTCCAATGGTCGTCGTCATGGCTTGTGTAGTGGTGTCATTTGATGCAATCGTGAATGTCTCGTTATGTGTTCCACTAACTCCAATGGTCGTCGTCATGGCTTGTGTAGTGGTGTCACTTGATGCAATCGTAGATGTCTCGTTATGTGTTGTTCCACTCACTCCAAGGGTCGTCATGGCTTGTGTAGTGGTGTCATTTGATGCAATCGTGGATGTCTCGTTATGTGTTGTTCCACTCAATCCAATGGTCGTCGACATGGCTTGTGTAGTGGTGTCATTTGATGCAATCGTGGATGTCTCGTTATGTGTTGTTCCACTCACTCTAATGGTCGTCGTCATGGCTTGTGTAGTGGTGTCATTTGATGCAATCGTGGATGTCTCGTTATATGTTGTTCCACTCACTCCAATGGTCGTCGTGGCTTGTGTTGTGGTGTCATTTGATGCAATCGTGGATGTCTCGTTATGTGTTGTTCCACTCACTCTAATGGTCGTCGTCATGGCTTGTGTAGTGGTGTCATTTGATGCAATCGTGGATGTCTCGTTATGTGTTGTTCCACTCACTCCAATGGTCGTCGTGGCTTGTGTAGTGGTGTCATTGGATGCAATCGTGGATGTCTCGTTATGAGTTGTTTCACTCACTCCAATGGTCGTCGTCATGGCTTGTGTTGTGGTGTCATTTGATGCAATCGTGGATGTCTCGTTATGTGTTCCACTCACTCCAATGGTCGTCGTCATGGCTTGTGTAGTGGTGTCATTTGATGCAATCGTGGATGTCTCGTTATGAGTTGTTTCACTCACTCCAATGGTCGTCATGGCTTGTGTTGTGGTGTCATTTGATGCAATCGTGGATGTCTCGTTATGTGTTGTTCCACTCACTCTAATGGTCGTCGTCATGGCTTGTGTAGTGGTGTCATTTGATGCAATCGTGGATGTCTCGTTATGTGTTGTTCCACTCACTCCAATGGTCGTCGTGGCTTGTGTTGTGGTGTCATTTGATGCAATCGTGGATGTCTCGTTATGTGTTGGTCCACTAACTCCAATGGTCGTCATGGCTTGTGTTGTGGTGTCATTTGATGCAATCGTGGATGTCTCGTTATGTGTTCCACTCACTCCAATGGTCGTCGTCATGGCTTGTGTAGTGGTGTCATTGGATGCAATCGTGGATGTCTCGTTATGTGTTGTTCCACTCACTCCAATGGTCGTCGTCATGGCTTGTGTTGTGGTGTCATTTGATGCAATCGTGGATGTCTCGTTATGTGTTGTTCCACTCACTCCAATGGTCGTCGTGGCTTGTGTTGTGGTGTCATTTGATGCAATCGTGGATGTCTCGTTATGTGTTGTTCCACTCACTCCAATTGTCGTCGTCATGGCTTGTGTTGTGGTGTCATTTGATGCAATCGTGGATGTCTCGTTATGTGTTGTTCCACTAACTCCAATGGTCGTCGTCATGGCTTGTGTTGTGGTGTCATTTGGTGCAATCGTGGATGTCTCGTTATGAGTTACACTCACTCCAATGGTCGTCGTCATGGCTTGTGTAGTGGTGTCATTTGATGCAATCGTGGATGTCTCGTTATGTGTTCCACTAACTCCAATTGTCGTCGTCATGGCTTGTGTTGTGGTGTCATTTGATGCAATCGTGGATGTCTCGTTATGTGTTGTTCCACTAACTCCAATGGTCGTCGTCATGGCTTGTGTAGTGGTGTCATTTGATGCAATCGTGGATGTCTCGTTATGTGTTCCACTAACTCCAATTGTCGTCGTCATGGCTTGTGTAGTGGTGTCATTTGATGCAATCGTGGATGTCTCGTTATGAGTTACACTCACTCTAATGGTCGTCGTCATGACTTGTGTAGTGGTGTCATTTGATGCAATCGTGGATGTCTCGTTATGTGTTCCACTAACTCCAATTGTCGTCGTCATGGCTTGTGTTGAGGTGTCATTTGATGCAATCGTGGATGTCTCGTTTTGTGTTACACTCACTCCAATTGTCGTCGTCATGGTTTGTGTAGTGGTGTCATTTAATGCAATCGTGGATGTCTCGTTATGTGTTGTTTCACTCACTCCAATGGTCGTCATGGCTTGTGTTGTGGTGTCATTTGATGCAATCGTGGATGTCTCGTTGTGTGTTCCACTTACTCCAATGGTCGTCGTCATGGCTTGTGTTGTGGTGTCATTTGATGCAATCGTGGATGTCTCGTTATGTGTCCCATTCACTCCAATGGTCGTCGTCATGGCTTGTGTAGTGGTGTCATTTGATGCAATCGTGGATGTCTCGTTATGTGTTGTTCCACCTACTCCAATGGTCGTCGTCAAGGCTTGTGTAACGGTGTCATTTGATGCAATCGTGGATATCTCGTTATGTGTTCCACTCACTCCAATGGCCGTAATGGCTTGTGTTGTGGTGTCATTTGATGCAATCGTGGATGTCTCGTTATGAGTTGTTTCACTCACTCCAATGGTCGTCGTCATGGCTTGTGTAGTGGTGTCATTTGATGCAATCGTGGATGTCTCGTTATGTGTTCCACTCACTCCAATGGTCGTCGTCATGGCTTGTGTTGTGGTGTCATTTGATGCAATCGTGGATGTCTCGTTATGTGTTCCACTCACTCCAATGGTCGTCGTCAAGGCTTGTGTAACGGTGTCATTTGATGCAATCGTGGATATCTCGTTATGTGTTCCACTCACTCCAACGGTTGTCGTCATAGCTTGTGTAACGGTGTCATTTGATGTGGACGCAATCGTTGATGTCATGCTTGCCACCTGTGACGTTGTCTGTGTCTGAGCTGATGCTGTCCTCGTGCCCATTATTTGCAATCCAAATAGACCTATTGCTAGAGTAACCCATAATCGAAGCATTTTATCTCTCTTTTTACAAGCTCTTCTTGTTTGGTTATAATGTGTGGGTAGTGCTGTTTTTGTGCTTTCGTTATTTTTTTGCTTTGTAAAAAGATATTTTTGGCCCAAATTGTGGATGCTCTGTGCTATCGTGGTAACGCTTTTTTAGATAAGACTTTGTGAGAATCGGTACCTTTAGAAGAGAAAGCTGTGTTGAACCTGCAAAAATTCGTTTTCATAATTATGACTTTGTTTATCGATACACGGTGTTTTATCTGTGTATATTATTTCAAAACAGTTGATTTTTGTATTAAGGTTCGTTAAAATTTGCGTAAAGACTTGGATAAGTTGTTTAGTGTTCACCCACACTGTCTGTGAGAAAGGCAACGGGAAACCACCTCGCACATCTCATCCTGAGGGGCCTAAAGCCAACGATTCTGCAGTCGGGCATCATCAACATCGTCATCATCATCATCGTCATCGTTGTCATTGTCATCATCATCATCATCGTCATCATCATCACCACCACAACCACCACCACCATCCTCATCATCATCATCACCACCATCATCTTTCACTTTCTCCATTCGTTCTTCCAGTTACTGATGTTTAAAACTTTATTCTGAGTGTCCACTTCGCCGACCATTAAAGACAAAGTTTTATTCACATTAGTTTATTTGCTTATAATTATTTAATTTTTGCTTCGACATGCAGCCCGTATGCGGTGTGTCTCGCGCATAATTAGGCCTATGTTCTATTATGAAATTAACGCACATGCACACTAAAGTCACTTGTTTTATCAGAGAACGCCTCTCAACATTAGCATTTTTTGATAATGATCGGTTTTTATCATGATGACTCTTTCCTGTTACGCACATTAATCCCATTGTAGTGAGATTCTGTTGACTTTATGAACTGAGAGCCCAACCTTGAATAGATCTACTTAATTATAGACAACGATTCCGTAAAGCCTACACTGCGCTTCCTGGAATAGATCTAGTCGCAGCTTTCTTGCTTGCTTACGAATTTCATTTTATTGATTGCAGCACTGAGATTTGTTTTCAATTTGTTATAGGCTTTCGTACAATCAGCGTCGCCTTCTGTCACATTTTGACACACCGTACCCGGCTACAGGTGCAATTGTGCATGACTGTCGGAAGACATTAAATAGAAGCAAACCTATTATGGTAGCCTACAATAATAAGACAAGAGTTGTGCATGATACATGAAGCGATGCATTGTAGTGGGTTTTCACTTCGAAACAAAAAACCTATTCTCTCGATCACACTGACAAGATCATCACTTGGGCGATGCTGTCGCATTTCTACCATAACCTATTGAAATTTTAAACTTGGTCTACCTTTTTGCTTAAACAAAAGATTTTTTTATTAATAATATAATTAACAATAATCAACATTATGCACCGTGTCTTTAAAACGTTACATTACCTGGGTGTCGTAACGATAGCAGTGTATTTAGTTTAATTAACGCTCTCGGTGATACTCCGATCACTGCTAGAAACCGTCTGTTGCTGGGTCAAACAAACGCCTTTGAGACTCAAGCGACCAAGTTCAACGGTATTTATTTTGATCTTGATCTCAAGTTGCATGACTCCAAAATTAGTAGGCTCTCTACTCTAATCATATTCTTGATACTCACTTGTCGCTAAGTAAGGCGTTGGTCTCTTCTTCTTCTTCTTCCTCTTACTATGATATACGGGGTCAATAAATTTACAGTGTGATATTGTCTTATAAGCTGGTGAAGACCAGTAAAGCGTCTCAGGTGAAATGATCCTCATACGAAACCAAGGCACGTTGCACTTAGGCCTAAGAGTCAAGACTTAGTAAATTACTATATAGCGATCGAATCATTTGACTTATGAGGCGTGGTGACCATGCACTGGTAGTAAACTGTAATAGTCTACATATAGGCTATATGCATGTGTATATATTATATATTAAAACTAAAACATTTGCAGAAGTGTTATGTTGTGGCTACGAATAGGCTACGCAGCTATGAACACTAATTCTGCATTTACTGGTAAACGCTTACATCCGACGAATTCTGCATGGTGATTCGCGTGATATCAAGCTCAATAAGAATCCCACACGCAGACGAATAGGTCCATAGATAATACGATGATACATACAAATTCATGCATAAAATGCATGCGTACGTACATACATGCATACATACATACATACAAATATAGACTACATACCGATATAATTATGTATTGTATTGTATCTGGCCATTTATGAAGCGCTTCTCGCAGCAAGAGCCTTTCAGAAGCGCTCCCAGTGCGTTCAACTCCGATAAAAAGGCAAGTTTTTAGACGAGAGAAAGACGAGGATACACTACCAGAGATCTATATGTAGAATCTACATTGTAGATCTATAAATGAATTGATGATAGATCTATACTTAGATGCATGCTTACATGCACATATTGCAAGGCGTAGCCTGATATTTGTTCGGCCAAAGGATTGCTTCGTAAGCATGCATGTGCCCATCAGCTGTCTGAGAGATACTACTACATCAGGGTCAGACCTGCGCCGACTACTAATGACCAAAGGCGTTGTCTTAAACTCTCAATAAGCGACAGCTTTGCTTTGCCGAGTACTGCTAAGTGTATGTTACGATCATCCATTTGGTCAATGATCCGCGAGTCAGACTACGAGGACGCGGACGGGAGCAATTCAGAAAGGTTAAGTGCCTCTAGCTAGCTGCTAGCCAGACACTCGACAGACTAGGCCCTTACTATTGATACGTGTTAGACCAAGGGCGGATCCAGGGGGGGGGCAATCCGGCCATGGCCCCCCATTTAGAAATGCCCATGTATCGTGGCCCCCCCCCCATTTGGTTTCAGTGGCTGCTGAAATGGTATGATTTTCCCGAAAATTTGGCCGGATGACTAAAAAAAAGTCATCAACTTTTTTGGCGGATGCGATTTTTTCCCCAAGAACCAAGGTGTCAAGAAATTTTTGCCCCCCCCCATCCAAAGTTTCTGTATCCGCCCTTGTGTTAGACCATTTGTTTATGCCTACTTTGGTGGCTATCGAAGTTTAATTTATGAGAGCATTAACTACGCATATAGGCTTACGCCCAGTGTCAAGTCTTTCGGTGGTAAACTTAACACGTACTTGTATCGTAAAATAAGTAGGGTCTAAGGATCTAAGCTTGCGTATGCAATGTCGAACGTTCGTAAGCATCGCATAATAAACTCGTCAAACAAAAAATTCGAGCAATTAGGAAGTGGCCAAGTAACTGGCCCTCAATTGCGCATGAAAATAATGCATGTATGGGGCGTGCCTTGGTTTGTTTTAAAAGCCGGTATTGACTGAACACAGTTCACGAATGCAGTCGTAAGTACTTAAACATCCCATTGCAGTGTTTTGAAGAGGACTGTTTTATGAGCAACAAAGTATTAGGCCTATGTCACAATTCATGTGTCTGTACTTGTTATAGTGCTCACTTAAGCTCTCTACCCAGAGGCGCTCCCGACTACAGCGCGGATGCTGCATCGGAGTTTCACGCCAAAGCGCTGAGCATTATTGCGTGTGACATATTTCTTGCGTAAGGTCCCTATGCGACGACTTGAGGTGGATTCGAACCTGCAACCCTTCGGCTGCAGGGCAACGAGAACTACACCACCACGCCCCTATGGACATGGGCGCCCGCAGAAATTTTTGCAGGGGGGAGCAAACATTTTTCGATGATCACAGTTGCCGTAAATGTTTTAGTAACAAGAGCTTGAAAATGCAAAGCTGGAAATTAAGAGCACGAGTATTTTTTAATGAGGTTTTTAATGCAAACTTTTCATTTTCATTTTGTGTATCAGCTTCAAAATGAATAGTTTCTTTAGTGCGAAGAAATTTTTTAAAATTTAAAACAGTAGATGTTAAAAGTGGGTTCCTGAAGTGGCGCTGTAATATTATAAGCCCATTGAATGAATGAAAAAGCTACATGTACTTCTATTGATACTTAATTTGTGCAGTTGTGAAAGGTTACACGACCACGAGATTCCAATCAAGTAGGCCATAATCGATAGAAAAATATTATTTGCAAGGGCGCCTGCCGGAGGATTAACAGCAAATGTTCACTGTTCCAGCTTTTAACAAGATGTTGATAATGCAAGGCAGAAAATTAAGAGCATGTTTTTATCTACAGAGATGTCTAAACATAGATTTCTGACTTTCACTGTGTGTATTGTTTGTATCATTAGTGCTTTAATGCGAAGAAATTTGTTAAAAGCCCAAAGGTAGTAGTTAGAAAAATAAGTTTCAATTTTCCAGGGGGCAAGTGCCCCCCTTGCCCCTATGTGCGGGCGCCCATGCCTATGGACAAAAGTCCAGACATTTCTCGCTTGAGGCTCGCACGATGCGAAACCCCTTGCACGACAGAGGAGGCTTCAATGCAATCTGCGATAGAGGATTCTTTTGTCTATTATATACATTTATATACAAACTCTACCGGGACCACCATGGACTAATCTTACGGATAACCCCTTTGACTCAACGCAGCGCTCGTGAATAAGCCGGTGCTCCGCGCTTGGCTTTAGAAATCAGGAGTTTACGATTACGATTACGACTTTTATTTCGCAAGTACTTGAAGACTGTGAAACTTGATCGGCTGTGTTTTTCATAGTTGGTTACGAAGTAAATCAGGTTGCATTTTCCCAAAGGTCACGATATAACTCAGCAGTGAGCACATACAAACATAATAATACTTCACATAGGGATGTTGAAATCAAAAAAGGATATCACACAAATCAGATATAATTGAGGCACTAATGTGAAATTAAACTCAGAATGTTAGCGAGTCATTCATTATTTCTACACTGCAGGTAACCTGTTTAACAAGAATAAATAATGAAAATAATGTCCTTTAATATTATATGCACTGTGAACCAAACTATAAACTGACAAATATTATGATCCTGTGGCTTGTTCTGTCTTTCTTTCTTTATCTCTCTCTCTGCCTATCTGTCTCTGTCTGTCTCTGTACCTCTCTGTCTATTTGTCCCTCTCCCTCCCTCTGTTCCTCTCTCTCTCTGTCTATCTGTCGCTCTGTCTGTCTGCCTGTCTCTCTCTCCCCCGTCTGCAGGTGTGGGGCTACGATGCCTCCATTCCTTTCTGTCTCTGATAGTATCCAGTTATCATTATAGCCTGCGTGTAACTTATATTTAGGCTACTGCCAAACAAACAAAGAATTATGCAAAACAGATTTGACAAGCTTTTAGATTTAAACAATTTATTTGTACCCTATTTATCTTTTCCTACGCAATGATTAAGCTTATACGATGGTAAATTGTAATAACTATAAGATCAAACAAATACATTTAAAGAAATTAATTTCCAAACGATCAAGAATATCTAACGTTTTCTGCAGCTTTATCAAATAAATTAAATTGACCTATTTAATCGTAGAGATAATTGTGTATTATCCAAAATGATAGTGCGCGAATTTGTTTAATATTTATGTGCATGGAGGTCTTTAATCTTTATTTAACGATTTGAACATTGGTAAATTCAGTCTGATTTCGGAATTTCCCTAGTCCTCAGAAGAACGATGAATTGTAGTCTGTGTCCTGAAAGAACAATAACAATAGAAAACACTTGTTCTTAATCATGAAAATCAATTATCGGGTTGTAAATTATTTTGAAATTATTTCAGAGTGATTCGAATTTCTAACGGAGACAGATTGAAAACAACACATAGTTTACATACACAAGCTGACTATCTTCGTGCTTAGTAGTCTATATAAAACTTGTCAGCACATAATAGTTGACAACTACGGTTAAACTACCAATGAGCTATACTTAAGAATCTTAAAATTGTTTTATACGCCATTAACGTGGTAAAAAACCAACTTCCTAATTCTCTACTGCTCAATGAAGTTTGTTGCACACATTAGCATGCTACATGGAAGCGCCCATGCTACTTCAATGTACATGTAGTCATCTTTAATTCTTTATAGGCCTATATATAATATATATAATATACAATAAGCTTATATATTATATACATACATGCATAGGCCTACATAGACCCACAAGCGTGTATGTATAGGCTATGTTTAATTTAAAATGAAACCTCTACACTGTCTACACTCTACAGCACCTAAAATTTCGTGAATAAGATGATGCAGTTCATACATCGAGGAGCGCTTTAAAAACGTTGAAATTGTTTGAGTAATCAATAATGCGATTACGTAATACACAAAGCATCAATATTTAACGTGGGGCGCGGTGGCGTAGTGGGTATGCCTTGCAAACGTAGGGTTGCAGGTTCAAATCCAGTCAATCCACCCCAAGTAGCAGCGTAGGGACCTTGGGCAAGTCCTTCACTCGCAATTTCTCAGCGCTTCGGTGCGCATACAAACATAGCAGCTTCTAAAGAACATTGATATCCAGGATGTTTAGAAAAGATGCGACCGAGCAATGATGAGACTAAAGGACTGGAATTTATGATGCGCAGGATATGGAAATCCGAACAAATTACATGAACTAGATCCCTAACACCACTATGACTCTTAATAGACGTGTTACAAAGCTAGATACATCGTAGAATCAAATAAGCACTTTTACCTTGGAAATGTCAGCCACTGGGATAGAAAGGTTTGGTCTTAAACGGATGAAATACTGAAACACAAAACATTCATGCACATTTCTTGTTGCAACAGTCTTTTTTATAATTGATATCCTTTGAAATCATTACATATCGAATCAAATCTTTTATTGGAACCTTTGCCAATACATATAAAAAGGGAGAATGTAGCCTATACAACGAAAATCATTGAAAACAAATTGGCATGCAAGCAATAAAATTTATTGCTTGCATGCCAATTTGTTTTCAATGATTTTTATATTTTATATGGTCCCATAAGGTATAACAATGCAGCCAAGAGGAGGAATCCCCAATTACCAAGTAGTAAGGAGGCCTAAAATACCAAAACGCGAGTAGTACGCAGGTAATAATATGTAGGCCTGACATTTATGAGTGTATATTAAATGGGTGGACACCGTAAGGACAAGCAACTTCCTGGTCGATCATTTGCAACAATGCATGCTACTGTGATGGCAATGTATGATGCGAGTTAAATCAACAAATAATTAGAATGCTATGTTGCATTGAGATGACTTGCATAGCGGCCCTAAAATGACCTACTCAGAGACACTTAGCCTTCAGGCAACTATATTACGGCAATGAAGAACAGTTTTGAGATAGAAGAGGAGTGGTGTCTTGAAAAGAGAACAAAGAGAACTAATAATACTCAGATTGAGGAAGCAATCAAAACTATCCTTGTTCAATACATGAATGTCACAAATTCAACTAATGAGTCGGTCTGAATATCGATCCCGGTTTATACTAAACTGCATAAAATCGGAATGTGATTTTTGCTGAGAATCCAGCATATATTTGGTGCTATAAGAAAATTATCTTAAATTTAATTTAAACTGAGACTGTGACTGGGACTGAGACGAGACAGACAGACAGAGACAGAGAGGGCAGAGAGGGGCAGAGAGAGACACAGAGAGACAGTGAGAGATAGGCGGATAGAGCGAGAGTAAGAGAGACAGACACAGACAGAGAAAGAGAGAAAGAGAAAGAAAGACAGGGACTGGGACAGAGACAGACACAGGGAAAGAGATAGACAGACATAGACAGACAAAGAGACAGACAGAGACGGATGGATAGACTATGTCCATCTGTTGCGTGCTTGAATCTTGCTCACCTCTTTCATCGTTTCCACAGCGTTATAATTCGGAATGAAATTGATGTAAGCTTCCGACTCTTTTATCTCTATCGGAACGTCTTCCTCGGGAAACTATGGATAAAAGAATTGTATTAGTTAACGCATGTAGACATGCATCCGACAATAAATAATAAATACTTATTATAACCAATTAATACCAAACAAAGCAACTCGGGGTCATATGTACAAATTATTTAAGAAGCCGAAAGGATCATTAGGGCAGACATTTTTCAGTGCTAGAGTTGTAGACATGTGGAACGGATTGGGTGACAGCACTGTGTCGGTGGACACGGTCACATCATTTAAAAGGAACCTAGGAAGGTTGGGGTATTAAATGTTCCAGGTCAAGCGTCTTCTGAACCACCTAAAACCCATGTTATGTTATGTTATGTTACTTGATGGTAAGCCTAAATTTAGCAGGATTTTGGCTAAGCTTATACAGCAAGCAATAAACATTTTTGTCAATCACTGGGTCTTGAATTGTAATTAGGCTTATAGACATAATTGTGAGAGTTGTATAAATGTATAAATACAATATAAATAGGCCTACAATAATTTAAATCACAAATTTGCATGGTTCATTTTCAAATTTAACGTTAGATGCGCTTCAAATATGACCGCACTGTCCCAGGGTCCAGAAAATGGTTTCATTTCAAAGATTCAATATGACTAACAGGACCGTTGGTGTCATTCGCAATGCACTCCACAACAATAATTATTTGTTTGATAGGCTATTACATGTACCAGGTACCTGACTCATAAGCGTAGGAGACGTGGGCCCAGAGTGGAGGTAAACGCCCCTCCCCAATTTCGGGAAAGTCTGATTGTCGGGCAAGTAGACCCGGAAAAATTAAAAAATGTAAACATTTCTGGCAAAAGTAAAGAGAATTTGGATTTTTTAAAATTAGGGTCGGATGACTAAAAAAAGGTTGTCAGAATTTTAGGGAAAAGTAACGGGAATTTTTCTTAAGATTTCGGCCGTATGACAAAAAAATTTAAAAAGGTCGTCAGAATTTTTTCGGGCAAAAGTTACTCGATGAACACCTGCAGCTGGATAGAAATGGGACTTAATAATACTAACAATGACGATTTCTATGGCGCCGTAACACAGCCATGCCGTTACATGGGCGCCTACAGAACTCTTCCACAACTTTTGCCCTAAAATTCTGACTTACCTCATCTTCAAGTATTTTTTCGTTGACTCCCACGATTCCTGGTTCTCTTGTTTCCGGTGGATTGCCTTCATCCGGTGTGTCGATATCCGGATACGAATCCTGCATCCGGACGGAAGTAGCTGGATCGTCATCACCTGGCCTGTTGTATATGTACATAGTTTGGTATAGTTATCTTATCATCCAAAATGTTAATGTTTCATAGTTAAAGAATCATCCGATTGTGTCTGTATGTTCGATATAGCGCCCATTCAAAGTTACTACTCAGAAGCGCTCTCGACTACAGCGGTGACACTGAATCGGAGTTCACACCGAACGCTGAGCAATTGCGAGCGAAGGACTTGCCCAAGGTTCCTACACGGCGGCTTGAGGTGGATTCTAACCTGCAACCTTTCGGCTGCAGGGGAACGAACATTCCCACTACACCACCTCGCCCCATAGTGGCTACAATAATGAACTCATGGTTCGCGGTTTCTACGACCATTCAGAAGGTAGATGCTTTGAACCATCTGCCCCCTAGCACAGCGATTTTCACATTTGATATTTTTTATCACCAGGCAGAAAAATCGATTTTTTTCACGTAGTGGTCTACTTAGTCTACAGTAACTATCAGAAACGGTCAGATAAAAAAAACCCAAAAATCTGTTGACCCGCCGGTTTCTGTGCGGTTTACCTGATATGGTTGACATATTTTGCAGTATAGGCCTATCTCATTGGACACCTACGAGCTTTCAGCCCATTAATGATGATGATGATAATGATGATGATGACAATGACGACGACGACGACGACGATGATGATGATGATATTTTGAAGGTTGTCTGATCCTTACTTCTTGTGGGGCCTAATTTAGGACGAAAAGAGCTATGATCCTACCAAATAATATTATTGTTTTAACGGAGGTTTACTTTTATTGCTAACATACATACATGTATATTGTTATAATGCTAACATACTTGTGCAAACTGTCTGTATCTTTTTTCTTCATGTGTGGTTTAACACCGATGATGACAATAGCGATGATCAGACCAAGCAAAGCAGCACCGACGATTCCAACGGTTAAACCAATCACGAGACTCTCATCAACGCAACCGCTGCCAACTTCCAAATAATTGTCCATACAACTGAAAAAACAATCAGTTCGTAGTATTACAATAAACAGTGAGTCAGATTTTATATAAAAATCAATTTCGGTTATCCGGCCAATCCCAAAATGAAGTCAGTTCTAACATCCATTTTTTAGTGTCATTGGCTTGAATGCATGAAGTAGGGACTAATATACACTGTGCCCGACAAAAAACACACCAAAAAACTTTTTCAAAAATCTTCTATAAAACTAAGCCAATTGTAATAAAAGTTTGTACGTTGTTTCTCAAATAATTTTGCCACAAAATAGTTTACATTTTACTTACTCACAGAAGTGGTTGCTGTTGGAGGCAGTGATGCAGACTAGGCGTGTTTGGAAACATTTAAACAGAGATTAGTAACTTATAGGACAGCGCCCCAGCACATCGCGCAAAGGACACCATTGCGTTGTTGCGACGTGAAACACCAAGCTTCATTGGACCGGAACTTGGCCAGCAAACTCACCAGACCTCAATCCCGTTGACTACAGAATTTGGGGTCTAATACAGGAACGCGTCTACCAGACAGCAATACGGGACATCAACGAGTTGAAGGAGCGCCTCATCGTTGTGTGGGCACAGTTGAAGCAGAGTGTCATTGACAACGCTATTGAACAGTGGCGGCCAAGGCTGGGAGCCTGCGTTCAAGCGAAGGGACATCACTTCGAACATCTTCTTAAATGAAACATTACTTTTTCTTATTTAACATTAGACTTAGCCTACATGCGTTTCATGACAAAGTTTTTTTGTGTTTTTTTATGGGGCACAGTGTATATTCGCACTTCAGTTGAGAGTGTGGTAGAACTAAGCTGTCACATTAACTACGTAATAGAATACTAATGGTTTGAAACGTTAGGCATTTTCTCGTAAAATAAATATATAAACTATGCTCCTCACAAGAGACAGTAGACAGTTTCTCATCAGTAAATCAGACGAAATTGAATATAGGCTTACACTTAGCCAACAGCCTTACAGGGTATAAAATAGATGACTGGAAGGTAGGAAAGTTTGCTTTGAGCTTACTTAAAACTTCTTTGACATAGGCTAATCTGGATGCTGATGAAGTTAGAGTTAAAACTTGGAAATCATTTTTTAATTAAATGCCTCACCGAGTATATTGTATTGTATTGTATTTAAACATTTATAAAGCGCCTCTAGTAGGGTGAACCGTTCAGAGGCGCTCCCAGTGCGCAAGGCCCAGCGAGAAGAAACAGGTTTTGAGAAGAGACAAAGCAGAGGAGAGACTACCAGACAGAGACTACCAGACAGAAGTGTAGAGCGAACAGAAGGAGAAAGGGCATTCCAAAGAGAAGGACCAATTGAGATAAATGATCGAGACTGAGCCATAACAGTTCTAGACCGAGGAACCAAGAGGTCAAATCTGTTGGATGAACGAAGTGGACGGTGGGAGGAAGCTGAGTGAGGACGAAGTAAAACATTAGTGAGATATTTTGGGGCAAGACCCCGTTGAGCCTTTATGATCAGAGTGAGGATCTTAAATTGTGTGCGAGCACGGAGAGGAAGCCAGTGAAGTTCATGAAACATAAAGGTAGAGATGTGAGAGTACTTGGGAAGGCGGGCAATCAATCTAGCAGCTGAGTTGAGAACCGACTGAATCAGTGAAAGACGAACTTTAGGAAGACCAATGAGGAGAGCATTGCAATAGTCAATAATAATATAATTGGTTGGGTCGGGAGCGCTCTTAGTAGTTACCTCTTGAAGAAGCGCTATAGGGCCCATAAATGCCTAAAATGAATGAATGAGTGAATGAATGAATGAATGAATGAATGAATATCATGTAAGCTTACTGCGTACTATATAATTATCAGTCTGAATTAATAAACAACTACTGCTACTATTTTTTAATCTCTGCGGCTCCTTAACCTCACATTATAAATGAGATTTGAGTTAGCATCTCAGGTGTGTATAGTATACTCACACGCATTTGGTCTTTACAGCCATTTCGCTGTTATCTACGATTGCACAGCGACGACTGTCAATTGGGCAAGTGTAAGAACAGGTGACGTTCTGAACTCCAGCTGCACTGCAACGGTAGCATGGATCACAGATGGAATCGGTGTAAACCTTGCAGACATCATCTCCCAAAGCTGCAACTGCAACAGTAGAGCAGAGATAGAATTAATACGTTGTAGCCCTACTCATCGGCAGCGTTGCCACTCTCAAAAATGAAAGAAAAATCAAGTTGAAGAGGCGAAAAAACCAAGGAAACCCAAGTTCAGCTGTACTGGAGAAAAAACGACTTCTTTTGGGCCAGAAAATTCTGATAACTTTTTAGTCATCCGACCCAAATGTTTATAAAATGTTCACAATTTCCCGTTCGAAAACTCTGACGAACCTTTTTCTTAGTCATTTTGCTCATCTCAAAACAAGAATTTTTAAAGTCAAATTATGCTGTCCCGGATTCTTAGACTTGTTTCAAAATTGTCATTAAATTATAATTTAAATATTTGCAAAAAATGTCGGGGTTTGCGGGGTTTCACAACCCAATTCAGTTCCTATGTGTTATCAACTTTTATTATTTTCGCTGACTTCAGTGGTGTCTTGATCGCATTATTGTTGTGGTCTAAGGGTTACCAAATAAATAAATAAATAAATAAAATAAAATAAATAAAGTAATAAATAAATAAATAGACCTAAATATCTTCTTCGTCCGGTTCTCTGCCCCTAGGCAGGTTCGAATGCAAAATGTTGCCACTCCATCCTCCGTTGTGCCTTATTTTTGAGTTTTTGGTATCCGTCCTCCAGCATCCAGTCTATATAGCATCATCTGTTTCGGTCTTCCTCTTGCTCTTTTCCCCTCCATTTTTCCTTGAACATTATTCTTAGCAAATAATCTTCTCTTAGTGTGTGTGTTCAATCCTCTATCATGCAGAGTCGTCCTTTTTCTGTGGTTGTCCCGGTGGTATGGACTGCCCTCCCACTTGAGCTGCGCCTGTTCCCTAGATCACTCTCTGACACATTCTATAAGCACTTAAAACTGTTCTGTTTGGCCGTGCTGGAGTCGGAAGCGCCTCTGAGTAGTTACCTTGTATAAGTACTTGAATGAATGAATGAATGAATGAATCTATTTTCTTTTCCTTTCTTTTATCGTTCTTATCAGTGTTTTTTCTTCTCCAATTCTTTCTAGCACTTCTTCGTTTGTTCTATAATGTTGCCTAGATAAAACAAATAGGCCTAATAATAAAACATTGTTGGGTCACGAAACAAATAGGCCTAATAATAAAACATTGTTGGGTACTTGGGTGTAGTAATGATAGGTAGGTACTATCCTTCGTCGATATAATTTATTTATTTGTTAGATTTATAAAGCGCCTCTTTAAGGCAGGCTTCCTAAAGTAGCTTTCATAAAATTCATAGCGAAGCAGGTTTAGTCAGGGCGGATCCAGTGGGGGCAATCCGGTGGGAAAAGGTGAGAGAGAAAAATTACAATCATCAGGTGTCGAAATATCTTAGCATTGGAATGGAAATTACGTATATTTTCAAGACATTTCGACGAAATGACTAAAAAATGTTGACTGTTTTATTTTCATCAGTTTTCTTCGGCCAAAGATAAACGAAATGATTTCCGTCTTAAGGACAACAATTCAGACCCTCTTCATAAATTTCTTTATCCCCCCTTGGGTATGGTAGATAGCGTAAGATTATCAGTTCGAACAATCTACTTAGGCCTATAATATATTATTTACTCACATTGTTCAGTCATATCGTGAGTCATGTTTATTGCTTCAAGTGACGACCCATTGATCGAGGCGTTTAACATGTTCTCTGTTACAGGGCCATCAATATATGCCGCGATGGCTGTTTTGTTTTCCATCACCTTTATGCTGTCAAATGAGACGTCGTAATTGGCCTTTATGGAACCTGGACTGAAAGGAAAGACAAGAAAGCAATATAGAATGTACAAACAAGCGTGCACTTAGGCCTTATAATAACGTCACTACAACAAAGAATTAGTTCTTTTGCACGCATAGGCGTAGGAGACGAGGTCCAGAGGGCAAATGCCCCCCCCCAAATTTCGGGCAAGTCTGATTTTTCAGGCAAGCAGACCCGGAGAAATAAAAAAGTTCTTTTATAAATTTACTTTTTAAATTTCCCGGGTCTTCTTGCCCGAGAAGTCAGACTTGCCCGAACAAAAAAAGGTCGTTAGGCCTTTCGGGCAAAAAGTAACGGGAAATTTCAGAAGATTTCGGCCAGATGACTAAAAAAGGTCGTCAGAATTTTCGGGCAAACGTAAAGGAACTTTTTCTTAAGATTTCGGCCGGATGAAAAAATATTTTCGGGCAAAAGTCTCATTTTTGTCCCCCCAACGCTGAAATGTCCCCTAGGCCTATGGTTGCACGGTTCCAGCAACTTAGAAGTCAATTATAACACATTTCCCGCTCGGCGTTCAACGGTCCTTAGAGGCGTAACACAAATGCAATGCTTACCAAAAGATTTTCTCTGAAGGTAGAATATTATAGCATAGGTTCCTTTGAGAACAATTGTAAAAAATGCAGGCTACTTAAAAGGAACAATGCTATTGGAAAATTGCTGTCGAGATCATTTAAGCAACACCTCACAAGAAGCTGTTTATTTTGTTTATTTTTTCTATTTTTTCTATTGGAAAATTGCTGTCGAGTTTAAAAACGGAAACAACATCTCACCTGAAGTAGTTTATTTTGACAGAATTCTCCCTAAATCCTGGACAGCCCCTGAAAGCGTTATTGAGCTGAAACAAAATAGATCATCGTGAGACAAGTGAAACAGTGATCTAGAATCTGTATCCTGTAATTTATAATAATTATTGTCATTGTTATTGACCATTTTATGCATATAGCGCCGCTTGAAACCTACTTAACGTAGAACTTACTCCTTCCCGTGCATGTCTGTAGGCTACTTCGGAAAATGTAGGCTACTTCCTTCAATCCTCCATGTGCCGCTGTGCGTCGCAAGTTCTTCAGCGTCCTCCCAAGATATCTTTAGAAGTCACATTTAATGGTGTCCTGCCAGTTCTTTCCTGGTCTTCCGCTCTTCCTTCTACTTCCAGCATTCCAGGACATCCCATTTTGGCTCTTCGACCCTCATCATCGACCTACATCTTCTCTTTAAGTTTCTAATGATGGTTTCCAAATCGAACTCACCTGTATCCTCTCTTATGATTTTGTTTCTAATCTTGTCCTATCACGACAATAGAGCAATGCCACTTCTGTTGTTGTAATCTTTCAAATCTATTTTGGGGTACCGGAATGATGTTACCCTTTTAATACGATGCTTCTTGCTAGATCAATAGGCCTACTGTTTTAATTTTTTCCAATAGATGTATTTTCAATTATATTTAGTTGTGCATGTGATTTGTTGTACTTGCTTTCTAACTTGTTGCTGAACTCGAATTGCTAGTGGCAGAGAAAATTTCTCTTATTCCTTGCAGCCGGATCTAGTCCTATAGCAGCCGAATCTCTTATCCCTAGCAACCGGACGATTGCGCGCCTCATTGGGAAATCATTAAATAATAATATTATATGGTCACATTTCCCTAGAGGTGCTTCCATGGTTCCCAATTCTCTTGTACTGCAATGTCATCAGTGCCTCGCCCCAATTTACATCCGAGAGCTACGCTGCTTCACGTTGGATATCTAAGGCCGTTGTCCTCTACGCTCTGCCGAAAAGGGAATCCTCTTAGTTCCTTTTGCTCTTACTGCAACCATGAAGAATCGAGCCTTCCCTGTGGCAGGCCCAGTGGTCTGAGTAGTTTTCTTGAAGGGCGCTATATGCAAGTTTCCTAATGAAGGAATGAATGAATGAACGAACGAACGAACGAATGAATGAATGAATTAATTAATTAATGGCTCCACAGGCACCGTTGGTGCAAACTTCAAAAGAAAATATAAATGCATTGTTGACTATGCTTCTGGCTCAAAGGTTAATAGAATTAGCCTAGGTGAAACAAAACTGTGCAAAGCCTACCTCTCTTAAAAACTCCTGTGCAAGAAGTTTGTAGTTTTGACTCTTAGAGTCATTCAGGCTGTCGTTCCAATCTTGTACTACGCGCACTACGAACTTCATGATGACATCCACCGCATTATCTGAGTGGCGAAAAACAAGACAACAGATAGGGGGCCTATTTAAACAGATCTCAATGAAAAAGGTGACTGGTTGATTTCTGTTTTCTATCCATATCAGCAAAGAAAACGAAGAAGCTTAAGAAAGAAGAAGAAGAAGAAGAGGACGAGAAGAAGGAGAAGGAGGAAGAGGACGATGAGGAAGAAAAAAGAAGAAAAAAGAATTTGAAGAAGAATGAGGAGTGTAGGAGGAATAGGATAAACACAAGAAAAGAAAGATGCTGAAAAGAAGAAGAATGAGGAAGATAGGGAGGAGAAGAGGAGGAAGAGGTGGAGGTGGTGGAGAAGAATAAGAACAAGAAGAAGAAAAAGGGGGGAAAGGAAAAGAAGAAGATGAAGAAAGAAGAAGAAGTGCGGGTGGAGGTAAAACAAAACAAGGTCAAGACAAGCAGCAACCCATTAAGTTATGAAGCGTTAGCGACTTCATTTTCTTTGCATCGGCATATGAGAGCTGGTGACCATTCCTCTCCCTCACCGTCTCATCTTCCGTCTGACAGTGTACGGTCAGTGTGCTGAAAGTTGGGCAGAGGTTGCAGGTGAAGCAGACATTTTGTTTCAAATGTTTGCTCTGCAAGGGATTTGAACTTCGTCCTCTCAATAGGGTCTAGCACACTGGCCACTTAAGCGCAGAAATCTTCAATTGCACGAGTTTTCACGAATTGAACGAGTGAACAGAAATGAGGGTGTTAGTATCAAGTATATCCTTAAAGATTTTTGTAAGCCCATTGTAAAAATGAATTGAATTGAAGCGGCGCTGGTTCATGAATTCGAATTTATTCATGAATTCATTCACTACGAGGATTGATTATTATAGAGCCCCTTCAGATGCACCTTCGATCACAGCGCGGCTAAAGAGGACAGTTTTGAGATGCGAATGGAAAGACTTAGAGTGGACCCTAGGGCACAAGCTCAATACCAAAGGTGGCCGGTTGTAAAGCGAGGGTCAACCACCGAAAAGGCACGATTCTGCTTGGTAGCCGTGCAGTGTGCAGGCATAAGCTACGATGAGAATACCAAAGCGATGAATCTGTAGGTCTAGCAAGATATCCGCTGCTCTAGAGGATCCGGTTCCCGGACAATTCGGCGCCGGACAATTCGGACCGGACAATTCGGACCGGACAATTCTTTGCAGCCCAAATTCGTGATGGGACTTCTCCATCACCAAAAATGTATAGGCCTACTGTCGAAACTAATATTAATCTGACACCTCACTATATATCGGGTGTAAAAACCCATGGGCCTATAGGTATGAAACTTACATTGATCTAAATGAGACGCCTATAAGTTGATAATTTGCTGCATTTAGCTACTAATTTCAGTGTCTTATTTCTGTTATTGGATAAATTTTAGAAGATCAGACAATATTTGCTTGGTGCCATATAATTTTATTTCATACCATTGATAAACAAAAGTTTCATAGCCGTAAGAGCAATATTTTTACATGCACTCCGAATTGTCCGGTTCCGAATTGTTCGGACACCAGAGGATCCTTCACTGGTTCATCCACGGCCCAATTTGGCGTGCTTAGCGCCTCAGGTATTTGGAATTCACAATAGTGATTACAAAAGCCATTGACAAAGTTGATCGAATTGGTATTTTATAATTACTGTTAAACTAGGCCTACAATATACGATTCTGCAGACTATTGATTTAGGCCTTTACCTGTCCGTGACTACGAGATTTAACTGAAAATATCCACTCACTTAATTTCGGTGGCTTTGTTGGGCTTATGGGTGCGATTGTTGTCGATCCTAAAAGACATTCGTAAAAAGTTAATATTAGCACAGGTAAAATGAGCGCAAGGTAGCTACCAAAGATGATATCATGTAAAATGCGACAATTTCATAATAGGCCCTAATTATGAGACGATGAAGTAAATAAATGATTGGTGAAATTAGCGGAACTATGAAAAATTACAAGAAATAGAGGAATAAAGTAATAATGACAGATAGCCTATATTGCCCTATAATGATATAAGCCTAGTTTACTAGGTTCCATAAGAAAAATAATGTGACAAAGTCAAAATGGCACGGGCAAACTGTCATGAAATGCCACCGGATAGGCCCCTATAGCCTACTATCACGGACAAGATTTCATATTCATAAGTATAAAGAGTAAATAGGCTTAATGTGCTGAATGTAACAATAATTGACAATTTCAAAATAAAAAACCTGAATTTTACCATCGAAAAGAAACATTTAAAGAGTTCTTAATATCAATGGTGCATTAACACTGTATTTTATCTCAATAGTGTAGGCCCTATTTTACGACACCATAAGGACTTGGAACAAGCTTAAGGCCTATTCGGCAATAAACCTTTAGTTGAACTAAGTAGTTAACAAGTCCGATTATGCTTTCTTCCTTGTTTTTACCTTCGAATTTTTCTACATTAACTTTTAGTAGATTTTAAGATGATCAATATATTATTAGGCCCAGGGCCTACTATCCCCCCCTGTAAGGTGGAAGCAATCCCCTCCTGGCAGAAATTTTCCCCTATATTGCAAGCGCCGAAGGCGCGAAATTGCGAGTGCCGAAGGCACGAAGCCCATAGCGACTAGGGGGTCTGGGGGAGCGTTGTAAGGTCCTCCAGCGGGGTCTGGGGCGGAGCCCCAGAAAAAAACGCATTTTTAGCTTTTGGCGTCGACTAGAGCACACGTTTTAGGCTCTTGTTTGCTAGCTGTTTATGAACGATAAAGTCATGAAAATTTCACTTTTTTGGATTTGCACCCTGTAATTGTACCTTTTAAGCTGTCATCTTCACAAAATTGCTCATGAATTTAATGCTCAGAAACATGACTTAGGATGTCATAAAATGTCTCCTCCCCATTATTTAATTTGTTTAATTTGCACAATATAATGGCAACATTCTAAAATTTCTCATTATGGGCTAACACTAGTAATGTATATATAGCTACTGTAGTTCTGTGAAGTTTAGAAGGGCCCAGCTTTCAGCAAAATATCAACTTCTTTTGGTGTATCAAGTTGAGCACTATCAGTTGTACAATGCTTAGCAACATCCATTTTGAGATCCAGATAAATCCGATGGACATTTCCCCGCACCATTCGCCGTAATTTCCTCTCTGGATTCCACCAGAACGTTTCAATATAGGACAATCCCCCCCCCCCGAACATTTTTCTCAAATGTAGGCTACCCAAGTGTAAGCAATTTGCATTTGTGCAGACTATAGTGCTTTAATGTTTGAGGGTGGACTATAAAAACCATGTGGACTACTTTACTTGATTTTGAACTTCAATTATTGTTGAGCAACCAAGCTTTTAGTGTTTGATTAATGTTTACTTAAACGGACTAAAACCATAGGCGTACGGGAGATTTCAGCAGTGGGGGGTCAAAGATTTTACTTCTGCCCGAAATATAAATCTCGTGGTGGGAAATAATATTTTTCCCAGACAAAAAAGTTGAAATATGTAGTGAAAAATACAATTTTTTCGTATTTTGGGGGTCTGCTTTCCCGAAAAAACAGACTTGCCCGAAATTTGGGGGGCAAATGCCCCTCTGGACCCCCGCATCGTACGCCTATGACTAAAACCTTTTACTATAAACAAAAATACTAATTTACTGTTGCTTATTTGTCTCATATCACTAAAATTCATTCTTAAAATATCGTTCATTTTATTTGAGACCTATAGTATAAAACCAATGCAGTGTCAGTAGATATAAAATATACCTTACCTTTTTAAAACAATTAACGTAATTAATTATGAGTTGTGAGAGCGTGCCATATTATAGGTGCAGAGACAAATTTAACTGACTGTAAGACAAAGGTCATACTAAAATGAAGATCTACCCTTGAGATGGTTGGATGAACGTTCAAGGGTAATTTACCGTGGGTGTGGGGGGAGGAGGGGTGGTACAAAGGGGAGATGCCGAGAGATACATGTATGTCCAGAAGGAAATCTCTTATGCCCATGTATCATTAGAGGGGATTTCCCTCTGGCACAGGTTGGATCAGACTACTTACTCCCCCCACGTGGCAAGCCAGGATGGGTGCGAAAGTGATGGAAGTGCAGGGACAAATTTAAGTGAGTGTTAAGAAAAAGTCAAATTAAATGAAGATTTATCCTGTGTTATGACGGGGGGGGGATTGTTCAGAGAATTTACCATGAAGAAGTCCATGGAAGATGCTGGGGAATACCGAGGGAACATGTTCAGGAGAAAATCTTCTATACTCAACTTTATCATTAGGGGGGGGGGACTTCCCCCCTGGCCCAAATTGGAAGCAGTCTGCTTCCATCCCCCCCATGGCGTAGTAGGCCCTGAATTTAGGCCTATAATTATCAAAAAGCACTTTCTTACTCTTTTATAGCCTAGGCTACTTATGAACAGGGATGTCATTTTAGTTTTTTTTCCAAGGGTGCGTTAAAAATGTCTGTTGTCGTGGCTAGCAGAGATTTTCGCTCTGCCTCTAGTCTAGGCCCTCTATACTAGCGAGAAGCTTATGTTGTGCTTTCTCAGCTGTGGGTCCATCTATCTGGAATAGTCTTCCGTTGGAGATGCGTCTGTTATCAGTGTTTGACAGGCTCTTAAAAACATTTTTTAAAATCGTGGTTGGACTGGGAGCACTTCTGAGTGGATTTCTTGAAATGTGCTACATAAATTATTGAAATTAATGAACGAATAAATAGGCTACTGGCATTGCTAAAGTCTTTTGATGTCCGCCTTACCAGTGAGCGATAATAAGAGATTTGTCTAATGCCGTTTAATTACGAGAATTTCGGTTATTTTCTATAATGGCTCGGTAGCAAGTAAACATTATGGCCACCGCAGATAGGTGCAGAATTAGAGCGGCCGGACATACGGCGATCGATAGTCCAATATTTCCGCGACCTACGGCGAACTATATCCCAATGTTTTCGCGAAGGTACCGTTAATCACTTGTTAAATGGTGCAAACCGCGAGATCTCGCGGGATCTCGTATCTGGCGGCCAAGTGTTAAGGTGAATCGAGTTTGTTGTGTTATTTAGCTTATTTAAGCGTATTTATATTTATGAAAATACACCTTCTCATGGTGTTTGTGTTTACTTTCGCGAAAACATTGGCCTATTATAGTTCGCCGTAGGTCGCGAAAATATTGGGCTATCGATCGCCGTATGTCCGGCCGCTCTAATTCTGCACCTATCTGCGGCGGCCATAATGTTTACTTGCTACCGAGCCATTATAGAAAATAACCAGAATGTCTTTTATTTTCTCTTCTCATGGCAACTGCCTGTAGGCCCTACCGTATTTTGAGCGCTAAAAGAGTAGGCCTACCGCAAACTCTGCTTGCAAACCATTTTTCAATTTAATATTAAATTCTTCTTCTGTTTTAATTTAGTGCCTAATCTAAAACGCCAGGGTCGAAAGAAGGACACAGTCTGCGTAGCTGGGACGTCTCTGCACTCAAACGTGAGGTGTTTGCAGTGAACATAAAAAATTATACTGATAAATTATAACTTAGCCCCTAGTTATGACATTTTGTCCGTGTCGTTTTGCATGGCGACATCTTGCCATTATGACATGACATTTTACCCACGGTGCTATTTTGGGTAAACACGCACACTGCGTGCCCGTACTCCAAACAATATGGCTGCAACGAATGCAATAAAATTAGAGCGCGACCTATCGACGACATCGCAACATGCATCCAAACATGCAAAGCGTGAGGGTCGGTTATCGCTCAGGTTAGGCGTCGGGAGTTTCGGTTAGGGTTAGTTTTAGGGTTAGTGCAGTCATTCTGCTGAAATTGAAGTTGAATTGATGAACAATGTCGTTGATAGGTCGCGCTCTAATTTTACTGCAATCTTTGGCAGCCATATTGTTTGGACTACGGGCACGCAGTGTGCGTGTTTACTCTATTTTGTGCATTTAAGACTGACTACATTAGCTACAAATGCTAGACACAACAATTGATCCAACAATTGATCATCCGTCGCACGAAAAAGACAGAAGAAATCTGTTGTAACTCTGCATTTTGGACTTCTTTCATGGCGATTTGGCAAGAAACGCATCACAACGAGGTGATAATTATTATTATTATTATAAGGAGGTCATATTATAAATGATGAGCTTATTTCACAAAGTGAGCTTATTTTGTGATGTAGCCTATTTTAATGACCATAATTATTATAACTATCAGAGTCCATGCTATAATAATGAACACTGACAATAATTATTCTATGGCGAATGTAGCAAACCGAGAAACATATGGAGCCAGAATAGAGCAGGCGCCAGAAGTGAAAGTGGTATTTCAGCAGGAAAGACTAGACTAGTAGACTCAAGGCAGCAGTGCCAGAAGGTGGAACAATGTTTACAGCAGGGTTAAGGTCAAATTAACCTTTTGAAAATGATGGGGTACCTCACTACTCATTGGTGCAGTACAGGAGTGTGGGAAGAAGAGAAAAAGGCTGATGAATATCATGAGATTATCTTACTGATTTGTGTCGTAGCTGCGGTTGTAATCGTCGTCGCCGCAGTTGTCCTCGGCGAAGATGTCGTCACTGCGGCTGTTGTTAAAGTTGTCAATAGTTCAGTAGTTGCAAGTGTCGATGAAGCAGTAGTCTCGGACGAAGATGTTGTTACTGCAGCAGTGGAGAAAGTTGACAGTAATTTAGTAGTTGTTATTTCTGATTCGCTGCTTGGGAAGTTAGAAGAACTCATGATACTCGACGCCGGCTGGCTTGCAGCTCCACTAACTGACGATGTATTGAATGTTGAGCTCTGAGTCGTTCCAGCAGTTACCGACACACTTAAAGATGGACCATGTGTGATTCCAGCAGTTGACAATTCACTTAATGTCGAACTTTGTGTGGTTCCCTCAGTCGTTGACTCACCTAATGTCGAACTTTGTGTGGTTCCCTCAGTCGTTGACTCACCTAATGTCGAACTTTGTGTGGTTCCCTCAGTCGTTGACTCACTTAATGTCGAACTTTGTGTGGTTCCCTCGGTCGTTGACTCACTTAATGTCGAACTTTGTGTTGTTCCCGCGGTCGTTAACTCACTTAATGTCGAACTTTGTGTGGTTCCCGCGGTCGTTGACTCACCTAATGTCGAACTTTGTGTGGTTCCCTCAGTCGTTGACTCACCTAATGTCGAACTTTGTGTGGTTCCCTTGGTCGTTGACTCACCTAATGTCGAACTTTGTGTGGTTCCCTCGGTCGTTGACTCACTTAATGTCGAACTTTGTGTGGTTCCCTCGGTCGTTGACTCACTTAATGTCGAACTTTGTGTTGTTCCCTCGGTCGTTAACTCACTTAATGTTGAACTTTGTGTTGTTCCCTCGGTCGTTAACTCACTTAATGTTGAACTTTGTGTGGTTCCCTCGGTCGTTGACTCACTTAATGTCGAACTTTGTGTGGTTCCCTCGGTCGTTGACTCACTTGATGTTGAACTTTGTGTGGTTCCCTCGGTCGTTGACTCACTTAATGTCGAACTTTGTGTGGTTCCCGCGGTCGTTGACTCACCTAATGTCGAACTTTGTGAGGTTCCCTCGGTCGTTGACTCACCTAATGTCGAACTTTGTGTGGTTCCCGCGGTCGTTGATTCACTTAGTGTCGAATTTTGTGTGGTTCCCGCGGTCGTTGATTCACTTAGTGTCGAACTTTGTGTGGTTCCCTCGGTCGTTGACTCACTTAATGTCGAAATTTGTGTGGTTCCCTCGGTCGTTGACTCACTTAATGTCGAACTTTGTGTGGTTCCCTCAGTCGTTGACTCACTTAATGTCGAACTTTGTGTGGTTCCCTCGGTCGTTGACTCACCTAATGTCGAACTTTGTGTGGTTCCCGTGGTCGTTGATTCACTTAGTGTCGAACTTTGTGTGGTTCCCTCGGTCGTTGACTCACTTAATGTCGAACTTTGTGTGGTTCCCTCAGTCGTTGACTCACCTAATGTTGAACTTTGTGTGGTTCCCTCGGTCGTTGACTCACTTGATGTCGAACTTTGTGTGGTTCCCTCGGTCGTTGACTCACTTAATGGCGAACTTTGTGTGGTTCCCTCAGTCGTTGACCCACTTAATGTTGAACTTTGTGTGGTTCCCTCGGTCGTTGACTCACTTAATGTCGAACTTTGTGTGGTTTCCGCGGTCGTTGACTCACCTAATGTCGAACTTTGTGTGGTTCCCTCGGTTGTTGACTCACTTAATGTTGAACTTTGTGTTGTTCCCTCGGTCGTTAACTCACTTAAGGTTGAACTTTTTGTGGTTCTCGCGGTCGTTGACTCTCCTGATGTCGAACTTTGTGTGGTTCCCGCGGTCGTTGACTCACTTGATGTTGAACTTTGTGTGGTTCTTTCGGTCGTTGACTCACCTAATGTCGAACTTTGTGTGGTTCCCTCGGTCGTTGACTCACTTAATGTCGAACTTTGTGTGGTTCCCTCGGTCGTTGACTCACTTAACGTCGAACTTTGTGTGGTTCCCTCAGTCGTTGACTCACCTAATGTCGAACTTTGTGTGGTTCCCGCGGTCGTTGACTCACTTAACGTCGAACTTTGTGTGGTTCCCTCGGTCGTTGACTCACCTAATGTCGAAATTTGTGTGGTTCCCGAGGTCGTTGACTCACTTAATGTCGAACTTTGTGTGGTTCCCTCGGTCGTTGACTCACCTAATGTCGAAGTTTGTGTGGTTCCCTCGGTCGTTGACTCACTTAACGTCGAACTTTGTGTGGTTCCCGCGGTCGTTGACTCGCCTAATGTCGAACTTTGTGTGGTTCCCTTGGTCGTTAACTCACTGAATGTTGAACTTTGTGTGGTTCCCGCGGTCGTTGACTCTCCTGATGTCGAACTTTGTGTGGTTCCTTCAGTCGTTGACTCACTTAATGTCGAACTTTGTGTGGTTCCCTCGGTCGTTGACTCACCTAATGTCGAACTTTGTGTGGTTCCCGCGGTCGTTGACTCACCTAATGTCGAACTTTGTGTGGTTCCCTCAGTCGTTGACTCACTTAATGTCGAACTTTGTGTGGTTCCCTCGGTCGTTGACTCACCTAATGTCGAACTTTGTGTGGTTCTCTCAGTCGTTGACTCACTTAATGTTGAACTTTGTGTGGTTCCCTCAGTCGTTGACTCACTTAATGTTGAACTTTGTGTGGTTCCCCCAGTCGTTGACTCACTTAACGTCGAACTTTGTGTGGTTCCCGCGGTCGTTGACTCAGTTGATGTTGAACTTTGTGTGGTTCCCTCGGTCGTTGACTCACTTAACGTCGAACTTTGTGTGGTTCCCTCAGTCGTTGACTCACCTAATGTTGAACTTTGTGTTGTTCCCTCGGTCGTTGACTCTCCTGATGTCGAACTTTGTGTTGTTCCCGCGGTCGTTGACTCAGTTGATGTTGAACTTTGTGTGGTTCCCGCGGTCGTTGACTCTCCTGATGTCGAACTTTGTGTGGTTCCCGCGGTCGTTGACTCACTTGATGTTGAACTTTGTGTGGTTCCCGCGGTTGTTGACTCTCCTGATGTCGAACTTTGTGTTGTTCCCGCGGTCGTTGACTCTCCTGATGTCGAACTTTGTGTTGTTCCCGCGGTCGTTGACTCACCTAATGTCGAACTTTGTGTGGTTCCCTCGGTCGTTGACTCACTTAATGTCGAACTTTGTGTGATTCCCTCGGTCGTTGACTCACTTAACGTCGAACTTTGTGTGGTTCCCTCAGTCGTTGACTCACTTAATGTCGAACTTTGTGTGGTTCCCTCGGTCGTTGACTCACCTAATGTCGAACTTTGTGTGGTTCCCTCGGTCGTTGACTCACTTAATGTCGAACTTTGTGTGGTTCCCTCGGTCGTTGACTCACTTAACGTCGAACTTTGTGTGGTTCCCTCAGTCGTTGACTCGCCTAATGTCGAAGTTTGTGTGGTTCCCTCGGTCGTTGACTCACTTATTTTCGATATCCCTTCTATGGAAGAAGATGAAGGTGGAAGAGTTTCTCCTTTTGTTGTTTCAGAAGTTGTCAACGATTCAATCGTGGCAGTTCCAGGTGTAAGTGTATCTCCTTGTGTCGTTTCAGAAATTGTCAACGATTCAATCGTGGCAGTTCCAGGTGGTAGTGTTTCTCTTTGTGTCACTACAGACGTAGTAAAAGATTCAATCGTGGCAGTTCCAGGTGGTAGTGTTTCTCCTTGTGTCACTACGGACGTCGTCAAAGATTCAATCGTGGCAGTTGCAGGTGGAAGTGTTTCTCCTTGTGTCGTTTCAGAAGTTGTCAACGATTCAACCGTGGCAGTTCCAGGTGGAAGTTTTTCTCCTTGTGTCGTTTCGGAAGTTGTCAATGATTCAATCGTGGCAGTTCCAGGTGGAAGTGTTTCTCCTTGTGTCGTTTCAGATGTCGTCAGAGATTCTATCGTGGCAGTTCCAGGTGGAAGTGTTTCTCCTTGTGTCGTTTCAGAAGTTGTCAACGATTCAATCGTGGCAGTTCCAGGTGGAAGTGTTTCTCCTTGTGTCGTTTCAGAAGTTGTCAACGATTCAACCGTGGCAGTTCCAGGTGGAAGTGTTTCTCCTTGTGTCGTTTCAGAAGTTGTCAACGATTCAACCGTGGCAGTTCCAGGTGGAAGTGTTTCTCCTTGTGTCGTTTCGGAAGTTGTCAATGATTCAATCGTGGCAGTTCCAGGTGGAAGTGTTTCTCCTTGTGTCGTTTCAGAAGTTGTCAACGATTCAACCGTGGCAGTTCCAGGTGGAAGTGTTTCTCCTTGTGTCGTTTCGGAAGTTGTCAATGATTCAATCGTTGCAGTTCCAGGTGGAAGTGTTTCTCCTTGTGTCGTTTCAGATGTCGTCAGAGATTCTATCGTGGCAGTTCCAGGTGGAAGTGTTTCTCCTTGTGTCGTTTCAGAAGTTGTCAACGATTCAATCGTGGCAGTTCCAGGTGGCAGTGTTTCTCCTTGTGTCGTTTCAGAAGTTGTCAACGATTCAACCGTGGCAGTTCCAGGTGGAAGTGTTTCTCCTTGTGTCGTTTCAGAAGTTGTCAACGATTCAACCGTGGCAGTTCCAGGTGGAAGTGTTTCTCCTTGTGTCGTTTCGGAAGTTGTCAATGATTCAATCGTGGCAGTTCCAGGTGTAAGCGTTTCGCCTTGTGTCGTTTCAGACGTCGTCAACGATTCAATTGTGGCAGTTCCAGGTGGAAGTGTTTCTCCTTGTGTCACTTGAGACGTTGATTCGATTGCAGTTGTCTGTTCTTCTGCCTGTGTTGTGATATCATTTGTAACCAATTCGGTTGATTCGATTGCAGTTGTCTGTTCTTCTGCCTGTGTTGTGATATCATTTGTAACCAAGTCGGTTGATTCGATTGCCGTTGTCTGTTCTTCTGCCTGTGTTGTGATATCATTTGTAACCAAGTCGGTTGATTCGATTGCAGTTGTCTGTTCTTCTGCCTGTGTTGTGATATCATTTGTAACCAAGTCGGTTGATTCGATTGCAGTTGTCTGTTCTTCTGCCTGTGTGGTGATAATATTTGTAACCAAGTCGGTTGATTCAATTGCAGTTGTCTGTTCTTCTGCCTGTGTTGTGATATCATTTGTAACCAAGTCGGTTGATTCAATTGCAGTTGTCTGTTCTTCTGCCTGTGTTGTGATATCATTTGTAACCAAGTCGGTTGATTCGATTGCAGTTGTCTGTTCTTCTGCCTGTGTTGTGATATCATTTGTAACCAAGTCGGTTGATTCGATTGGAGTTGTCTGTTCTTCTGCCTGTGTTGTGATATCATTTGTAACCAAGTCGGTTGATTCAATATCAGTTGTCTGTTCTTCTGCCTGTGTTGTGATATCATTTGTAACCAAGTCGGTTGATTCAATTGCAGTTGTCTGTTCTTCTGCCTGTGTTGTGATATCATTTGTAACCAAGTCGGTTGATTCGATTGCAGTTGTCTGTAATTCTGCCTGTGTTGTGATATCATTTGTAACCAAGTCGGTTGATTCGATTGCAGTTGTCTGTTCTTCTGCCTGTGTTGTGATATCATTTTTAACCAAGTCGGTTGATTCGATTGCAGTTGTCTGTTCTTCTGCCTGTGTTGTGATATCATTTGTAACCAAGTCGGTTGATTCGATTGCAGTTGTCTGTTCTTCTGCCTGTGTTGTTATAATATTTGTAACCAAGTCGGTTGATTCCATTGCAGTTGTCTGTTCTTCTGCCTGTGTTGTGATATCATTTGTAACCAAGTCGGTTGATTCAATTGCAGTTGTCTGTTCTTCTGCCTGTGTTGTGATATCATTTGTAACCAAGTCGGTTGATTCGATTGCAGTTGTCTGTTCTTCTGCCTGTGTTGTGATAATATTTGTTACCAAGTCGGTTGATTCGATTGCAGTTGTCTGTTCTTCTGCCTGTGTTGTGATATCATTTGTAACCAAGTCGGTTGATTCAATTGCAGTTGTCTGTTCTTCTGCCTGTGTTGTGATATCATTTGTAACCAAGTCGGTTGATTCAATTGCAGTTGTCTGTTCTTCTGCCTGTGTTGTGATATCATCTGTAACCAAGTCGGTTGATTCGATTGCAGTTGTCTGTTCTTCTGCCTGTGTTGTGATAATATTTGTAACCAAGTCGGTTGATTCAATTGCAGTTGTCTGTTCTTCTGCCTGTGTTGTGATATCATTTGTAACCAAGTCGGTTGATTCGATTGCAGTTGTCTGTTCTTCTGCCTGTGTTGTGATATCATTTGTAACCAAGTCGGTTGATTCGATTGCAGTTGTCTGTTCTTCTGCCTGTGTTGTGATATCATTTGTAACCAAGTCGGTTGATTCGATTGCAGTTGTCTGTTCTTCTGCCTGTGTTGTTATATTATTTGTAACCAAGTCGGTTGATTCAATTGCAGTTGTCTGTTCTTCTGCCTGTGTTGTGATATCATTTGTAACCAAGTCGGTTGATTCAATTGCAGTTGTCTGTTCTTCTGCCTGTGTTGTAATATCATTTGTAACCAAGTCGGTTGATTCGATTGCAGTTGTCTGTTCTTCTGCCTGTGTTGTGATAATATTTGTAACCAAGTCGGTTGATTCGATTGCAGTTGTCTGTTCTGCCTGTGTTGTGATATCATTTGTAACCAAGTCGGTTGATTCGATTGCAGTTGTCTGTTCTTCTGCCTGTGTTGTGATATCATTTGTAACCAAGTCGGTTGATTCGATTGCAGTTGTCTGTTCTTCTGCCTGTGTTGTGATATCATTTGTAACCAAGTCGGTTGATTCAATATCAGTTGTCTGTTCTTCTGCCTGTGTTGTGACATCATTTGTAACCAAGTCGGTTGATTCGATTGCAGTTGTCTGTTCTTCTGCCTGTGTTGTGATATCATTTGTAACCAAGTCGGTTGATTCGATTGCAGTTGTCTGTTCTTCTGCCTGTGTTGTGATATCATTTGTAACCAAGTCGGTTGATTCGATTGCAGTTGTCTGTTCTTCTGCCTGTGTTGTGATATCATTTGTAACCAAGTCGGTTGATTCAATTGCAGTTGTCTGTTCTTCTGCCTGTGTTGTGATAATATTTGTAACCAAGTCGGTTGATTCAATTGCAGTTGTCTGTTCTTCTGCCTGTGTTGTGATATCTTTTGTAACCAAGTCGGTTGATTCGATTGCAGTTGTCTGTTCTTCTGCCTGTGTTGTGATATCATTTGTAACCAAGTCGGTTGATTCAATTGCAGTTGTCTGTTCTTCTGCCTGTGTTGTGATATCATTTGTAACCAAGTCGGTTGATTCGATTGCAGTTGTCTGTTCTTCTGCCTGTGTTGTGATATCATTTGTAACCAAGTCGGTTGATTCGATTGCAGTTGTCTGTTCTTCTGCCTGTGTTGTTATATCATTTGTAACGAAGTCGGTTGATTCAATTGCAGTTGTCTGTTCTTCTGCCTGTGTTGTGATAATATTTGTAACCAAGTCGGTTGATTCAATTGCAGTTGTCTGTTCTTCTGCCTGTGTTGTGATATCATTTGTAACCAAGTCGGTTGATTCGATTGCAGTTGTCTGTTCTTCTGCCTGTGTTGTGATATCATTTGTAACCAAGTCGGTTGATTCGATTGCAGTTGTCTGTTCTTCTGCCTGTGTTGTTATAATATTTGTAACCAAGTCGGTTGATTCAATTGCAGTTGTCTGTTCTTCTGCCTGTGTTGTGATATCATTTGTAACCAAGTCGGTTGATTCGATTACAGTTGTCTGTTCTTCTGCCTGTGTTGTGATATCATTTGTAACCAAGTCGGTTGATTCGATTGCAGTTGTCTGTTCTTCTGCCTGTGTTGTGATATCATTTGTAACCAAGTCGGTTGATTCGATTGCAGTTGTCTGTTCTTCTGTTTGTGTTGTTATATTATTTGTAACCAAGTCGGTTGATTCAATTGCAGTTGTCTGTTCTTCTGCCTGTGTTGTGATATCATTTGTAACCAAGTCGGTTGATTCAATTGCAGTTGTCTGTTCTTCTGCCTGTGTTGTAATATCATTTGTAACCAAGTCGGTTGATTCGATTGCAGTTGTCTGTTCTTCTGCCTGTGTTGTGATAATATTTGTAACCAAGTCGGTTGATTCGATTGCAGTTGTCTGTTCTGCCTGTGTTGTGATATCATTTGTAACCAAGTCGGTTGATTCGATTGCAGTTGTCTGTTCTTCTGCCTGTGTTGTGATATCATTTGTAACGAAGTCGGTTGATTCGATTGCAGTTGTCTGTTCTTCTGCCTGTGTTGTGATATCATTTGTAACCAAGTCGGTTGATTCAATATCAGTTGTCTGTTCTTCTGCCTGTGTTGTGATATCATTTGTAACCAAGTCGGTTGATTCGATTGCAGTTGTCTGTTCTTCTGCCTGTGTTGTGATATCATTTGTAACCAAGTCGGTTGATTCGATTGCAGTTGTCTGTTCTTCTGCCTGTGTTGTGATATCATTTGTAACCAAGTCGGTTGATTCGATTGCAGTTGTCTGTTCTTCTGCCTGTGTTGTGATATCATTTGTAACCAAGTCGGTTGATTCAATTGCAGTTGTCTGTTCTTCTGCCTGTGTTGTGATAATATTTGTAACCAAGTCGGTTGATTCAATTGCAGTTGTCTGTTCTTCTGCCTGTGTTGTGATATCTTTTGTAACCAAGTCGGTTGATTCGATTGCAGTTGTCTGTTCTTCTGCCTGTGTTGTGATATCATTTGTAACCAAGTCGGTTGATTCAATTGCAGTTGTCTGTTCTTCTGCCTGTGTTGTTATATCATTTGTAACGAAGTCGGTTGATTCATTTGCAGTTGTCTCTTCTTCTGCCTGTGTTGTGATAATATTTGTAACCAAGTCGGTTGATTCAATTGCAGTTGTCTGTTCTTCTGCCTGTGTTGTGATATCATTTGTAACCAAGTCGGTTGATTCGATTGCAGTTGTCTGTTCTTCTGCCTGTGTTGTGATATCATTTGTAACCAAGTCGGTTGATTCGATTGCAGTTGTCTGTTCTTCTGCCTGTGTTGTTATAATATTTGTAACCAAGTCGGTTGATTCAATTGCAGTTGTCTGTTCTTCTGCCTGTGTTGTGATATCATTTGTAACCAAGTCGGTTGATTCGATTACAGTTGTCTGTTCTTCTGCCTGTGTTGTGATATCATTTGTAACCAAGTCGGTTGATTCGATTGCAGTTGTCTGTTCTTCTGCCTGTGTTGTTATAGTATTTGTAACCAAGTCGGTTGATTCAATTGCAGTTGTCTGTTCTTCTGCCTGTGTTGTGATAATATTTGTAACCAAGTCGGTTGATTCGATTACAGTTGTCTGTTCTTCTGCCTGTGTTGTGATATCATTTGTAACCAAGTCGGTTGATTCAATATCAGTTGTCTGTTCTTCTGCCTGTGTTGTGATATCATTTGTAACCAAGTCGGTTGATTCAATTGCAGTTGTCTGTTCTTCTGCCTGTGTTGTGATATCATTTGTAACCAAGTCGGTTGATTCGATTGCAGTTGTCTGTTCTTCTGCCTGTGTTGTGATATCATTTGTAACCAAGTCGGTTGATTCAATTGCAGTTGTCTGTTCTTCTGCCTGTGTTGTGATATCATTTGTAACCAAGTCGGTTGATTCGATTGCAGTTGTCTGTTCTTCTGCCTGTGTTGTGATATCATTTGTAACCAAGTCGGTTGATTCGATTGCAGTTGTCTGTTCTTCTGCCTGTGTTGTGATATCATTTGTAACCAAGTCGGTTGATTCAATTGCAGTTGTCTGTTCTTCTGCCTGTGTTGTGATAATATTTGTAACCAAGTCGGTTGATTCGATTGCAGTTGTCTGTTCTTCTGCCTGTGTTGTGATATCATTTGTAACCAAGTCGGTTGATTCGATTGCAGTTGTCTGTTCTTCTGCCTGTGTTGTGATATCATTTGTAACCAAGTCGGTTGATTCGATTGCAGTTGTCTGTTCTTCTGCCTGTGTTGTGATATCATTTGTAACCAAGTCGGTTGATTCAATATCAGTTGCCTGTTCTTCTGCCTGTGTTGTGATATCATTTGTAACCAAGTCGGTTGATTCGATTGCAGTTGTCTGTTCTTCTGCCTGTGTTGTGATATCATTTGTAACCAAGTCGGTTGATTCGATTGCAGTTGTCTGTTCTTCTGCCTGTGTTGTGATATCGTTTGTAACCAAGTCGGTTGATTGAATTCCGGTTGTCTGTTCTTCTGCCTGTGTTGTGATATCTTTTGTAACCAAGTCGGTTGATTCGATTGCAGTTGTCTGTTCTTCTGCCTGTGTTGTTATAATATTTGTAACTAAGTCGGTTGATTCGATTGCAGTTGTCTGTTCTTCTGCCTGTGTTGTGATATCATTTGTAACCAAGTCGGTTGATTCAATTGCAGTTGTCTGTTCTTCTGCCTGTGTTGTGATAATATTTGAAACCAAGTCGGTTGATTCGATTGCAGTTGTCTGTTCTTCTGCCTGTGTTGTGATATCATTTGTAACCAAGTCGGTTGATTCGATTACAGTTGTCTGTTCTTCTGCCTGTGTTGTGATATCATTTGTAACCAAGTCGGTTGATTCGATTGCAGTTGTCTGTTCTTCTGCCTGTGTTGTGATAATATTTGTAACCAAGTCGGTTGATTCGATTGCAGTTGTCTGTTCTTCTGCCTGTGTTGTTATATCATTTGTAACCGAGTCGGTTGATTCAATTGCAGTTGTCTGTTCTTCTGCCTGTGTTGTGATAATATTTGTAACCAAGTCGGTTGGTTCGATTGCAGTTGTCTGTTTTTCTGCCTGTGTTGTGATAATTTTTGTAACCAAGTCGGTTGATTCAATTGCAGTTGTCTGTTCTTCTGCCTGTGTTGTGATATCATTTGTAACCAATTCGGTTGATTCGATTGCAGTTGTCTGTTCTTCTGCCTGTGTTGTGATATCTTTTGTAACCAAGTCGGTTGATTCAATTGCAGTTGTCTGTTCTTCTGCCTGTGTTGTGATATCATTTGTAACCAAGTCGGTTGATTCGATTGCAGTTGTCTGTTCTTCTGCCTGTGTTGTGATATCATTTGTAACCAAGTCGGTTGATTCGATTGCAGTTGTCTGTTCTTCTGCCTGTGTTGTGATATCATTTGTAACCAAGTCGGTTGATTCGATTGCAGTTGTCTGTTCTTCTGCCTGTGTTGTGATAATATTTGTTACCAAGTCGGTTGATTCGATTGCAGTTGTCTGTTCTTCTGCCAGTGTTGTGATAATATTTGTTACCAAGTCGGTTGATTCGATTGCAGTTGTCTGTTCTTCTGCCTGTGTTGTGATAATATTTGTTACCAAGTCGGTTGATTCGATTGCAGTTGTCTGTTCTTCTGCCTGTGTTGTGATAATATTTGTTACCAAGTCGGTTGATTCGATTGCAGTTGTCTGTTCTTCTGGCTGTGTTGCGATAATATTTGTTACCAAGTCGGTTGATTCGATTGCAGTTGTCTGTTCTTCTGCCTGTGTTGTGATAATATTTGTTACCAAGTCGGTTGATTCGATTGCAGTTGTCTGTTCTTCTGCCTGTGTTGTGATAATATTTGTTACGAAGTTGGTTGATTCGATTGCAGTTGTCTGTTCTTCTGCCTGTGTTGTGATAATATTTGTTACCAAGTCGGTTGATTCGATTGCAGTTGTCTGTTTTTCTGCCAGTGTTGTGATAATATTTGTTACCAAGTCGGTTGATTCGAATGCAGTTGTCTGTTCTTCTGCCTGTGTTGTGATAATATTTGTTACCAAGTCGGTTGATTCGATTGCAGTTGTCTGTTCTTCTGCCTGTGTTGTGATAATATTTGTTACCAAGTCGGTTGATTCGATTGCAGTTGTCTGTTCTTCTGCCAGTGTTGTGATAATATTTGTGACCAAGTCGGTTGATTTGATTGAAGTTGTCTGTTCTGCCTGTGTTGTGATATCATTTGTAACCAAGTCGGTTGATTCGATTGCAGTTGTCTGTTCTTCTGCCTGTGTTGTGATAATATTTGTTACCAAGTCGGTTGATTCGAATGCAGTTGTCTGTTCTTCTGCCTGTGTTGTGATAATATTTGTTACCAAGTCGGTTGATTCGATTGCAGTTGTCTGTTCTTCTGCCAGTGTTGTGATAATATTTGTTACCAAGTCGGTTGATTCGATTGCAGTTGTCTGTTCTTCTGCCTGTGTTGTGATAATATTTGTTACCAAGTCGGTTGATTCGATTGCAGTTGTCTGTTCTTCTGCCTGATCGGTTGTTCCCTCTTCGGTTGATACCTGTTCATTTGATCCATGTTCTGTTGTTACCTGTTGTCCTGTTCCTGATTCTGTGGATCCTTTTTCTGTAATTGGCGGTTCTTGCGATGCCGTTTCTGTCGTGTCTGTCGTTCCTGTCGTTTCTGTCGTTTCTGTCGTTTCAAGCGATGTCGTTTCATTTGATGTCGTTTCTTTTGATGTCGTGTCTATCGTGTCTGCCGTTCCTGTCGTTTCAAATGATGTCACTGCTATTGATGTGTCTGTGGCTTCGTTCATTCGAAAGGTATAGGATATCATAATCATAATGATTAACGTCATTATTTGTGACGTTTTGCTCATTCTCGGTATCGCTTTTGTTTTCTTTCCAGGCGTATTAGGTTAATTTCCGAAAAATTCTGGTCTTCTACTGTATTAGTTGTTGACAGCCTTCTTCAACATGTATACGCTTACGCAGCGCGCTTTCTGTACGGTACACTCTTTTGGCTGAAGTACGGTCTAGGAATTTCACATGGATGAAGTGGTGGCAGAGTGAAACTACAGTAAAATCCTGAACAGCATAATTTGAACAAAGCATTAAAGAAAAGCGTAGGCCCGTAAGGCTACTCTAATACATGTATTTTCAAGCTTACTCATTTGTCTTTTGAAACTCGAAAGTCATCGTAATAGCACCAGACATCGGGAGTAACCGCACTAACTGCAAGGACCATTGACATATTTGAATATCGGAATCGATGACATAATTTCTTGTTTCATGTTGATTTTGATTCTATCTACAATCATGGCTGTACTCAAGGGTATACGCTGGCATACGGCGTATACTCATCTCCGGGGAAAACAGCATCGTAGGCCTATTCAACTCCCGAAAACCAGGATATACGCTTGTAAAGGGCAGGGTACACGGGTACTTGGGTGTAATTCAGGTGAAATTCGGAGCGAATGACTAAAAAAGACAGAAGGGTATGACGATATACCAGCAGAGATGTTGAAGAGTCTGGACGGGAGAGCAATGCAGGAAATAATCAAGATATGTCAGGAGATACATGTACATGTATATACATAAGGAATATGGCCGGAAGACTACCTACACTCCATCATGGTACCAATCAAAAAGAAGCCAAACGCAACAAGATGTGAGGACCACCGCACAATCAGTCTCATTACACATGCGTCAAAGATCTTGATCAGGATACTAACAAAGGGGATACAAGCGAAAACAGATGCAATACATGAGATAGGAGATGATCAGTTCGGCTTCAGGAAGGGCATGGGAACTAGAGATGCAATTGGGTCGCTGAGAGTAATAACGGAACAAAGTGCGAAATAGGAAAGGATGCATACATATGTTTCGTAGACTACGAAAAGGCGTTCGACAGAGTGGACTGGAAGAAACTGATGAAGGCATTGAGAAGAGTGGGAGTGGGCTGGAGGGATAGAAGATTGATAGGCAATCTGTAGGCTATATGGGGCAAAAAGTACAGATAAGAATAGATGGAGAATACTCAGAACAGGGGAAGGTAGGAAGGGGTGAGACAGGGATGCCCACTGTCACCATTGCTGTTTAACATTTATATAGAGGAGATAATCAAAGAGGCATTGGAGGAACTGGAGGAAGGGATAAAAGTGGGAGGATTGTGGATCAGGGCATTAAGATTTGCAGACGATCAAGCAATGACGGCCGGAAGTCAGGAAGGATTACAAACAATGATGGACAGACTGAACACAACATCAAAAGAGTATGGAATGAAAATCAACAAAAAGAAAACAAAGGTTTTGAGAATAAGCAAAGGAGAGCATAAGGTAGTTAAAATATACATTGATGGAGAAGAACTGGAACAAGTCAAGGAATTCGCTTATCTCGGCAGTACTATTACGGAGGATGCGAGATGTCACAGAGAAATACAACGGAGGATTGTACTAGGAAAAGATGCATTTGAAAAGAGAAAAGAGCTACTGAGAGGTGGAATCAGTAAAGAACTGAAAAAGAGAATGGTAAAAACCTTAGTGTGGAGTGTAATGCTATATGGATCGGAGACATGGACTTTGAGGATGGAAGACATCAAGAGAATAGAAGCATTTGAAATGTGGTTATGGAGACGGATAGAAAGAGTCAGCTGGAGGGATCATGTAAATAATGAGGAGGTATTGAGAAGAGTTGGAGAAAAGAGATCGATGATAGCCTATACACACACTTAGAGAAAGACAAAGAAGATGGATAGGGCACACACTCAGAGGAGACTCGATGCTAAGAACAATCATAGAGGGGAAACTGGAGGGGAAAAGAACGAGAGGAAGACCAAGACAAAGACTGTTGGACTGAATGATGAAAGACGGTTATCAGAAGCTGAAAAGGAATGCACAGAACAGGGAAGAATGGAGACGTCAAACATTTGAACCTGCCTAAGGGCAAATAACAGAAAGAAGAAGAAGACTAAAAAAGGTCGTCAATTTTTTAAGGGAAAATTTTGTAGAATTTTTCCGGCGGTAGCGTGTACTCACCTCAAAAGTTCTAAGTAAGTGCCCACACCCCACTTTTGAAGTTGGATGAAGATCGTTCTCCAAAACACACCATTGGCAGACGCCACTGACTGAAACTACACCGTGGTTCAAAAAGGTAAGTCAAACTATTTTCATAAAAGGCCTATCCCCAACTACTGGTTATTAATCATTCAAAATTTTCCCAATATTCAGAGAATTGAACCAAGAATATGATTCCAAAATATCATGTCATAAATTTGAGCGGATAGAAAGATATGAATCTTTCAACTTCATCTGCCGAAATTTAAGTTTACCAGCAATTTTAGTTTGGGTTTTGTAACAAAGTATTTCAACCATGAAAAAAGCCTTTAATATTAATATTAATTTGGTGATTTACACGAAACAGATTTTCTATTCTAGAGCATTTTCAGTCACTATCCAACGCTACAATGCCGTTGCCTATCAAGGCTCCTTGTCTGGATTACCCGGGGCCATGGACCGGCCACTCTAAGCAAACTCAAATTGATCTGTTAAAACTTAGTCGAAACCTAAACCTAACATTCCAGTTACAATAACAATAATTGCAATAATAGTAATAATAAAAACAAAAGACTGAAGTTAGAATCTAGACTGACACACAAAGGCAATCATGTTGCAATATTTCATACTATGGGTTGATGATTTAATTGGCTCTAGTCTAATTGAATCTAGTGTGATCTGTTCTATATGGTTATGTCGTTATCTATTATTATTTGTGATCACAATGGATCAAACATCAACCAGCGATCGCTGGAATGAAATAGAAGCAAGATGCGATCTAACAAACTGATGGGTAGATAGTAATCATGAAGTACCTTCTATAGAGCAAAAAATAACTCTTGCCATTGATTCAGTTACACTTGTATCTACATGTACATTATAATACTTTTTGAACGTTGTCTTACCTTTGAGTGCTATCCGCTGCTTTAGTTTGCACTGCGCGTTCGTCCACACTATGATGACTGCGCCAAACAAGCTGATGTTGGTTAATTCGCACGCTATTTTACTTAAGCTTAATGTGTAACACTACTGAAGTAATAACTCTTGAACTCGTACACTTGGGGCATGGCAAGTTTCGTCTATAGCCTACTTCAATAACTTTCAGAGCATTCGCTTGAACTTAAGTGAGGCGTTGGTTCTTCTAGTGTGGCGGATGATGTTCAATAAATACATAAATTAAGTCTTTATTGTCTTGGTCAGGGCCATATACTACGCGATCTACAAGCCATAAGCTTCTCAGAGAGCCGCGGTAATCACCAGTAATAGGCTGTCACGTTAGGTTGACCTTAGACGTAATGTGCAATCGTGCATGCGATGAACGCTTTATGCTTCTGAGGCGACGTTGACGCTGAAGAGACAATAAAATGCTAGACTATTAGGCTATAATTGTGACCATATCTGGGAAAAGGGACCTAAAGTGGGGTTCTAGTTTCGGAGTTATAGCCCATGTTAGATAGTCAGTTGCTGGTTGTCGAATTTTGGATTTCCTCTTCATGTTTCAGATAAATATAATGTCCGCTCAGTATAATTCGTAAAATTGTGGAGATTGAACCTTTAGTTACAAAAAATTGCATTTAAACCTGAGCAGGGAAAGGGACCTAAAGTGGGCCTTGTGGTAAGTTGTTACATAATCTGTTATTTTAGGTCGTTTGTTCACTTAATTTCGCTAAAAAGTGACCCTTTACATGCTCGCATTCTTTCGCTATCAAACAGCTGTAATAATTATAATTATAATCGCATTTTTTGATTGCGCTATTGAAGGTAGGGTCAGTTAGGGTCAGTACTGAATTTGCTGAGTACCATCTTGCTAAATCTTTAAAGTTGATTTTCTCGAAATGATGATTTCGTCTATTACATTGTTACATTTTTAATAACTTCATCATTTATGGACCAAACTTTGTGCAGTTTCTTTTGTCTGAAAGCTTGTTTTAAGCCGGATTTGAGGATACTAATAAGTCCATATCCCACTTTAGGTCCCTTTCCCCAGATATGGTCACAATTATGCAGTTAAAACTGTCACACGTGGTTTTGCATTCTACATGTCTAGGATCAACTCTGTTGAGCATGATTGTATATAGAAGTTTAGCACGATCGAGCAATAGTGATTATTCGGTGAAAAAGCATACGTGAAATTCCCTAGGCCTACAGTAGCCTAAACTGAACAGCCCGCTGCCGCAAGTTCGCACGCTATTTACTTAGGCCTAACGTGTGACACTACTGATTACTGAAGTAACGGCTCTTTATTAGGCATAGGTTGGAGTTGAGAACGAAAGGGCGTGAGCGACGACTCTATTGTAGCACACTGCTGGGCAATCACACTTCCGGCGAATGAGCCGTTGTCGCGTGACTGTCTCCCTCGAAAAGTCTCCCCCGGAGACTTTAATTCGAAACAGATTCTCCCCTTGGCGGATCTGTTCCAGAATAAATTCGCCTCCAGGAGGGCTGAGGAGGTTAACTTGAGAAATAAAGTCCCCGGTGGAGAGAATGTTCTCTTCGCCTACGAAGCAAAGTCTCCCCCCCTTTTAGCTGCTTAGAGATGAGCATACTAAACCGTTAGTTTACGTTGCTAAATTATTTAACACGAACATATATAATTATATACAATTATGCCTACTTTTACACCAGAAAATTTCCTCCAAGATAGATTTTCAGCCAGCGGAAGACTCTGTTCCGGGGGTGGAAGACTTGGTATCGGTAGAGACTTTATTTTGTGACATCGGCCAATAGCTCCCTAGGAAATGCCTCAGGTCAGTAACACACCCAACGACCAATAACCTCAAAGACAATAACCACAGCCAAACCAACGCCAATAACCCGAACTTAACAACAAAACGCAGTATCGACCTACAAGATCCTATACATAGGAAATCTTTCATACAATTTCATGTTCCTTATTTTTGTACTTTCAAATATATTCTATAAATGCATTTAAATGAAATTTATTTTATTGGTTCATTTTCACGACGTGCTTTCTAGTTGAAGAGATCAAGTGTAGGCCCCTAATTTTACCTCAGTGATACAGCCTAATCTGCAAGATTTATAGCAAATCTGTATAATAATTGCTACTTTGTATACTAGGCCTTATGTATAATAAGCCTATTATAGGTCTATATCGACGGAGCGCGTTATTGAACCATCAGTAGGCCTATGCATGGGTCGGTGTCAAGTGGTTATTAAGTCAACATGATTGCTGTCTTGGTTTGTGAAAATATATTATCTAAATAAAAACATCGTGTGTGCAGTTGCTCGTGTCGGTTACCGTGGACATTGTGTGAGAGACAAGTAGGCTATAGGGCCTAGAGGAGACAGTGTTTTGAACAACTTAGGTTATTAGGGCGTTCACTTCAATCACAAGTGACTGTACAGTGTTTACACGCCTTGCATAAGTGTAGTTAGTTGGGGATAGGGTGGTTATCAAGATCTTTGTAGTGTTCCGCTTGTAATAGGCTACCTGAGCACTTCGGTATCACCTTTATGACATCCTGCGGTAGTGATGGGACAATTAATTTTTTACCGCCGCTTAAGTCAAAAACCCTTTGAAAGGTTGTCCGGACAATTGAGACAGGACAATGTGGAGAGAATTGACGAAACGTTTGCTTTGATGAAAAATAATTCTATGCTTCAATTGAAATTGGATTGATGAGAATAGGCCTAATTCTTAATAATCAACTTATTTTTAAAAAAATGTTCTACCAGAAGTAGGGCCTATTGAAGTAGCTTCAAAACATGTTTTTTTAAATACATTAAAAGATTGTTTTATAGATATTTTTTAATAAAATTCGAAAGAATTACAAAAAACAGACAATATCCTGCTAATTTACTCTGATGTGTAGGCCCTAGGTTTCGAATCGATTTCGGTTTCTGGCCTGTCATGCTGTCCATTTGGACTCGGAGCTCTTTGGACTGCATGGTGTTGTAAATTAGTAGCCTATTGAATATTCATCGAGCGAAAGTTCTGTGTGGTTTTATTTGAGTGCAAATCATCATACTTGCATCGCTGGTCTTAAGACTAGACCATGGGCGGAGACCTAGGGGGGCAGGGGGAACGGTCCCCCCAATAAAAGTGTTGGGGGACGGCCCATGCATTGGTCCCCCCCCCAAGTTGAGCGTCAAGACTAAAAAGTAATATAAAAAAATTTGCGGTAAAAAATAGACTTTTTTGGACTTTTTGGTTTGAAAACAGAAGAAAGGTCTCAATTTGGGACATTTCGGGGCGGACGACTAAAAAAAAGATCATCAACTTTTGGGCGATGAAAATATAAATATTTTGGACTTTTCGGGGCGGATAACTAAAAATAAAAATAAAAAAAATCATCAACTTTTTTGGCGGTGAAAGTAGACCAATTTTCCTCGGGAAAAGGTCGCGTCAGAAATTTTTCGTCCGTCAAAAAATCTCACGTCTTTCCTTCGGCCGCTCGTTTGTCCCCCCCCCCCCCCCAAATCTCCCCCAGGTCTCCGCCCATGAACTAGACTAAATTTGTTTTCTTCCTATCAGCCATTTATGCGCATGTTCTCTGATTTTGGCTAGAGATGGAAAAAAACAACTCATTAATTTAAACACAATATTATTCTTGTACGAATTGCTTCATTCGTATGGTTCTGCAGTCGAAGATAATATCGAACGAAATAAGTGCGTGCCCCCACCCCGAGTCATTATACAGCCTACGACAACAAGAGTTGGCTAAGTCTAATTTATACAAGTCTAAATTAAGTCAAATTAAGTCTAAAGAAACTGTGCTTTTATACTGTTCAGTTCACCTTTTTTTGAGTCTCGGGAAAGAACAAAATAGTCAAAACAGAGGGATGGTCGGATTGAATTTCATTTGTCTGATTCTTCTGGTTGTGGCAACGTATTCGCAGCATGGTTAGAATTTCGTTTGCGCAGTTTAGAACTAAAGAACATAACCTATAACGTTGTTTTGAATTGAGACGACAGTGATCAAATTATGCAGCCTATTTTTAGAAAGTTTGTATGCACTATTATATAATCCTGTACGTATTTATGCATGTGGTCAGGTTAAGAATAATAGCCGGAGATTGGTGGCTTCAGCCCCAGTCTTTCTTATGGCCCCATAGTTGAATCTTCTTTGCATACCCAAAATTTACGTGGATCATAGTCTGATACACCCAGTTATTTTGTAAAAATTCTCACATTGCATCATCATCTACATGTATTTATGTTTTAACATGTAGCTTAAGATGTGGTTGTGCCTTTAAGATGTGGTTGTGCATATATGTAGGCCTATACTGTGTGCAGCCTATAATCACTTGAAAACTACTGTCTTTGGCCGTATTGACTCTATTGAGTCTGGGAGCTCCACTTCAATCTAGACTTGAAGAGGAGCAATATAAAATACTTGAATGAATGTATGTATGTGTGTGTGCGTATTTGTTTGTGTATTCGAGAATGTATCCCTGTTATATTTTCTTGTTTGTTTGTATTTGCACTTGTTATAGCCCCTTCAAGCTCTCTCGACTTAGAGGCGCTCCTGAATGCAGAGCGGACACTGCATAATTGTGAGTGAAGGACTTGTCCAAGGTCTCTACGCGGCGAGGTGGATTCGAACCTCGAAGCTTCCGGCTCCAAGGCAACGACGCCACCACTACACCACCGCACCCCACACTGTCTGTGTGTTTGCATTCATGCATGAATATATATATATATGTATGTACGCAGCGGCGCCGCCAGGATTTTTTTCTGTACGCACAACTTGCACAAAATAATATGAAGCGAACAGCGATCGATACGAGCTTATATATATATATATATATATATATATATTGTATGTATGTATATACCGTATATACCTACTGGCAATTATGAGGTATCACCAGCATACGCTTTTTGTTCCCTTTTGGGTATACGCATACAGTGGCGGCGCCAGGATTTCAGGTTTGGGGGGCTGAAGCCCCAAGCCCAACTGGAACATCTTTATGTCGCGCCGAAGGCGCGAAGCTGCGAGTGCCGAAGGCGCGAAGCTGCGAGTGCCGGAGGCACGAAGGCCATATCGACTAGTGGTCTGGGGGGGAGCGTCCCAAGCTCCCCCAGCGGGGTCTGGGGCGGAGCCCCAGCCGCCAAAGCATTTTTAGCTCTGTTGACCTCAACTTGAGCCCTTCTTAGGCTCTTTTTGCCAGCTATTAATGAACGATAAAATCATGAAAACTTAAATAAGATGTCGTTTGTAGGGGGTTTACGGGTACAATCAGTGGCGGCGCCCGGATTTCAGGTTTGGGGCCTGAAATCCCAAGCTCTTCCTCCCAGGAACGCAAGTAGAATATTTTTTTAAGGGCGGTAATTTTGCATGCGCTGGAGACGCGAAACTGCAAGTGCCGAATGCATGAAGGTCATACCGACTAGGGGGTCTGGGGCGGAGCCCCAGAAACCAGCGCGTTTTTCGCTGTTGACATCGACAGGAGCGCGTTTCAGGCTCATGTTTGCTAACTGTTTATGAACGATAAAGTCATGAAATTTTTTGGGAATTTCCACATAGCAATAATAGCATTTTGGGCTGTCATCTTTTTACTAATTAGCTCATCATTTCAATGCTGAACGTTGTGGATTATGACTTCAAAAGTATCCCCTTGTAGGCCATTGTTTAAATTTTGGATATCAGCACTTTAATGGTAACATTTTAAGCTGTCATCTCAACAAATTTCTCATAATTATTTTATTGCTGAAAGAAATGGTTTATGAGTTCAATAATGGTCCTCCACGTTGTATAAATTATTGAATGCCACACTGCAAGGGTAGGCCCTATACCAGTTTTGCTGTCGTCCTAGCAAAATTGTTCATGATGGATAAACAGTAGATAACACTCTAGAAATTTATACTGACATTTTTGAGATATTTTTGAAATATTGAAATACCACAAACTTCGGGGTCTCGTGGACCGTCCCCTGGCTCCCAAGTCTCCGCCCATGACTGCTGGAGCTACACCCATTTCCCAATGAATAGTTGTGTAGGACTACCGGCGTAGCCCCTCAGAAGGCCGGCCGGACATAGTGCACATAACCTCATCACGGTCTGCGGCGCATTCTATTAGCATAAGCATCGACGCGCTATTGTAGCGAAATTCAAAATTGCTGTCCTTGTGAATCTCAGTCCCTTCCTCCGCCAACCCGGACTCAACACCCTTCTCCCGCCAGCCCGGACTCACACCGGGCCAAACCTCAGTCCCCTTCCTCCGCCAGCCAGGACTCGCACCGGCCGAACCTCAGCCCCTTCCTCCGCCAGCCAGGACTCACACCGGGCCAAACCTCAGCCCCCTTCCTCCGCCAGCCCGGACTCACGCCGGTCCGGACCTCAGTCCCCTTGCCCCCGCGCAGACCTCAGCCCCCCCGCCGCCTCGGACCTCCAGCCCCCTTTCCCCCCGCTAGCCCGGGTTCAGACTGGTCCGGATCTCAGCCCCTTTCCCCGCCAGTTCAAACCCTCCAGTTCTCTTCCCTCTTCCAGACCCGTCCGGACCTCGATCAGAACGGTCGGTACCTCAACCCTCTGGTCCGCCATCGCGGATCTCTGCTTCTTTCCCCCCGCCAGACCGGTTCTCAGACCGGCCCGGACCTCAGCCCTCTGTCCCCTGCAGCTCCATTAGGGTATAAATAAGAGGACTGTGTGCATGCTAAATTGCCAATATTGAGTCGCAGTGAGAATCAATTTCCGGGAGTCGAGCCCAGTCGCAAATGATGTCTCACATGTGAGTCGATGTATGACCGTCCGCCGCAGTTGAGGTCCGAAAACAAGATAATAATAACTTTTAAGCCGATACATGGAGATTCACTGCTTTATGCTTTGAGATGAGGCTGAGTCACATTTAGGGGCTTAGCCCCTAACCCCCTCATCTGGTGCCGCCAATGGCATAAGCATCTACACTATGATAATATAGTTGATTTCGTTGCCGTTGGTCATTGCCTAGTTTCCTTATTACGAAGTAAGCCGTTTTAGACATTTTCAGCTTTTTCCTTTGAGGGGGGGGGGCTGAGCCACGTTTAGGGGGGGGCTTAGCCCACCCTTATGCCCCCTGGCGCCGCCACTGTACGCATACAGGTAATTTTTCACAGTTTAAACAGGCCTAACTACCAACAAAGCGTTTCAAAATTCATCCGCAAGCCAGTTACATTTTACCTATTTATAAAGTACAGAGCCTAACCGGTGTAGGTCTAAATTCTAAAGGCTTGAAATTATAACCCCCCCCCCCCCTCCTAAACACTACCCCCTGCAAACTAATTTGCATCAATCATCGCATTTATTGGACTAAAAATATAATATTTCACGCTTTAATTCTTTAATTTACAATTTGTAAAAAAAATTTTTTTTAGTCTTTCCGCGCTGTACGCACTTGCGTAAGTGCGTACGCCTAACGGCGCCCCTGTATGTACGTATGAATGTGGGTATTTAGTGACATGTGGACTGTTAAAGAATGATCAGACTGTCGGTGTAGATGGCCAAAATTCACCCATAACGCAGGCTCTCACCCGATAAATTCATTGAAAACAAGATTAATCGATGACGCTACAGTTTCATATTTAACCTTAGGGCGTATACTTACTTTGATATAGGCCTAGTTCTAATCCCTCTCTCCGCAGCGCTATATAAATTGAGATTCACACTGTTACAGTACACGTAGTCCTAACTGTGTTAATTACTATTGCGTAACCAACCAATTGACTTCCTATAGGACCAATTGGTGGTGGCAGATGCAGGCGGTACTGCCCGAAGGTCTACTTTCCTATTTGTGGGAGCGACACGAAAACGTACAACAGTACTTGCCATCTGCTAAGTACTGTTTGCACGTAAGTACCAAACATAATGCCCCACAAGTTAATCACTATAGACATTAACTAACAAAAATTAACGTGAGTAGCCTACAGGACAATACAGTACCATAAATTAACACTAACGTCTCAGAAATTAGCGTACCAGACATAACATAATGTGGCGGTATACGTGACTTCTTGGCACTGTCGTTTTGACACCGCCGTTATGGCGCTTGACGCTTTCTCGCCAACCGTTCGAAGAATGCAACTCTAGAAGATTGTAATATGAATTTGAGATAGATCACCTAAACATTGGGATATTCATGGACGGGTTTCAAAGATTTCAAAAGGGAGTGACCTAGTATGAGATCAATTCTTTCGTGAAGGCCAACTGCCTGCAAAGCAGAGAAAATAAGTCGAATCCGATGTCAGATTCAGGAGAATGATAGTTGAGAGTTAACGAGAACGAAGCAGCATTAGACTAAGTAGGCTACCTTTGAATATCACATAGACTAATTCTTTGATGGAGTCGTGAACAGTAACTGTAGCCTACTTATGTAGGCTACTTTAAAAACTTACGAAAAGGTTTAGCGCATTGAACGGTGTTTTTGATATGCTAAGGCAGGGGTCTCAAACTCAAGTCATCGTGTGGGCCAAATTTGAAAATTTACAGTGTCTCGCGGGCCGCAACATGAAATTATGTCTTGCAAGTTAAACTATTTATATGAGGTGAGGTTAAATTATCCTGTAAAATCACCTAATCTAATATTGTACTTTCAGTGTAACCATAATGGTATGGTCTACTATAAACAAAATTGGAAACTCAGAGTCACAAAGATAGAGCCTGTGAAGAGCATCAATAAGCACATTATTTTACTAAGCCTGATAGGCCTACCTTCAACAAAACTTGTAGCAACTTTAAATGTTAAAGTATTATAGTGAGTAGTGTCAGACGTGGTCAGGTGTGATTAGCGATACACATCATCTGACAACGTTTCCAACTGCGAGAACATCATTGTTTAGTTTTATCTTTTGAGATGCGAAGAATCAGAGTATAGGTCTACATCTTCCACATATTCACCCGTAACTGTGATTTGAGATTTATTAATCTTCATTAATCAATGAAAAAACTGTTCACATAATAGCCTAATAATATTATTATGTAGGTAATGTCAAATATCGCCATCAGCGTGTTGCAGTACTGCAGCTGCAGATTTTGGAATTTTTCTTGTAGTAGAAAAGTGTAGAATACCGGAAATTGTCCGGAATATCAACCTCATTGTAGGTTTACTTCTGCCTCAGCAATGTAGGCCTACCACATTGAAGGCCCACTATAACTTTATCTGCATATCTACTGTTGCAGATTGAATATACAGAGCAAAAATTATAAGAAAACAGTTTGAACCTCTGTTCAAATCGCAAAAGAACAGCAGAATTTGGTTTTTAACCAAGTTTTGTCTTTAAATTAAAAAAATAAAATAAAAACCAGATGGCTCTCGCGGGCCGCATTATTCGGGTCCACGGGCCGCATGCGGCCCGCGGGCCGCGTGTTTGAGACCCCTGTGCTAAGGCCTACGTTTATTTGTAAATCCATTAAAACAAAGTAACAAAGGTATGGTCTATAGCGCGTTTGCGGCATTGAGCACAAATTGCACAACATACCTGTATTAGTGTACGGTATTTGCAATCTTAACGCTTCTTGTCAGCTGTTTTCGACTTCTTTTAGGCAACTAACGTGACTGAGAAAAGCGTTTGTGTTGATTAGCGCTAAATGTCGGACGCCAAAACACCCGGCGCCAGAGTGTCCATCTTCGATCATAGTCCGATTTATAATAATATATGAACGTATAATTAATTAGCTTAATTATTTGATTGTTGGGCGTCGTACAATATGCTTCAATAGAGTGTTTATTATTCGTCAACGCCTTAATTTATTTGAATTGTAGAAAAAATGTTGAAATATCGGTTGCTTACAACGGAGAATGTCTTCCTATGTAAGTGTTCATGGTGGTAAATGATACTGTAGGCTAATGTAACTAGGTAATGCAATTTTATCGTATAGGCTAATTGCGACAATTTCTATAGCAGCGTCAGTAGGAAAGCACATTGTACGACTGTACGTGTACTTCTCGGTCGATTCACGTCCTCCGTAACATCTCTGACCACTGCAGTGAGATTCATAATGGGGGCCTATGACTTTCTCAAAGAGCAGACAATATCACCTTCCCCAATCGTGGTAGTATTCTTGAAGAGGCGCTATATAAATTTTCGGAATGACTGATTGAATCAACTGTGGCCTGCATATAGCCTAACTGTGCCTATAACTAATGTAATTGAAACATGGTTCCATGACATTAGAACGGACGACAAAAGAACATGCGACACTAGAACGGCGACAGTAGAACGGTGTACAGATGACCGCTGAGACAATTGAACGGCCAGACAGTTGAACGGACGACAGATGACCGGTGGACAATTAGTGATCGGTAAAGTAATAGTAAAATTTAAAAGCAATCCAACATTCACTGTCTTTGACATGACTGTAGGCCTAGGCCTAGGCCTACCAAGTTCAACGTCTTCTAGTTATGTGACAAATGGGCAACCATTCGACATCGCCTTGATATTCTGCCAGTCTGGTATTGTTTTTCTCTCAAATAGGCCTACTCATCATTTCGATGTATGAGCGTCTTTTTACCATAATTATGCTAACTGTCTCTAGCATAGGCGTAACCTACGAGGCGGGGGTCCAGAGGGGGCAAATGCCTTCCCAACTTTTGGGCAAGTCTGGTTTTTCGGGCAAACACAGCTTCGGACGATTAGACTGAAAAAGGTCATCAACTTTTTTCCGGATATATTTTCCGGGCAGTTCATTCTTTGCCCCCCACCCCCACTGCTGAAATCTCCCGTACCGGTACGCTTATGGTCTCTATAATTATTTTAGAATCGCCAAACGTTGCTCCCAACATTCAGTCAAAACTCAGAGTTGGCCTAAGTGCATAGTGTACAACGCCGCACCTTGTGAATTGTTCATTAGTCGGCCCGGTAATATGACGCTCCGGTCAAGTGTCGCCTGTTCTATTGTCGGCCCGTTCTAATATCGCCCGTTAAAGTGTCGCCGGGCAAATGTCTTCCGTTCAATTGACCACCGTTCAAATGTGTGTACACCATGAAACATATATTTAGGCTGTCTGCTATAAAAATGTGTAAGCTTACATCGCGCCTGCTTAAAATCTCTCAGATTCCATATCTTCATGCACATAATTGGATGGATGGCCTGAGAGCTTTAACTGTAAAATGGCGCTATAATAATTTAAGGGAATTGCGCATCTTTTAGCTATCGTGCATTTATAAAGCGCCGTTACATAATGACAAACCATTGCCCGATGGACTGAGCATTATTGTTGGTGAAGGACGCTAAGAAGATAACTATCTTTTATGATTTTATCTTGATAGATATCATCATGGTAGAGACCTGTATGGTTAGTCTTATTGCTCCTCAGCGTCGAATCTCATCCTTTTTATTTCTCTCCTTCCTCTTCTTCTTCTTTTTTCTTCCTCTTCTTCCTCCTCTCTCTCTTTTTCTTTCTTTTCTTCTCCCACCTCCTCTTCTTGTTTTTCTTCTTCCTCTTTCCATTGTTTTCCATTTCCTCATCGTCCTTTTTCTCTTTCTCTTTATTTTCTTCCACTTCCTCTTCGTTTTCCTCTTCTCCACCTCTTTCTCTTTTTCTTTCTTCTCTTCGTTCTTTTCTACTTCTTCACTTTCGTTTTCTTCCACAGACTAAATTATGTAACCGTTCTATAAGCGACGGGCAAGCGGCTTGACTGAAATGAAGTGTTATGTTATGTTTGTCGCAGAGCATGAATCGTTTTGCGTTCTTTTTATTAGGCTATGTATGAATTTCAGGCGCAGTTCAAAACTGAGCAAAAGCAACAAGGAACTGGATTAATACCACGAAGACAGGAAATAACACTCCGGTCCGTCCCACATCTGTTACGATCTCGCGTCAAGCCACACGCTCGTTATTTTTGCCTTCTTCGAAATCGTCAAGGAACCAGCTTCTGCAATAATTCTAGACTTAATTAAGGAACCCGTTTACAACTGCCATACTGTAGCCGAATTATTCTAATTCTAACCAATAGTCGCATAGACATCGTCCATTAAATTTTACTAATCACTTCCATTACTGTGGTATGTAAGTAGCCTAATGACAGGTTTCTGTCTGATTAATCAGCTTAATAATTGACTTGCTGCAAAGTCCTATTACTTCATGGATCTTTATAGCAATACTTTTATAAAGATCGAAACTAAAGATGTTATAAAACTAATCTGCAGAACCTCCCTTACATGTAGACCTACATGTACATGTAGGTCTATTCGGATTATTTATAGGCCTACCTCTTAGCTGGAGTCTTTGTAACAATAGGCTAATTCAGTAGTGTAGTCCTAAAAAATGAAGTGGGGGAACGCTCTTTATAATAATATTATTAGTAGTAATAGGCCTATTATTATTAATATTCCATTATCCCTGTAAAAAAAGTGGGGGAACGGCGTTTTCCCGCGTTCCCCCCCCCCAATTACACCACTGGGCTAATTGCAATCTCCCATTGTTGAAGCGCCACATTAAGAAAACTACTTGTCATTGGTGTTTCCAACCCGAACCAGTTCATCGCTTAGCTGAAGTCGATCGATGTTATCTCCTGGTTCATTTAACTTGATAAATTATTATACTGCGTTGAATTGTCAAACTTCTACTCATTTTACAAGAGGAATATTATAAGGTAAAATCGTTTTCGCGAGTAACAATATTATGAACTCGACGATATTCAACGACTAGGCTACAAAATTGAGCAACACGCTCTGGTGACATAACTTTGTACACCTAGGCCGACTCAGCAGAAATACAATTCTTTCTCTGTTACATGTATTATTGTTTGTTTGCTAATTTAGCAAACAATTATTTCCTTCAACAACAGCAAAAACATAATGCAGCCTCTCACAGTCTCCAAAGAAACTGCAAAGTTTAAAAAACGATAATGATGAATACAACTGGGTATATCAAAGTAATTAAGACACTCTAAGTCGACTAGCATTATATTGCTCACTCTAGCTCAGCGCGAGCAGGTGATACTTTGCCCACATATCTGATAATGTAGTTGTTAATTGTTTTATTAACACTATCGCTACTGCTTCACTTCATCCAAGGCTTCGTAGATGTGCGAGTTATCCGGATAGTCGTAGTTTTCCGTTATTTCGGAATAAACATTGGAGGACTTTGGTTTGCCGTTTTCCACTCGTGGTTCTTCCACATCTCCTTCCTTTGTTGGCGTTTCCATTTGTGATTCTCGTCGTAGTTCTTCGCCATCGTCATATTCATCATAATCTTCGTCTTCGCTGGAGTCAGAGTCAACGATGACGTCAGGTTTCAGGTATGACGCGAGTCTCGTTGTGACGTCATCACCCTTGACGTCAGAGGTGACGTAGATGTTAGCGACGGCTCTTGGTCGGACGGGTTTTGACTCTTCGTTTATTGCGTCATCGTCAGCAGGATCTTTGCCCTTCGAGAATGTTTCGTCATCGTCTTCAACGTATCGGCGAAGTCTTTGCCTCCTGAAATTTATTAGAGATTATTCAGTGATTGGTATTGAACACACCTAACCCTTTAATGCCGAGATGGTAGTAATTGGTATGAGAAATCCTATACCATCCGGCATTAAAGGGTTAATAAATAAGTGTAGGGCCTACACGGGTAGTAAGGTGGGTAAAAAAAGTAATCCATGTTTTTGTCAATATTTTGACCCAAAGTAAGAATAATTTGTAGATCAAGTTTCGAAAGCTTAAAGGCAATTTAAAAAGGGATTTTTCTGAGAAGAATGAAAACGAAACAAAGTTTTTTACAACTATGATTAGGCCTAAATTGCAGCTCTCGCCAAAACTACTAAAATGCAATTCTACCGAAAACTTACTCTATTCAGCTGCAATTTAACTCTCAAGCTCAAGTTTTAAAGATAGCTAAAATTAATCAATGAAACGTTCCACTGTATTCGTAGTATAGGCTACAATTATTCTAAAAGTGTCTTCTCACCTTCTGTACACCACAAACGCGATGACGATGACCAGTGTACAGATGAGAATGCAACCTACGGCCACTGCAATGATACCTGCAATACAACAAACAATCAGAAAATGTCAATAGAGAATTACAATCTCATTGATAATCTAAACCATTTTACAATGTAGGCTATTAGCTGTTTTTTTTACCATCGGCGTTTTATTTGGCATTAGCCATTGTGTTAACATTGGGCATTGCATTTTATGGTGTCATATCTGCACTTATACACCCATACTACTTATTAGGATTTGTCTCTAACCTGAACCGTTCTTCGTGCTTTTATCTCCATCAACAGCTTTTTCTTCGCCTGTCTGGACGGCTGCTACAGCACGGACATCACCTAAGACAGGTAACCACCGGTAACGTAATCTATCTACCCAAGAAATTTATGTAGCGCTTCTTCAAGATAACTACTCAGGAGGATGTTTCCGACCCAGGCACGGTCAAAGAAGAAAGTCTTGAGTAACGCATGTAAAATGTTGTAAGGTAATTCAAGCATCAAGTTTCAGGTATAGTTCAGTATTAAATTGGATAAGCAAAAATTATGCTGTTGAGACAGAATAAGCCAAGACATTGTAAAGAACGGTAAAGTAAACAAATGTAAGTGGTAATTAAAATTATCAATTAGCAACTTCTATAGCGCCGGGGTATAATGTGCATGGTATCAATCAATGGCAGTCCTAAACCATGTCTTAATCAGGTCAATATCCAAATGATCAAAAATGATCAGCGTGGGCTAGACAGGAGTGTCTAAGGTGGATAAGTTATTGGAAAGTGGGAAGTCTTCAGTTAAGAATGGAATAGCCCTATAGACTGAGCCGAGCGGACAGAGAGAGAAACAGACAGACATAGGTTTCAGACAGACAGTTTCAAATGCTATCATAGGTGCAATGACAGTGATAAAGAGAGACAGACACAGAGATAGAGAGAGACATAGACAGAGTCAGGGATACATAGACAAGGAGAGACAAAGAGAGACAGAGCAAGAGAGACAGAGATATGTAGAGAGACAGACCCAGAGACTCAGAAACGGAGACAAAGAGAAAAAAGACAAAGAGAGACAGATAGACAAAAACAGGGAGACAGAGTGACAAAGAGAGACAGAGACAGACAGACAGGCAGGCAGGCAGGCAGGCAGACAGACAGACAGACAGACAGACAGACAGACAGACAGACAGACAGACAGACAGACAGACAGACAGACAGACAGATAGATAGATAGATAGATAGATAGATAGATAGATAGATAGATAGATAGATAGATAGATAGATAGATAGATAGATAGATAGATAGATAGATAGATAGATAGATAGATAGATAGATAGATAGAGATATTCTTAGGCATCATTACCACTGAGGTAGTAACTTAGCATCCATTTTTCAAATTCATCTTATTAATACCAATAATTTTTTAAAGGAAATCCGCAATATTGACACTCGTCGGAATCAGTGTTTTAACATGTCCGCCTCTTTCAGTTACCTATAGCTTCATCATTACTCATTGTGTCTTTTCACGGGTCACTTTCACATGTATTGCATATGATAATTATACACATAGGGCTCATTCTTGCATTGGCTCTGAAAAATGGATGCTAAGTTACTACCTCAGTGGTAATGATGCCTAAGAATATCTCTATCTATCTTTGGCTGCAAATACATTCACAGCCGAACAGTCTGCAGATGCCTCTTAGAAGTTTGCTACTCTGTTTTGCTGCCTGATTAATCCCTCTATCGCTTAGCCTTACCGGAATCCCAGGAATGGCTGCCATCGTTGAAGCCTTCGAGCATGCTGCTGCCGTGAATCGCTGGACTCGGTACACGAGACAATTGCTGATTGCCTGAAGCACCACTTCTCGATGCATTCGCTTCTGCCGAAAAGAAACACGGTACCTTAAGGCCACCGTACACCGACCAGATAATAATATTATATGTGACCAGATCGGTCGGTCAGTCGATAAGTTAGATGTGCGGCCGCTATTTAAGTCTCACTCATTCACTCACATGGTCACTAGCTCGGTTATTCTCTCTCCCGCTCTATTCACTGACTGTCTGACTGACTGATTGCATCCTAGACTCAATGATTAAAATTCACTCGCTCATTCACTCACTCACACTCACACATTCACTCACTTAGTCAAATCTTTCACTCGTTCACTCACTCACTCACAAACTCACTCATGATATGCATTCACTGACACAATAAATCACTAATTCAATCAATTAATCAATCAGTCACACACTCAGCGACTCACTCTCACTCGCTCACGACCTCACTCCCTATTCACTCACACAGATACTCACTCATTCGCTTAGTCACTCACTTATGCAATAACTAACTCCACTAACCGTTTACATCAGGGGTCTCAAACACGCGGCCCGCGGGCCGCATGCGGCCCGTGGACCCGAATAATGCGGCCCGCGAGAGCCATCTGGTTTTTATTTTATTTTTTTAATTTAAAGACAAAACTTGGTTAAAAACCAAATTCTGCTGTTCTTTTGCGATTTGAACAGAGGTTCAAACTGTTTTCTTATAATTTTTGCTCTGTATATTCAATCTGCAACAGTAGATATGCAGATAAAGTTATAGTGGGCCTTCAATGTGGTAGGCCTACATTGCTGAGGCAGAAGTAAACCTACAATGAGGTTGATATTCCGTACAATTTCCGGTATTCTACACTTTTCTACTACAAGAAAAATTCCAAAATCTGCAGCTGCAGTACTGCAACACGCTGATGGCGATATTTGACATTACCTACATAATAATATTATTAGGCTATTATGTGAACAGTTTTTTCATTGATTAATGAAGATTAATAAATCTCAAATCACAGTTACGGGTGAATATGTGGAAGATGTAGACCTATACTCTGATTCTTCGCATCTCAAAAGATAAAACTAAACAATGATGTTCTCGCAGTTGGAAACGTTGTCAGATGATGTGTATCGCTAATCACACCTGACCACGTCTGACACTACTCACTATAATACTTTAACATTTAAAGTTGCTACAAGTTTTGTTGAAGGTAGGCCTATCAGGCTTAGTAAAATAATGTGCTTATTGATGCTCTTCACAGGCTCTATCTTTGTGACTCTGAGTTTCCAATTTTGTTTATAGTAGACCATACCATTATGGTTACACTGAAAGTACAATATTAGATTAGGTGATTTTACAGGATAATTTAACCTCACCTCATATAAATAGTTTAACTTGCAAGACATAATTTCATGTTGCGGCCCGCGAGACACTGTAAATTTTCAAATTTGGCCCACACGATGACTTGAGTTTGAGACCCCTGGTTTACATATATTCACCAATTACCTCACTCATTCGATTATTGGTACACGTGTAAGTGGCTAAGAGCCTGGTATAAGTTAGTTAGGTAAGCAGATTGTGACCAGCTGGATCGTGTATCATATTTTTATTGGGTGCGTTTAGTGCGTGGGAATAGATAAGTGAACGGTTTGATGTGTGATTGACAGGGAGCATATTTGATGTCACTGGATAGTCTATAAGCTTACTAGAGGACCGTAGTAGGCCATATACTGTATGGACATTTTAAAAGTGTTGTTTCTAGCATATTTACACATGCAAAACGGTTAGGTCTACTTGTAGGCCTAGCGTGGTGATAGCTAATGAAATTGGAGTGAAGATGGACAGGAAAGCAGCCCTCAAAGGATAATTAGCATAGTGTAGCATGAATTCACAAGTCTGGACCTAATAATTATCATCTGATTTAATCAATAGGCCTATTATTATAATCAGGTATAATCAGCAAGAATCTTCAGCTCATAAAAAGTGGTTTACTATGTGAATAATTATTATAGGATGATTAAGTATAATAACTAACGTTTTGCTGAAGTTTTAAATTTTAAAAGGTTGGTAGGATATATTTATTGGCAAATTATTGCCATCTATGCTATGTATATATCATGCGATACTATAATACTGCCAAATAAAATTATATCATTGTGCCAAATATACCATCGTGCCAAATATTGCATCGTGCCAAATAGACCATCGTGCCAAATATTGCATCATGCCAAATAGACCATCGTGCCAAATAGACCATAGTGCCAAATATTGCATCATGCCAGATAGACTATCTGCCAAATATTGCATCATGCCAAATAGACCATCGTGCTAAATAGACTATCGTGCCAAATAGACCATCGTGCTAAATAGAACATCGTGCTAAATATACCATCGAGTCAAATAGACAATCGTGCCAAATATTGCATCATGCCAAATAGACCAGTTTGAAGATGAGATGAATCGGTCAATGATCTTAACGATTTAATCCTGAATCTCGTTCACTCGGCCACAATCATGCAGTTCGCTACACGTTACCCCATCGTCAATCCATCAAATCACACAAATCGATCGACTTTTCTTACATAGTATTCATATACTGCGTAGCAGTGCGTATGTGAAACGGCGTGCATAAATGGGATAATCATACATAAGCTTACTGCATATAGGCCTACACTGTGTCCACGATAAAGTAGAACCCAATAACAAATGTCATAACTCGGTCAAAACTTTCGTGATTTGTCTTAAATTTTAAACACAGCAACAGTGGCCATATTTACACGCGATCCTAAAGCCGATTAGAAATATTCGTGAGTTTTGTGAAATTTATGAGCGTTTGAGATGCAGCACCGAAAAATGCAGCTTTCCAACATGGAAAAGCTGAAATGAAGCAAAATTCAGCTATAAATGGTGCTCACAATGTCATTTTTGTTCACGAACACACGACCGTAGACGTAGTAGTGTAGTAGCTGTCCCGGAAGACACTCGGCTTCATATCCGCAGCTGTGGCCGCCTAGCAGTCCAGACCTCGATCGGGTGCATGTACCGGAGTAGCGAGTTTTTCGTTCCCGTGTTCATGACATCGATAACCGTAGGGCGCGTCTGATTGAAGAGTGGCAGCTGTTTGACCAGGTGATCATCGACCGGACCATCAAACAGTAGCCTCTACGTCTATGGTCGTGTGTTCGTTAACAAAAATGACATTTTGAGCGCCATATTTAGCTGAATTTTACTTCTTTTCAGCTTTTCCATGTTGGAAAGTTGCATTTTTTGGTGCTGCATCTCAAACGCTCATAAATTTCACAAACTCAGGAATATTTCTAATCGACTTTAGTATCTTGTGTAACTATGGCCACTGTTGTTGTGTGTAAAATTTCAGGCAAATCCTAAACATTTTGACCGAGTTATGACACTTTATTGTGGGTTCTACTTTATCGTGGACGCAGTGTATATTAGCCTATTATAATAGACCTATATATAATTATTATGTTATTATATATAAACACACGGTAGTACTATAGGCTATAGGCTACTATATAATTATGTCGATTTTGTTAATGCGAAACAGAAGCTGTGTTTCATGGCCAATACGCCAAACATTATTTTGTTTCCGTTGCATTGCGATTCCAGCCTTTGCTACGTGAACCGTTTAAGCTTACAACTATGCAACTATATGAAATCACGCAATTAAACATCAGACCACACAAGTCAGACCATTCGTCCATCTGTCCATCCGTCAGTATTTTGCCCGTCTTTCCGTCCACCGGTCTATCCTTCCGCCTGTTTGTTCATTGCCCCTTCCGTTAGTTCAAAATAATTCATTCATGCAAGAATTTCTATAGTGACTCTTTAAGGGGGGGACTGCTCAAGTGCTCATAATTAAGTCAGTCCGTCTATTCCTATCTCCCTCTTTCTGCCACCGTTTATAGGCCTATCTATTCATTCATCTATCCATACGACTGTACCATCTATCCATACATCCATCCATCCATCCATCTATTCATCTGTCCAACCATCTATTCATCCGTCCATTCATCAGTCATTCAATTTGTTCTTAATTCTTTCATTCACTCGTTCATTCGTGCATTCATTGATACATTTGTTAATTCAATCAATCGATCATTTACGAATTCCTTCATTCCTTCTTGAATGCATCAATTCGCTTATCTATTCACCAACACATTCACTTTTTATTCATCCATCTAAACATCATTTCGTTCTTCAATTGATTATTGATTAATCATTCGTTATTACAATTCACTCGTTCATTCACTAATTCACTCGTTCGTTCACTAATTCACTCGTTCATTCACTAATTCACTCGTTCGTTCACTAATTCACTCGTTCATTCACTAATTCACTCGTTCGTTCACTAATTCACTCGTTCGTTCACTAATTCACTCGTTCATTCACTAATTCACTCGTTCGTTCACTAATTCACTCGTTCGTTCACTAATTCACTCGTTCATTCACTAATGCATTCACTAATTCATTCACTGATTCATTCACTAATTCATTCACTCGTTCGTTCACTAATTCATTCACTAATTCATTCGTCAATCATCCATCCAATCATTCTTCAATTTATCCAATCGTTCATTCATAATATTCATTTGTTTTTCATTCGCTGATCCGTTCCTTCATAAATGTATAAACAATTGCTGGTGTAAAACGTCAATGGTGCCAATTATCCCAAAGTAGTTAAGCGACCAAGAGAGACAGATAGACGAGACAGGGACAGAGATAGAGATCAACAGAGAGTGAAAAAGCGAGACAGACAGAAACTGACAAACAGACAGGGGCAAAGAGAGAGAGAGAGACAAAGAATTAGACTAATAGAGAGTGAAACGGAGAGAGGCAGAGACAGACAGACAGACAGAGACAGATACACATACAGAGAATAAGACCAGTAGAGAGTTTAAAAGAGAGCAAGACGGAGACAGACAGAGACAGAAAGAAAGACAGGAAGAGAGACAGAGCCAGACATAGACAATGAAACTAATAGAGAGGAAAAGATAGATATACACTGCAGGCATAAAAACAGACAGAGATAGAGAGTGTTGAATGAGACAGTGAGACAGCCAGACAGATAGCGATCAGTCGGTCTCCAACTCACTGTATTCGCAGATGAAACGGTAGTGCCATCTGAGGGTGTGGCAAAAAGTTTCGTGCCATTTCCAGTCTCCGTCCCCGCGAACCATTCGTACGCAGTCGCGACGGCTGTGAAGGAAGGCCCCCGGGTGACCACGGCCCCAGTTCGTCCAATGCACAGCCTCATTCGTGTCTGCAGTCAGAACAACATGACCAGAACATTGCACAACCATTATAAACAAACAAATAAATCTATTATTTATTGACATTGGCGACGCCACAAAAGATCCTTTATCATGTGAATTCATTCATTCACTCTACCATCCATTCATTCAAAGATGTATTTGGTACCCCTTAAAGTGGACAACTCAGGGGTGCTCCCGACTTCAGCACGTTCAGAAAGAACAGTTTCCAATGATTTGTTTTGATACGTGACTCTGCAGGCTGAAATCATTATTAAATTGGAATTTTGCAGCGCAAATAATAAATACAGTGAGCATATAATAACATATGTTCTATTGTCTTTTTAAAATGAATACCAAAGCTCTAAGGCCAACGGTACCCGGTAGGCCTATGTATGTAGGCCTACTATGTATTTTTCGTTGTAACTATAAAGACAGATTCGTAAGTAAGTGTATATATATACATATATATAATATACATGTATATATACATATATACGCGCAAGAGTCTGTCTACAGTGTGTCAACAGTCCCTTAATTCAAGTCAATCATAGATTTTGAAGAAAACAACTTGGAAAATTCCAGCGACAACACACTTCCTTGTTGGGCTGTGCTCCAATTCGAACTCGTTGATCTTTCACCATCCAACCAAAAACTTAATTACCCTTTGCCCTCTCAGATTCCCCCAGTGTTTCCAAAGAGGGAGCTATAAATCAATGTCAAAACTCCACGACCTCTAAAGATTACGTAACAACATTCGTTTGCAAAGATATATAATGGATTTTGCACCAAAGAATCTATGACACTGTGATCTTATACTTTCCCCTTTCTGCCACTTGGCTGCGTCCTCTTAGGTTCTCCGGTGGGCTTGACATGTTACAACAACAACAACAACAACAACAACAACAACAACAACAACAACAACAACAACAACAACAACAACAACAACAAAAACAACAACATCATCATCATCATCATCAACAGCAATAACAACAGCCGCAGCCGCAACAATAACAACAACAAAAGCACCACCACCACCATCATCATCATCAACATCATCATCATCATCATCATCATCGTCATCAACAACAACAACAACGGCAGTCGCAACAATAACAACAACAACAAAAGCAACAGCTATTACATAATGCTATAGTAATAATAACAATGTGAATAATTATCTGCGTACAGAGTTCGTATCCCGTCCACTGCCATTCCATCTCTGACGTGATGTCGTGCAGTCCAATCCAGATTCCTCGATTACGCCACGAGATGGCGTTCAGACTTTCGACGATGAATTCGTTCGTCTGCGGGTCGTTGATCTTTACGAGACGACCTCCATTCTGTATACAGTTAAGAACATAATATAAATACATATAGAAAAATATATGTATTTACAGAGGTCATTGTTCAAGGTCGTCAACATGTGACAGCGCATGCGTAGTCCGAGGCATCTCGGGAATGCAATGCACGACTAATGAAGCTCTTCCCGCTTTTGTTATTTCAATTCCGTCGCCATTGCTTCACAGCTATTTACATAAAATTCCCGGGAAACGCAGGGTATCCCAGCTAGTCTTATTTATAGGCGAATCGCGTAGTAGCTTGATGCCAAATATATATGCATAATTATATTCAGCGCAGATTCGTAATTTTTAAATGCTGATTATTAATTATGCAGAACAAAATGTCTATCAATCTTGTGTTGGTATTTTTACTGCAATACTTGGACCAATGCCAACCATAATATTGAACTGAGCCAAGATCAGCTATGTCGAATATGCAAGGCCGTTCAGCATAATAGTATCATCCAGTCTGCATTGGAATGGGTTCATCGACTTATAGGAAGATCAATATCGTGGCAAAACATTGAAAATAAACAAATTCTACCACATCATATTCGTACATGTATGTATTAAATATATAATCCTATATATATAATGTCATTTGCATATATATATATATATATATATATATATATATATAAATTTATACATTTTATATATAAGCCTTATATAGAATTCAGATATTTCAATCTGAACTTAATTATCTGGCGGAAGAAATAAAAAATTAATCAAGCCGTTTCTACGCAATGTGATCAAATCATATTAATACTATGGATCCCTGGGGAAATGAAAGGCTGAGACATGATGGAAAATTTATGAGCACGAGTTATAATGTCACTTCATTTTCATAAGCCTCGACTTACTAGGGTACAACTCAAGTCCATCCTCGAAGTTTCATTTTACCATCAACAGTGTTTGGGCTATTATAATAATATAGGCCTACAGGTCTACTACTTGCTTCGTTAGGCAAATTCACTATAGGGGCTAAATTAAAGCAGGGGATGCAATTTTTTAACCAACGACCTTCACACAAGTTCACAGTCTATATTACGCTGGCCAGTAAACTATCAAACAACCCTCAAAAGATAAATCCAATAAATACTGCGGGGTCAAACGATGTAAACCAATACACGATTATAAACTACAAGCACAATAATTTAAAATAACAGATTGCAATATAATTGCAGTTGAGTAAAACCAGCAAATGGGATTTTTGTGGGGCGCGGTGGTGTAGTGATGGGTTCGATGCCTTGGAGCCGGAGGGTTCGAGATTCAAATTCACCTCAAGCCACCGCATAGGGACCTTGAGCAAGTCCTTTGCTCGCAATTGCTTGTGCGCTTCAGCATGAAACTCCAATGCAGTGTCCGCGCTCAGGAGCGCTTCTGAGAAGATCTCTTGAAGGGGCGATATAGCAAATGAAGAAATAAATCAAGTATAAAAAGTGTCGCTGCCGACTCTTTATCGTACATAGGCCTACGCGGATATCAGTATAGACCTACAGTACTGTACTGTAGCCTAACCAAGAATCGTTTCCGTTAAAGAATAATTTCGTTGATTTACCAATAGACAGTGATCTCTGGCTTGCTGCCAATATTTCTCCTGAGACACAAACTGATAGCAGGTGCCTTGAAAGAGCTTCATTGCAGTCGTGTAGGGCAAATTGTTCGGACACTTCGCAGTGACTTCGTCATCTTGACTCAGTCCAGCTGAGAATCCGACTGCAAAATATTGTACACAAGAACAAAAGATCGGATGCAAATGGAAAGGATAAAAACATAGTAAATAGTGAGTGAATATTTATTCGGTTCCTTGATTATTCATTCGTTCATTCATTCCAAAAATGTAGGCTATATAGCGCCCCTTCAACAAGCCTACTTACATGTAGAGGCGCTCCCACCTCTACCACAGATAAAGAGAAAGGCCTTAAGATTAAGAAACTACTACCCGGTACTATAGAAAACAAGGAAGCTGCTGCCCAGCACTCAGCATTCACGAAGTCCTTCATTGTGTTTTTTTAAATTTCGCTTTAATTGCCTCTTATCTTAAACCTGACGCTCGCAGACCTGGATAGATAATTAAGAGAGGAAATACCACAAGGTCATTCCGGTTGATAAAGCAATTATAGAACAGATGGATTTTCGTTGTTTAGTCTTGGACTGTAGGACTGGAGCAACTGCAGGACTGGAGCAGCGCTCGTGAATAAGCTGGTGCCCCGCGCTTGGCTTTAAAGTAGCGCTTTAGAAATTTGGAGATTACGATTACGATAACGAACTGTTATGCGTCACAAACATAGGTGCCAACGCATCACTGCCATGACATTTGTGGCAATAATATAAAAGCTTTTCACTCTGCCAAAAGGTATGTACCGTATAGAATACACCGGGGTGTGCAGGACAAAGCCTCATGTATAAAATGTATATCGTCGTATGTAGGATAGTGTGACTATGCTTTTCATTCAGAAAACTGCAGCTTGAATGCTGCTATTCTTAGAAGTAGTTGTTAGTATAGGCCAGTGGTTCCCAACCTTTCTGGACGTTAGGGCCACTTTTTCTAAGTTGGAGGACAAGCGGGCCACTTTTTCTTAGTTAGAAGACATTAGGAGGCCACAATGCTAAAATGTACTTAACTAAAAGCATATAAAATTGTTATAATTGATTCAAAATAGAATGTTTGATGTTATTTATAGACGTCAAAATAAAATAAATTGTAATAAAAAATAATTATGTGTTCTATCTTGTCCAAATTGTCAATTTGTCATACATTTTTTGTTTATTCTTCGAGAGATGAGGACCATTTTTTAGACCTGGTGGGCCATTTTTTTAGACCTCGCGGGCCACTTTTGGCCCGCGGGCCACGGGTTGGAAACCGCTGGTATAGGCCTACTTGCACCAAAAACCACACTTCGCAATAAGAAGTGAGAACGCAAACAGTTCCTTACAGTATAGGCCTACTGTACCACAGTAGTGGTTGCAGTTTAAATTCACTGTGTGATATATCAAAAGATCATTAGCGATGCCCTCCTCCTCTATCCAGACTTTGGACTGGCACAGGCTGAGTGCGGAAGGTTTATTGGGAAAAATAAAAATCACGTCTTTAGGATCTTCTGATCACTTTTCATCAAGGATAGAAACTTGGAATGCAGCTTTTATAGGAAACCCATTTTTAAAACTTATCGTCGTTTCGTGCCATTATTAGGGCAAGGATGGTGAATATTGGTGATGATCATGAGGCTAAAGAAGATGATGATGATGATGATGATGATGACGATGATGATGAAGAAGTTCATGATGATACGGTCGAGAACGGAGACGATGTGTTGGAATTGTTGATAATGATAATGACGACGATGGATGCTAATTATGATGAGAAGTAGAAGGATGAATGTGGCGTGATGATAATGATGCTGATGAATATGATGATGATGGTGGTGGTGGTGGTGGTGGTGGTGGTGGTGGTGGCTGTGGTGGTGATGGTGGTGATGATGATGAGAAAAAAGAAGAAATGATGATGATGATGATGATGATGATGATGATGATGATGATGATGATGATGATGATGATGATGATGATGATGATGATGATGATGATGATGATGATGATGATGATGATTGTGATGATGGTGGTGACGATTATTGCTGCTGTTGCTGTTGATGATGATGAGAAAAATTAAGACGATGAAGAAGAAGATGATGATATATGGCGATGACGATGACGATGATGACGACGACGACCACTGCAGTGATGAGACAAGTTTTGCACAATCCTGCAGCTTCCCGAACTCACAACAACAACAAATCACTCACCGGCAAAGACAGCGAGCAGTAAATTAAAGTGTCTTCTCATTCTATCCAGTCTTAAATCTCCGACCATAGCACTCCAAACACTAGAGTAAGTCTTCGACTCGCAACGTCCCCTCAGACTTTCAGTGTATAAATACACACACAGCACTCTCACGTAGTCCAACAATCAGGCTGCAAGGAAACACTGGAAAAAACTCAACTCTGTCGACGTTAATCTAAACACTCTCACGCGAGTAACACAGTAGCAGCTGTTGTCCAACCCGTAAAAGTTACTAACGGTAGCCCTACACTGTACGGGCCTTGTGGGAGACACTGTACGGGCCTTGTGGAAGGCCTAATGGACGGAGAACAACTCACAGGCGCGGATTCAGGGGGGGGCGGAGCCGGCGTACGCCCCCCCCTAAACCTGCAGAAATGTTCTAAAGCTAAACTGACATAAAAGTAAAATAATTGCAATTTAGCCTACGATTTGGAGATCTTGCAAAGCAAGCAATTCGTGGTCTACATGTAAGTCTCATTCCATGCATCTAATGTTTAAAACATCGACGCACTCACTGCTGATGGTGTACTTCATTACTATCATGATGAGCTGCTTTCTCCGAATTCTTTTCATCAAGAGTTAAAGCTTTGGCAGCAGATGGGGAGAAACGCTAACAGCACACCAAGCACCCTGTCGGACACCCTCGCTGACAGCCGCTCCCGTTGTATTATGTATCCAAATATTACCACAGTAGTTCACATTTTGCTGCTCACTTTTGTCACGGCTTGCAGTGTTGAGCGAGCAAATTCTAGTCTGCGATTTGTGAAGTTGTGTTTCCAAAGTACAATGAATTGTTTGTCCACAAGGACATCAAGTTAGACATTGATGACAATCTCAATGTCTACGCCAGAAAGCATCCAAGGAGAATGACACTGTTAACCCACTGGCATGTGACACTTAATTATTTCCTTTTTGGGTCAAGGGTTGCATGATCAAAACCGATAACTGATTTATAATCGTTTCACTGTTAACCTTCAGTGGACACCAGTGGTTTTATATGAGAAACTATATATTTGTTTAAAGTTCCACGACATTTTCTATTAAAAGGATCATTATAGTTTTGCATGATCTAATTTCATACATATCAGTGGCGGCGACAGGAGAGGGCTAGGGGGGGCTAAGCCCCCCTAAACGTGTCTCATCCCCCCCCCCCAAAAAGCTGAAAATGTCTAAAACGGCTTATACTTCGTAATAAGGAAACTAGACAATGACCAACGGCAACGAAATCAACCATAAAAATTATTATTATAGTGTAGATGCTTATGCCATTGGCGGCACCAGGGAGTGGTCATGGGGTTAAGCCCCTAAATGTGACTCAGCCTCATCCCAAAGCAAAAAACAATGAATGTCCATGTATCGGCTTAAAAGTTATTATTATTATCTTATTTTCGGACCTCAACTGCGGCGGACGGTCATACATCGACTCACATGTGAGACATCAATTGCGACTGGGCTTGACTACCGGACATCGACTCTCTCTGCCACTTAACACTAGTCTGCGACTCTGCAAAACGACTTCTTATTTGAGTTTTCGTGATTTTATCGTTCAGAAATAGCTGGCAAAAAAGAGCCTAAAAATGGCTCTAGTTGAGGTCAACAGAGCTTTAAAAAATGCGTTGGTGGCTGGGGCTCCGCCCCAGACCCCGCTGGGGAGCTTACGACGCTCCCCCAGACCCCCTAGTCGGTATGGGCTTCGTGCCTTCAGCACTCGCAGCTTCGCGCCTTCGGCGCTCCATAAAATGTTTGCTATAGGCCTAGTTGGCTTCAGCCCCCCAACCTGAGATCCTGGCGCCGCCACTCATATATATATTTACGGGTTTGGATTGGTAGTATTTACGCCCCCCCTAACCAGAAATCCTGGATCCGCCCCTGACTCAAACCGTTTAGCAACCCGTGCGATCTAGGCAGGGTGGAGCAAGGTTGTGTTTATGCTTAAGGTACACCATGCAATTTAGATTCATGCTAGCCAACCGCCCAGGCAAAGTACAAATATCACTGCTAGACTGCTGCACAGCTAACCCCAACAGTAGGCCCTTGTGCTAAATGAATGCTCAGCGTACAGAAGTCTGCTGTAGACTACGTAGGTTAGTGTTGTATAAAGCCAGGGATGCCACTCATAGCTTTTCCGACCTAGATCTAGATTTTTTCGGTCTTATCTAGGTTTCTTGGGGATTTTTTGGGTCAGGATCTAGTATTTTTTCTCACGGCGGTTTTCCGACCTTTTTGCATAAAAAATGAGGTGAAAATGCACAAAAGGCGTGAAAAGGTCGACATTTTTGTGGTTTTGGACCAAAATATGTAGATTGTTGAGCAATAGAAAAGGTCATTATAATGTTTTTTAAAAGGAGCGAATTTTTCTCGACGGATGACAAAAAACGGTCATCAGAAAATTCAAACCCGAAAAATCCATGTATTTTTCAGAAAAATTCTCAATCTAGCCTTTTCTATCCTTTCTTCGGCCGGATCTAACATTTTTTTAAATTCAGAGTGGCATCCCTGGAGCTAGACAGGCAGGCGTCCGCGTAGCTATTGTGTCTTCTGCTTTTGAGATACCAGCAGCAGTGCAACACACAACTTGCATTCTGCGTTTCACCGACGGTGTCTGAAAGCCCCATTTATATAGCATACTAATCTCTTATCAGCCCTTCACATAGGCCTACACGGACATTGGACCATCAACAACAATTCCTCGAGGCGTTGGTGGGTGGGTATTAGAACCCAGCTGAATAAGCCAACTGTGCAGCTTACAGAATGACAGTTGAACTCCAACCTGCTTTAGGGCCTGGAGCTATAGGTTCAAAGTTCTGTTTACAGTTCTATCGTATCTTCAATTCCAACATCAAATAGACCTAAGACGCATAAAATGGTGATTGTATTTTATAATTATTCTTGTAATCAAGTGAGGCAGTAACTTCTATCGAGCCAGGGACTAATGCACTCTCCTCTCTCTGGCTACTTTCCAATCGCGACTGAAACTCCACTCTACAAGATACCATATCTTGATTCTGCCCATGTACCGTATCGTCACACGACCACCATAATTATCGATTGCAACCGTAGCACCATTCTGTCTCCTCGGCTTGACACTCCCCCCCCGGATTCCGATCTGGCAACGAAATGGACAGAGTACGGTAGCGACGACTGCGGACTTGTAGTATTGATACACTGGTATGCATGGCGCGGTTTTTTAGTGGCATTCAGACAATTCAAAGATTCATTCATTCATTCATTCAATCATTCGGGCATTCGTTCATCTATTCATTCATCGAATTTCATCCATTTGTTCATTCATTTGTTCGTTCGTTCAATCATTCATTCAATCATTCGGTCATTCATTCATCTATTCATTAATTAATTCATTCGTTAATTCATCTATTCATTCATTTATTCGTTCATTCATGCATTCGTTCGTTCATACATTACGGAAATTTGTGTCGCGCTCCTTTAAAGTATATCCTATCTACCAGGAACGTTCAGACTCAAGTCACCCAACCTCGGCTAAAGGGGACAGTTAACAATTAGGCTTAGCCTACGTACAGTTATAGGCCTATTTAATGCAAGACTTATTCATAAATTGGTCTGACATGCGTTCAATCGAGCTGCAGAACTTCGTGGCGAAGTATCACCTGAAAATTAACCAGATTTGAATTCCTGCGGAAGCTGTTGAAAAACGCAGGCTATGCATTTAGGCCTGCATTTCCTACCCGCCTTCTATGGTGCTTTCAAAGTACCCCAACTTCCCCAAGTCCAAGGTCGTTTCAAGGTCTTCGTAGGACCTATGCACTAAGTGCCCTAATTACCAAAAATGTCTGGCTAGTCAACTCTTGTTCTGTGGCGGTCTATTTTCGATAGCTGTGCAATGCCAGCAGAAGTTCTGTGGACTTCGACGACCTTAGGCCCTAATTGTTGTCGTAAGATGTCGTTAAACAACGAGCCGATTTATTCTCTAAAACTGCGCCACTGACACCGAGGGCTTGTGGCGCAATGGATAACGCGTCTGACTACGGATCAGAAGATTCCAGGTTCGACTCCTGGCAAGCTCGAAATTATTTTATGTTTAATACTTTGCAGATGAAAGCGATGGAATTTTTATACACCAAGCCTTTTAAATTTTGTTGTCTCACGCGCATTGTTGCAAACTTGTAATTATTTTGTAGGCCTATGCGGACAAAAATCGATAGATCCTCTTCCAATGAGACTTTGTGTTGGTGAATGCTTGGTTTTGGAATAGCGCATTAGAAAATATAAAAATCTTTTGTAATGCGATGTAAATCTTCGAGAATTTCTCATCGCCCATAAAAGTCACGTCAGATGAATCAGCTTATTCACCGTCGTTAACCTATATCAAATCAAGACCGCCAAACTGTAGGCCTAGCCTAGGCCTACTGTTCGTTCCGGTGCCAGGTGAAAATCCGACGGGGTCAAACCGGGGAGGGGACGTGGTGCTACGATTGTAATTGGTGATGATAGAGGTCGTGTGTTGGAACCTAAGTAGAATCGGGAGAGTAAGCTTAAAGCTTGAAGAGTTCAGCTTTCAGTCGTGATTAGAAAGTAGGGATACCAGAAGAATTATGGCCTAAGTCTAAGACATTTAGCCTACCAAATCAAATCAGGTCATTTAGGTCTATCAAATCATTTATTTGCAACCACGAAATCAAAATCATTAGGCTAAATCAAGCTTCAAAAGAAAGAAAAATTTACAAACATAGCAAAGCAGTGTAGCCTACGCCTAATGTTACGAATGCAGCCCAATGCAGGCCTATAGGCTATAAAATATTATTATTATAATAGGCAGACCATTACGAAATTAAAATAAACTGGAGTTGCTGGTGGTAGGCTAACCTCTATTCTGAGTCGCCCACAAAGAGATTTCTCACCAATAGGTTTTCAGTTGTGAGCTTACGAAGGTAGGGTTGATATTATCACAAAACCATTTGACCCCGACGTGATTTGAACACGCAACCTTCTGATCTGGAGTCAGACGCGCTACCGTTGCGCCACGGAGTCATTACGCTTACTAAATGGCAAGGTGTTTATATTTCCGAAAGAAAATAAATAATAGCCTAGAGTAGGTTATTTAGCTGCAATAACAAGAACGTAGATTTAAATATTAGGTTTTGTGATTACGAATGCATCAATTTATATTATATTATAGGCCGTTTTATGGCTACTTTATCGCATGCGTACGTTCGTCTGTCACTGTCAGTTAGGGCTGTTAGGCTATGGAGAAATTAGAACGCGGCGAAACTGGTTAGCCTAAACGTAACACCATACAATAGCAATAAATACAAAAGCACAGCCAACTGTTGTTAACAGGTGTGCGACTAAGCGTAACGGCAGATGTCAAACATTAAGAACGGGGTGTACGAAGCTAGGACATCAAGCATCGGTGGTTCAGTGGTAGAATGCTCGCCTGCCACGCGGGCGGCCCGGGTTCGATTCCCGGCCGATGCACATTTTGAATATTCATACCGATAAGCGGCTTCGGCAAATCAACAACCAATAATTATCTATAGGCCTATAGCATGACGTAATTATATCTTAATCTAATTATAGGTCGACTACCGGAAGTTTAGGTGTTGTATTAATCATAGACTATTATAATAGGCCTAATGTTTTAGCAGAGCTTTTTTAACGTGCAGTTCTAGGCCTACACTGTACACAAAATGTGCAGTTCTATTCTAAACGGATTTGTGCAGTTGTATTAATGTAGAAGCACCTTTGTAGGCTACAGCTAAAACTAGCAAAAAAGATCATTGTCCCCCGATTGGAAGTAAGTTACCATGGAGGATGCGAAGGACAGAAGGAGTTGTGTTAGTTCTAAAATTTCCTTTAAAAACCGCCCTGTGTGTTAGATGCACAGAACCGCCGTCTCCACAGTTTTAGTCGGAAGATGTCGTTACTGTAACTTAGGACCATTGCTGCACTATGAGCCGGGATAGTCGGCCTAAATAGGCTACTAAGAACTTAAAATTCATAGCCTATTGATTGATGGTAACTAGCCTATCAAACTTTCGAAAATTTAAAGCCTCGCGCGCTTGGAAGTTTATTTTGAAGGCACCAACGGCGAACAGGACATATCGATTCCGCTTATGGCAGGCCTACTTGACTAGCGCGCACTGTTCATGCAAGTCAATGAAAGGCGTACAGTTCTCAATGGCCATAGTAAATTTTTATTACGACGTGCTCCTCATTATGGGAACGACAGAGTCCGCTGGCTGTGTTGTACCGTAATGCATCGGTGGTTCAGTGGTAGAATGCTCGCCTGCCACGCGGGCGGCCCGGGTTCGATTCCCGGCCGATGCACATTTTACAAACCTGATGTAGGACTGGTATTTGCTGCTGGATATTGAGCAAATGGCAACGTAGGCACAAGTAGGCTACTCAAACTGGACGCTATTGAAAATTCATTAATTCTAGCTTTTGTGTCAAAGCCAAGACCCTTCATTGCTATCGAGGGCTATAATTAGCCTAGGCCTAATGATTTCGATCATACTAGATCTAGCGTAGGCCTATGTCTATTATAATTGGAGTGGTGTTTCTTGTCTTTAGATCGCAGCCGTGAAGTTGCTTAACAACAACATGTTTTTAAAACGTGTTGAGGCTGATGATTTGGATCATAGTAGTCTACCCTTACAGTTCGATCGACTGCTTTTGAGCGGATTAGTAGTCTATGCTAAGTGGGCCTAGCCCTACGTTGTATTGCCATCAACATCAACGCCTCGTTAAATGCAAGGGCTTGTGGCGCAATGGATAACGCGTCTGACTACGGATCAGAAGATTCCAGGTTCGACTCCTGGCAAGCTCGAATTATTTTCATAATTTTGTAATATAACGAATTTGACTTCAGACATAATATTTCCGGGCCTAGTTAGGCCTACACTTATCACGTGCAAATTATAGTCTAGACTTAACAGCTGAGCAATGCAGATCAAAGATGAATCTTTTCCCTAAACGCAAAGTAGACCTAGGCTATGGATGCCTAGTAGGCTAGACTTAGGCTAGTTAAGAAAATTAAATGCCAAATGTCCAGAGGTAGGGTAAGTGTCCTCTGTTACCCGTAGGCCTATGTCCGGGCGTGCACGCAAAACTCCATCACCAGCGGGGAGGTAAAAAAATAGTCCAATGGGTAAAAGAATCATCGATAGCACGATAGATCGGATAGAGTGAACAGGCAAAACCTTGCGTAATCATTTATTTAAATAAATTGTAGTCTATGCAGCAATAATTATTGTAGGCTCTACACTTGACGCAAATTGACCGATGGCGGCGCCAGGATTTAAGTTGCCTTTTTGGAGAGCTTAGCTCCCATAGCCCCCCACACCTAGCGCCGCTACTGAAATTGACGCATTCCAATGGCTTAGGCCTAGGCCTACTAGAACTTTTAAGATTAGCCTACAGGGTAAGAATTTAGAGGTTTAGGGCTTTAGGCCAACTGTCTTAAGGCATTATAATCTATCGATTGCAAAAAATAAGTAGCCTACCAAGTTGAAACACACGTAGGCCTACTTGCTTGGTTGCTCGCTCGCTCACTCACTCATTCATTCACGCACTCACTTAGCCTACTTCTTTAATTACTACCTTCGAAGGCTTCGATACGCACGGTTGGTTGCATTAAATTTAGTTGTTTGCTGACTCGCTCGGTTGGACGATTAGGCCTAGGCTAATCGATTATGAAACTTATAATAATTTTAGCGCTCTAGGCCAAAGAATGCTGTAGGCATAGGCCCATAGAGATGTACGCTATATATATATATATAAAATATATAGGCTAGAGAGAGTATGGCCTATCTCCGCTGCATAAAAAAGTGAAGTCATCAACGACCTTAATATATATTTAACGGTAATCACGCCAGTGACGTCACAAGCCATGTTAGTTTTAAATTTTTTACTTTTCCAGCTGTTGGAAGGTGTAAGACTGTGATTGGTCGGCACGATCACTGTCGATTAGACGTGATTTGATTGGCCGGCACGATTACAGAAGCGACATCAATATGGCGGCGTGATATTCCCTCTAGCGAATTATTTATTGTAATACATCTCTATGCCTAGGCCTACTGTTAGTGTCATTGGTCGAAGTGTGGTATTCGCAATATGTAGGCTATTCCTGATATTTTAAGGTCTTTGGGGAAATCCACGAATAATTATTACTGTTCCGTAGAAATGTTTGAAATTGCAATTGCAAAATGTCTAAGAATAATCGATGGCAATTTACTTATTCGCCAACGTTCAGTATTTTTGGTAGTTGATCTTGGTATATGCAATATTGAATGGTTTTAAACATTGCTAAAGAGCGAAAGTGTGTAAGGTCGCCTACAGCGAAAACTGAGAGCGAAACCATCGAGGTGACAGTTGCATTTATGTTGACCGTTCGTTCATATTAACTATTGAGTGGCTACATTAGTCCACTTTTGTGAGTATCCGATTAAGGACGATTTTATAATTACAGTTATATTGGAGATCTATTACTTGTGAATGTGTAAAATCATCAAATGGGTCCGTCCATAAATTACATCACGGTTTCTATTACTATTTTACACGATTTTGACCCCCTCTCTCACCTCGTCGCGCGTCAACACAAAATTCATAATTATGGATGATGGATCTAGTATGAGACAGTTACATATCGTCACGAATGTGTACCTCCCCCCCGACCACCTTGGAGCTTGACGTCATTTATTAACGGTTCCATATTTCTTGCTGAATATGTGCCTGACTTGAAGCAGAGTACTCGTCGGTAGGCCTATAGAAGTATAGATGTTATATGTATGAACGAGTCTATAGCTAAGGATAAATGCCATACAATTTCAAGTACGACTTACTTTTTTGGTACATCGAACCAGAGTTTTTATCCTAAATTTAGAAGAACGTTGATTATGCGTAATAAAAGCTTACAGGTTTTTGTTTCAAATTTTGTTTTATGCTATTTGTTTAGGTGTGCCTACTTGAAGAGCAGCTGAATTAAGTCATGGATGCTTTGATGAACTGTGTAGAATTGTTGTGGAACTTTGTCATCTCCATTATGTGGAAACTTTGGATCTGTTTTGCGTTTATTGTCTTTGTACATGTTCATTGTGGAGGTATTCCGTTGTTAAATGTAGCAGCGACTGAAGGAAGCAAGACCAATGTTGCTAAGGTGACCATTACAATACTTATTGTGCAGCTAGACATTATTGTTTTTTTCCCAAAAGAATCTGATAGTATTTTAATTCAAACCACCTGTTGCATAGTTAAACAAACAGTTTATTAACAGCTTGCAGCACTGAGTAACAGAAGATGCCATGAAAATTAGAAATAGAACAGACACCACAATAAATATTGACCGATCAAATATGTGTTTGAGAAATTGTAAACTCATCAGAACTTCCTTCCTGGCTCGCTCTCCACAAGTGTTTACTCATACTGAAAACACTGCTTTTTCTAATTCCTATCCCAATTGCATCTCTTTCCATCACTTCAATTGCCATTTCAATTCTAAACACCATCCACCTTTGCTGTCTGACTTTCTTTCTGCCTTTCCCATCTTATGTAAATTGCGTTGCGAACTGCCGAAATTATTGGATACAGGATCTCAACTTTGAAAGTCGTGCTTTTGTATGATTATGTATGGAATAACCTTGGAAATGAAATGCATGACCACAACAATTATTTAAATTGAATGACCAATTTCGGAGGTCATTGCATTGGGCCATTTAATTTAATCGTTATCTTGGCCGGTCAGCATTTAATTTAATTCATTCATTCATTCATTTTCAAGAATTTATATAGCTCCCCTTCAAGAAGTCCACTCGACGGAGCTCTATGTTTATTTTGTTTGCTACTGTTTTTAGGCTAACCGGTCGGCATCGGTGAGGATGATAATAAAAACTGCAAGAAAGTTAATGAAAAGGAACAAACTGGACGATGCTAGTGAAATACTGAACCAAGCAACTCTCTCGTCTGAAGAAGTGTCTGAGAATAATGGTTTGGAGTTGCGTGAACGCCAGTTGTTGGCTGGATACTTGCACGAAATTCGATCTCTGTGTCTTTATCGAAAGGTGGGCTCTGCCATTGTATTTATATTTTTTCGGAGACTGTTATTCAATACCACCATTCTTTCTCGGTTCATTGTTACCATAGTTACCTCAGCCATACACTACTTGGTTCCTACTATGAAGAGAATGATTCAAGATTTTTGTTTCAGTAGATATGCATTTTCACAATTAGTATTGTCTTAACCCTTTGAACTCGGAGCTCTCGTAATGCTACATGAATAACGAGCTGGAAAACCGGCCAGCCGAGTTCAAAGGGTTTTAACCCTTTAATGCCGAGAAGGTAGTACATGGTATGGGACATCCTATACCCTCCGGCATTAAAGGGTTAAAACTTGATATTTACACGGAATAGTGCTTAACAATTTGTACTGGAAAATATTTGAGTATAAATAGTCAAATGCTTGCATTTATGTTCATATTTGAGACAGAAATTAAATTTTCATTTGTGTGTTTGTTTAAGGGAGATGTTATTGGCAGTATGAGCGAGATGGATCGAGGTAGGTTTTTCACTTGATGCTAATTCTATGACCATTTTCTCCGTCTGTTTCCGGATACATATAATATTTAGTGTCTTGTATGTATTCCTTATCCAGGATGTCACTGCTGCACAGTTTCATTTGATGCCAAGTCATTCTCTGGGACAAAATGTTACTTTTTGGCTAAGATTTTTATCCTCCCCTTCTTCTCTAAAATAATGGAAAGACTAATGTATAACAGACTTCTTGCATTTTTGGACAAGTATAATCTTCTTGCCCCTAATCAATATGGATTTAAAAAGAACCACTCTACCTTTATGGCCCTTATGGATATTCAAAGTAACATATCGGAGGCTATGAATAATAATTCTTATTCCATTGGGATCTTTTTTGATTTATCGAAAGCCTTTGATACGGTAGATCACAGTATTCTACTTAAAAAACTGAAAGGTTATGGAATAAGAGGAGTAGCCAATGAATGGTTTTCTGATTATCTAAAGAATAGAACTCAGTTTGTATATTTTAACGATTCTTCCTCCTATTCTAGTAATATAACCTGTGGTGTTCCCCAGGGTTCTATCCTTGGTCCCCTTTTGTTCTTGCTTTATGTAAATGATTTGTCTAATATATCTTCTTTATTCAAACTAGTGTTATTTGCTGATGACACTAATGCCTTCCTTAACGATAAATCTATCACGGATCTATTTTGCAGGGCTAACAGTGAACTCCAACTAATATCACTCTGGTTTAGAACTAACAAGCTGTCCCTTAATCTGACTAAAACTAACTATATTGTTTTCTATGCTATGCGTAAAACACCCCCACCGGATAATTTACATATTGCCATTGATGGTATATCCATTAACCAGGTGACCTCAACCAAGTTTTTAGGCACTATTATTGATTCTCATTTGAATTGGAAAGAACATATTTCACAGATTGCCAAAAAAGTAGCTAAGAACATAGGTATACTACGAAGAATACGCCATAACTTGCCTTCGAATATCCTCACTAACCTCTATTATACGCTTGTCTATCCGTATTTTTCATACTGTAATATCTCTTGGGGTGTTAACTATTCTCAAACTCTCCAATGCTTGGTTGTACTTCAGAAATTGGCCATAAGAACAGTCTACCATATACATTGGAGACTTAGTACCAAGGACACCTTCAAAATTAACCGTATATTAACTATATTGGGCATCAATAGGCTCCAAATTGGCCTCTTTATGTATCGGTACCACAATAATTTGTTACCACCTTGTTTTAATAATTATTTTAAATTGGCGTCCTCTGTGCATCAACATTACACTAGACAAGCAGCTGATTACCGACCTGATTTTGCTAGAATCAACCCGAAGCTATTTTCCATTAAATGCCAGGGCCCAATCACATGGAACTCCTTACCACTAGATATAACCTCCCTTCCAACTTTGAGCAGGTTTAAGAGAGCTCTTAAGTTATACCTAACTGAAGAATGATCATTGAACTGTATTAACCTGAGATCTTTCTTTTAAAGTATTCTGGTGCATGATCTGACCTGCAGAGTATCATACAGTGTTTCCCTTTTGCCACAGCTGTTCTGACCTTTGTTTGCTAATATGATCACTTCAGTTTGGAAATCTCAAGCTTGTTTTTCTTTTTATTTCTTAACTGACTAGCAGTACCCATATGTTTGCACTGAGATAATTAGTTAAGCTATATGTATTGAATCTGTTTACAATGTCTGACCTGCCATTCCACCAATGATTGATACTGGGGTTCCTCTGATAGCGGGACTTGTCCCTTTGGGGTTCCCCTTTAAGTGCTCAACCGTATGCGATCCTTTGCTTTATAATGTACTGTTTATTCTTATGATACGCTGTTTATTCTTTCTGTTATGTTAATCATCAATGTTAATGCTATTATTCTGTTTTGTTTTGTCTTGATCAATGTGCAACGGTTGTTGCCTTAATAAATGGTATTTGATTTGATTGATTTGATTGATGGATGTTTATTAAGACAATGTTTTTATTTAGCACCATTAAAAAATGAGAGGCACTCTATTTGCCAGAAAAGATCTGTTAAATGTTATTGCAGATCAGTAGGCAAAGCAGAGAATTAGACTCTGCCCGGCACTCATTTCAATTTGTTCTTAATTCTTGGTTTATTCTTGGTTTATTTTTGGGTTCCTTCATGTCTCAATTTTCTTGTTTTATTTGACAAAATTCTGTCTACGAATAGTTTGGTATCCTCTTTATGTTTGTGTCTAAGCCCAGCATAGGTTCAAATCTCATTAGTGATCATTGACTTTCAAGCACTTGGATCTCTAACTGTATCTGCTTCTGGCGGCTGATTCTCTGTGCATCAGATTCGCATTTCGGTGTGATCTTGTGCGTGTTGCAAATTTATTTAATAATAGTAATAAGATTATGACTTGGATGTTGTTTTTAAATTTTTAATTGATTATATCCTGAAATTCGTCCTTTTGTTTACTTTAAAATGTTTTGTGATTTCCTGCAGGGCTGGCCATGGCAAAGAATCCTGACTCGCATCTCCTGACATCTGCAAACCACTGCTTCCAGCTCTTTCATAAATGGTGCGGTGAAAATATCGATCATTTCCAACAGGTGCAATTCCGGATTCATTGTCAGATTTTCAAGACTCGATTAATATGAAGATAGCTTTTAGAAACTTTAATACGGTGTTACGCATACAAGGGTTTATAAGATCAGTTCTGAGAAGATATGATATATCAGGAAGAGCTTCGATTTGTCAATATCCAGCTTTGAAAGGGTATTTATCGTATTGTACACGGTATATGGCCATTCATGATGCACCCCTCAGAAAAAAGCCTTTCAGAAGCCCTCCTAGTGTGATTGATCCCGAGAGAAAAGGCTGCATTTGAGAGGAGAGAAAGATTTGGAAAGAATACAGTTGGTCAGAGAGAAAGGGGGATGGTGGAAGTCCATTCCATAGAGATGGACCTATGCAGGATTGTGGCATGGCAGTCCTGACCATGGAACACTTTTCCAATTTGCTTTTAGAATGCTCATGCCGCTGAAGTATTAAACTCTTTTTTCTTTTTAACTGTGGCTGGGCTGGGAGTGCCTCTGAGTGGATCTCTTGAAGAAGCGCTATATAAATCGAAATGAATGCTAACTAAAGGTATTGTTGTTTTTTTCTAGGACATTGTGATGTACTTCAAAGATAAGAAACATCGTCTGGAGGCAGAAGCTCAACAGAAGATTGCCAACACGAGTCTGTTAACAGAGTCTGTTCACTGTCTCGTGCTGTCGGATTTGTTGGTCAGACGTGAAATCGTAGAACCAGATGAGTCGACTGATTTAAAGAAACTCTGCCAACGATTCTACTGCTTGCTGCATTCTCAGGTATAATTTGGCAGTGGTGTTTAGTTCTGAAAGTAATTTAATTTATTGATGACCATTTTCTCTAGCTGTTTCCTGATCTATAGGTGTATTAAATGTCTTCAGTGGCACGTGTTTATTCTTTTATTTTTTTAAATCACATGCATCATCTTGATGTAATGTAAATTCAATGTATGTATATTCTTTATGATGACCAACTATTTACACTACCTGTTGTATGACATGTTGTGGAACATATTTTCAATACCACAATGTAAACCATGTGAATTTTAGAACGACTTGATCTGTAAGCACTCTGGCATGAGGAATTGAGGATAGAACAAGTGGCAGTCAAGTATTGAGATGCAAGTTGGTTCGGTTGATAAATCTTTTACATGGAGTTGCTGTTTTGTTTCTAGAGAGGCGATGATCAACTAACAAACTCTTCAAGTTCCACGAAGGAATATTTCGATCCTCAGAAATCAGCAGATGAAATAAAATATGAAGATTTAGTCAAAGAAACTGAGGACGTACCAATTATCATCTCAGAAACTCCCATATTTGAACCGGAGTCTGAAAACCAGACAGATCAAGAGTCAAGGGTATTACTAGCTCACGCATTAGAGGGTATGACGACAGATGAAGCACGATATTTTAAAGCAATGTTTGAGGCATACACTACCCCCACATCTTCGGGTTGATCTTTAACGGATGTCTAAGAGTATAAAGTGTTACAACATGTTCCAGTATGTGCAGATTTTCTGGAACTTATTCTCAATTCATGGGACATAGGCATGCAGGAGATTTCAGCAGTGGGGTGGGGGGGGCGAAGATTTCACTTCTGCTCGAAAAATAACTCCGGAAATTGTGAAAAATACAACTTTTCCCATACAAAAATTTGATGACTTTTTATTTTTTATTTTTTTAGTCATCGGGTTGAAGTCTCACCCGAAGACAGACTTGTCCAAAATTGCCCAAAAAGTTGACGATCTTTTTTTGGTTCAAATCTCATGAAAAATATAGTAATTTTAAAACTGTTTTCCCGGGTCTGCTTGCCCGAAAAACAGACTTGCCCGAAATTTGGGGGACATTTGCCCCCTCTCGACCCCTGCCTCGTACGTTTATGCATGGGGATCATTTAGTTATGAAACGTACTCAAATTTGTGGTAATCCAGAAGATGAAGGACGTCCACATGAATTAGAATATATGATAAATGAATCTAGATTTGTTAAAACCTTGATAACCATGTTAAAACTAAATCATCAGAAGATTTAGTTTTGACCATGTTAAAGCTAAATCTTCTGATTATTTCATTTATGCTGAACCTAACAAGATTCACTTGTATGACAGGGTCCCTTTACGACTTGACACTTTTTAAAGTTATTGATTCTGTAACATTCAATAGTGGATGGTAATAGTATTGGTGCTACTTGTAGCAGATGATGGTGGTGGTATCGGTGATTATATTATTATTATGCTCAGGGCTTGAATTGTGAGGGGACAGGGACGTGAATGGTCATGGACAGGCTCCAAGCCCTTAGTTTCAATTTGAATGCCATCCTGCCATTTATTAGGCTAGCACAGCCTGGAAAGACAAGAAGGTGTCCAGGCACTACTTTTTCAACATTTTAAATTCTGAAACCTAAATCCTCCCAAATCTGGCGCTAGATTAAAAAACACTGCTGGTGATTATGAGGAAAACACTGATATCTGTGTTGACAGTGTTTTTAGTTACTTGTTATTTTTAACAGGCCGAATTGGAGGAGGATACTGCCGATGGTGAGAACTTGCTATTCAACTGACATATGGAATGCACACTTCTTTGAAAATTGGCATTTAAACTGATGTACGCTTGTTTGGATCAATGTTTGTACAGTGAATTCCAAATTAATCATTCCCATTGACAATGTTGATCATTTCCAAAATATTAAAAACTGCTCAGAAGGGTTTCTTCTTAAAGAATTTTTCAGCTGTTGAGTGTTTTACATTTGGAATATTGATTTATTCGCTGTTATGTGAAGCTTAATATTCTGAACTGTTGCTGATTTTTTTAATGTGATGAGCGTGGACTTGTCAATGTTACGTAAAATTAAAGAGTTTTATCGAAATAAAAGTTCTATGTATATAATTTACATATAAAATTATTTGATATTATATGTAGCCTATGTATGTGTGTATGATGTATTTGTATATTATATGCTTAGAGTTAGTCTGTTAACTTTTCCAGAGTAGTGTAGTTGTAATAGACACTTATTGTATTGTATCTATGCCAGTGGTTCCCAACCTTCTTTGACTTAAGGGCCACTCTTTCTAAGTTGGAGGACACGATGGCCACTTTTTCTTAGTAAAAGGACATTATAGGGCGTTTAGGGGGCCACAATGTTAAAGTTTAATTAACTAAAGCATATAAAATTGTTATAATTGATTCAAAATAGAATGTTTGATGTTATTTATCAGGGGCGGATCCAGGATTTCTGGTTAGGGGGGGCGTAAATACTACCAATCCAAACCCGTAAATATATATATGAGTGGCGGCGCCAGGATCTCAGGTTGGGGGGCTGAAGCCAACTAGGCCTATAGCAAACATTTTATGGAGCGCCGAAGGCGCGAAGCTGCGAGTGCTGAAGGCACGAAGCCCATACCGACTAGGGGGTCTGGGGGAGCGTCGTAAGCTCCCCAGCGGGGTCTGGGGCGGAGCCCCAGCCACCAACGCATTTTTTAAAGCTCTGTTGACCTCAACTAGAGCCATTTTTAGGCTCTTTTTTGCCAGCTATTTCTGAACGATAAAATCACGAAAACTCAAATAAGAAGTCGTTTTGCAGAGTCGCAGACTAGTGTTAAGTGGCAGAGAGAGTCGATGTCCGGTAGTCAAGCCCAGTCGCAATTGATGTCTCACATGTGAGTCGATGTATGACCGTCCGCCGCAGTTGAGGTCCGAAAATAAGATAATAATAATAACTTTTAAGCCGATACATGGACATTCATTGTTTTTTGCTTTGGGATGAGGCTGAGTCACATTTAGGGGCTTAACCCCATGACCACTCCCTGGTGCCGCCAATGGCATAAGCATCTACACTATAATAATAATTTTTATGGTTGATTTCGTTGCCGTTGGTCATTGTCTAGTTTCCTTATTACGAAGTATAAGCCGTTTTAGACATTTTCAGCTTTTTGGGGGGGGGGATGAGACACGTTTAGGGGGGCTTAGCCCCCCCTAGCCCTCTCCTGTCGCCGCCACTGATATGTATGAAATTAGATCATGCAAAACTATAATGATCCTTTTAATAGAAAATGTCGTGGAACTTTAAACAAATATATAGTTTCTCATATAAAACCACTGGTGTCCACTGAAGGTTAACAGTGAAACGATTATAAATCAGTTATCGGTTTTGATCATGCAACCCTTGACCCAAAAAGGAAATAATTAAGTGTCACATGCCAGTGGGTTAACAGTGTCATTCTCCTTGGATGCTTTCTGGCGTAGACATTGAGATTGTCATCAATGTCTAACTTGATGTCCTTGTGGACAAACAATTCATTGTACTTTGGAAACACAACTTCACAAATCGCAGACTAGAATTTGCTCGCTCAACACTGCAAGCCGTGACAAAAGTGAGCAGCAAAATGTGAACTACTGTGGTAATATTTGGATACATAATACAACGGGAGCGGCTGTCAGCGAGGGTGTCCGACAGGGTGCTTGGTGTGCTGTTAGCGTTTCTCCCCATCTGCTGCCAAAGCTTTAACTCTTGATGAAAAGAATTCGGAGAAAGCAGCTCATCATGATAGTAATGAAGTACACCATCAGCAGTGAGTGCGTCGATGTTTTAAACATTAGATGCATGGAATGAGACTTACATGTAGACCACGAATTGCTTGCTTTGCAAGATCTCCAAATCGTAGGCTAAATTGCAATTATTTTACTTTTATGTCAGTTTAGCTTTAGAACATTTCTGCAGGTTTAGGGGGGGGCGTACGCCGGCTCCGCCCCCCCCTGAATCCGCGCCTGTTTATAGAAGTCAAAATGAAATAATTTGTAATAGAAAATAATTATATGTTCTATCCTATCCAAATTGTCAATTTTTTCATATATTTTTGTTAATTCTTTGAGAGATGAGGGCCATTTTGAGGACTGGTGGGCCATTTTTTGAGGCCTCGCGGGCCACTTTTGGCCCGCGGGCCACGGGTTGGGAACCGATGATCTATGCATTTAGACTACATAGTGTCTCTTGCAGAATAACTTCAGAGGCACTCTGAGCACGAAAAAGGGTGAGAACATTTAAAGTTGCATGTTTGAAAATGTTGGTTGTGCATAAAATTTGACGGCGGTAACAGCATGTGCATTGAGTTTAATTAACCCAATTCGTTTATAATTTCTAATGGTTTTTAGTGACATCTTGCGACTGCTGACGTCGCCCTCCTACTGCGTTCAGTCTTTGGCCTGGCACTACGAGAGTACGGACGGAGTTCACGCCGTTTAATAGGCTATCGATCAATAATTAAAAGACTTCGAGCTTGCCAGGAGTCGAACCTGGAATCTTCTGATCCGTAGTCAGACGCGTTGTCCATTGCGCTACAGGCCCCTGCTGGTGGCAAAGGTGTTGCGACATGGTGTCTTTTTCATGGATGATTAGACTAGTGTTGCCCTCCTTCATTCTCCAGGCTTGGAGCTAGCACTGTCTATCTGTGCACAGTTACTGTAGGCCTATTGCAGGCTACGGAGTAAGTGGGCAGGTTTCTACAATCAAAGTCATGCCTTTCTCGAGCATGTAGCCTATTTGGCTACCTTTAAAAGTTCTCACAGCAAAGTATGTAGGCCTAATAAATTAATTATACGCAGCCTTAAAAGGGGTTGTCCTTCCTTAACCCTGCGACTACCAGTGGGGTCAAAAATGACCACAAGCCAACTTTGACTGTACATTGCGCAACATCTGTTCGTGCAAATTTATTTAAAATTTGTGACTTTCAAGGTGTACCTAGTCTCTATCGAAATATCAATTAATATTTCCCTTTGTTATCACCAGAGGGCGCTGGCAATCTTTTATAGCATTGAGTACCAGTGGGGTCATTTTTGACCCCAGTAGCGTTTTTGAATACTTTCAATGGTATTCTTTGAAATAATTCATAATTATAATTTATAAATCCTTTCTATAGTATTATCTGAAGAAAATCTGTATTAGATACTAATTTATATACAGCATAGGCCAGGAAATGGAACGGAACCAAGGAGACCCTGTTGTGCTCGACTCAACACGAAATTTGGCTGGTTCTGGACGACATGTCACCACAGAAAACTTCTTCACAAGTTTCAGACTTGCTCAAAAATTGGCTGAGAAACAAATGACTCTTCTGGGCACTATTCGAAAGAACAGAAAGGAGTGGCATGCGCAGACAACGCACAGAAGACGAGTTTTTCTCCTGCAGCTCGGAATGGAACAGCAATGGTGATGCAGTACAACGGCTGATCAAGATGTCACCTCCAACCCTGTCGAAGAAACTTGCACGATGTTCCATTTGTCCAAGGGGAAAGGATAAGAAGGGAAGAATCTGTGCAAATTGTACATGCAATGTGTGCAAAGAACATGCCCAGTATACATGCATGAACTGCAAACTGTAGCTGCAATGACAGGATATTTTCTATGTTAGTTTTCAACATTGAACACTCGAACACTTTGAACACTAAAACATACCTATAACTATGAAAATTTTAATTAATTTCAACAGCCTATACATGTTCCAATTGCCCTACTACTATTTGCTTTTTGGCAATTAATAAAAAAAGCAAAAAACAAAGAATTTATTGAAAAAATTGTGTTGGGGTCATTTATGACCCCACTGGTACTCAGTGTATCAAAATAATTCTGGTAATCTGAGGGTTAAGTTAACCTCAGGAACTCAAAATTTTAGTGTAGCCTAAATCTCTAGGGACTTCGACACCATAAGCCTAGCCTACCCCTTCAGCACCGTGCCCCATATTATGTGTTAGACCTAAATGGCCAATTTCTTCGACACTGCGACACTACAGTTTATAGCCAACCTGTGAGGTTATGTTGTCACAATAGGCCTATAGTCCTAATTAGGCCTATCATGTGTGGAAAACGGCGTCATATCCTGATATCTTGCTACTGTTTGTCACGACGTGTAGGTTTCGGTATGCTCATCTCCTGTTAAGACTCCGTGGCGCAACGGTAGCGCGTCTGACTCCAGATCAGAAGGTTGCGTGTTCAAATCACGTCGGGGTCAAAGTTTTAATAAATGGTGGAAACAAATAGGATGGAAAACAATAACATCCTACTTGAAGATCTAAACTCACATTCGTCATCGGAGTCACCAATTGCAAATGTTGCGTTGAGGAGGCATAGGCCTAGCCTAAAATTATTATCCATTGCGCCAAAGGCCCTGAAGACATTATAGTAGCCAATAGGCTATTATTTTTTGATGGCGGAGACGAGTTTCAACTCACAAACTATGCCTGAAGTTTCCATCCACTGGTTTCAACATTGATGTCGATTTTATGAGCAAAAATAATGCTCTAAGTAGGCCTACTATAGGCCTAAAGGCATAGACCTAATGAGGCCATTATCTGAGTAGGTACCTTGAAGGGGCGCTATAGGCTATATTGTTGAACACAGCGGGTGTCCAACCGTTGCTCTTACTTGTTTATCGGAACATTCTTCGTAACCTGCGTCAGTTGCGAGGAGTGGCTTTGCCGCTTGAACTATAACCTGGATTGCCCCCTAGATGGGCAGGGGCGGATCCAGGATTTCTGGTTAGGGGGGGCGTAAATACTACCAATCCAAACCCGTAAATATATATATGAGTGGCGGCGCCAGGATCTCAGGTTGGGGGGCTGAAGCCAACTAGGCCTATAGCAAACATTTTATGGAGCGCCGAAGGCGCGAAGCTGCGAGTGCTGAAGGCACGAAGCCCATACCGACTAGGGGGTCTGGGGGAGCGTCGTAAGCTCCCCAGCGGGGTCTGGGGCGGAGCCCCAGCCACCAACGCATTTTTTAAAGCTCTGTTGACCTCAACTAGAGCCATTTTTAGGCTCTTTTTTGCCAGCTATTTCTGAACGATAAAATCACGAAAACTCAAATAAGAAGTCGTTTTGCAGAGTCGCAGACTAGTGTTAAGTGGCAGAGAGAGTCGATGTCCGGTAGTCAAGCCCAGTCGCAATTGATGTCTCACATGTGAGTCGATGTATGACCGTCCGCCGCAGTTGAGGTCCGAAAATAAGATAATAATAATAACTTTTAAGCCGATACATGGACATTCATTGTTTTTTGCTTTGGGATGAGGCTGAGTCACATTTAGGGGCTTAACCCCATGACCACTCCCTGGTGCCGCCAATGGCATAAGCATCTACACTATAATAATAATTTTTATGGTTGATTTCGTTGCCGTTGGTCATTGTCTAGTTTCCTTATTACGAAGTATAAGCCGTTTTAGACATTTTCAGCTTTTTGGGGGGGGGGATGAGACACGTTTAGGGGGGCTTAGCCCCCCCTAGCCCTCTCCTGTCGCCGCCACTGATATGTATGAAATTAGATCATGCAAAACTATAATGATCCTTTTAATAGAAAATGTCGTGGAACTTTAAACAAATATATAGTTTCTCATATAAAACCACTGGTGTCCACTGAAGGTTAACAGTGAAACGATTATAAATCAGTTATCGGTTTTGATCATGCAACCCTTGACCCAAAAAGGAAATAATTAAGTGTCACATGCCAGTGGGTTAACAGTGTCATTCTCCTTGGATGCTTTCTGGCGTAGACATTGAGATTGTCATCAATGTCTAACTTGATGTCCTTGTGGACAAACAATTCATTGTACTTTGGAAACACAACTTCACAAATCGCAGACTAGAATTTGCTCGCTCAACACTGCAAGCCGTGACAAAAGTGAGCAGCAAAATGTGAACTACTGTGGTAATATTTGGATACATAATACAACGGGAGCGGCTGTCAGCGAGGGTGTCCGACAGGGTGCTTGGTGTGCTGTTAGCGTTTCTCCCCATCTGCTGCCAAAGCTTTAACTCTTGATGAAAAGAATTCGGAGAAAGCAGCTCATCATGATAGTAATGAAGTACACCATCAGCAGTGAGTGCGTCGATGTTTTAAACATTAGATGCATGGAATGAGACTTACATGTAGACCACGAATTGCTTGCTTTGCAAGATCTCCAAATCGTAGGCTAAATTGCAATTATTTTACTTTTATGTCAGTTTAGCTTTAGAACATTTCTGCAGGTTTAGGGGGGGGCGTACGCCGGCTCCGCCCCCCCCTGAATCCGCGCCTGATGGGCACGGGTAAAATGCTGAAATGCTGATTGCTGATTTGCTGATCGGCAAGGGGTAAAATGCTGAATAGGAAAGTGCTGATTTCTCATGCTGATTGGTGGGTAAAATGCTGATCTAAAAATGCTGATTGCAACAAGTAAGTATGCAAGTAAGCCTTTATTATTCCAATCGCAAACGAAATAATGCATGGAAAATCGATGTAAAAATACATCACGATGATATAAATAAATGAAAGTAGACTAATGTAAGCAAAATGTCAATAAGTGTAAAGCGTTCTAGTTAACAAAATAAGAGAAGCAAAGGCGCATAAGTCATTTTTTCGAAGATGAGAAGAACTAGGCCTATTTGATATAAAAACTCTCTGAATTTTAATGCGTAAACTTCTGGGCTATTTAATTTTCGAAAGGCAAAATACATAATATGTACTTTCCGCGTATGTTCCGCGCAGATGTACACAACTTATACGCTATATTAGGCCTACCGGTAGGCCTAGCCTATAGCTAGCGTAACAGTTGTGTAGGCCTACTTCTGCGCGGAACAATGTCATCGCTTCACCAAATCATCCTTAACTAGGCCTATATATAACTATAATAGACCCATATTAAAAGCAAAACTATGCAACTTCGTATAGGGCGTAGGCCGTATTAGGGCCCATAGATGTGCACTGTTGAATGTAGACTATTCCTTACTTATTCCACTTTTTTGCTTAAATGATGACTTCTCAACTGGGAAACATTTAAAACTTGCCTGTGCTGTAGAAATTGATTGGTAGGCTATTATGATGATATTTATTTTCATTTCATTGGACTCTTGCTGATAGCCTATATAAAGCAATTCAAGCAAAATAATATGAAGAACCTTTCGATCACTGCCAGCGACAAAAATTATACCCACCCTAGCTCAAATAGCCTTACTTCCGAATGAGTCTATTAGATCATATACTTTACAATGCTACCAGATCGAATAGGATGAAGCGATCTCCTGTATTATAGTAGCCCTATCAGCTCTTACAGTGAAATAAATGGCAGAACAGTGTGCAGCTTTGAAAATAAGTGCATGAACGCAGTCCATGACCGTCTATATGCAGCCACTTGAAGCCAAGAGCCCTATTGTCAGTGCCTATTGACATTATTCATGTTGCCTATAACTATGTGGAAGCCTCAACCTGTAGGTCTACTTGTGTCATTTGTTTAAGTTGTGTCTGTGTGAGACTGTCAGCTTAACTAAGCATTGTTGGTATTCAGTAGCCTAAACAAGTAGGCCTAGGCCTATAGACCTGTTCCACTGTTTCATTTTTAGCTGGGAAATACAAAGTTGGTGACGTTACAACAGTACCAGCTTATTTGCATCAATCGTAGTTGATTTTAAGGTCAACCCATTTTCACCGACGATAATTCCGTGCTTCGGATCTCTGAGACAAGAACTAATTAATTTTTGTTCGTCATAATTCTCATTATGCTCATTTTTACTTTAAGAAAGGGTAGGAATATATATATATATATATATATATATATATATATATATATACACACATTAGTTTCGGCTATAGGCCCAGCCCTCCATGCAGTGAAAATCTTCCAAGACAATAATCAAACGATAATTTTACTCTCGGATCAGACTCATGGAGTGCGAGTCCAAGCGGCCTCTATTCTGTTCAGAAATGGGATAATATCATGCATATAGCCTAGTTGGTCAAATCACCCATATAGCCTACTATTAATTATATAACAGCTGTCTTTCTGCTACTTCTTTAACCTTAGAACCATGCATGGCTGATAAAAGAATTACAGGTATAGGCCTAGATGATGACACTGTGGAGTGTGGACTGGTTCAACATAGCTACGATATTTACTGTGTGAAAATGATCAGCCAAACCCAATTTCTTACAAGGCCAGTTTTAATAACAAACATGAAGCTTGGAATGGGTCGGACATAACCTAATAATTCAACGTGAATTGAAGTTGACCTAGGCTACTCGAAACAGCTGTCCATGTCCAAGGCAACGAAAACAGACTTGCTTGTCTAACAACAGAGTCATTCCTATGATTTAGCCTACCATTTTCAAAATTTTGACTTCTATTTGGAAAATTGAGAGGCAAGCAGTTTGCCAGAACCTAATACTGACTAAACCTCTGAAAATGAGGACTGTGACTTAGTGTAATTGGTTTTGCTGTTCACAACTGTTTAGCCTTGGTTTTATTAAGAAATTCGGTATTATGACTTTGAGGCATATTTTTGCCATTGATTTTGTTAGTTTAAATTTATAAACAATATTGAATATTATCAAGTTGTACAATGCTTCCTAATTCTATAGTTTATATGGCATCTTTAAAAGGATATTAAAATACATAACAATTATTCAAATTTTTTATTATTGTTTTATTTATAATTTATTTGATCAGTTCATAACAATTTTCACTTTGAACTCAAAATAATTATTGCTCATTGTAGTATCTTGCTAGCCAATAAGTCATTGGGCGATGGCCGGGGCAATTTGAATAATATTTTTTTTTAAACAGTAAAGAGAGATTGAGGAGAGATGAATACAACACCAGGACTTAAAGACGATGATAATAAATGTTTCAATGAACTGGAAATATAACGTTACAAACCACTACAATTATAATTTACAGCTTCTCTTCCATAAGAGAACATCATTGTAAATGTGCCATAAGTGCACGTATACAACACAGCCAAAATACAATACAGGCAAAGTGCATATTTAATGATACCTTACAAGCAAAAATGCAAAATTCCTTTTAGCTGCAAAGGTGCATTATTATCTTGGGACATTTCAAGCATAATATATAGAGACATGACTGTGTAAAACTGTAAAGTGTAAAAGATAGGTTTAGGAGTGTTTAATACAAACCAGGACTTAAAGCGGAGGATATGGAATGTTTCAATGAACTGGAAATATAACACTACACGTACACCACTACACTTAAAATTCACAGTTTTTCATCCATAAGAGAACATCATTGCAAAATGTACCATGGCCCATAAGTGCATGTGCACAATTAACGCAGACAAAATACAATATAAAAGTGCATATTTATTAAGCCTTACAAGTAGAACTGTAAAACTCCTTTCACTGGCAAAGGTGCATAAATCCTTGCTCTTTCCAGCAAAGGAGCATATTTATTATTTAATTATATCTTACAAGCAGAAGTGCAAACTTCATTTATTGGAAAAGGTGCATAACTTGCAACTTTTCAGCAATGTCAATTTTTTCGAAATTTGTGAGAAATTAATTTATTTCTGAAGTCATGCCACCTTGTTTTCATGTTCCAGGGTCTCTGCAGTTATTTAAGATATTCTCACAATTCTGTTGTCGCCAATTTTTGCATTGTGCAAAGGTGCAAACTTTCAAATTCGAATTCCCTCTGAATGCTAGAACCTTAAGTTTGCTTGTAAGCCTTCGAGACCTCGATGTTTGTTAACTGACAATAACTTATATCACAACAATTCCACCAAAACTAGTTTAAGGTACATTACACGGACGATGATGATGATGATGATGATGATGATGATGATGATGATGATGATGATGATGATGATGATGATGATGATGATGATGATGATGATGATGATGATGATGATGATGATGATGATGATGATGATGATGATGATGATGATGATGATGATGATGACGATGATGATGAGTACATTACATATGATATGGCAAGTTGCAGTCATGATTACGAGGAATGACTGCTTGATCATATGACATGCAGGTTGTAGTCCATCCATCCATCCGTCCGTCCATCCATCCATTAAGTCTGACTGTCCACCAATCCACCCATCCATTTTACCAGACATCCATCCATCTATCGATCGATCCATTCGTCAATCCGTCCGTCCCTCTGTCCGTCCGTCTATCCGTTCGTCCGTCCACCAAATCATACATCCATCTACTAATCTATCCATCTATCTCTCTGTTACAGTCACAACATTTCTACAGCACTTATGCCAAGGCGAAGGAGCGCTACGACCAAACAAACAGGTCCAGCTAGGCGCCCAGCGACCGGGGTCGGGAGGTGAAAGGTCACCGGGTCATCGGCCAACGGGCAACAAACTAATAACACCCCCTGATGCACCCAAAGGATTCCCACGGGGCACATTATTAAGAAGCGGCAAAGGGCCGACTGTTGATCGGCCATGGACGGTCCAAGGCGATCGACCGCCCCGGGCCCAGACCACACTGCTTAGGCGAAGTAGGCTACTGCAGCAGAAGGCTAACAAACGCTGGCTGACAAAGCCATTAAGTCAGCAAGGTCTGTCTGTCTGCCGATTCTAAAAATAATATTATTGTCTGCTTAACCGTTTTATCTAATAGGAATAGTAATACATTTACACAACATTATGCCGCTGCTAACGATTTTAAAAATAAAACTGAAATACGTTTCTCGCACCAGTGTAAAAACGTCACTTCCAAATAAAGATCGTGTCAAGGACGTGAGACTCGAGACACTATCTATCTATCCATCTGTTTGTCTGTCTGTCTGTTTGTCTGTGTGTCTGTCTATCAAATCAAATCAAAATCAGTTTATTCTGAAAAAGAACAACAGACAAACAAACAAATAACCAAGGTAGACAGCAAAGTAAAATAATACACAAGAATAAAAATCAATGATCATAGGACACCTTGATTGATTGAACGGTGAATACTCAGAAAGAGTCATCCAGAAAGGGACAGGTCCCGCTAACCTGGATAACCCCAGAACAAAAAATGTAAATCAAGATGGTGAGGCTAGATATATAAACAGAAATAGTAGAAAAAATTAGACAATACCAGTGAAGAAATAACTGTGGCATGAGATCACACAAAAACACAAACAAAAAACAAACAAAAAAAGAAGACAAAAACATAATTCAGTAATGGCAACCTGAATCATTAGGCACATCTAGGCTAATATAAAACTACACAGATCAAAACAAACTATCGATCGATCCAATCGTCCATCCATCCATCCATATGTCCATCGATCCATCCATCCATCATCCATCCATTCATCCATCCATCCATATGTCTATCCATCCATCCATCCATCCATTCATCGATCCATCCATCGATCCATCCATCTATCCATCCACCCACCCATCTCTCTCTCTCTCTCTCCCCTCTCTATCTCTGTCTGTTTTGTCTGTCCATTCGTTTGTCTGTCTGACTGCCTTTCTATCTGTCTGTCTATCTCTCCATCTGTCTGTCTGACTGACTCTCCATTTGTCTGTCTCTTTCTGTATGTCTGTCTCTGTCTGTCATACAGAGAGACAGACTTTGTGTGTTTGCCAGTCTGCCTGTCTGTATGTCTGTCTATATGCCTGTCTCTTTATTTCATATGTCTCTCTCTATCTGTCTGTCTGTCTGTCTGTTTGTCTGTCTGATTGTCTATCTATCTGTCTCTATGTCTGTCTTTTGCCTGTCTGTCTTTATGTCTGTCTGTGTGCTCTGTGTCTTCTGTTTATTCTGTCTGTTATGTCTGTCTATTCATCTTTCTATCTTTTATCCTGCTGCATGTTTTTCTTAAGATCATTAAATTTTTATTGTGTCCCCTGGATATAGTTTTTATTCTGATCATGTTTTCTTATGGTCTTTTTTTTATTTTCTCCAGATTTGAACTTTTACATTGAAAAGCATTTGTTCGCCCGTCGGTTTTATTGCAGTAGGCCAGCGGTTCTCAACCTTTTTAGTCCGGCGACCCCTTTTTAACATTTCAAAAGTTGTGACGACCCCCAACGACAAAATTGATTGTGTAACAACCTCCGTTTCACCTCATTTTTTTTACTATTGTCCATTGTTATGCATTTTCACCCTCATAATACGAAAACTGTTTTGGCAGTTGTGGGAGGTTTCTTTTAATTTGAAGTAGTCGAAGTTATATAAGCCTATTCGGCTTGTGACAATGGGGAATGGCTTAGAACTGGAATTGGTATCATCCGCTTTGTTCTTAAAAATACTGGTCATGCTTTCCTACATAGCTAGGATAGTTAGAATAGCCTATCTGAATAGTGCTCTGCGGTTTATTTGTTGGGTTTCATTGATTCTACCGATAAAATGTCATAACAAAGACCTAATTCTAATTTCTCTATTCATGCTGCAACTATTAAGCAATATTCTACTCTGAGAATTGGTCAATAGTTCTTCTTTTCTTAACACTCATTTCACCTTACTGATTCGTTTTGCGATGCTAGCAATTAAAAAAACTTCATTTGTATTCTTATGAATGCGACAAGCAAGGAGAGTTTGGAAAATGGACGTAGGCTAGGCCTACGTGTCATTCTCCATTGTCAACAATTTTCCACCCCGCAATGGTAGCATTTTAGGCTGTCGCTTGAACGAAACTCTTCATCATTTCATTGCTGATAGTCGTGCTTTACGTCTTTACGACTTCAAAGTGTCTCCTCCCACTGTTTAGAATCTCAATAAAAAAACTTCATCATTTCAGTGCTGATGGCATGGTTTATGACTTCAATAAATGTTCTCTTTCCATTCTTAATTTTTTCTAAATTTCCAATCAGTAGCCTATTTGAAACTGTCATCTGAATTTTGTCAATGCTGATAGTCATGGTTTAAGACTTCAGAATGTCAGCCCCCAGTTGTTAACAATATTTTGGATTTGTGCACCATAACATTCTAAGCCATCATCTAAAAAATTACTAATAATTTCAGTGCTCAGAGAGGTGGTCTAGACTTCAAAAAATATTCCTCCCTGTGTTTCTTTAGAAGAATAGCAGAATTTACATTTGACAACTAAAATGGAAAAAATTAAATTAGCTGCCGCAATCTAACTGATGAATCATAGCAAAATTATGAATAAACATATATTTTAGTTTGTTGAAATTGCTTTTTGGCCGATATCTTTTGCAAATTTCTGAAGGGGCCAGGCGACCCCTGGCAAATTGTCAGGCGACCCCCGAGGGGGTCGCGACCCACAGGTTGAGAACCGCTGCAGTAGGCCTAACATTCAATGTTGTGTTCTATTCTATAAGGCTATTGATTAGTCAGCTAAAATTCTATTGGCTTTCACTGATTGCACAGGCCTACGTCTTGCAGAGGCAGTCTCCCTCGTCGATTTGAATTAGACCTTTGAAATTAACTATAGTTCAAGCTCGCAATGGGTAAATTAAATCTTGTTTTCTCACTGATGGATGTGCAAAAGTATCGTAATTTGCATGCTTAGATGTTTAGAGTTGAATATGCGTGGATGGATGTGTTCGCCTATTATCGTATCATTTGTCGATCGATGTCCCACTGTGTGTTTTCAAAATAATGAATAAATGGTATATATATTTACTTACTTAGTCCTACCCATTATTCGTTTGCAAATGAATAAATGCTAACTACTTACGTACTTACTTACATATTTATCCTTATTCTCAATCAGCATTTTACACTCTGATATGCTGATTCGGCTGGTGGGTAAAATGCTGACGAATCAGCATTGGCGATTCAGCATTTTACCCATTGCCGATCAGCATATCAGCAATCAGCATTTCAGCATTTTACCCGTGCCCAACCTAGATTAGGATAGTATAGCCTGTAATTTTATAGTCCTCTATGTAAAATTCCAGAGGCACATTTTGGTTTGGGCTCTGCCCGTTTGGTGGTTTGGACACCGTTTGTCCGCTTGATGTCGTTCTCGTTGTTTCGCCAACGTTTTACTTGGAATCTGCTTTTGGTCGTGCCTATCGCCTTGGCGGTGATTTTGTTTGGTTTTCGTCGCGTCGGCTGTATTGAGGTCTCCGTTAGGCTTGCTGTAGCATTTGGCTCGGGAGATTCTGTTGTGAGAAAGACTGCGCAACTGTCGTATACGTGAGTGCTTCTGTACATAATCGCTTGTATATTGCTGTTCTTCCATTAAAACTTATTTTGTTACAACCTGGGGACCATTATCTTCTTATCACCCTAGACTAACGCGTAACAATATATTATATATAGCCTATTATGATTGATTGATTTGCTAGTATGGTTCACCGCAGGGGCGGAAACCTAGGGGGGGACAGGGGGGGACGGTCCCCCCCAAAGAAGACGTTGGGGGGGACGGCCCATGCATTTGTCCCCCCCAATGTTCAAGCGTTAGGACATGTACACAATCTTCAGTAGGGAACTAGAGAAAAAAGTTTAGCAGATGAAGTAAATATTTATAATGTTATGAACTCCAGAGCAATCCAAGCACTAACCAAAAGTTATTAAGTCCCACATTGGATAGTTTGCGAACATTATACTGTATAGATAAGACACCTCTTTTAACTCGTTTCCAATTATTATAAAGACTTGAAAACACCCAACGTCACAAACTCACAACGTCACATGTCGGGTTTCTGCTAAATTCAATTCAGCTTCTCTTCAGGCTCAAATCATCGTCATGTTCAACATCAGAAGTAAAAGGAAAAGTTAATACGTAAATAAGTAAGTAAGTAAGTATTGTGTTTATTGTTCCTCTGGAAAACGAACAGTGGGACATAGAACATCATTGGGTCCATGGGCGGAGTTTATAACGGGCTAGGGGGCTCAAACCCCTCAAGAAGACCCAGATTCAGGTCTGTCACAAGGAAAATGGTATAGTTTCCGGGGTTAGCCCCCAAGAAATTTTCACGAGCGAAACTTGAATCCGATGATTAACGCTTTTTTATCCAGGAAAAATAGCATGGTTGTTGTGAAACTTCAATTAAAGTCGTTGACTAAAACGGGTGTGTCCGGAAAGTTAGTATGGTTTCATGAGATTTCTATTAAACTCGACGTGTGTAAGGAAAAAGAATGATTTTTATGAGATTTCAACTCTATGACCAAGAAGAGGTCGACACACTTTTTGTCTGAAAAATAATATGGTTTTGTGAGATTTAAATTAAACTCCCAAAAAATATGTTTACGCAAAATAGTATGGTTTTTATGAGAATTTAACAAATTTCGATGACTAAAAAAGGTGTTTACGGAAATATTATGGTCTTATGAGATTTCAATTAAACTCAATGACTAAAAAAGGTGTTTACGGTAATTAGTATGGTTTTATGATATTTCAAATAAACTACTTGACTAAAAAAGGTGTTTACGCAAGATAGTATGGTTTTTATTAGATTTAAATTAAACTCGATGACTAAAAAGGCTCATTAACTTTTGATTCGAGAAAAAAATTCCGGCGCCGCTCAATCTGGACCAAGTCTCCGCCTCATATCCAAACTTTAAGTTTTTTTAGCCCCCAAAAATGTAAACCAAACTCCGTCCACGATTTGGTCTCTTGAACGGATTTAATCTATGCATAATGAGAGTTGGCAGGGCTTTCAAACGTGCAAGTTCACATAGAAGTGTTGATTTTAAATAAAATGGCAGTTATAATGGTCTTAGACAGTTGTAAAATCACATCCTCGCACCAAAAAAACCATTTGTTTTGAAAAAGTCATTGTCATCTGGTTGGCAGTTATTTACCAGGGTAGATCAAAAGGCTGAGAAAAAGTCATGCAGTTCTGTAACGGAATTCTTTTGATATGCTCTGATAGTATGTATATAATAATTATAGACAAGAGTAGATTTTCATTCCTATCAGTGTTTTCTTTTTAGTCTTTCTAATAAACATAATTTGCATGTAATAAATTAACGCAAATATTTTAGTCATGAATTTGAGTAATATTCACGACATAGCATGATTTTCTTATATATATTTTTGATTGATTGCATTACAGAGGTGTCTATGTTAAATGCATAGATAGTTTTTTTGCAAAACTGTTTTGCGAAATTTAGCACATTCCATCATTATATAAATTTGTGATATCAGCATTAAAAAGGTGTCTAATACAATCTGCACTCCGATCGTGTTCAATAACAAATTACAGTTTGAACTACTTCTATTGGGACTAAGAAAATGGATCATTTTTCATTTTTGACGACAGCTAAAATGCTACAATTAGGTGTGAATATTAAAAACAACCTTAATTCACCCCTCCCAACTCGGTGCTTCGCGCTTCAGCGATCGTCTTTCAGCCGCTCGTCCGTCCCCCCCAAAGTTCGGACCAGGTTTCCGCCCCTGGTTCACCGGCCTATAGATGGCTCAAATAGCTAGATATCTCATTAATGTCGATTTATGCAAAAAATAATACTCTAAGTTAGGCCTACTACATAGGTCTAATGAAGCCACTTGCTATCTTGGATCACCGGCCTAGATAGCTCAGTTGGGAGAGCGTTAGACTGAAGATCTAAAGGTCCCCGGTTCAATCCCGGGTCTGGGCAAAACACCCGACTATCCCCGGGGGTCGGTTTCATTTTTTTCTGTCTCTTGTACGTAGCCTACATTCCGTGCCCCTAGAATTATATAGTTCCATGTCCCCTTTTTGCGAAACTGAGAAAAACGAATTTTAAGATTTGGTGACGAAAATGTTTTTCCCTGTTTCATTGATGGCGATTAAATTTACATTTTCGGACAACACTGTTTTCCCCTAGTATGATCGTAATGTTTATTTTGATCATAATTTAAATTTAATATGAGTAATTTATATATAATTATGGCAGGGGTGACAATTTTTTGGACATAGAGCAGTATAGCACGCGATTATGGACACAGAAAACCATACGATTGCGTAGGCTACATGTACATTGTCTCCACTAGCAATTCTGTTATGCAACAATCTTGAAGCGACGTCGTACTGTCATATTTCCGTTTGGCTTGAACTTTTTCACAGAATACTATTATATTTCTTAAAAGCTATCCTTTTAATCTTAGATTCGCACTGCCGGTTAAAACAATCGTCTAAATTTCGCTTTTTTGCAAGTTTTCCTAAGCCACATCGACTGGGTTTTAAGCGTCACCATTATTTCTGTCAACAAGTCTGGGTCACGTGTTCTAATCTCTCACTGCTATTGGCTATGGACTTAACGCAGTATAGCAATAGCTCACGCATTCCTAAATCGCTGTGTATTTTTGAGGACATAGAACATTGTCACCTAAAATCACGTGACACAAATTACACTTGCTATTGGTTGTGGACATGTGCCTTTATAGCTTTGAAAAACCTTAAAAATTTATGGACATAGAACTATTGTGCACTGGCATATGAGCTTTACAAAGCGTTTCCAGTTAAGCTAGACGGCTGAGGACATAGCCCAAGTCACCGCCATAACGGATATAGCGTTAGGTTGATTTTTCAAAAAAGTGGACATAGTACTATATAATTCTAGGGGCACGATTCTAAGATTATTTTGTTAGTCAGCTCTTCAATCTGTCGGTCGGTGCCAGGTGGGAACTTGGAAGCGTAAAGTCTTTTAAATGGTCACGAACGATAGATAATGGGCCCTAGGCCTACAAATTTTGTGGAAAATTAATTTTTCATTAAGGCTACAGTTAAATGACACGAACGGAATAGTGACTCAGCCTAAAATGTATCCCACAGCCGATTTATAAGCCTAGGCCTACATTTAAAATGTGCATCGGCCGGGAATCGAACCCGGGCCCCCCGCGTGGCAGGCGAGCATTCTACCACTGAACCACCGATGCTTCTTAGGAGTTTGGGCTCATTTCACCTCAACGAAACCAATCGTAAAGTGTAGCCTACACTTCCGAATTTGGGAGGATGGGCTGAGTGCTGAGTAGGCATACAAAGGCCCTATACTATAAGGCCTATAGGCTACTTAATATTAACCTATTAGGTTACGTGATCATCTTAATATTGGGCTATAGTTTAATCAAGCCTTTAGTGTACCGACTTTAAACTTTTGCGGATTAGTGTGGGCCTATCAGCAATCAGGGCCGCAACTAGGATTTTTGGGGGTAGGGGGCTTAAGCCTTGAGCATGATTAGTGCAGGGGTTATTTTAACGTGCAGCTGGACACAAAGTGTGTAGTTGGAAAAGAAATTTGTGCAGTTGAAAAAAGGATTTTGTGCAGTAACTCATAGTGTTATAATGAACGAAGGACTAAAAAAAGTGTCATCAGTTTTTTGGGAGCCGGGTAAATTTCAAAATGGTAATATTTTCACGGGATTTCGACGATCAAACATTTGGTCCGGACGACTAAAAAGGTCGTTTTGTGCAGTTCTAACAATTTCTTAAAATAACCCCTGGATTAGTGTGGTAGCAGGAGTCTATAATGGTGCCGGTAAGCATAGGCTATAACGGCTTGATTTATTTTGGGGTGGTTTCAGCTTCGTTGGGGGCTTACCCCCCACCCCCCAAGCCCAACGCTAGTTAGTCCCGGTCAGCGATGGGGCCTAGGTCACTACGTTGTGGATTAGGCCATGTCATGTCAGACTAGCTATCGAAACACGAACTTTTTGCAAGAATTGATTTAATACAGCATCTTCCTTGATATTGCTAGGTCTTGCTAAAAGCCTAGGCCTATTTATAACGGTAGGTCCTATAACCTAGGCTACCTACGAACGAACGAACGAACGAACGAATGAGTGAGTGAATGAAGGAAGGAAGGAACGAACGAACGAATGAAACCAATCCAGTAAATGACAGACACAAATTAATGTCAAATTCACTGTATTTCAAAATTATGAAAACAATTCGAGCTTGCCAGGAGTCGAACCTGGAATCTTCTGATCCGTAGTCAGACGCGTTATCCATTGCGCCACAAGCCCTTGCATACAACACTGCGTTGATGGCATTAAAATGTAGGCCTAGGCCTACTTAGCCTAGGCTACTAACCCGCTCAAAAGCAGTTGATCGAACTGTTAAAAGACTTCGAGTCTGCCATGAGTCGAAACTGGAATCTTCTGGTCTATAGTCAGGTGTTACGACACTGTATCTTTTCAATCAGCGTTGCCACTCCTTGGGTTTTTTCACAAGATCTTCGGTGTTTTCCATCTTCGAACTTGGGAAATGGGTTTTTTTCGTGAAGAACTTGGGTTTTTTGCTTAGGTTTTTTCTTTCGACTAAGAAAATCTGGAAATTGCGGACATTTTGGAGAGATTTTGGCCGGATGACTAAAAATAAAAAAGGTCATCAGAATTTTCGGACGAGACAAGATGCTGCTAGCTGTTTGTCAGGTGTAGGTTTCGTTATGTTCAGTGTGTGCATGGGCGTCCGCAGGGGGGCGCAAGGGGGCGCATGTGCGCCCCTCTGGATTCTGCGCGTATTTGCAGAGAAATGCAAACATGTAAAAATACCAAACGCTCCACAAGTTGGACTAGGCTGCTTTGCTTAGGTGAAGCACATTTTCGAAAATTCAGCATATAGAATTCTCTCTTGGTGATACAGAAATTCATATTGTCTACCCCGATACGGGAAATGAATTCACTCGTGTCCGCTAATGGAGAAGTAATCGGCATCATATTTCATTTTAGCCGACCGATGCGAGATAACAGAGATCCTCTGAAGAACCGCCAATACTGAGGATATTTTATATATATATATATATAAATAATACATATATATAATTCTATAATGCATTTGAATAGAGCTTAAATATACATAAGCATATTTGACACTCAGTCTGGCTGAAGTTGACTCTCCAATTAATCAGCTTCTTCCCTTAGATACCAGCTGGCACATGTTCTGCCACGCCTTCTAAACATACACCGCTAGATGAAAGAAGAATGCTAATCCATAATTTATCTGAGTTGTCACAAGGTTCATTAAAACTGTAACTTCGTCTACAACATGTTGTGAGTCAGTCGGGCAATATATATACAGGGACGGAGGTCGGAGGAGACGAATTATAGGAAAATTTCGTATGAACTGTGAGGGTCGATTGCATCGAGGGTCGAAGAAACTTGATAGCCCTATGATCGGAACAGATAGTCGACTAGTCGTTTGTTTTTCACTCCTAGAGGCGTTCTGTTTTCGGCCAGACTTCAAGGATGAATTTTTTTTGTTGCATTAAAACCTGCATTCTTTCGTGATATGGTGCGTAGTCTACGCTCTGTTAAAACTGAGCTCGAGCGCTGAAGGAAGTCTACGTAGCCGTTAAGCGTGTGTCGTTTTACTTTCCACGATCGAAACCCATATACCGCCTTCGACTGGGAAGGTAGGCCTACATTGATTGATTGATTGATTGCCTGATTGATTGATTGATTGACTGATGTGGGTTTGCTCGTATCAGGCCTAGTCATACTTTGAGGGAGGAACGTAGAGGAAGGCAATCTTTGCGCAAACGCTTTATTCAAGTTGGAAGTTTGTTTTAGTAGGCCTAGGCCTACAATATTATAAAATAAATAATAACAGATGCTTCTTTAATATTAGAAAAAATAAAGTATTAGGTCCTAGGCCCATATCTTTTTCATTGAGTGTGGTTTGTCCCTCGAATGTTTCTGATGCAATAATAATAAAAGAATATATAGGCCTATATATATATATATGTATAAAGCTCAATAAGTTATAGGCTTAATATAATGAAATTGATAGATCCGTCTATAGGCTATTTTAGGCTGCTTGTGGTTAACTGCACATTCGTAGTAATTGACTAAGCACCAGTAAAATTATATTAGGCCTACACTATGTATACTATTCGGCGAATTTAGGCATATTATAATAGGTCGATTGGCTGAATTGAAATGAACTTATCAATCGATCAATCAGTCAAATTCTCTATTGTAGGCCTAGCTAACCGATGGTAGGCCTGCAAGAATAAGTAGCAAGAAATTAGTAGCAGTCGAAATTGAATTCCATAAAAATATAAAACTTTGTTTCAAGTTTGCGCCCCCCTACAAAAATTTCTGCGGACGCCCATGAGTGTGTGTGTTAAGACTCCGTGGCGCAACGGTAGCGCGTCTGACTCCAGATCAGAAGGTTGCGTGTTCAAATCACGTCGGGGTCAAACTTTTAATGAACCCATTCGTTATTGTACCCAATTCTTCTATGGCGGTAACGAGTTACAACAGTTTTCACAAACTGTGCCTAAAGTTTCCATTCATTGGCTTCAACATTAATGTGAATTTTTGACACACATATCCTAAAATAGGCGTTAGGCCCACTACATAGGCCTAATGAGGTCGTTTGCTCATGTGGGCCACCTGCCTAGATTTCTCAGTTGGAAGAGCGTTCGGCTGAAGATCTAGAGGTCCCCAGTTCAATCCCGGGTCTTCCCAAAACACCCGACTAATTTCCGAAGGTGGTTTACAATTTTCCTGCCTTCTCAGATAATCAGATTATTTGTAACTTGTAAGTTAGCGTTTCTGTCGGTCGGTGGAAATTTTTAACGTCGTGGCAATTAATCAACATAAAACATTTAAATGGTCACAAATAGCCAGGACGACTATGCCTGCCAATTTTCTTGGAAATTAATTTTCATTTACAGTTAGATAGCATGGACCGACTGGTGATTCAGCCTAAAATGGATCACACAGGAGATTCATACATAAAACACTAAAAAATGTGCATCGGCCGGGAATCGAACCCGGGCCGCCCGCGTGGCAGGCGAGCATTCTACCACTGAACCACCGATGCTTCTTAGTCACAGTCTCTAATTATTTCACAACTCACAGAAACCAGTCGTAAAATGTAGCTTACACTTCTGAATTTCGGTGGAAGGTTGCAGTTGTGAAGCTGTCAGTAAGCCTACAAAGGGCCCTCCATACGTAGGCCTACTCACCCTAGCATCGGGCTAGTTTAGAAAGTGTAGGCTACGCCTACAACTTTTGAGGCTCTGCGTAGGTTTAGAGATAGGCCCTAACTACGTGGAGGATTAGGCCAATAAATTACCAGACTATTCAAACACGAACTTTTTCAATAATTGATTGAATGTAACTATGTAGGCAGTGTTTTAGTTGTCCAAAATTAACTGGGGGGGTCAGTAATTTTGTACAGATTACCAAAGTACACAAATACATGTCAAATCCCTGCCGTTACAGAAATTAAAAACGGTGATTTGTAAGAAATGTTACTGTAAAAGAGAAAGGTTTCGTTTTGTCTTTATCGTAAGCTGCCCCAGCGGGGTCTGGGGCGGAACCCCAGCGACCAGCGCATTTTTGGCTGTGTTGAACTCAAATTGAGCCATTTTTAGGCAGTCATGGCCGGTCGTCCGTAACTGCATGGACGCCGTGGTTGGCCTGGACTGCCTCGCTGGACATATCGGCACATCGAGACTCTTTTTAAAAGTCTTTTTCTTCTTCGTCGCCACCATCGCCGACGATCTTTCGCTTGCTTTTCGCGAATCCAAACGCAAACAAACTCATTTCTCTGCAACTTTTCAAGAGAAACTGGACGATTTAACATGCAATCAGTAGCTGACAAACAGGAAAAGGAAATACGTTGAAGAACATGAACATTACTAATATTTATTTGAGAATGGTCCCTACCCGCGTCATAAATTATAGGCTGGTGTCTGGTTCCCTACTCTCAGTCACGCATTGTATCGACAAGTATTGCAGCCAATTAATTTGAGACACGAATCAAGAATCATACGAATATGGACGAAGGGGCCAAGGAACTGGGGGGTCAGAAGCTGACCCCCTCAACACATTTTTAGTCACTTAACTGAGGGGGTCAGACAACGAACTGAGGGGGTCCAACCCCTCCAACCCCCCGACAACTAAATCACTGTATGTAGGTACAGGGTCGCTTCCTTGGTATGGCGATGCCAGAGTTCTTGCTCCAATCTACAAACCGTAGTAGTCTGTATCGGGTAGGCCTACTCGGGCTAGTCGATCAGATTCGATCCCTGCGCTTTTGGGAAGGGATTGCTCTCAATCCCGTTTGCTCGTACTTGAAAACTGTTCTTTTGACCGTGTTGGAATCGAGAGCACCTCTGAGTAGTTTTCTGGAACAGGCACTATATAAAAACTTGAATGAATGAAAAAACAGTGAAAGACAGACAAACATAGGCCTATAATAGGCTACAGTTGGAATATTGTTCACATACTAATTACGGTTTAGGCTATACATAGGCTATCTTGCGATTCTATAAAAGGTTCTCGAGCCTGCCAGGAGTCGAACCTGGAATCTTCTGATCCGTAGTCAGACGCGTTATCCATTGCGCCACAGGCCCCTACCAATGTCTTGAAGAACAATATCCTGAAAATTTCCACATGATTTTATTGGTGGACGACATTAATCTAGAGCTGCCGGTTCACTAGCGAAACGTTCGCGTGAATAGTGAAATAGGACCACAGTCTAACTTGTCTAAGAAAGTAATGTAGCTTAAACTTCTATAGCACATGTTGAAAATATTTTTTAAGGTGATGAACGACTAGTTTTAAAACTGTTAAAGATTGGTGAGTTACGAGGCGCAATATGAAACCTAAACAACTCAGAGATTAGCATAGGCTCAGAGGGAGAATTGCCGTGTGGGTGGGTGTTTGTTTGTATGTGCACTTGTTATAGCGCCCCTTCAAGCTCTCTCTACTCAGAGGCGCTCCCGATGCAGAGCGGACACTGCATCGGAGTTTCACGCCGAAGCGCTGAGCAATTGTGAGTGAAGGACTTGCCCAAGGTCCTTACGCGGCGAGGTGGATTCGAACCTCGGACCTTCCAGCTCCAAGGCAACGACGCCACCACTACACCACCACGCACCAAGTTTCAACCCCAAGTCTTTCTAGAGTCCGGTAGACTGCGGGCCGCAGTAAAGTCTGTTTTCATACCCCCAATTCGAAGTGGATAATGGTCCAACCCCCAGCTATGTTTCCTCAATTCTCACATTGCATATGCATATATGCGCATTAGGCTATTTACAAGCAGGGCTAAGGTGTGAGTAGGCCTAATGGTCGGTAATTGACGGCGTCCAAGGCGCTAGTTTTCAAATGCTAACGGCACTGCTGGTGTAGTAATTGCCGGCCTAGATAGCTCAGTTGGGAGAGCGTTAGACTGAAGATCTAAAGGTCCCCGGTTCAATCCCGGGTCTGGGCAAAACACCCGACTAATTCCCGGGGGTCGGTTACAATTTTTCCTTCGTATTAATTTTTGCTTTTCTTATTTTGTCGCCAAAATTCGAATCGGTCTCCTTTGAGAGAGCATTTAATGCCACGATTGTTCCCTCACGAAAACAAGAAATTTTTGCCACATTAGTTGGAGCTCTTAGTTTGAGAGGCCACGACTGATGTATTGTATAAAAAATTGGCACACGTTAAATTCGTGCATTCAGTCCACATACAAGTGCAGGATCAAAATGTGCATCGGCCGGGAATCGAACCCGGGCCGCCCGCGTGGCAGGCGAGCATTCTACCACTGAACCACCGATGCCTGTTGGTCCATGTTGACTCCGGTAAATTGGTAATAACGGCTTGTGATCAACCTTTTACATTTTGAACTGCAAGCATACACCGGTAGGGCCTATACATTCATTTAGGCTATGTCAGTTTGAAAAATCACAAAACGAAGATCATCATGACTGTGTTCTTTTCGTATGACTGACATTATATAACTTTCATCAGTGCTAAAAGTGTCAAAAAAGAAGTGCCTGGACGCCCTTTACCTTTGCAAAAGAAGTGCCAGGACGCCCCTTACATTTTCAGGTGTGCTGGCAGAACAAGTGGCAGGACGGCATAGATATTTGAAAATAAGTGCCAGGACGCCGTCCATGACCGTCCTGCCACACTTTAGGCCCTGACTTTCATTATATAAACATTCTGTAACTGACTTGATACTTGAAAATCGTTTAAAATCGAAACAAAGTTTTATGATATTAAGTTACATGAAAGTTGATACAAATGCCATGGCGTTGGTAGAATGAGCAGCGGAACTGAAGAACGCCTTGCATGGTTGCCATGCAGTAAAATTCGACTCATGCAATAACATAATTATGATCATCCGTTCATACAGTGACTTGTGAACAACTGAACATATATACTGCGTTCATATCAGTCTAAAAATCTAAGAAATCACGGACAGTTTGAGCACCCGTGCTCCGGTATCTGTATAATAAAGTCGTTGTTCTCGGTTGAAGACGAGAATTAATAATAATTATGTCTGAAAAATCCAATCTTACAAGGAAAAAAATATGTGGATATATTACACTCAAATTCATTGGTGTTGGACTGCTGCTTCATTGTTATTTGAGATAATTGTACATGTTCAGGGTTCGCGTTAGGAAGAGCAGCCGATCATAACGACACGAGTTCGATTCCCACTATAAGCTTACCCTTGTAAAAGGTCGACATTTCAGTCGCCATAATTATGACGTTGGTAGCCGTGGAATAGAAGAACGCCTTGCACAGCTGCCAATAAAGGGCACCAGCTTAACCACGAGCTCTGCGTCGCGACAGAGAATGATTAGGCTACCCATAGATGTCAAATGAGGAGTATCCAAGTGCAGACATTATAATTTATACCAGATCAGCAACTTCGGATGGAAATCCATCAGTTCTTTTTCCGGCTTCGTCATCAATACCACCTGACCTTTCTCGACTTCATCATCGTCCTCTCTCTCCGCCCGTTTCCATGTACAATAGCCGGAACATAGCCAGAGCAAAATGGCGACGACAGTAGCAGAGCTTCCAATAGCCACGTAGATGTACCCCAGTCTACCCAGATGACTCCGCTGATATTTCGCCACGTAGAGAATTATCATCACCAAACCGCTAAACGTCAGTAGAAGTCCCGGGATGCCGAATATCTTCGCTCCTATAGGGAACGTTGGCAATGCGCAGAATGACCACTGTGCTTGCTTCTTGTCGACCGGTGGATGATCGTGGTGGACTAGTGCTTCGGACTTCTCCATGTCTAGGCCTACAACACATTGATACAGGAGCTTGTCGATAATAATGGAAGATTTGTTCACCTACATAAGCATACATGAATATCGTATCGAATATGATAATTTATAAAGTGTCTCTTACACAATAGTCCTAATAGCTATTCAGAGTTGCTCTCAGCGTGAGCTGGGTGGCAGCATTGAGGAAATAAGAACGATTTTAAGCAGCGAAGGGCAGCTAGGGCACCCCAACTACCTTATATCAATTAGAATAATGTGCATGTAAGTAAGTAAGGTGGCTGATCTAATGGATTGTGCATAATAAGTGGGTAAGTAAGAATAGCTTTATTACCCCATTAGCAAACGCACGATGTGACATCGAAGTTGAATGTGAAAGAAACACACACTGTGCTCATTAATAATAATGTAAATAATGATAACATTGTAGCAAGTAGCGGCTGCCGTTTAAACAGGCACTCGTCCCTAGTGTGTGACTAATTGGAAGCATCCTGTTAGACACCAAACAATTAGATGCTGAGAGTTGAAAAAGAAGTAGGCCTATTGGGGCATACAGCACGTATATCTAGATCGTTTTGACAAGACAAGCGACTGGCTGATGGCCTAATGCACATTGCGTCATTAATGATGGTCCATCTTCCATTGAAATGCGATTGTAATCAAGAAACATAATCCACTTGGACAGCCAACTTAGCCTACTCATTTGCTCACATATTTTTCATATTATTTATTCAATCATTTTTGTTGAATTACTTACTTACCGGTACCTGGTCAAAGCAATCAAACCCAGCAATGCTAAGTCTCCGAAGAGGATGCGTTTGAGACTATTTGAGTGAGGTCTTCAAAGAGGCGCTACACAAATCAATCAAACTATTAATTGAATTACTGCAACGCAAGAAAGATCAACAAAATTCCAAGGTATCATTAGTAGGCCTTCTACTTGTCATAGCCGATAGTTTTGTCTCTTACCTCTCGAGATCGAAAATACCCCAAGAATCATCAAGACACTAAAACGTTACACTTCACTTCTTGAATCGAAACTGATTTCGGCAACGCAATATTTCCGTTTTTCTAATACTGATTTAGGAAGTAAAGGTGCAATTGCACCGGAGAATAATTTGTTTGTAAACGTCCATAGCCATAGCCTGGTAAGTTTATAGATAGGCTAATAGAAACATGACAAAGTTTTGGACCAAGAGTGCACGACTTTTGTAAAGGCAGCCGGTTCGGTGCGGAAAACCGACGACACGTTCAAAACACGACGGGCGGCTTAAACCAGTTGCAACCATTTAGCTGGTTGTGCAGTATTGTCTGTTACAAGTTTCCTAAGAAGAATGCATAATTATTATTGTTGCGTAATACAACTAAGGGCCTTTCCAGAGGATCAGAGAAGTGAGGGCGGAGAGACTTGAAAAGGGAAGAAAAATGAGCGATAGTTCCTTTTTAAATTGCTGTAGGCGAAGTAAGAATTATTATAATGACGGTGGTGGTGGTCAGGGGCGGATCCAAGGGGGGCTTATTCGGCCATGGCCCCCCCCCCATTTAGAATTCCCATGAATCGTGGCCCCCCATTTGGATTGAACATGCCGTGGAACAATGTATATATTGTACAATTTGCCCCCCCCTTACTAAGAAATGCCCACGCATTGCGCCCCCCCCATCATTTGGAAATGGCATGATGACTATAAAAAAGGTCATAAAGTTTTTTGGCGGACAAAATGCTATTATTTTCCCGAAAATTTGGCCGGATGACTAAAAAAAAAGGTCATCAACTTTTTTGGCGGATACGAAAGAAAAATTTTCCAGACCCGGAAGGGCAAAAATTTCTCCCCGACCCAAGACCAGCCAAGAATTTTTGGCCCCACCGTCCAAAGTTTCTGTATCCGCCCTTAGTGGTGGTGGTGATGGTGATGGTGGTGGAAGCGATGATGATGATGATGATGATGATGACGATCATGATGATGACGAGGATGACGAGGATGACGACGACGATGTTGATAATGATAATGGTAAAGACAATAATAATGACGATGATAATAGTCATTAAAACAATTGTAATTAAAATAATACTAATAATAGTAGGCCCTAATAACAAGAAAAATAATGATAATAAAAATCATACTAATAATAATAGCGGCAATGGATGTTTTATTTAATTAATTAGTGTTTAAGTCCTGGTGGATCATAATATATATTCCTCGGAGCAAATAAAATAAATAATTGCATTAATAATAATAATTTATAAGGCACCGTAGTTCGCACATAGGCCTACTTTGACAAGAGTGTCTCATACGTAGCTATAGGGTAGCCTATAAGTTGTAGATTGGGTGAATTCCGTACTTTGTCTCTGTCGCCTTAGGCCTACTCTACGAGTCTACGCAAATAGAATAGACAGACTTTAACGCATCAACGATATCAGAGCAAGAAGTATATGGCATCGCATCAAGTAAGATTGACATTCTTCGAGACCTTATAGGCATTCTATAGAAAATGTAGACCTACCCATAGGCGTACGAGGCGGGAGTGCACAGGGGGGGCAAATGCCCCCAAATTCGGGAAAGTCTGGTGGTTTTTTCGGGCAAAATACCCGAACGACTAAAAAAAGGTCGTCAACTTTTTCACGGATGTATTTTTCGGACAGAAGTTCAATCTTTGCCCCACCCCCCACTGCTGAAATCTCCCGTACGCCTATGGACCTATATTGAAAATAGAATATCAAACATTACTTTACATTAACGCAATAGATCCTTGTGGCGTTTAAGATCTACGATTAGTACTATTGTCTTCTTATCTGACTTTTTGCGTTGTCAGTCTTTCTCCTCGTTCTTTGCGGATACGAAAAGTTCATAGGCCCTATATACTCACTTCTCAAAGACCACTGCTGCTCTGCCTTCTCCCGAATTGCTTGCTTCTCATCAACACCGCGATGTAAAACACGAATGAACTGTCTGAAGACACCCAGAGTCGTCGAGGGGAGGGCAGAGGGGATGCCCAAGACCCACCGACTTTTTGGAACTCGGGCTCATACCAATTGACGACTAGCCCTACTCTTAAATCGCAGCTTAAACTTCACAGCTCCGAATCAATTTAATCGTTTGACAAAACGTCCAAAACGCTCTCTACATTCGGCAACAGGCTCTCAACTTCTGAAGTATAAGTTTATACGTCGCTACTGGCGAGAACCTGCCGCATTTCAACAGCTTTGAATCTGATTGGAGCTTTGTTGATATCGTTGCTAAGTAACGCGTGACAGTTGCCGAGGCCTGTGCATCAAAGTCTCCATATTTCTGACACTAATCGTATTATATTATCTTCACTATATGACTAATAATATACACCACTCTTAAACTAATTGGCCCATGTAGGCTTACTCCAACCTAAATTTTAAAGTAAACAACTGAAGGAAACAGTTAAGTTGACCAGCAATTATCCGATACCGTAAACCCCACCATTCACAGAACACCTCGTTTACGGTAACCGAAATCGTATTCGTGATCTTTAACTCTGTATGTAGGCTATTGCAGGCTGCCTGTTCAGTTAGTAGGCCTATAGTTAAGATTTGTGTAGATCTATTCTGTGATCTGCGTTCTTGTGAATTGTTTAAACTGCATAAGTGTAACACTGTAACCGGTTGCGTTCTGTCAACCGGATTTTTCAATAAAGGAAAATTATTATTAAATTATTATTCTAGATTTCTAATGCACCACTTTATTAGTGAATGCAGGATACCGGTTTAGGCCTATTTTAGAACTCTGCGCCACGTCAGAGAGGTTAAGAAGAAATGTCAAGTGAAGACCCGAGGACGGCCATAATACCACCTTTAGTGTCTCTTTTGTTGAGTAGTTCAAGATGAAGTTGCTAAAATTGAGGCCCAGATTTTCACAATCCATCTGAAGAGGTATAATTATATGGACTTTACAATATGGCACACACAAGGCTATAATAGAGATAGATTATATATTTATGTAGGCCTATATACTAGCGTACCGTACCCGGCCACGCGTTGCTGTGACTGAAAAGAGCATCCAACCATCCCTCCCTATCTCCATTCCACCGCCCCTCCCCTCTCCCTCTCTCTCTCCTTCCCTCCCCAATACATACATAGGCCTACATACATACATGCACACACATACATACACACATACACATACACATACACACACACACACATCCATACACATGAAAAAACAACGAAGTTCAAATTTTGATGTTCTCAGAAGAGTTCATCTCATGTACACAACATGTATCTCAAAATGTTTCCATTACAGTCAGTCAGCAACACGCAGGAACTGAGCCGACTCCGTCGCGTGCCGAACAGCTACAACCCCACCACCGACACCAGAAGGTGACTGCTGCTGGGCGTATCCTCCCCTCATCCTTCTCCTCCCAAAGATTCCGTTGGTCTCCCCAACACAGATGTAGCAGACGACCCCGGCAACGACCAGCCCCGTCCCAAGCCCAGCGATGGTCAACGGCACGGCCAACTCAGGCGGGGTCCAGGAAAAGTCCGGTCGGAAGACGATGGAGACGGTCAGTCCGATGGACACGGTCAGCAAGATGAAGATGCCGTACATGAGGAGGATGGGACTGAGCTCCTGTAATTCGCTGGTCCACTCCCAGCAGCCGGAGGGAGTCGGTGGGGAGGATGGATGGACGTCGGAGGGTGATGCCTTCCTCGGTGGATGATTATCGGTCGTGCGGGTGAACTTCGCGGTCAGCTTCTGCCAATCCATCGAGCATGTGGTGATTGGTGTGCGACTCGAACCTTTCAATGACATTGATCAAGTTCGTGGAACTGAATTATATCGCTCATAATTATTTTTATTAGTAATTTTCACTAGGTGGTCATATAAATAACAGAGCCCTAACTCAAGCTAAAAATAACGGCCTTAAGGTTGGAATTGAGCATGTTAGGGTTGATTTATCAGTGTGTGCTTTCCTCTATTATTAGCCATAATAGGGCTTATGTAACAAGACATTTGTACTTCGCTATCTAGAATTATATTGCAGCATTTTTCTTGTTTGGAATTGAGGCTAATCGTTAATGAAGGAATATTGAGGACGTGCAGATCGTGTAAAGGAATGCCGAGGAAAGTAGGCCTATAGGCGTACGCTTTAATAATAAATTGCTAAATGCCTATATAAAACTCAACCGAATCTGAGATCTGGCTCCTCGATCCGTCATCTAAAACTAAAAGAGACCCTTAGGTCACAAGTTAGGTGACCGTTGATTAACATTGATTAACAGTGGTCTCTTGAGTCTGCACGACGTGTTAAGAATTCCTGGCCCCAGATCTTAACAGGGGATAATCGCAGACGTTCTGATAGGCCAAAGCTATAAACGTTTACACTTGAGGACGTGCGGAGGGTCGACATTTGAAAGCACACGACTGCAAGATAAAGTATGCCAACGTTTGACAAATGACGTACTATACCCAGTGGCGTAGCCAGAAATTTATTGTGGGGAGAGGGTTATGATGACCTGGCCGGATGCCCTACCTGACACCAACCCAACAGTATTACAGTAAATATAAATAAAAATTGAATAAAGTAACAAAGGGAATAAAGTAAGAAAAGCAATTGTCACTACAAACAACGATGTCTTGTTTTTCTTATTTAAGTGTATAAATAGCCTTAAAAAAACTTTTTCCTAAGCCAATGGGGGTTTAACTCTCTAAACCCCTTTGTCTACGCCACTGATTATACCAAATGATGTACATGCAGGCCTAGTTTACGCCATATTGTAACTTCTCTGTTAATAAAATAGCTTACTGAAACGTGCAGCCGTAGATAGTCGACAGTTTTCAGTGAATTTCAGTGATTTCAGTCTTAAACACTAAACATCATTGGAATTATCGTTAATCTAACTTGGACCTAATAATATCGAATGCCTTCTTGCTGTCCATAAACAACATATTTTAAATAATGACGTCAACAGGTTTTTCTTGTATACCCTTCTGGTGACGTCATTTTCACAAACATGAATAAAAATATTATTATTCAGCGTCTTCGCATAGGCCTACATGAATATTCAACGTCATGCAGGAATATTATGGTTAACAGCATAGGCTAATCCACAACTAGAACGGTAAACACAAAATAATATCGAATGGCTGCGTGCTGTCTATAGGCTAATAGCAACTTTACTTCAAGTGACGACGTAACTTGGTTTCTCAAAGGTTAGGCTACTAAGAGTGACGTCAATTCTACATAATATATGAATTCTCAACGACATTTAGAAACAATGAAGACAGAAGTGTACAAGATAATCCGCATCTGGAACAGTAAAGAATGGCATAGGCTACTATAATACCAGTCTCAGTTCCTCGTCGTGGGTTTTAACAGTCCTCGAATTGGGGTATTGCCGTTCTGGGTATGACTATAGTTTCGGGGACCAAAAGTGTCATTTAGGGTCAGGTTAGACGTCGTGAGTGTCGATTAGGCTCAGGTTAAACGCATGAAGGTCGGTTGGCGTTAGTCTAAGAGCGTCGTCATTAGATGTTATCCAAAGATACTGTATATTCCGGTCCCCGGTATTACAGTTATACCCCAGTGTACATCCTGGCTGAGGCACTGGTTGTCTTCATGACAATTCAATACGATTTAAAATTTTAAAGCGCTTGACTGCCTCTGAACGTTGATAGCATAAAGTCGATTGGCGATCTGTCTCGCATGGCCAACTGCCGCCCTGTTCTTGTCAAAGTGAACATATTTAATTTTATACACCGGTACTGCTGATTTTTTCCGATCCGATTGGTCCAGCCGTGTGTGGTCATTGCCACTGGATGTTGCTACTGACCTCTGGTGGTCACCATTAGAATTATTGTCGTTTGTTAGATGTTGCTTAGGGTTAGTAGTTCCGTTACGCAACGATGAATCACGTTCTGCGTCAGTGAACGAGGCGTGACTTCCGCAAGCGTCCGTTGCGACAACGTCGTCTTCATCATCCGATATTCGAGTACTCGGTATGATAACGGTTATCGTCCGTTTCGGTCGAGTAATTATTTCTGGTTCCACGACGACAGGACTTTCGCTCGTTCTAGCACTATCACCTACAGCAATGCTCGTTGCACTTGCTGTCTTGTACGAGCTCATGCAAGCAGGGTCCGTCACGATTTGTTGGCGCCCAGTCCCATCCATCTGGCTATTCCCCAAGGTCGTTGCCCTTGGTGGTTCCCTGTTAGGGCGACGTCGGTTGAAATCAACGGCAGTGGACACACGCTTCGAGAGATGCATGTCTGCGCGATCGTGTGTTTTTGCTGACGATACCTGGAAGCCGCCTGTGTAAGGTCTCCTTGTGTTAGGCCTAACAGAGATGCTGCTGTCTGAGTTGTTGGATATGAATGGTCCTGTTCCAGCGAGCGGATAGAAAGAACGAACACGTTGCAGTCTGAAGTTCTCTGCCATTTCGAACCGAACTGTAATATATATAAAAAAAATTAATGAGTGAAAACGACTATTTTAAATTTTACTTATAATATGAGTAACTTGAGTAAGCTCATAATTATTATGAGCTTGCATGCTTGTCCTGCAGCTGCGCACTCCCTTGATTTAATCAGAAGCTGCGATGTTAGTCTATCCCAGTTAGACACCTTTAAAACGTGTACGACTGTAGCAATTTATTTATCGGCCGCATAAAAATGCTAACTTCAATCCGCTGTTTACCATAGCATCTTTTCGACACCTGCAATAATAATAATAATAATAATAATTATTACCACTAAATTTCTGCAAAAATTGCTTTTTAATTTGCTGATAAGGCCCTAATTGGATTTAAGAATAACATTGCTTATGTAGCCCTCGATGTAAAAAATGTTGGATACAACTAAAATGATTAATTTTACTTTTACACAGATGAGCCTGCCTGTCCTGCTGCACCCTCTTTTCATTTCGCCAGCAGCGATCTTAGTGTATCTCAGTTAGACACCTTTATAACGTATACGACTGTATCAATTTATAAAATTATCGGCCTAATTAAAATGCTAGAAGCACTGGTTCTGTCACATTTCGCCTATTATACCAACTTCTTGCTTATTAAAAAAATTGGACTAGAACATTTCAATTGTACAACGTTCATAATTATGACCCAAAAATATCTAGCCTATCTAAGGAATTTATATAGTGCCCGTTAATGTTACCTACCCTTAGAAGCGCCCACAGCCGAGGCACGGCAATAGGGGTAGAGCTTGGATAGTCTTTTTTTAATGCAGAGCTTTTTAACGTGCAGTTGAACACAGAGTGTGCAATTCTAGATGGATTTGTGCTGTTGTAGAAGCATTTTTTGTACAGTTAAAACTAGTTTTAAAAAAGTTCATTGTCCTCAGATTGGAAGTAAATTACCATGGAGTATGGGAAAGGAATTAAAGGAGTTGTGCAGTTCTATAAATTTATTTAAAACGGCCCTGATAAAATGAGTTAGGCAAGTCCCGCGGAAGGGAGCACAACCGCAGGAAGGCTATAACTCCAGACAGAGAGAGACCCTCAATCGAGAAAGCCTGCCTGTCTGATGGCTTGGCGTGAATGTGAACCAAAAATAACACAATCATGACATTGACTCCATATCCCGAGAACATTGTATCACAACCAAATAGGCCTACAAGATCTCAAGTTAGACCAGCATGAGCATTAGGCCTATCATTAATCATTATGTTATGAAGACCTGCATGTTTATGACCTTACTTTTTGTCAAAAGGTATGTCCACATATAAATATCGAAACTATTAAGACTAGCTATTTAAATAATACGATAATGGCATAACAGTTCTAATCTTTACTGTAAGTCCATCGGCTAACTCCAGTTTTTTGCTAGCAATACAGCGATTTAGGGCGTCCAATACTGACAATATAACTAGGCCTAATAATTAGGCCTATCACGTCTTTCTCTCGCTTTAATACTTACATCAAGGTGCTTGAGTAAAACTAATAAACGCTTGGCTTACCTGCGAAGGTTACCTTAGGACTGCGATTATGTAAGTCTTGCTAAATGGGTCGTTCTGAAGTCCAGGGACTTGCATAGCCAATCGCGTTGCATGCAATAATGAACAACCAACGCTTCTAGACTGCAATAGGGCCTACAGGCTGCTGCATGGCCCATGCAATGCGAGGCATAGCTTAAACTCGTCTGACTTCGAACAGAGTTCGCAGGCCTATTATATATAGACGAATGTTGCGGTTGTCAGGTGTCGCTCTTCTGTAGCATTGAATATCAATTGCATTCAGCTATGTGACCCGGAATTTGACCACATCTGTTGCGAACTAAAATTAAATTGTTGCACGTAAAGTCCGTGAGCTTTACAAAGTTTTGTTTGGCTGCGTTTTTCTCGCGTCTTCCTTCATCTGGCAACAATTGAACCGAGGGCTGATTCAAGGAAAACTTCCGAACCACATTTAAAATTCGTTGCCCCCCCCCCCCCAAAATAAATTGTGCACGAGATACATTATAAACAGTTCATAACAACGAACGTGATAAGAGACAAAACTGAGTGATAATAGGCAATAGAATTCTTGCAGACAATGAGTAGGCTAGCTCTTTGGGGGATCATTCCTGCTAGGTAGGAGACCAAAAAATCTCTTGAAGAAGCTGGGAGAGCAAAGTAGCCTATGGCTGCTGCTATAACAAAAGATGTGATAAGAAGCAATTATTACAAGAAAATAACTTTCCATAAGGCTGGGTAGACCGATTATACAGCGTCGCCCGCAGGCGTACGCACTTACGCAAGTGCGTACAGCGCTGAAAGGCTAAAAATATTTTTTTAAAATAAATTACAAATTAATGCGTAAAATATTAATTAAAAGCTATGGAATTCTTATTCTGCCGAATCTATTATCCATGCACTACTATTAACATCCGAAATTAGCTCTAGATGTGCATACCCACTTGCAGCAAAAAGCTTATAAATGTTGGCTATAGTGTGCGTACATTATTTTGTGCAAGCTGTGCGTACAGGAAAAAATTCATGGGGGCGCCGCTGCTATTATATCATTTCTGCTACATGTTTACATATTAGAGTACGGTAATTATGTTGAGGTACCAGGTAGTCCTGTTTAAGCCTACCTATTTCATAAGACACCTGCTTTGATACCCCACTTCAATTCAAACATTTGAGTGAAAATCCGCACCAATTGAAATTAAATTAACAATTAAATTTTTCTCGTATTTGCTATAGCACCTCTTCGGGCTCTTTCTACTCAGAGGCGCTCCCGACTACATGGTTGACACTGCATCTGAGTTTCACGCCGAAGCGCACGAGGAATAATCATAATATTAGCTTGAGAGGTAATCAATTCACTTGAAATTGCGTGAGGGTCAGTTGTGGAGATAGAACTGAATCCTCTGATCTGGGTTGTCTGTATGAGTAGAAATTATCTATTTGCCGCAGAGCTGAGCTAAGAGTAACTATTATTATTAATTCTGCTAAATGAAGGTAGCTATTGATTGATCGCGTAGTCTCAATATAGGCTTAGGCTATTTGCTCTTTCCTCTGCATAGTATAATGATATGGCAACCATGGGTGCCCGCACATAGGGGCAAGGGGGCACTTGCCCCCCCCTGGAAAATTGAAACCTTTTTTTCTCACTACTACTTTTGTGGTTTATAACAAATTTCTTTGCATTAGAGAATTAAAAATCCTACTTTTAACTAATACTTTTCTATTTTGTAAACAAATTTCCTTGCAAAAAGAAACAATTCATACTAGAAATTTTAAAAAGTGAAACTGAGAAATTTACATCAAGAAACCTCTGTGTAAAATACCCATGCACGTTCTTAGCTCCCCGCTTTTAATTTTTTGACCTCTGCTAAAACAGTTTTAAAGTTGACCATCGTGTTTTGTCCCCTCCTGGAAAAATTTCTGCGGGCGCCCATGATGGCAACTTTAACGAATGTGCAAACATATCGATGCATCGACCTGCAAACCAAACACCATTAAATCTGGGTATCGCTGGTCTGTATTTGCATAGCCACACACGCAAACTGGTAAGTCATCAGCAAATTTAATGCAGGCAAGCAATATGACTCAATTTACACGGGCTTTAAATGGGTCCCATATGGACTTTGAGCGGGTCCTAACAGAAAATATAATATGGTCTTATTAGAAATATGGTCTTTATAGGAATATGGTCCTAATAGGAATATGGGTGCTACGCGTAGTCGTAGGCTAATCTCCAAATTTCTACATCGCCACTCGAAAGCCAAGCGAAGGGCACCAGCTTATTCACGAGCGCTGTATGTGGGTAGGCTATGTTGGCAAGATATAATTGGTTATAGTCTGCAGTGAAGTTGTGTCTAGCAGTGATTGTAAACTGGAGATGAACTTGATGTAATACAAAGCGTTGGCAGGAAAACGAAAACAACCACAGACACGACCGGTAACATTAAATTGCTACAGTGCCTATGCACATAAACACATGACAACCACACGCGTGGGGCGCGGTGGTCTAGTGGTGGCGTCGTTGCCTTGGAGCCGGAAGGTCCGAGGTTCGAATCCACCTCCCCGCGTAAGGACCTTGGGCAAGTCCTTCACTCACAATTGCTCAGCGCTTCGGCGTGAAACTCCGATGCAGTGTCCGCTCTGCATCGGGAGCGCCTCTGAGGAGAGAGAGCTTGAAGGGGCGCTATAACAAGTGCATATACAAACAAACAAACACACACACACACACATACACACAAATGATTATAATATACACAGTTTACAAACATGCACACGCCTAAACACACAACCACACGCACACCAACGCACACACCAACACACCTAGTTATACACATAAACCGACACACTCCTACACACATTTACACCAGCACGCACATACGCGCACCTACACACACACAGCACACACACAACACACTGTTAAACACATATGTCACATATGCATACAACACATACGCAAACAGGCACACATACACACAGGCACGCACACACATACACAGGCACACACACACACACAGAGAACAACACACACTTTTCACCTGCACGAACACAGACATACACGCATGCACACGTATTATAGACCTAAGCATGCATGGTAGCCATGATGAGATTGGCCGTAAAGTTCATTATTAAACTATTATTACGCTTCTGAAAAGGCAGGTGTGCTGTCCGACACTTGTCAGCCACAGTGAAGGGAAAATAACTGTTCAAGATCAAAGAGCAATATTGGTTTAACACTTTAACAACACAATGTAGCCTACCAAAAGTAAATGTTAACCAACGCAACTCGTCTCTAAAGTGTTAAAAAATCAATTAGCGTTAAGTGTGTGTGTTGAACACGTGTTCACTCTCTTATCATCAGCCTGATACTTAATAGCTTTTCTCGCGTAGACCACTTGAAGTCACACGATTGACATTGATACGACCTAACTTCTCAAGTTCGATCGACGGACCATGGGCAGAGACCTAGGGGGGGACAGGGGGACGGTCCCCCCAATAAAAGTGTTGGGGGACGCCCCATGCATTGGTGCCCCCCCCCAATAATTGAGTGTCAAGAGTAAAAAAAGTGCAAAAAATTTCTGTCGGTGGAAAAAAGGTCATCAAGAACTTTTTGACGGAAAAAATAGGAATTTTTTTTACTAAAAAATTGCGCGTTTTTTCTTCTCGTTCGTCCCCCCCCCAATTCTCCGCCCAGGTCTCCGCCTATGCGACGAACCTTGATGTTTTATCATCAGAAGATAAATTTCGTTGTTGCTCGAGACGCGTGCAGACATTTTTGACCCCCACAACAGCATACGTGCGATGAAATGTCGTGATAATGGACCGTCAGTTTTATTGGACCAAGTGGTTTGCTTCTGAAGAAATACAACGTCCAATTGCTTACTCAGAATTGAAGAATGTTATGCAAATGTGCGCGACAACCTGTAGCTTGTGATAATAAATTATTTTTGAGAAATCAGTGTTCGGTCATACCAGATCAGATTCTGCGTAGAAGGGATTAGAAGCTGGAATTTGTCCTTTAGTTGATCGGGGCATCAAGGTTCACTATGTAGTGAATAGGGTACAAATTTTACACCAGCACGCACATATGCATACCTGCACACACACAAACACACATACACACCGGCACACATCTGATACAACACACACATACCACACACACCCTGCTTGCTGTTTATAATTTAATTATAAACTATAAGCAGTGCTTCTCTAGTTAAGCTTAAAGGTTCATTGCTGAACATTGAGCAAATTCTGAGAAATAATGGTATGGACGCAAAGAGACTGGAGTCAGCCTCAGACTGTTATTGTCAAGCATATTAAAAGTGGAGAAATAAGACGATATTTTACCAAAAAATTATTCATATAAATTAAAATAAATAAAATAATTTAATCAGAAATTTGAATTTAAAGATTTTGTTAATTTATGAAGAGGTTCCGAAAACTGTTCCAGATCGTTTCATCTGAAAGGCACTGGTCTATTCTTTTTGTCTAAAAAGATTCCGGAAGTTGACAAATAATAACCTAATATTCAAAACAATCATTGAAGATTTCAAAGGGCTAAACCTCAGCCGCTTTATTTCAAAACACCAATAACTGACACTAAAACACTTAAATTAAGTAAAATTATCAATTTCTTATTAGTAATTTAAGTTGTATAAATTACTGTTTGATAGTTAGACTATTAGGCCATACTGAAGAGTGGAGAAATCGGCTTATAATTTTAAAGATCCAAGGTAAAACAGGGAAATGTTCGTGTCGGCCTTCAACTCGAAGTAGCACATTGATAACACTTATAATGCAATCGGCATGGCATTCACCTTCAAACGTTAGAAGGCAGGCAAATAGTTATGACATTGAAACACGAAAGTCTTCACAAGATTAACTGTTTCACATAATAACATAAATAATTTAGAAACTCTATTTTCCATCTCATGCATTCTGCTTTCGATGCACTCATGTCTGTCCCACTTAATAAGTTCAACACAGAAAGGTTTAATTAAAATGATTATGATATCAGCATTTCGGATAGATGATGTCAGATAGACCTACATCCGTAGCATTAAATAAATACTAAAAGCACAAAAAACAACGTTCTTCACCAATGTACACAAATATGAGGCACAAAACATTTTACTCAAACAATAATTAATAGAATCATCAATAAATAGAATCATCAATTAACAAAAGCAATATATTGTTAGAAGCAATTAATAGAAGTTCCAAGCATATAGAAAAGCCTGCAGGACAATCAAGTTTTAGATAAATCATAATTTTTTAGATCAGATCAGTAAAAATCGATTCTTAATCTTAATTTAGATCGTGTGGTACAAAAATTTGAGTCTTCGTGCAAAGCTGGGATCAGTAGTAACTTGTAGAAGTTACAATGTAGCTCTCGTTTGAGTACACAAATGACTAAAACAGCTTTGTTAAAATCAATCAGTTTTAAAACTGTGAGCCTACAATCTATGGACATTATGGCAACTATTAGAATTTGCAGTTGAACGCATACAATGCGTACATTCAGAAGAGAGATTTCGGAAAGACTAATTAGGATTATTATAGATGAACGAGGTAAACACTTATACAATGGACCCATCGCGAACGAATCAGGAAGCTTAGCAAATCAACAAAAAACAAGCCAAAATCTGAAGAAGCCAGCTTCCGATAAAACAAATGAACTGTGGCTTAGTTATACACAAGCAATTTTTCACAAAGAGTCCATACATTATACATGAATTAATATACAAACATGTAGGCTAATGATTGCAGGCACAACACATCAACAACAGTTACTGTTTTCATAAAAATTATGTTCCTTAGAAACAGTGGTTGGCAATTTTAACTATTGTGGTTACTAACTTCTCGTAATAATTACCTTGGAACATAATTTTATTAGTAGTAAGAAGTTATAAAGTATTTAAACTTTGTCTACTTTTCAAAAGTTATAACCACAGTAGTTAACTACTTTTCAGATGTTTCATCAGCTCTTTAACCAACTTTAACATATTTTGATGATGTTCAACTCATCGGACCAGCCACTAATTAAAAAATCTGCAAGGTCACACTTTAGCTATAATGTGTTTCATCACACTGCAATAGTTCGCACTACTTAGGCATACGATCTCATATTGCCAACAACTAAATACTATACAGAAAAAAAGACGTTGAAGTCTAGCAAATATTGCAAATGCTTAGAGCTGACATCTCCTTTATGTCATACGCATACTCAGAGTTTTAATACTCTCGGCATGGTACAATCTGTCGATGATTGTAATACAACGAAAACGTCAGTCATTATAATTCGATGCCTCTATAAATTAGGACACATCTCTTAAAACGCTCACACAAAAAGACAAACATCAAATACCTAATCAAAAGAAGAACTGCAGAACGACAAAGAAGCAGTCGGCTATTCAGTCTCAAACAATTAAACCAGACATGTAAGAAGTCCAATAATAAGTAAAACAGAATTCTGATAATTATCAAGGCTACAAAACTTCAGATGCAGTCTATATTGGAGTCTCACGGTTGCATTTTGTAACCACAAAATGTCGCAACGCTTCATTCTCGCTAACACCTCATGTTCACAATGTAAAGCCCCGACAATGAAATGAATACAAAACCTTTTACTAAAATTATAGAGGTCACAATCTTTAAATTACCATAGGCTACATGCACGTACACAGTACAAAACACATGAAAGTCTACCATGCGTTTGCATTGTCATCAACATGACTCAAATCGTGCCCCGTAGGTCTACTGTAACATGTAGGCTACAACCGACAAGTCCAAACAGAATCCAGCAATTACAACCGACTTCTACACTCAAGTCTAACTAAAGTAAACGTCGATTATTCTTACGAAAACGTCATAAAAACAAGTACTGAATAGTACTTGATCTCAAGCCTTCACCGACAAACCTGCAGTTCCAAGTCCCGAAAACACGACTTCAAAGTACCGTTCCTTGAGGGCATATCGTTTTGCGACACATTCATGTCTACAATAAATGCTCGCGCGTTTGTTCTCGTATAATCCTTATCTATGCATGACCGAAGTGTCTGCAAAGCGAGTCATTATTGTGTGGCCAGGTAACTGACGGTCAGTTCTTGTTTACTTCATCGCCTCTCCATGTAGGCTAGTGTAAATCGCGTTTCTCGTCTGATAAAATTATCAATATGTCGTAGTTTATGCAAAACGCGAAATAAGATTTCGAGCATCGCATTGACGTTGGCGATTAAGGTCTCTGTAAGAAAAAGCACACAGACGAGGTAAAAAAGTTTTAAAAAACCCTAGTTATTCAATCGTTGATTTAGCATGAAACCTGTGCCTTTTCAGTTCTTCCTGAATGTAATGTTTACTATGTAATCGTAATCACCAAATTTCTAAAGCGCTACTCGAAAGCCAAGCACGGGGCACCAGTTTAATCACGAGAGCTGCGTTGCGTCAAAAGAGTTGCTTGTAAGAGTAGTCCAAAGGTGGTCCGGGTCTTAAACGGCTGTGGTTTGTCATTCGCAAAATAATGACGGAATCTATTTGTATAGGGGATATGTCTGTTTATCTATATCTATAGCCGTCTGTATGTCCGTCCGTCCGTCCGTTTGTCTGTCCATCTGTCATTCTATATTTTCTCTCTCCACTCCATGATCTAACTAATAATTTAGTAAAATATTAACTATGGAAGATTTAAAATAGCTTCAAGATGGGTGACCATCTACTTAAGAGCGCTTCCCAGTTCCCACTCGAACCCATATAAATAGGACAGACTTAAGTTTTGAATGACAACTGCGCTAGGCACCTAGACGCCTAATTTTATAAGCCCAAGCAACGTAACAACAATAAGCAGTTGACTATAATTATTTGAAGATCCATTTAGCAACAAACTGGTTAAATAGTTGATTAGAAGGATGATCAAAGAACTTCAGATCTTTTTGACTCGTTGATTAATTGATTGGCTTAATGATTGCCTGATTGATTTACTGATTGACATTAAATTTTCACCATTGTAGCTACTCAGTGCGCCTCAAAACGTACGTCGTGCCGTGCAAGTTTCCAGCCACATCCTGGCAACGGCAAACCATCAGGACCCATCGGGCAGGGCGCGTCTAAGCCAGGAACTCCCTACAACAATATCAGAACCTGTCATAAACAGCCACACAACATAACCGAATTTATAATCCTTGCAAACATGAAAACTTTCAAATGAAACTTTCAGGGATTGTTGGAAATTCATTTCACTGCAAATGGGAAAACTTTCGGAAAAAGATTTCAATCGGCTGCGAAGTTATCGCATTTTATTCGGTGGTACATTTTTTGAGCCACCCTGTATATAAAAGATTGAGTTGAAGTCCAAACTTTTAGGCCGTGGTCTCCTTTTGTTAGGTATGCACCATCTCTCCTGATGATGCGCTATATAAATTTGTACTTGCGATTACTGTTAAAGTAATCTGATATAGAAACCTCTCCTCTTTAACTTTCTGCTCTTTACCTGTTCTCCCTTTTCTCCCTTCGATCCCTTCTTCCCTCCTTTGCCTCTTGGTCCCTGGAATCAATGAAACATAAGAACATCCAACATACATGGATCTAATCAAGCTATAATAAATTATCAAATGTTAGCCTATAATGCCCTATATGTGAAATATGGCATTCAGTCTTTATCAATTAGAGGTTGGTGTAGATTTAGAAGCACATGATATTCTAGAACGGGGCGTATTCGTAATGGCCTAAGTTGGTGAAAGCCGAATTAAGAGCATCAACGTTAAAACGTTATAGGCTATTGTCAGAGGAATCGAGACGTTGGAATAAAAAAGATGGTCTTAATTGTGCTGTTGTAATAATTATTAATTTCTTATCAATTAGATTGTGTTAGCCTACTTGACTTTATTTACATTTTCATATAGATTCTATTTCGTAATTTTAACTTTAACAGTTAGAAGAAATTCCAACCTTTTCTCCTTGGTGCCCTTTGGAACCATGTGGACCCTGAAATGAATAACGGAGTGTACATTGAGACAGAAATATGGTGTCAAATTTTAACTTAAGTTGTTAATTATGTACAGCTCTGAACGAATTTTTGCAGTTGTATAATCACTTATGCGCAGTTAAAACTAGTTTTAAAAGGTTATTATCATCCGATTTGGAGTAATTTATCATTAATATGGAAAGGGAAGGTGTTGTGAAGGCCTAACTATTCCTTTAAAAACCCTGAGATGAAGGTAAAGTCTGACTATGCAGAAAAATTGAAAAACACGAGAATCTAACTTCAGAGACGATATTCGGATGTTCTCTTTTGTTGTTTAATACTAATATCTGAGAGTTTCGATGAATCTAACAATACGAAGCAATGCCGCAGACTATTGAAAAGACTGAACAATCAAATTGCAACATCATTATTTTGTCTGAACTGTTTAATATTGTGGTAGACTTTTTCCTTACCACTGGTCCTGGTATTCCCTGAAAAATCACAGAATAAAATGTGCCATATTAGGCTAAGTTGCGCAACAAGAAGTTTGAAACAAAATCCTATAGCTTAAGCAATCACATCTAAGTAAATTGCGTTTACAAAATTAATTTACTGTACTAAATAGCTAGAATATCAATAATAAATTTAGAATTTTACATGATTCACCTGAAAAAGCTCGTCTTAATTATGAGCTCATAAGAAACCTCACCATTCACGATTACATCACTACTGGTTATCGTCATATCAATGTGTCTATAGCCTATACTCTTTACATCATGTTATCGCCTTCGATAGAGATAGGGGCTACAAGCCCTACCTTTGCCTAAATAATGCAATGTTAGGGCAAATTAAAACTGCAGTGTAATCTAATTATCTGAAACAATAGGAAGTAGAAAGCAGGAAAATTTTAAATAGGGTAATTGTCTAAAACAATGGGAAGTAGAAAGCGGGACAATATCAAATAGTCTAGTTGTCTGAAACAATGGGAAGTAGAAAGCAGGAAATATCAAATAGCAATAATGGGATTTCAAAGCCAAATTGATTCGATTGGAAGAAATGAAACAAATGCTTACAATCGATCCTGGTTCACCGTATCTCCCCGTCTCCCCTTTGTCTCCCTTCTGACCCGAGTTTCCAGGTGGACCCTGTGGCATTCAATAGCATTGTCTCAGAGTCTGTTTTAAGTAAACAATTAAAACATATCGACCAAGCAATAAAGAGGCTACTGGTGCTTGTGATTCTAGACTCTAGAGCACGAGGCTTCACAGTCGTATATAGAGATCGAACTACGCTCATTACTAACAGTTAGGTTACTTACAAGCTGTCTAACCTTGCCGTGTTTGGACTGGGAGTGCTTCCGAGTGGTTAAATTGAAGGGCGCTGAATATAGAAACTTCTTAACAATACTTTCAAATATCAAGTCCAATATCGTATCCATAGGATTTCTTAAAATTCAAAATTTAAAGTTTATGGCATATGCCTATCTTATGCTCAAGCACTCATTCGGATCAAAATCAAAGAGGCAGATAAGATTAGACCGGTTCCAAGATAATAATATAGGCCCACGTAGGCCCTATATAGGCCCTATATATGTATAAACTGCATTGGTTATATAGGCCTATATATTCTTTTTATTATGATTACAAACAAATGGATGGCACACCGCACCCAAACACACAAACGAGAGCAAGAAAGAAAGTTCGGAAGGCTAAATAAAAGTGGAAGACTCATGCTAGAAAGAAAATTTCATATACAGCCTGTAAGACCCTTGATATGAATTTCCTATTATCTTCTAAGATTATCGTCGTGGACAAGTTTTCTTGATGATCGGTTACCTTCACCTGAATCTGAATAATGAGTGAAACGTTTGCGATAAGAACTGTTCTAAACACGCATGCAAAGTGCAATCGAACACCCTGCAGGCGCATACGAAACTACCACCGCAAACATATCACTATAGAACGATTCCACTTGCAACTAAAGTCTAAAGCATCGACCTCAGAACACAGCAACGGCTGACCATGCAACTTTGAAAAAGTACACGGTATGCAAACGGATGCAACACGCATCTATAGCTACGTCAAACAAAGCAGGCCATGGCAAATCATTGAAAGAGATTCAAGAAAAACAGAAAATTGACGAATAAAGAACAGAGCAGTCCACTGTAAGCTAATTATCTGCTGCGCATATGTACAGAAAACACAAGGCACTTGGGCTTTCCTGACATCACGTACTGTATTGTGAGCGCCTCGGATTTGTCTGCAGTTTGAGAGGCGCTGATTAATTTTCATTTACAACACTACTGAAGTCCTTAGAAAAACCTGCTAAGTTATAAAAATGGTAAATATAGTAGGCCTATTGCATCGTACTTCGACTCAGTTTATAGTAAAACTACGGTATGGGAGTTAACAGCTTTGCATCAAGTAAAATAATTAAAAATTTAACTTTATTGAATAAAATTTACTTAGGATGGTCTACTGTTATTGCTATGCTTCCGCATACGGAGAGTAGGCTAAAACCTACGCGTAGGGGCCTACGTGTACGTCTTAAGCCTGTGTCGGATGCGGTAGAAAACCACGCAGCTTGACTAGAGAGCTCATAGGATAAGCCTACGCATGTTATGCCAAGGCAGAAACGTGTAGATAATTAATAAATTAAAAACCATCGATGAAATAATGAATAATGAAAAATTCCTTACTTGCAGTGTTCAAGTTACGGGTTATAATTAAATGAAGCCGTTAGATTGGTCAGATAAAAGGCGATTACTTGATAGACCATTTCATATCATGCCGGATAAGAATCCCATTACGTTGATGGCCCCTTAGTTTGTTGTCAGAGAATTGAGTGAGTCTAGTCAACATTGAGAATTATACAACTATAATTCTGCTGTTTGACTTATTCAGAAGCCACTCTCGATTGCAGCCCCATCTCATTGATTAATAAAGATTAAGATTAGCGTGGATCAATGTCATTGGCTCATAATGTCATTGATAAGCAGTTTACAACGTGTATTTTTAACGGCGAGGCAAAGGGATCATTGTCAGGCCGTTTAGAACACTTAAAGCCTTTCTCGGTTTCGACGCATTTCAAGCATAACTAAAGAGTAACGTTGACGCAAACACACAATAAAAATTGAACCAGCCTTTCAACGAAAAGAAATTAAAACATCGACACAGAGATAGAGTTCGACTACCATCTAATTCGGTCGACTTACTTCTCGCCCTTGAGGACCTGGTCTGCCTGTCTCACCAAGTTTACCTGAGACTCCAGGTACGCCCTGGAAGTTATCGTTCACATACCATTTTAAGCGATAGAAAATACAGATTGTCACATTCATCGATCGCTCGTCAATGTCTTTGAAAGCGACGGCGTGTTGGTGGCATTACAATAAAATTTTATCTTTGTAAGTCGCTGGAAAGGAAGCCATGGAAGGGATTGAATGAACGAGAAAAACGTTTACTTCCCCCCCCCCATTATAATGTACACATTATGTCTGATGGAGTAGCACTATGCACCTATGTCTAGAGTAATTGGTACTATACAGTATACCCACAATAAGAAACCTAGTTTATAACATGACGATTGCCTCAATTTGGCCTTTAAACATTTCCTGTGAAACTTTTTGAAGTGGCATAGACCTGCATGCTAGCTTATTTGAACAAACGACATTGATTGAGAATGGTTTTAATAAGTAAGCCTAATGGGGTGGGGCATTGCTCTTCCCTACAAGTCGTTTCATCGTTGTTTGTCTCTAGATAACTTTGGGAGAAATGGACTTCAACTAGGTGGACATTGAAAGTCAGAAAGATGACTTGTGTAGTTCTAGTCCACCCCAAGCTGTCACTAGCATCGATATTAGACCTTGATAGTTTACTTAGCCAGTCCTAGCTACTTAGCATATAATCGTCAATTGTGAGCATAGCTGAAACTTCTGTTGAAAGCATAATTTCTCTAGTGTGTTGGGAAAGACGTCCTGGTTTTCTAGCCAGAACAATTCAGACGTACTCACAAATTATCCAGATATAAAAACTGATCAGGCTTATACCACTGCCTGTTTTCGTAAGCTTCAACATTTCATAGGATTACTACAACAATACACGCTTGACATTCCTGAAGGTGCTGTCTATTATCTTTTAACGCAACAGGTGCAGGGGTAATCGTGTTGGTGCATTATAACAGTGCATAATAAAAGTGCTGAAGACAAAGTGAACAGCGAGAAATGCCGAGCAGGTAACTGAGTAGCTTCGTCTTGAGCATTACAAAAACTGTGCAATTAAAACCTCTCGCAATAAACATCACTGACAAGCGGTGCAGATCAATATAATCAATTATTATAATACGAAGTGGTGACCATTTCTTGGTCCATTTCAATCAAACCCATGAAAATTCTGAGAACATCTTGTTGGAAAATCAACTTGGATCATCTATGTTGTCTTTATAGCTACTGGACCCTAAATGGCGGCAGGCTAAACAAAATGGTGGATAGTTGTCTAACACCCTTCATTTGTTTAGGGAAGCATGGATTTGAACTGATGTACCAAGAAATGTATACGAAATGCAGGGAGCTAATGTACTTAAATCTGAATGTTCGACCATTCACTGATAATGACCTGGTAACATTTCAGAATAAACAGAAATTCATATTTAGTTTTGATCTATAGAAAGTGAATTCGCCTCTGCATGTAAGCATGCATTACTAACGAAGATGTATGCTGACTTACAGGCAGTCCAATCGGTCCTTCTTCGCCCCTATCTCCCTTAAAACCCTGCAGCAAAAATATATATCATCGGTTAATGCTCAGGAATGTTCAAAGTGCACGCAAGAATTTTTTATCATTCCCGTACAGCTAGTGAGTTTCCAATATTTTATGTATAATTGCCTAAGACTCAATAGATAATATTTTGTTAAGTACCGTAGGCTAGCCTATATGTAAAACAAAATGCGGATTGCAATTGGTCAATTAAAGAATACTCTATAGTCTCTTATCTTATCTTAATTTTATTTTTAATATATTAATTTTCTTCTAAAATATTGTAATCTCTTTTTGTCAAATTAATAGTATGTCGTATGCGTCAAATAAAGAATACCCTAATCTTATCTTAATCGTATTTTTAACATTAGGCCTATCACTGCTTAAAATTTATATGATAATAACATTATTTAATAATGTCATTATCATATCTTTTAGTCAAGTAATGTATCGTTTAAACACTTCCTGCGCCTCCTGCAATCCCGACTTATCTTTAAGTAGAGTAAGCACTATAATACAGCAGACACAAACAAAGAGGAAGTGGAATTTCAATAATTTTTCCTAATGTTGACATTAACCAAAAACACAGAATTTCTCTGAATACTACTCAAAGATGGATTTTCTGAGCTTATACTTCAGCGGCCATCGCAGCTGCGTGTGTACAAGAAACCGAGTGGCTCAAAATAACAAACATTAGATTAGGTCTCTGTGTTTATGTAATGATGTGTGCAAGTTTATTTTCAAACTGATAAATACGATCTCAAAGTGTTGGAAAGTATACCAACCGCCTCTCCTTTCTCGCCTTGGTAACCGCGTTCTCCCTGCAAATGCAGATAAAATGTATGTCTTTTGGAATTTTTGCAAAATGGTTATGCAATCGACCATCACATCACAGAGCACCATTAACAAACAGTTCCGTGTGAAAATTGCAAGCAAGGAAAGCAGTTGGGTCTGAGGTTGAAGTCACTATTTCAGTAGTTATCATCTTTCAGTCATTATTTCACTAATTCACAGGGCTTTTTTAACGTGCAGTTGTAGGCTTACACAAAATGTGCAGTTCTAAATGGATGTATATGCAGTTGTAGAAGCACTTCTGTACAGTTAAAACTTGCAAAAAAGGTAATTGCCCTCCGATTAGAAGTAATTTACCATGGGGATGGTAAAGGAAAGAATGAGTTGTGCAGTTCTAAAAATTCCTTAAAATCAGCCCTGCTCATTCGTTTATTCATTCATTCGTTTATTCATCCCTTCATTGATTTATTCACTAAGGGTTAAAGTGCGGCCGATTATGGACAAAATGTCATGGCCGATTAATGAGATCCTACTTCGTATGATCGTATTAATCTCGAGCATGGAAGTAAAAACAAAACCACCAGATTAGGCCCAATACAAAAGCAGCAACTCTCTATTCAACACCAGGATACAAGGTGGACCAACTAGAGTAGGCCTAAAGTTTTCCCTTCTCAACGCGAGAAAACGTCATATTTAAATACAGGAAGAGCAAGTACTTACTTTATACCCGGGCACACCTTGTAAGCCGATGGGACCCTGTGAACAAAGCCACAGCAAAGTATAATAGTCTATCTGACCACTTAAAATGGCTAGAAACGCAAACCTATTTCAGAACATTATTATTTATTATGTCATACATTTCATAAAAATCTCTAAGATTTATGTGACTCTAAGTCACCTCCAACAGCCGAAGAATTGTGAATCGTTGTGGCTACAGGTAATTGACGGAAGCACGCACTGCCTCCTCCTCCTTCCTCCCAACCCATGTGACAGACACACAGAAAGAGAGATACACAGAGAGAAAGAGACAGACAGACAGAGACAGACACAGACACAGAGACAGAGTGAAAAGCCGAGAAGCAGAGACAGAGCAAGAGACAGACAGAGTGACAGACAGACAGACTCAGACATAGAGAGAGAAAGAAAGACAAAAAGACAGAGAGAGACAGAGATACAGAGATACAGAGATACAGAGATACAGAGATACAGAGAGAGACAGATACATATCAAGAAGACGCCAGGGTGTCTTGAGAGCAAACCCACTGAACACTCACTTGACTGACCAAGTTGCCATATAGACAGAGAAACATAGACACACAGAAGTAGATATAGACAGAGACACATAGACAGAGAAACATAGACAGACAGAAGTAGACATAGACAGAGACACAAGGAGGGATGAGCAAAAACGTGGCTGCCAGATTAGCCTAAGCGAATAACATAAGCGAATAACCTAAGCGACTATTATAGCTCACCGAACTCTGTGTAGTCATTGAAGCTTTCAACCAAACACTTTTGTATTATAAACAGACGCTTGACTTAATTAACCCCAGCGCAATCACACTTGTGGTAGTGCCAGTCACATGCCTGGAGAAAGGAGGAGGGCGACGCTAATGATCTTTGTGCGCCAAACCATAAATACATTCGTTATTTTAATTAGATACATACATTGACTCAAGGGAATTATATAGCGCCCATTCAACACACCTAGTCAGAGGCACTCCCAATAACCGTTTCATCGTAATGAATGTATGCAATGCTGTGCATACGGACATTTATATAGCGCCTTACAAGATGGCGCTTAATAATGTAATGTGTAAGTTTCAATTAAATGAATTCCATCCAAATTCTTCTCCCTGAGATCCTATACTACAAATTGTGGCTTGTTTTTAATTATGTGTTCAAAATTCTCCTACCATAGGACCCGTAGGACCGGCTGGACAAACCGAGCACGAAACCTGCAACGAAAATCAATAGGGCCTATCAGTAGGCCTATTGCATAGTATAGCATTGACACGCGATGATCACCTATTCGTTAATCAGTCTAAGAATTTCTTAGATTCGTCGTATTTAAATTTTAAAACATTTTACAAGAATGCTTAAAATGACATTAATTCCCAAGCCGTATTACACTGACATGGTATCGATCTCACCACGACCGTCGTCACTGTTTGCCGCCATATCACCACATAATACAAAGCTTAAATTGAATTCATGTTCTAGAGTTTTCAATTTGTGTCGGCTTACCCCTTCAGATTTTTCACCTTTAACCCAAACAGTCTCTCCCTAAAAGAAAATACATGTAAACAACTGTGAAAGAACTTTGTATTTTAACGATGCAGAATACAGTAAGATGCTCAACTATCATAACTTGAGTCGTAAATTATTTATCAGAGCGAAAGTAGTCCAAGCTTTAAACCGAATGCAACCCGTGTCTTCACTTTCACATGCGTAAGTATGAGCATACCTGAATTTCAAGGTTGTTACTCCCTTTAGCCTAAGGCTTTCAGAAAGTTAGCTATGGGCTTCTTAGCCTACCAATTGTGGTTCTGATTAAATTGTTGATACAAGTATGAATATATTACAGGTCAGCTTTAAGTCTGAAGGAAGCGTGGTGCTCAAAAGTTTAGCAATACTTTTAGTGTCCTATCGAACTTGATTGCAAGCATTCAGAATGATTATTTATTTATTTATTGACTTATAAAAATAATTCCATGTTTAGATCTAATGATTCTCAGAGTGTAAAGTTGTAATTACCGGAGAACCAGTTAGTCCAGGTGGACCAATGAATCCGTCCATTCCAGGTCTACCAGTGTCTCCAGGTTCGCCTTTCTTACCTTGATATCCCTTCAAAACAAAACAAATCGTTGAGCATTTGGCTATATGTTGCCATATATAATGATATAAAATACATATAATAACATGACACTTTCATCTGTTTGCTCATTCATTAATTCAGTGGACATATATATAGCGCCCCACTAAGTTGCCTACTGGGTGACGCCCCAGGTCAAATCTTGCGATAAAGCACAGTTTTCAGAATCTCTCAGAGAACGGTAGAACGAGATTAAGTGGAGATACAACTGAATATTTGAGAAAATGAACTCTAGGCCTATAGGCCTAATATTGTATTTTGGCCGACCAGTAGTCATAATCTTAGTTCAACTACCACTATGGTACTACTTGATTTATGTATCGCGCATTTCAATAACAAACCCGTAGAACATCTTCTATGGACCTATTTTGATTTGATTTCAACGTACCGGGGATCCGGGAGGACCTGATTCTCCATGTCTACCATCAATTCCGTTGGCACCATTTAACCCGTCAACGCCCTGAAACACAGACGCAATCACTCACGTGCAATTATAATTTACGCTTCATATAGGCCTAACGCCTGTATTAGGCCTAACGACGGGATATCGAACACACATTAGGCTATACGCAGTGGCGCAACTAGGGGGGTGCTGGGGGGTGCTTGAGCACCCCCCAGGCTAAAAAGGTGACCCACACAATTTTTCCAAATCCGATGAGTTTTTTTGGTGCGTGGGGGGGGGGTAGGGGTCATTCGGTCTTTAAGATTACACAATCAAGCAAGTTCCTTTGGCACTCGCTACTTCGCACCATCTGAGCACCCCCAAGAAAAATTTTCTGGTTGCGCCCCTGGGCTATACGATTGTGTAGCATGTGTTAGAACAGTTAGATAGTAGAATACATGGGCCAAATAAAATTACGATGAGCGTAAGAACATCATATTTGGCCCAACAATGTTTTGAAAGCATCCCTGCTTGAAATCAACAGAATGCTGAAACTTTTCAACGACAAATTTAATGATCGCTGTGACAAAGAAGTTCATAATTTCTATCAGAATGATGGAATACAAAACATCGAATTTGTATATTTGGGGCTTTGGTATAGCAATGAAAGCTGACATCATACCGGTATTCCTGGAAGGCCAGAGTCGCCCATGTCGCCTTTAGGACCTGAAAGCCCCGAAGCTCCTGTCTCTCCGCCGTCACCTTTTGGACCACCTATACCCTGCAGAAAAAAATACAGCCTACCCTTTAAAAATCAGCTGCGCTATTGTAAACACGAGCAGCGAGGCAGCGGATCATTCATAGAGTTACATTTGTGTCACTGTGTCAGTTGAGCTAGGCTAAGGCTGTAAATGTAAGTTGTAGGCTAATATTATTTTACAACGTAAAATACGGAATCTCTTTAGAAAGTTTAGACCATCTATGAGAATGTGTGTAGGCTATCAGTTGATAAGTGCAAACATAATGCAATGAAGGAAAAATTTAAAACTTCTCTGTTTCCCAATGCATGTTGTGTACACTGTTTATGAATAAAAAGTTAATTGATTGTTTATTATAATTGGTATTGCAAAAGCTCATTTATTAAACACAAAGTAATTTCATGGCGTTTTTTAGCGTACAGTTTTACACAAAATGTGCAGTTCTAAATGGATCTATGCAGTTGTAGTAGCAATTCTGTACAGTTAAAACTAGCAAAAAGGCCATTGTCCACTGTTTGGAAATAATTTGCCATGGAGGTGGAAAGAGAAATAAGGGAATTGTGCAGTTCTAAAAACTCCTTAAAAACAGTCCTGAGTAACTTCATCCAGCAGGTCAATGTTGTGACAATCAATAAATAAATCAATCAAAATTTATATAGCGTCTCTTCAAGGTACCTACTCAGAGGCGCTCCAATGTGGGAAGGCAATGGTAAACATTGTTGACTAATATCACTAGGCTAACTGAACTGTGCTGACCGGGTTAATAAAATAAAAGAGGGTGCAATATAGCGATGTAATTACCGTGTGGCCTCGTTTTCCCATTCCGCCCTTTTCACCCTTTTCACCTTTGATGCCTCCAGGGCCAGCAGGGCCGACATCTCCCTGTTGTAGCGAAATGCATGCAATGCGTGTAACACATACCACCGGAAAATGCGATATTAGTCAACAGTATGAAATCTTACAGCTGTATGAAAGATTACATTACATTGGACTTGATGGCAGTAGAAACACGGAAACAATTGCAAGGTCTTTTTGAATACACTGTAGGCTACATGTGCTATGTAGGCTAAATCCTCAGATAGTAGGCCCACATAATAAATATTGAATGCGGGAGTCCCAATGTAAATGCTCAGGTATACCAAATATAATTATGCAAATGCAATATATAGCCTAATACAATACAATGTGTTTTCTAGCGTGTCACGTGTGTGTAACTGGAAGTATGCCCACCTTAAACATTATGTCTCAGTCAGAACTCAGCAGGTATAATTATTTCATTAATGGTCCATTACTTACTTACTTAGACTTAGTTCCTCCTGTTCCGATCGGAGCATTGGTCAACAAGTCTTCGCCACTCCATACGGTCACCAGCTACCTCCTCCGCCTCGTCCCAATCCAGTCCCATCTTCTCCAGATCTTCCTTAAATGTACGTCTCCAGGTGTTTCTTGGTCTGCCTCTTCTTCGCTTTCCCCCCTCCGGAACCCATGTTATCGCCGTCTTCGCAATCCTCTCCTTTGGTAGTCTAAGAATGTGCCCAGCCAACTTTCCTCTTCTCTCCATGATGACATACTCCAGGTCTCTTGATCCTGCCAATTTCAACACCTCCTCATTTCTGATGTGATCTCTCCATGAGATGCCCAGGATGAATCGTAGGCACCTCCGGTGGAATACATTTAGCTTAATGGTCCATTAAGCGTGGCTATATTGGTAACAAACGCAAATATCATTTTGGGGTTCGGTGGTGTAGTGGTTATGTTCGTTTCCTTGCAGCCAGAGGGTTGCAGGTCCAAACCCACTTCAAGCCGCCTCATAGAGACCTTGAGCAAGTCCTTCACTCGTAATTGATCATGCGTGAAATTGCGTGAAACTTCCAACCTGTGTCCGCGCTGCAGTCAGGAGCGCCTCTGAGTAGCATTCTTGAAGGGGCGCTACGACAAGTCCTCAAACATACATATCTATGCCTTCGATATAAAAATGCATTAGGAGACAATCCATTGTAGGCGGTGTACACCAGTTTTTGAATAAGTTTCCATACCTTCTTTCCGGGTACTCCAGCAATTCCAGGTGGACCAGGAGGACCTTCGATGAATCCTGTGGCTTGCCCGTTACTATCGGGGACCACCATACCTACTCCTCTGGTCGCCGCTCCCTTCTCTCCCTTTGGTCCCTTTACAGGAAACATTCAAAGCATCGTGTAAGACACCACAATATGAAACAACTCACATAGAACTCTTAGCTTTTATTGAACAGCCTGAAGAGGTTTTCGCAACTGCCTCAATTTACAAGTAGAACAACGGTCAACAGAGTTAAGCCAAGATGGATGGAAACGGAACATGATTTGCCAACTGATGACAAATCCAAACATCAACAACGATCATAATTATATTATCACAATTCACTATGTTCAAAACATCCAAACGGCTGAACGATTCGGGAGCCGCTGCACGTGAAGACAGTTGGAGTCTTTCCAGAAATTCGACATACGCAAGATAGTTAAGGGCGCCGGTTATTTTAGAACAGAATAGAACAACGTCTGCTAAAATAATCTGCGCCACTCATCGAGCGAACCACGTCATCGTCAAAACCAACCGCTAGAAATGCACCGAGTTTTATGCTTGCGTATGTCAAGATTTCCACAGCAACTTTTAGTACTACTCATGAATATCTGCTCAGTTTTTTTAGTAATTTGTTTTGGAACAGTAGGATTTTGTAGTCCTCTAGGAACAATGAAACAATCGATGGAGTTGTGTAATTGATGCACATGCAATGCAGTTACTAATGTAGCAGGACACTGAGGACACCCTTTTCAAATATATATATATTTTTATAGGCTTAATGCTATGTGATAGGCTACAAGTCTGATATTTCTGAGCAACACACAGTAGCCACGTGAGGAAAAGCAGCGCAATCAGTTCATATAGAATAGGCTATATTTTTTACAAGACACAGTACTGTTGTTCAGACAATGAGTAGGCCTATAAGAACAGAAAATTATTGAAACGCTCCATCTTTCTGCAGATGGATAAAACTGCTTACATCAAATATTTATGAATAAACAACGACTTAGAGGTAGCCTACTGCAGACTAACCTTGTAACCTTGTAGGCTAAGGGCTTCACATACAGTAGCCAACATGCATCAATAAAGCTGAGAAGATCTAAACTAGATTTGAGTTCTTTTACAGATGATCTAGCCTACTTCCGATAAAAAATTTAAAACTACTCATAATGAGTCTTAGATTTTGGATGATAGCCTACGTCGCCTAAATCTCACATTTTGAGAATAAAACAAATGCTGAACACGAAACTCAGACAAAGTGACGACTAATATAACCCCATAATCATAAATTTTAGAGATGGTTCAGATTTCAGAAATGGAAAATCGTCCTAAATCAAGCATTGCCTAAAATCTAAATGAATAAGCTTATGTGAGATAGAAATGGAAATAGAAGAATGCCTTTATGCACCATAATTATGTGCGCAACAGATCTATTGTGACTGTTCGCACTTTGGTTAGAAAGACTAATTAAATCTAGTTTTGTCAACTAGAGATGACTACCTGATGCTTAATCCATATTACCTGCAATGCAGTGAAGACATTATAATTACTATGTTCAACATGATTTCAGTTAAACGGTTCTTCTTGGAATTTAAGCCTACTGAGTTATTTAATTGCTAGTCTGACACTGACACAAGAATCATGCGAAATAGTAAAAAAAGGATTGTTCATTGTTTATAGAGGATCCCATTTAGTAAGGGAAATTTGTAAAAATCAGATAGCATATTAATATTATTCAAATACGATGAGTTCCAATTTGAGTTCCAGACAGATAAAAATTGTGGGAAAGGATAGGCCTATGCATTTGCTTTTCACCTTGTTTGGCAACTATCAACGGCACAATCATACTCATTATAATACTCAATGTTCAAAATCTTTTGCTTGCAATTTTAATCAATGTATCTTAGTGGTTTCATTATATTGATTTTTACATTTGGAGACATACTGAGCAGAGATTCGAGTAGTACTGTACGTTGCCTGAAAGACAAGAGGCACAACAATGGACGGCTGGTCCTCTAACATTCCATGTCCTTCTCCGGACGGACTCACTCTTTTGCCCACAGGTCCTGGTTCACCAGGAAGCCCCGGTAGACCCTCTGGTCCTTCTGGACCTGGATTGCCTTGATCTCCTTTCTGGCCAGGATTGCCAAATGGCCCCACATCTCCCGTGTCTCCTTTTGAACCTGGCAATCCTGGCATGCCGGGATCACCGTGGTAGCCTGGCTTTCCGGGGTACCCCGTATCCCCTTTGGTTCCAGGAAGCCCAGGGTCACCCGGAGGCCCGGGTGGTCCTTCGATCGTGAATATTCCATTACCCGACATAACACCGTGACCAGACGATCCCTGAAAACGTTTTACACAGAATATCACCTCACAATGACTATGATATCATTTGCATATGCTTTGGACGTCATCTATCAAAATTTATTCTAAGTAAACACATTAAAAAATATTCAGCATAACCATACCTTAAGATCCACAAAGAATCTACATAAAATATATCTTCTGTATAATATGTGAAGACATGCAAGAAGAAGGTTGCAGAAATTTCTTCAAACTGTAGCCAGTAGTGGGTTAGTGGGTTTTTGCGCTATCATACGCAAAAGATCTTTATGTTGAGGTCTATTATATTAATATTATTATTGACAAGTAATTTCAATGTGTTGGAAATTAGTAGACTATAACACCTAGGCTACGTGCAATGACCGCCAAAGTCAATACGAGCCCTCAGCCCTCTGAAGTCTGAACAAAAGTCGGCTTGGTCTAAGTAGGCCCTAGTCGCTGTTTTACACTAGAATCAAGTAATCAATATCTTCACCATAATTCAGATCTGTATTATTTCCAGACATTATGACATAGCCTATCCAGTGAATATTAACAGTGATATAAATTACTCAAGAACCTTTAGCGTGAAGCACACCAAACTAGAATTGCAATATCAGATACCAGACACACATGAATTGAATGGAAGAACACAAAATAATTATAGGCCTTCGGTGATTCGAACATCACCAGCATGATTTTGAAACCTAAAAAAATATTTCGCTGAAACATAAGGTGATAGGAAAAACAATTTCCATCGCAGTTATCTTGTCCGATTTAATTAAAACCTAGTCCTTCCTATTCAAGCAACAGCAAGTTTACCATGTTAGCCTATATAAAAAGTGCAAGCTTATTAGAAAACACAAAAGTGATAGTGAATGTCTCAAATTACCAAACGGGTGATTGTCCTCTTGCACTGTGTTATACTAGCCATGGAATTAGTTTCCAAAGCCGAATTTTTACAAATCTGCTTAAAATTTGAAAATGCCTCAACAACTAAATAATAAATTAATCAACTTTTGAATATCTTAATTTCTTTGGGGTGAGCCAATAAACACAGTGCAAAGTCTTTGCAGCTGGTAACTGCATCGGAAAATATGGCTCTCAACGTGAAGGAAATTTTGACTACTGGGTAGTTCGCCATAAATTCAGATAGTCGGCTGCGTGTAAAAATTAATTACTAAAGATATTGGCCAATTATTAAAACTACACTGGGCTGTGTCATTCGCGGAAACCTGTTGCCAAAATGATTTCCAAGCCTTGTAAATTATTGGCAAATGAATTAGGCTATAGGCATTATGAATTATTGTCATACTTGAAAATTTCTTAACTTATCAGTAGCATTTTGTTCAGAGGCTGTTTTTATCCACGAGCGCTGCATCAAGTCAAAGAGCTTCTTTATACAGGTTTGTGAACCTGTGAGGAACGAAATTCAGATAACCAGAGAGTGAAGAATTCAGAGCTGCAGTCAAAAGATAAACGGAACGTAAACGGACAAAGAAGAACAAAGATAGTCAATTAAGACGAGCAGCACAAAGACAAAGAGCTGAAGCCAGAGTATAGAAACGAAGCGTCGAAATATAAAGACGAGTAAACTTAGTCAAAGGATAAAGAGGCGTAGTTAGAGTATATACGGAGCGTCAAAGGGCAAAGTTGGAACAAAGATACAATGTCTGATAGAGAGAGTAGCACTCAGAAGATATGATAGAGAGAGTAGCACTCAGATCACTCAGGTGATTAAAAAGGAACAGTCAAAGGATAAAGAAGAGCTGCGAAAGGATCAAGAAGAGCAATCAAAGGATAAATAAAATCAGTCAACATACGCAGAAGAAACCAGTCATAAACGGGTAGTTAAAGGACGAGGGGCTACGGTCAAAGGCATAAAGGGCACCTGTTATACACAGCAAACATGTACAAGAAGCTATAGCTCCACTACAGATATAACTATGCTGCTTATGTCTGCTGATAATTGAACATACGAGCGAGATAACTAAACCGTCATTTTTATGCCGACGGTGTTCATCAACTTGCGGAGTTTTCATGATGGGTGAGAACGTATGCGTGGGTAAATATTTTCAACAAAGTAGCAAAATTATGGCAAGTCGTGAGGTAAACAGCAGAAAATAGCATCTGCAATTCTGCATATAACGCAGACAGACATAATTGTGCATGGTTTTTTAACGTGCAGTGAAATCTTACACAAAATGTGCAGTTCTAAATGGATGTGTGCAGTTGTAAGCACTTCTGTACAGTTAAAACTAGCAAAAAGGTCATTGTCCTCCGATTGGAAGTAATTTACCATGAAGAATGGAGAAAGGAAAGAAGGAGTTGTGCAGTTCCAAAAATTCCTTTAAAACAGCCCTGTTATTGTGGCTCTGTACAGTGGACCTGTAATCTTTCTATGCGATGGTACCGCAATGGCTGCTATAGTCTATGTCAGAGTTATACGATAGCCTTTCTGCCTTACGCCTACTAAATACTGCTAGGCATTTGTGTTTCCGCGAATTCAGCCCAGTTTCCTTGAGCCCCGCATAACACCCGATAGAAAGTTCTTAAAAGAAAATGAAACGAAACTAAAAGGAATCAAGCGACAAATTGTGTAGTTTCCCAACCCACCGGCACACCTGGTGGTCCTATTAACCCAGGCTCACCTGGGTAGCCCTGCACACCTCTGCTGCCCTGAAAGTTGTCAATTCGTACACTTTATGTAGGTTGCAAATGCTTAGGTACAATATAGGCCTATCGGTAATGATGATCATTTAAGAATAACACTTCAACTTAGAATCATGGTAGCACAAATTATTAAGCAACAATAAATTGAAAGTGGTAATTAAATTGCAGTACTGGTTAATTTTGCTGAATTGTAGAATGATAACAAAGTTTCGGGCAAATAAGTTCGGGTAGGAACTTTGTGAGCCATTTGTGTGGAGGAGCGTTGCACATGTATTATACGAAATGACCAGCTCAGTAGCATCAGCATTCAGCAATCAACAATGACTCAACATAGATCTAATTATACCTTACCGCATTATTTATGTTCCTAGGTAATAGACAAAACCTTTTAACATTTTTAACGAAGATACATTTTGCACATTCAGTTTCTATATCACAATCTAGACCTATAGGCCTAATAGTAATCAAAAGAGAATAAAACTTCTGAATAATCTTCTAAAGTAAAACGATGCAAAAGAGTCAGCAACAAAATATCTTATAGCACTAGTAAAACACCGAAAATGAAGCAGCACGAAGTGTACAACCGAACTAACCTCAGAAGGAATCCTTTGAACGATTTAAAATAAAATAGTTTCAAAAGATAGGAGATCTAATATTTCGAGAAGTAGTAAAGAAACAATTGAAACAGTCTCACATCTAGGTCGAACTACATTAGCTGATCAGTCGTGAATGTAAGTAAGTAAATTAAGTATTCACTTTAATTCTCTGTTGCAGACCACACTCTGACTTACAAACGACATTATAATTATAATTTATGTAAACCTGTGGCTACATTCAAAGAGAAGAAAGATAAGAATGTAGCATATGAATAAGTAAAGTTCCTCGCATTCGATCATCAGCCTTTTTTATTAGTGTTGCTATTGCTGTTGTATTACTATTGCTACAACTATTGTTATTATTACTAGTACTAGTACTATTATACATACTATTACTGTTACACTATCAACTACGCTTCTCCAACGTGGTTCTAATTCTTTTCCCGCAGAGCTACCAACCACCGAATAACTCTGGGTAGGTGCTCTTTGAGTTTATTTTCTAAGTTACCTATGCCTACCTCTGTTATACACTAACGACCTATTTTGCTCTCTGCGGAAGCAAACTATGCCAATTGCCGTTAAGACTAGTGCAACTCGTTCTGATTTTGTCGCCATAGCAATTAGAAGAGAGCAGCATGAACAGCCAGTAGGCTGACTATCTCTGAACTCTTAATGACGCATCGTCGATAAGAAAAAGTGATTGAATATATCAACATCCAATCAATGTAAAAAAGGTTTATGAAGATTATTAAGTTATCCACTAGCATCTGAAATAAAACGGAATGAGTTTCGATGAGCTGGTGCTATGCCACGGCGAGAGAGATGGAGTGAGTGAGCGAGTAAGTATGAGTGAGTGAGTGACTGATAGAATGAGTGATTGATTGATTGTCAATCAATCAATCACTCATTCTATCACTCACTCACTCACTCATACTCAATGATTGATTAGATCTATGTAAGTCAGTGAGAGAGGAGTGAGTGAGTCAGTCAGTGAATGAGTGAGTGAGAAGGAAATAAGTGAAAAGGAGCAGAATTGTGAGACGCTTATCCTCAGACTGCGACATAGCTGCTATTATAATGCATAAAAAATCAACCGAATTTCAAAAGCAATGTCCTCTGGACATAGCAAGTAGACATTATTGTCAGGAACAGACACAGTTAGGCCTAAAAGGAAAGAACGATAAGACAAAGAAGTACGAAAGACAGTGAGGTATTTGGCTGGCGAAAATATCTAGTAAACAAAACAGCTCGTTTTTTACTCACCGGCACTCCAGAGGGCCCCTGTTTCCCCGGGGACCCTGTATCTCCTTTCAGGCCCGGTTCTCCCTGAAAGATAAGTTTATTACAGTTTTTCTGCTGGGAACATTTTTTCACTGGAAGCTGAGGTGCGTGATTTTATGCTTCTGATGCGTGGTCTGAATGACAGGAATTTGACAAGCACTTAACTACTCGTCCTATTCGCAGCTGTAATATTTGCCCCTGCTATAATAAACAATAGTGCGTGTATTTCACGGTCCTCTGCACGCTTAGTACGAGCCAACTGATGGTGTCAGACGTGGCTGACTTGTTCATTGCATTTGATGGCTCTTACTGCGGAATATGCGAGTTTGCCAGGATCCTCGAAACGTAGGCCACTGTCTTATTAGTGCGCATTTGAACAGCGTTAATAGCTTGCGCTGCTTAAAAATGCATGAAAACAAGTAAACATTATTCCTAAAAATCAAAGCGAATATGGTACCACTCACATATAAAAATTCATATTTTTCGAATGCTATTAGCCTATAACCTGCAAGAGCTACACAATGCTGCACATATTATATTTTATAGGGTGACACGAAAGTTCGTTCACCGTTTTCAAAATGCCTTGTCTCAGTAACGGCTTCATATTTCCTTATAATATTTTGTCAGTGTATACATAAATCAAATGAAAAATATTGGTACACATTTTATTATGATCCGGTCAGTTTTGGCCATTATTTAAGAACAAATGCAAAGACGACCAGATTTTGCGTGAAAAAATTGCGTTCATCAAATTAACACACCAAAGAAAATGTGTAGGCCTAGCCTCGTAAACAAGCGTGACAGGACACTATTGTTACGGTAATGTTACCTAGGACATACATACGTAGGCTATTAGCGTACATTATCTCCTTTCTGCTTAATGACAGCACTGACTCTATCCAGCATAGAATGGATCAGCATCTGAAGTGTCGTCCCAACTGCTATCGATCTCCACGCTCGCTGGAGGCGACTTTTGAGCTGGTCAACGTTCTTTGGCTCGGGATCTTTATAAACGCTGAGAGATCAAATACTCCACGAGGTCTCAATAGGAGAGAGGTCTGGAGAGCTGGGTGGCCAATCCTTCGGCTTTATCTGTGACGGGAGGTTGTCGTCTAGCCACTTCGTCGTCACAGCTGATGTATGACAGCGTGCGCCATCCTGATGAAATATTCCTAGTTCATTGTCAACAAATAACTTTCGTTGCATGACACTGTCGTTGTCATTTTTTCTCTCGAACGCTGGCTTCCCGATCTGCTCGAGAATAATGGTGATGTAATAGGCCTACTGCGAGTTCAGTCTAGTAGACTACCATTTGGCACAAAGTGAAGCTGAGTGACACTCCTGGCAGTTATCCAAACCATCACCGACGCACTAGACTTCATCTGTGGAGCAGGCGGAACGTTCTCTTTCTGTGAACCTCAAACTGTATCGTTTTGAGCATTTGGTGCATAAAACACCTTGAACGGCAACCTTTCAGTAAACATAACATTTGACCAGTCTTCCAAGGTCCAGTCAGTGAAGCGTATAGACGTTTTCTTTACTGTGTTAATTTGATGAACACAGTTTTTTCCGCAAAAACTGGTCGTCTTTACATTTTTTCTTAAATAATGGCAAAAACGGACCGGATCATAATCAAATTTGTACCAGTATCTTTCATTTGAATTATGTATGCACTGACCAAATATTATAAAGAAATGTGAAGCCGTTATTGAGAAAACGCATTTTGAAAACGGTGAACGAACTTTCGTGTCACCCTATATATATATATAATGTATATTTTCGTGTTCTCTTATCTGCAATAGTCCTAGTAGGTGTTAACTTCAATTATACAATAGGAGGCCCTTTTCAGATTCTCAGAAGTGTAGATTTGCGAGTGCAAAACTCCTCACAAACAAAATCCTGGCTATGACATCGCATGGAAGGAAGATTAGATTTGAAAATGACCAAAAAACATTGAATCCAATTGACTCGCATCATGGTGATGATAATGGTGATGTCGACGACTAGGACGGAACAATCAACTTCCTTAGCCTATGCCTACTTTACCATTTGCACTGTAGAGAAATACTTACCATAATTCCTGGCATGCCAGTCAATCCTACATTGCCTTTCGGTCCAGGTAGTCCCTATACGATAAAAACAAACAAACATTTACCCGAGTGCAACATAAAGCAGTCAGTTTAAAAGAATTAAACCAAAGCCTAGTCAAAGGGTGATAGACCTACCATATTAGGCTATACATGAGAGCGTAGTTAAGTAAGATGTGCTCTATAAATCGCTAGTAACCAATAAAATAATGTGAGTTAATAATAACCCTTTCGTCACTTGATTTGTGTCACATCCTGGGCATTTTTATATCGATAATATGAAACAACAGCAATCTTCAAAGCATTGAATTTTTATGTGCTTTTTAACACTTACTGGTTCTCCAGGTGTTCCTTGTCCACCAGGAACTCCAGTGAATCCCTACAACAGATAATAAACGGAAACCGTATTTTAATTGCTGGAATAATGCGAACAATTATCGAAATAATGAACAAAGTGGCGAAAATCAGTCGATCCTCTTTTAATCTTCTAGATATTATATCCACACATAGGGCCTACAACATTAATTTAAGGCATTTTGAATCGAGGATACCAGACCATTGCGTTTGTAACATAAATTGCAATTAAATTGATGTTTATTTCTACAGCAACAGCTACTCCTAACTATCTACCACCACTCCGATCATGACCAACAACGCTAAGCCTGCTACTGCTGTTGCAGTAACTACTTTTACTGCGATTATTAGCCTACTAAAACAAAAATCATTAGGCCTACTATTACTTCACAAACTACTACTGCCACAACAACTTGGTATTAATGATAATGACGATGCTGCTGCTACTGATGATGATTTGTTGTTGTTGTTGTTGTTGATGATGATGATGGTGATGATGATGACGACGACGACGATGATGACGTTAATGATGCTGATTACAGTTCTAATAAATTCCTTAATTAAAAGACGTCCTGGGACTAGTTGTATTCTATTTCCTTTAACAAGCAACATGGAATGCACGAGAGCTCATGACTGCAACGGTGCCCAACCAAAGGGATCATAACCAATACAGCGCAGACAAAGGTTTTGGCTTAATTGCGAACAGCTATAACAATAACAACAACGATGTTAATCATAATCGTAAACTCGGAATTTCCTTAAGCGCTATTTTAAAGCCAAGCACAAGCTTTTTCACATGTTAAAAGAAATAACAAAAACAATATTGGACAACAGCCACATCTCTTCCGCCTAACATAAATTCAGAGTTATCATAGATGCTATTAAAGGAGGTCCTCACATTAAGTGGGTAAACAAATGGTTACGTATCGGTACTTACCGGCGGCCCGTCTAGACCAGGAACACCCTGTTAGAACAAAAAAATAATAATATACATGGAAAGAAACCGGTAAAAATGCGACATGAAAGAGGTAGGAATAAGCAAACCATAACGTGTTTAAAATATCGACAGACCTTCATCAAAGGTCGAGTCAGCGCCCGACATGCGAGAGCGGTGTAACGCAATAGTCTGTTTATCCAATGTCTCTATGATCTATTAATAACATGCTTCGAGGATGTGGTATACATAGGATTGAATCATCATACTGCGGATGGTAAAACGCCAACGCAAAACCGCAGATCATATCGTCAAAGGTTTGCATAGAACACGAGCAGCAAAACTTCATGATTTTGTTGATTCCTCGTTGACGGAAAATCTCATAATTATTGTTATTTCTAATGGAAGCTTTCGTTGGCTTGTAGAACTGCGACGTAGAGAAGTAGATTGTACGTTTATTGCTCTAGAAATTATCCATGCTCTGCGTCAGGGGCGGATCCAGGGGGGGCTTATCCGGCCATGCCCCCCCCATTTAGAATTCCCATGTATCGTGGCCCCCCCCCCCCCATTTGGATTGAACATGCTGTGGAACAATGTACACATTGTACAATTTGCCCCCCTATTAAGAAATACCCATGCATTGCGGCCCCCCGTCCGAAAATGTGGCCGGATGACTATAAAAAAAGGTCATCAACTTTTTGGCGGACAAAATGGTATTATTTTCCCAAAAATTTGGCCGGATGACTAAAAAAAAAAAGGTCATCAACTTTTTTGACGGATACGACAAAGAAAAATTTTCCCAAGACCTAAATTTTTTCCCGGACCCAAGACCAAGAATTTTTGGCCCCCCCCCCGTCCAAAATTTCTGTATCCGCCCTTGCTCTGCGTTGTTCTAAGACAGAGTAGGCCTACAGGCCTAATGGATTTCTGAGACGATCATCACTTGCCCAGAGACCAATAGTCAAAAAGTCAAATTATGCAACATTATTTTTAAAATAATGATATTGTTCGAAACTAGAGATTTCTAGAATGCATTCGCCATGGAGGTAGGCATGCAAGCATACATGCACGCATACATTTGTGCTTATAATAAAAAAATGTATTACATTGTATTTATGCATCATATATTAAAATTATATGAGCATGTAGGCTATTTACGTCTTGCCCAATAGAGATACATGTACATGTATAGGTAGAACAACGTTTTGAGCAAACGCCTCGTCTGCGAATAGCTTACCGGTCGTCCGGGAGCTCCCTGTGGTCCTTGGGGTCCTGTTGGACCCTAAAATACATAAAAATGAAAATCGTGAAAATTAAATATTATTTGGAAACATTCCTGACGCCGAATGTGTTAGGCCTATGCCTTGGATATTGGGCTATAATAGCGAAAATCACTTCTATGCAGAATCGAGAACGACTTCAATCAAACAATAAATCCTTCCATCAATCCTTCAGCCTTCAACCATTCAATCAATCGGTCAATCAATCAACCAATCAATTAGTCCATATAAAACTTCTCATAGCGTATTAGTCAAGTTTCTACAACGACTTGCTTGTAGTAGCATAGATAATTATATTAAGACACAGTTGTTGCATTTCTAAACAATGAATAATATGACGCAATCAAACATTCATTTAATACATTATAGTAACTTTCAAGTGAATACAGAACTGACCGTGTGTCCTCTAACACCTTCATTTCCCTGGAGACAAGACACAAAAATAACACAGTTATTGAAGGTAAACTCACAAAACTGTAGCCTACCGCAAATCTTAGCACGAGTTTAAAATAATGTGCACAAATTATGACCAATAAAAATTGACTTGTCATGCTAACATTTTGCGAATTTCTGGTCAGAACATATACCACATGAGAAGGTTAGAAACAAACTAATTTATATCCAAACAATTGTTGGCGTAATCTGTTAGTTTACATAGTAACTGTTCCAATGTTTAGTGATCTACAAACCCTGACACTATGCTCACGACACTGATACTATAGTAGCCTAATCAAATTCTATAAAACATTTAGATGGTAGGACATGATTGTATCGGATTACTTACTGTACGAACTTGACTATAAACTTCTTAATAAGCACAATTCTTTAAGTATATCCATTCCGTTCGTATATTCATATTGACAATAATATTATAGTTTTTACCTTATCACCATGGGTTCCCGGAACACCTGGAAGTCCATCATTTCCATTCATACCTGGTGTCCCTGAAATTCCTGGCGTGCCAGGTTCACCCTGAAATTAAGTAAGACATAAAACTGATAATTTTTCAACTGCTTGGAGTGACATCTAATAGCCTAATTATTAGTGTAGTAGGCCTACATTAAAACAAGAATGCAGTCATTGACTCCACTGCTTGAGAATTTGAAAGTGAAAAGCATAGGCCTATTTATAGTAACTAAGGCGTTAGTTAGTGTCTTGATGTGGCCCACTTACCTTTAGCGTTATCACCTCATAGTATGAACCCTTGAAAACAGAACACAAACATACAATATTTTAATGTTGAAGTTTCAAAGAGACAGCAAAGTCACAGCATCACAGGTAGGCGCAATCATATCTTATCTATAGATATTTTCTGAAGATATAGATATCTACGTCCAATTAGTGCTTGACGGCAGCTTAGCTTAATTATGGCAAGGACCGGACTCGATGGTAACTTTAGATGAATATAATAGTCTAGAATATAAGATTTCGAAAAGTCCTTTACACGCAGTCGGTTTCGTCACTGATAGACATTTGTATTGTTTGAATCCAAGAAACAAAAATCAACGTGCAATTTATGTTTTAGCAATAGAAAAGTCCTCGCACAGACTCAGCACAAATGATAATTGCGAGTTGAACTTCAAGTTTATACCGTAAGTCGCTATTTAGAAATTGAAGAAAATAATTAGGAAGAAGATAGATAAAATCATTTTAGCGTCTACTGATGAAAAGTGGAAGCTTATGCAAACCTTTATTGTAATAACTTCGGCGAAACCAAAAGATCCATCGTGTAGTTTGACTGATCGTTTGGGTGACTAGAAGATAAGACACAAACTCATAAATAAAAATAAATGACTAAGCCTATGTCATGAACACTGAAGAGGAGTTTCACAGAAACTTATCGGAGTGACAGGTTACAAAATATGTTGAGCCGTTTTTCTCCGCTACTTGAATCAGCTAAAAGTCTTGACTCATCAATAGGCCTATGCCTAATTTATAGACTGTCTGTGTATTTTCGCAGTGAAATCTATAGAGCCTATGGATTGTCACGAACGATCTTGGTTCCGAAATCATGTCGGATGTAAAATACCAAAGTCTTGTCAAACCTTCCACCGCGTGTCATGCAGGCCCTATGCGTAGGATTACGCTAATTATAACGGGAAAACGAATAACTTTTGGACACTGATAATATCATGTTCGATGACACTTTAGTCTAGCTTAAACATTAAGACAAGAGATTTCAAAGTCTGTTCCTCTAAATTAAAGCATTTGCGGATCCCTTTACAAGAATGCCTAAATTCAATTTAAGTTTTAAATTATGATATCACATTTGCGCTTGGTAAATATATACATGTATATATATATAATATGTATATATATAATATGTATATATATATAATATGTATATATATAACGGTGATATTAAATTAAACACAAGGAGAAATTTTAAAATGTAGCGGCGTTTGTTTATTTTCAGTTCCACGCAAAAGTTTAGTGAACTCGTAAGACCAGCTTCTACAGCCGGTAATACGCCTATTAGGTTCAATGAAAGTAAATCGCGCAAGTTAGTCGGTAGGATTAACGAGAATCCAAAATGTATGAGCTTACCCTAACGACTGGTTTCTCGTCGTAAACTGGGGCATCACTGTCACCTTTCTCTCCCTACAAATAACAGCAACAAATCAGTTTGCTATTTTCGTTTTTCGTAGGCCCTATTTATGTTTAAATTTGTAATTCTACTTACGCATTGTCAGCAACTTTCAGTCAATCAACTTTTTTATTGAAAACCATCACAAAGTAGCCTAATACCAGCTCACAGTTTACAAATTTGTGTGCAGGTTGTCAATAGGTAAACCCAAAGGAACATATGGTTCCGCAAAACAGGGTTCCCTATTTGCATCAGTAATTTATCAGTTATCATACATTGATGGTCTCCGTTATATCTTCATAATCATAATAATAATTAGCAAAGGAATAACGTATTACGTCGATTTGAGACTGGTCAGTGTTCACGATGAAATTTGTGCTATGCTGTATTCTGTACGCTGCACCTTTCAGTCGTAAGCCGGATCATTGGTGCTAAGAATCCAAGGAAGGCCTCCACTATATCTTCTCTCTAAAGTTGTTTCCAAGGTCTTGTTTGCGTAACGCATTAGCCTATGGCATGAAACTGACAGAGGCAATTTACTATTATTGGCAAATTACTTCCATAGGCCCTACTATAATAGGCTATAGTCACAATTGAATAATTGAATAGGCCTACTAACCTTTTCTCCTCTGTCGCCCCGTAGACCCTAAACAAAGTACATTGTTAGAATATAAATACAAATCTTTCGAACTAGGAGTGGTTGCAAATTGTAAAAACGAAGTAATAGTACATTCAAATATTAAATTACAATTTATCCAGTGCACTTTGTTTATGAATTTAGCCTACACATGGAAAATGTTTCTAAGACTTCAACATCAGATTTTTAAAACAATTTGAAATCATACAAACACCATGGTAAAGCTGAGACGACGATCCATACTTTGATGTTCACTCATAACAGAAAAACCGTGGAAGAAATCACTTACTGTCACTTAAGAAGGTTACCGTTTCAAAGAAAATAAATCCTCAGATTTCGAGTCAAGTCAGTCTTCTTGCAATCCACGTTTCCGGCTTTGAAGCTGCTTTTATGTTAAACCTTCAGAGAAGCTCTGAGTGCTTACCCGATGGTGTATCTGTCTGTCTGTCTGTCTGTCTGTCTACCTTACTTCCTTCTTTTTTCTTCTTATATTTATTTCTACCTTCCTTCCTCCATTCCTTCCTATAGGCCTACCCTGTGTACTAGTGTGTAGGTCTATTCATTTGCTTCTCATGTCTTAAATATGCATTCATTGAGATTAACAGAGTGCGTTTAATGTTTTGAACCTGCTTTCATGCTCGAACCTTCACTGTGCGCCTGAGTGCTTATTTGCCTTTCGTCTATCTATCTGTCTGTTTATCTTCCCTTTCAACCCTCTTTAGGTCTATTCATGCACTCCCAGTGTTTTTTGTAGCTGAACGCCAGAATCAAAAATATTAATAAAAACACTAATAGGCCTTTACGCAAATCGCCCTTCCATTGAGTTTCAACATTATTAGTCTTTCAAAAACAGCAACAATGATTATTAGTAGGCTACGGCAAATGAACCTGAGATAGCCTAATAAATTTCTCTCACGCAGCTGCAGTGATTGGTTAGTTTCGAGAAAGTATTGTGTTATGAAAGTTACCAAAATTATTGTCAAAGAATGGAGCAAGGCAGTTTTTTTTAAAGCAAAGCGAGAACCATTCTAAAATTGCTATATGAAGATCCTCGCGTTAAACAGTAAGAATCCGTAGCCTATTACTAGGCCTACATGTAAGCTTACTAATCAGAGAACTTCACTCGAAAAATTTAACGATAACACCAAGACACACGCAAAAATTTGAATCAATTTTAAAAGTGGAGTAAATGACTGCAGACGAATAATTAGCATTTACTGTAGGTAGCCTAATGCTTTAGATTGTGCGTATCATGCATATTGCATAGCCTACTACAAGAAATTAATGTTGATTTTGATAAGAATATCAAACCTCAAGAAACTTATATGGGAAACTTTGCAAGTATGCCCACACGAAGCCAAAATGGGACCCATAACATTGTCCGTATGGGTTATATCTAATACCAATGTAAGTTTTTTGTGCATGTGGGTCATATCTTATAATAATTGAAATTTTATCCGTATGGGTCATATCCAATACCAATAGAAACATTTTGTCCATATGGGTCCTATCTTATGCTAATGGAATTTTTTGTCCAGGTGGGTCATATCCAATACTAATGAAATTTTTTGTACAAATGGGTTATATCTAATACCAATGGAATTGATTGCATGAAGTAGGCTATCTCTAGGCTTGGATAAAAAGATCATGTCCTTGAGAAAATCACTAGGGTCTGCCGTCGAGATGAAGACTTAATGTTGGCAACTTCGTTTTTCAGACTCGGCATAAATAGTAATTACAAGAAAGGTTGGACCACTGTCTCATTTTCGCAACGACAATCTAAGGTCCGTGCACACATCATAATTTTTTATCACTCAGTGGAGCAGCGAGACTTAAATTTAAGATGTGACAACTCCGGAAGACATCCATGATCCGGGCATGGCAGACAATTATTATTTGCAAAATGCTAAAGTCCTGGTCATTGGTTAATTAAGTAGGCTATATAAAAATCAAGAGAAGGCAATTCCTCTTGCTTCAATGTATAATTGCATATAGGCCTAATTATGTACGATGTCACTACTTTCTCAAAATGTAAATGGATCTTGAAAGACATTTCATGTAGGCCCTACTGGGATTCAAAATCGCCAAAAATGTTTCGATGGTGTGCACATTATACAAAGTACTTGGTCATCTATTGTATGTGAAATGATTGAGCTTAATATTATATAATGTCTTATTTACAAGCTTGCGGCATTTGCAAACAGGTCCTACTCACCAGATCTCCTTTCATCCCATCGAGACCAATAGGACCCTAAAAATAATGTCACTCTGTTAAGTAGGCTAATTCATCTTTTATCTATCCAAGTCAGGTAGGCTTGAAAGGACGTTGGCTATATTGTATAAGCTTAGAAAGAGCGCTAGTTACGGTCCTTACGGAAGGAATGAGTCAGTAGACAAGGAGGATGGTACGTATATGTAAGTTGGTAGGAAGAGGGATGATATAGGTATGGATAGAGAGCCAGCGAAGTAAATAAGTAACTACATGTAGGTATATAGAGAGGGAGGGAGAGATAGAAGAAGGAAGTTCAGAGGCAGGTTAGAAGGGGTTAGTAGCAATTTTGGAAGAGATAGGCAGGAGTCAATTAACCTAGTAAATCGGAAAATAAATAATTAGATCCATAGAAATTACTTATTTACGCCAATAATTATTTTAAGTATCAAAGTTATTATTTAAGCAGGGCTTAAAGTGTGGCAGGGCGGTCATGGACGGCGTCCTGACAGTTACTTTGAAATCTCTATGCCGTCCTGCCACTTATTTGGCCAGCACACCTGAAAATGTAAGGGGCGTCCTGGCACTTCTTTTTTTAGGACTTTTAGCACTGGACCGTAAGTGAGTAAATCAATCAAATGTGAGTACAAACCAGTTAGATCAGCAAGTAGGAAGCAATTAAGTAATCGAATGAGTTAGCCAGCAAGTAAAAGAGCCAATAAACCAGTCAGAGAGAGTCAATAAATCCGCTAAAACCACGGAAGTCCAGGCAGAAACAAGCACCACTAGTTACGCCAAGTGACGGTACCACGACGCGATGAATAATGGCAAGACAGAATCTCCTCTTGAGCGGCGTAAATAGCTATGATTGTATACTCACCGGGAAACCGGGATATCCGCGAATGCCTTTTGGTCCCTAAGGAAAAGAGCAGAAACGTATCCCGGCGTACAATCAATCACACAAGTTTTGGTCTATTTCTAAACAAGTATACGTGCTTTAGCCTGCCCGTGTGCCTTGCTTTTAGCCATTATGCTGGCGCGGAGGGCTTGGTTTGCCGGTGGCAAGCGGGACTCCACCCTAAGATCTCCTTCCCTTTGAAAACACCGGTGGTTATACGTGTTCATCAGCCGACCTTTTTGCATCTGCATCACTAGCATTGCCTATTATATACATGTATGCCCTACTATGTAATGTAATGTAATGCAATGTAATTACGACAATATTTATAACATCGTCGGTAGCAAGCTACTTCTATGATGCTTTACACACACACAGTCTAAACTGTCTAATAGCCTACAATTGTCAAAGTTCAGGATAAATGCGAACAGCTTGAAAGCAGGTGCAGCTTTAGCCTGTTTTCTAAAAGGTCTAGGTCTACATGTTGGCGTATCGTATCAATAGGCCTGGATTTATAATAGGCCTAATTTTCCTTCATTCAACAAACGGTTGACAGACCGCAACCGGTTACAGTGGACAGTTACTGTAGCCTACAATTATGCAGTTGAAACAATGTACAGGAACTCAGCTTACATAATACATAAATCTTAACTAACTAACTGAACAGACAGCCTGCAATACATGGCGCTAATAGCAGCCTACAAAGCATGTCCGCCTAACGGGGGCTCGAACTCACTACCTCTTGCTCTCTACGTCAGCGTGTTTACCATGCATAACACTACCAGGCGCTTCTCGGAGAATGACTAGTCAGAGGCGAACTGAGCACGGCATCTTCGGAGGAGAAGAACCCCGTTTAAAGAATGAAAGATTTAACTCTTTAATGCCGAGATGGTAGTAAAGGGTATGGAAAATTCTATACCCTCCGGCATTAAAGGGTTAAAGAATGAGAGATTATAGACAAAAAACGAGTCCAGAACGTTAGCTCTTTGTGAAGGATTAAGTTATTTCAAGTGGAGGGACTAACCACGAAAAGGTGCAGCTCAGCAATTACCTTTGACAAGTTGATTAAGTGAAGCAAGTCGCGTTGTTGAGACGTTCATTAATATTCATTTAAGATAACCTAAATGTGGTGTTTAATGAAGTTACAATAATTATTATTTTTGTCAACGTCTGCGTATAACATGCGTTTCTCTTGTAGACCTACGATCTGTTGGTATACGCTGTAGTAGTGAGACAACTGTAGATTCTATAGGCAGTCACGTGGTCTACGCTGGTTCCTGTCCTAAAATTTGCATGTAGACTGATTGCTCTGGAACCAGTCTACATGTTATTTTTAGAATAGGGAGCCAACGTAGACCAAGTGACTACAGTTGCTAAGCCGTTAGAAGATGCAGTCGTCTTACCACTAACGCTGCTTACGCTATCTGAAGCATGATAGGAGACGTAGTTGGACTTACTGGAGGTCCTGGTGGACCGGGTTTTGCACCCCATCGATGCTCAGTCAAGTAGTTTGGAATATCGGCCGGCTCTCCCTGGATAACATGCCTGATTTAATATGCATATAGGCCTAATGGTATTTTGTTAATCACAAATCGCGCGATCACGCATTACGAGAGAGAAGTTAAAAGTTAAATGATAGATGTAATAGAAACAGCAATGTTTCGCTGACAAGAACGCCCAGACCATCTTGATCTGCGCTTTATACTTGAAATTCGATCTTAATCAGCAAATAGCACAATTTTGCCAGTAGGCTATTCTAACACTAGGCTAATCAAGTGATGTTAATCTACAACAGTTACAACCGACTAACTTACCGACTAACTTACGACTAACTTGCCGACTAATTTACCGACTAATCTACAGACTAACTTACCGACTAACTTACCGACTAACTTACCGACTAACTTAACGACTCGAGATAACACGTAGATAACTAAACAACTAATGCATGAACAAGTCAATAATCCAACACATAGTCTAAAATAATAAGTAAATAAATAAATAAATAAATAAATAAATAAATAAATAAATAAGTCAGTAAGGACTGCCAAATCAACTTGACTGCGTCTTCAACAAGAAACTGAATTTGCGTCTGAGAAGTGGGTCGATGTTATAAGCACATCATCCACAATCTCCGATACCGTATTCGTTAAGGTCATGACGTCTAAAATGCGCACATTGCGCAGTGCCGCCCGCTGTGCCTCCAACCAGCGGACTATCCAAGAAATATTATTCTAAGATAACGCTCTACGGTTGTGGCTATGAAGCATGCAGGTGCACGCTGTGCTTCCTGTCGTTCTATGACTATTTCCCAAATAAATATCGATCACATGGTAAGCTTATCTAACATCAGTGATCATGGCTGATGTATCCTCCATATTTTTGGGAGGGTGGGAAGCGAGTCATGGGAACAACAGCTGTTATGTTTTTGTGTAGGTTCCTGGCTGACGTGAATCTTTACCATCGGTTTTGCTCGTTACGCCGTGAATTGAAGTGAGATATGACTGGCAAGGTCGAGCATTTGACTTATTGCTGTGAGCCTTTAGTAAATGCGCTGCTCATTGGGAGAGCTTAACAGTAACTGTTACTGTGTACGTGGGCTGCGAAGCTTTGTTGACGTTTCAAGAAGTTCTTCACGGTTTCTTAGCAAATGCTCTTAAATGTTCTATGTCTTATTAGTCTATAGGGTGTCTCGATAGGTCGTGAACGATTTTGAATGCAGACAAATATATTATGTTATACACAATATAATGTGGAAAGTTTTATACTGGCGGATAGGTTATTCAAATGAAAATGTTAATATAAAAAAATTAAATCACTAGCTAACTTAATAAAATTGTAGCGCCAATATCCGTGACGTCATCAAATTCGTGCCAAATAAACGTCAAGTTAAGCCGCAAACAATATTGTACGACCATCATTGTTAATCTACACATAATTAATTAATACAAATTATCATTTAGGCCTAGTATTTAATAATGTTTCCTTTACTCTTTATTACAGCCTCAAGTCGATTAGTCATCGAGCAAATAGATTTTTCAGAGTTGTCAGAAGTAGGCCTATTGATGTCCATGTCTTACAAAACCGAGGTTTTAAGGTCGTTTGGGGTTCGGTATCGGCATAAACAGTTGCCGCCATAATACTGCAAACATTTTCCATTGGTGACAAATCCGGCGAATTAGGCGGCCAGTCCCTCGGTGAGATGTAAACTATCCATTGCTATTCTTGTTCAACCATTCGACTGACTCGGACTGAGGCCTTTGATGTGTGTGCACGTGCACCGTCTTGTTGAAATAATCCTTCGCCGTTATTACGAAGCATTTTTGTGGCTGTGAACTGAGCGAATAGGCTACTGCACTTCGCTGGAATGCGGGTTTGACCTCTTTCTCCTGTATCTCATTGATGCAATAAGTCGAAGTGACTGAAGTTTTATTTGGAATGATATGAAGTTTTGTTAATCCAACTGTTTATTCCGAACCCGAACCCCAGACACTTAACACCTTAAAATGTCGGCTTCGTAAGGCATGGACATCGATAGGCCTACCTCTGACAACTCTGAAAAATCTATTTGGCTCGATGACTTATCGACTTGAGGCTGTAATAAAGAGTATAGAAAACATTATTAAATACTAAATGATAATTTGTATTAATTAATTATGTGTGAATTAACAATGATGGTCGTACAATATTGTTTGCGGCTTAACTTGACGTTTATTTGGCACGAATTTGATGACGTCACGGATATTGGCGCTACAATTTTATTAAGTGAACTAGTGATCTAATTTTTTATATTAACATTTTCATTTGAATAACCTATCCGCCAGTATAAAACTTTCCACAATATAATGTGTGTAACATATATTTGTCTGCATTCAAAATCGTTCACGACCTATCGAGACACCCTATATTTGAATAACTTGATACACAGGCAGGTGACAAGCTTCATGTAGGCCTACATTGTTTTCACTGTTCCATAGTACTCAGATGTTCTTTGTTTCTTTATTAATCTTATTTTTTGTACACATTCTGGTTTTTGGGAGGGATACAAAGTTTGTAAGTTCTTAGAGATAAGTAGACCTAGTTGAGGAAGAATGCTACTATTCGATAATTTTTATGGTGTAAAGATGACGTGTGGCCTATCTTTTAACCAAGAAAATACCTTGGCCGCCTGTAACAATGTTGTTTGATGCAGGCGCAGTGAATCTACACGGATTAATGTAATAGTTCTTACCTTGTAGCCTTTAAATCCTCTATCACCCTGAAAATTACATCAAACGAACATTCAGAAATGTGATTTGGATAATTTAAATTTGATTTTGGTAGTAAGCCACAGACATGAGGAAAAGAAGGAAGTATTATTGAAGTGAATAAATCGGAGCTTCATAGTCAATTTCGTCTCTTCGTGTCACCCCCCCCCGCATTATTCCGTCGAATTGGATGGCATGGCTATAATTCTATTGCGGACTTAATTTAATATACAGGTTGTGCCAGTGTAATAAGCTCGTCTCCTAACATGACTTTGTGGGCGCTGAGAAATTTTCAAAGATTTGTATGACAACACATTACCACAACCTATGCTTTGATGATAATGATAACAATGATAATTCTGATGATGATAATAATAATAATTATAATAGTAATGACGACAGCAATGGGAGGATGGTGATTACGAAAAGGATAACAGTGCATTGCAGGAGTGCTATTCACACGATGCCCAGTTATAATGGCTTACACGCTTATAGCACGCCAGTAGAGAATCATGGATGACTCACCTGATTGCCAGGGTCACCTTTGTCACCTTTGTAACCATGGCCTGGTAACCCAGGTGGACCTATAACAATAATAAAACTATCAGGAATGTATGCAATAATCTTGTTCGATGATGATGATGATGATGATGATGATGATGATGATGATGATGATGATGATGATGATGATGACGAAGACGATGATGACGACGACGACGACGATGATGATGATGATGATGATGATGATGATGATGATGATGATGATGATGAAGATGATGATAATGATGATGAAGATGATGATGATGATGATGATGATGATGATGATGATGATGATGATGATGATGGTGATGATGATGATGTTGATGTGATGACGACGTTGATGATGATGAGAAGGAGGAGGAGGAAAAGCAGGAGGAGGAGGAAGAGAATGGAAAAGAGGAGAAAAAGGAGGAGTAGGAGGAGGATGTGAAGATGACAATGATGATTGCAATGATTTGCAGATGATGACAACGACAACGACGCTGGTGATGATGATGATGATGGTGATGACGACGTCGACGACGACGATAATGATGATGATGATTGCGGTAGTGAAGACAGATTACGGACACTGACACTCAGTAGGGCATAAACAAGATGCTTATTTTCAAACGAAGACCTGAACAACTATCAGAAGGAACCAATAGACCTATTTGTTCGACCCCATTTATTTCGCATTCCATCTTATTTCGCTCTAATGTAGACCAACGACGACGACGTTCCGAAGATATGAATAGTTTGAATACGTCTTTCGCTGCACGCCCACGATAACCTCCCACTGCGAAACGATTTCCATTCGGTTACTTATCGACCGCTAGAGGCGCTGACGGCAGCCAACTGCCGCCGATGCAATGTAGAGGTAGAGAGACAGACAAACAGACAAATAGAGAGAGAGACAGAGACAGAGACAGACAGAGAGAGAGCGAGAGAGAGAGAGAGAGAGAGAGAGAGAGAGAGAGAGAGAGAGAGAGAGAGAGAGAGAGAGAGAGAGAGAGAGAGAGAGAGAGAGAGAGAGAGAGAGAGAGAGAGAGAGAGAGAGGGATAGGGAGAGAGGAGAGAGGAGAGAGGAGAGAGGAGAGAGGAGAGAGGAGAGAGGAGAGAGGAGAGAGGAGAGAGGGAGATAGGGAGAGGAAGAGGGAGAGCGAGAGAGATAGGGAGAGGGAGAGGGAGAGAGAGAGAGAGACAGAGACAGAGATAGAGACAGCGACAGACAGACAGAGAGACACAGAGAGAGATAGACAGACAGGTAGAAAAACGGTAGAAAAGACAGTCGATGATGCTATCTTATCTCGATGTTTCTGTCAGTTGTGGATCTAGATTCGTCTTATCTGTCGGATGAGTAGATGTTGAGTTGTGAGAAAGTCAACGGGTGCCAGGATTTATGCCATAAGAGAATCGACGGGGTTAGAATAATGGAGCATGGAAGCATGGGCGCCCGAAGAAAATTTTGCAGGAGGTGCAAAAATGTTACGATGGTCACTGTTGACTTTTTTAATAGTAGCAATTGAGCTTGAAAAATGCAAAGCTGGAAATTAAGTAGGCCTACTGCAACGGGTATTTTTCAAAGATGTTTCTCAATGCAAAGTTTGCAGTTTCATTTGTGCATAATTTTTAATATGAATAGCTTCCTTTGTGTGAAGTATTAGGCCCCTATGTTAAAAATAATTTTAAAAAATTGATGCTAAGAAGTAGGTTCCTTTAATGCGAAGAAATTAGTTAAACCCAAAAGTAGTAATTAGAAAAATAGGTGTCGCTTTTCCAAGGGGGGAAGTGTCCCCTTTTGCTCCTGTGTGCGGGCGCCCATGCATGGAAGGATGGATGGGTGAATGGATAGATGAATGGATTGATGAATGGATGGATGGATTGATGGATGGAAAATCGAAGTATGAATTGATGGAGGAATGAATGAATAAATAAAATTTATTGATGGACGAAAAACAAAGAATGAATAGCTGGATGGATGAATTGATGAAGGAAAAATAATCGGATGATGAATGGATGAATGTATGAACGATTGGTTGACAGGTTGGTTGGATAAACTGATGTTTAGATGGGTGCATACCTACAAACACCTACATGTATGCACGTAGATAAACGGACTGACGGAGCGACAGAACGACAGGCAGGTTCATACTTATTACAGACAGTCAGACATAAATTACAACGAGCAAAATTTCATCAGAATGATGTTGATAAGATTTTATCCACGCGTTTAGATCTCTATAGAATATATCGTTGGACTATCAGTTTTCTAAATACACTTATTACAGATATATTCTATTCAATTCTAGATCTTTATTTCAGCAGAAAATGTATCAAACATCAAAATAATATAATCCTTTTTACTTTCAAAATGTCTCAGTTACATTATTCGATTTATCTGGGATTATCGTAACAATACGGCCGTCTAGAATCGGTTACCTTTAACCTTTTGCTCACGTGTTGAAAGGGTGACGGACCTCTGACTCCTGCGCCATTTTGTTTTGTATGCATGAACCAGGTTACCCCATAAGTTCATAATTCAACTGATTCACTTCAGACAAGACTGCATTCCTCAAGAAAACAATGTACTTTTTTGTGTTATCGGATTTCAATTCGGTTCTCTGAATGGACTCCGATATTCACCAATATCAATTCACACAAGGAACCTTGGATATTCACTGTGAGACGATCATTGATTAATGCGTTGGACATCGTGACCACGGCGCTACACAAAGATCCAGATTAGATTAGATTAGATTATTATGAGATTAGTTTAGATCAGACTGGAATAGGACACTAGCTGCATGGGAATGGTTGAATGGTAACCTGCTAGCACGTAGATCGAAGAACAAGGGTTCGATGCCCGTTTCCCGATATGGTTGACTCAACTCCGCGACTTAGAATAAGCAGCAGTCATTGCAGGCAGCCACCTCTATTAAATTTTATTTATTTATTTCGGATATTTTATATAGCGCCTGCTCAAAGAAAGCGCTTCCGACTTAAGCACGACTAAACAGGGCAGTTTTTGAGATTCTTAAAGAACAGAGTAGCCTACAAGACCACATGCTTTGCTAAACGTGTTGTCATCTGGTACTACATGCAAAATGCTTACTTTACAGCGTGAATTAGTAAAGTGTAGAAGTGCTCACATACATTGTACATACATAGGTCTACATGCTGGCGTAGCGGCATGATGCCGGATGGCCTGATGTTTAATATTCAGAAAACCTATTCTCTAATACAAGGGACTTCTCTAATAGAATCTTCTCTTCTAGAATCTTTTATACAAGAATATTCTCATCTACATGTAGACCCTTCTCTACAGCATCTTTTCTTGGCTAATCTTTCACTGATTGTAAATCGCTAAATTCCTCGACGGTTTGTTTTTGCTTTCCACCTTTTAATTCGTTTATTGTTTGTTCGTCTCATGGTATTTCTGAGATTGCATATTTCTCTTTTTTATTTCTTTTTCTCTTCCTGTTCTTTCATTTTCTGAATTATTTCTAACTCATTCCTTCACTTAGTTACTTTTACTCCTCCCTCTCTCCCTCTCCATCTCGCTCCATCCCTCGCGCTCCCTCCCTCTCTCCGTCTCTGTCTCTCTCCGTCTCTGTCTCTCTCTGTCTTTCTCTGTCTCTCTCTGTCTCTGTCTCTGTCTCTGTCTGTCTGTCTGTCTCTGTCTCTCTCTCTGTCTCTCTCTCACGCACACACACACACACACACACACACACACACACACACTCTCTTTTTTTTCTCTCTCTCTCGCTGATAACTCTCTTTACCATTTCCTCGTCCTCCTCATAATCTCCACTTCCGTATCAACCCTTCCTGCTGTCTGTTTTGCTAAACCAGTGGGGCCTACCCATCTGACTATGTGTGTACTGGGAACTGTTTTTCCAGAAGGGGAGCAGCAATTGTTTACTCGTATGAAGGATTCAAGAGTATAGGTTCATACAAGATGCTAAGGTAATCTAGAAGTATATGGCTCATACCACTCAAATCGACCCATGAAATGAACACCCGCTGTCTAAAGTTTACGTTGCGAGAGCGGGAAATTTCTTTGATTGCATTTCCAAAACCTATATGGATGAACAGCTGGTCCATATCTCCCGCGAAGAGTTTTTGATTTATACTCAGGCCGGAGTTGAGCAAAAACTATACAGGACGACCTCCAATTATATACATAGTATATGCCTATCTATGTCGGCCTATGCTTAATATATGAATATATATATATTTACAATGTATATAATATTATGCTTAATATATGAATATATATATTTATTGTGTATGCTAGTCTATATACACATTAACGGAATCGATGTGCATGTTCTGTATCCAATTATAGTTAAATATTTACTATAGTATTGTATTTCAAATGTATTTGTATGTGTATTGATTGTGTATACAGTAATCTAAGAAATATAGTATCCTTGGCGGTATGTATGTTTTTAAGTACGGTTTTCGGTAGGAGATGCTCCATGTCAATGTCCGACCTATTTATAACTCGACTTGGGATTGGTCGAATGCGGCTCAGTTTCCAGGTCAGCCAATGAAACGACTCCATTTTCTGTTTCAGGTCAGGGTGATACTTATTATTAGTATTTAATAATATATTTATTTTCAGCATTATTATTAATTATTATTATTACATTGCATGTTTACCCTGTTACTTTCAGTTATGTTCTAATTAATTAATTAAGTACTAATACTAACTTGCTCTATATAAATAGTCATGGAACTAGGGATCAGGACTGTATAAGCCGTTAGCTTTTTCTGATTCCTTTTGCACCCTGTTTAGTGAGTCATGTTTATTCTGTTTGACTTGTGTGTGTGCAATAAATAAACAAATCAGAATTTCGGTGGGGGTCTAAGAAGCTCAACCGCCTAGGTCTATTGTCTTTCTTATAACCCCATAATAAATTTAAAGATTCTTATTGCACATCCCAACTCCAAATAAATCAATGTCTGACCCCCAGTTATTTTTCTGCAATTATTCTCATACTGGGTCAGTGGGTCAGTCTCAACACTTTTACACCACCATACAGTAGGCTACATTATGCAAGATGCAATAGCTTCTGCCTCGTACCATGACTCACGCTCACAGTCAAAACAAAAACAACACGCTGAAACAAAAGTTCCATTGAAGTCTTTGGCCTCGTTATCGTACTGCCGAATCGTTGGCAACCGTTGGCAGTCAGCATACACGATTAGAGCAACACAGTAACACAAGACGTGGCCTCAATGCCAGTATGCTTCAAAATGTGCATGAAAAATTGGCCGCGGGAAGGGATAATTTTCGCTCCGAATGCACGTGCATGCATACATTCACACATTGCGCTAATCAGTGATCACCTCCCTTCACGTTCAGTCCCGCAGGACAAAAAACCGATTCGTTGAAGCCCTATTTATGAAACAACACCTGAACGAGGTGTCTCAGTTGCTTCCTTCAGGTCTGTTTACTTTAAAGTAGTGGTCGGTAGCACCCGGAGATTATGGTAGAGGCCTATTATAGGCGAGTCTTCTTCTGGTTCGTTACACGCCCATCACATTAGAAATATCGGGTTCTTGCTTGAAACCGTCTTGCTAGATCGATTTCCCGATTGTGGCCTTCTGCTCAATCTGCTGCCAGGAAGGATGAATTTCCGCAAGCGAAAGACCAGAAGCGTAGGCGCCTATACGCCTATATTATATATATATATTATATATATATATATAGAAATATATAAAAACATATTTCTATATTATATAGACAGACAGAAAGACAGAGAAAAAAGAGAACAGGTAGACAGGGAGAGAGACAGACAGACAGAGGCAGACAGAAAAAGACAGAGAGAGAAAAAACGAGACAGGCAGAAAGAAAAATAGAGACAGACGGACAGAGAAGGAGGGGAGAGACAGACAAAGAAGGAGGAAGAGAGACAGGCAGACAAGCAAACAGACTGAGAGAAGATACAGAGTGACAGAGACAGAGATGTGGGTCCTTTGTCTTGGCGTTAAATATTAGGAAGAACTGTACGGAGTGCATTCAAATATTGAAACGTATACAATGGTGCACTGTGCACGATGAGAGCGGTAGGAAAAACAAGGAAGGAAGACATAAAGGTGGAGAAAGAGATAATAAATGCGGAAGGAAAGGGGAACGAAAGCAAGATGAAAGAAAAACGAGGAAACGAAATAGGAGAAAGAGTTATGGAGAGAAGAACAAAGTTTGCATGGTGGACGATGAGAATATAAGAAGAAAAGGGATTAGGCCCTATAGATTAGCAGGAAGAGAAACAAGAGATAGAAAAAAAGTCTAAAAGTCATGTTTTATAGCCTACATGAAGAAGGGATTGGCGAAGTCGCGCAGAATTATTATAGACTACATGTACAATGACAGACTTCAAAGCTTTTCCAATCTCGATTGACTAACTTTGTGTAGGCTACAGATTATTAAGTAACAGGTACTAATAACGATGTATAGGCCTAAGACTACTTACTCACTCGAAGACGGTAAAAACTCATCGACCCTGTTTCCAATATTAATAAATTGATCAATGAACCATATAAAATAATTTGCAATGACCTGAAGTAAAGTTTTGCCTGACTTGTGTAATTTTCTTTCGCTTCATCATTAAATTTTCAAATAATTTATATTTTTTATGACATATCAACACCAATATCCATGATAACTAGGCCCCTATCATAAATCCAACTTCCAGGTTATTCACGCAAATGTTACTTTCATCAATTCAATTTCTAATTTCACAAGAAACGACTCTCGTCAATACAATTTCCACTGTTAGCCTATTATTTAATCTTTTCATCAATCCAACTTCGATTGATTTGACAATTATTTTCATCAACCCAGTTTCTATTTTTAAAAAGACAGCTTTTCATCGTTCCAGCTTCTATTTCAACAAGAATTGTTTTCAGCAATCCAGCTAACATTTAATCACGGACTCTTTTCATCAATCCAATTTTTATTCAGACAATAAACTTTCTCGCCAATCCAACTTCCATTTAAGCAGGCATAAGAATGCATGAACAATTTACCGACATTGTTAACGCCGATCTCACAGGAAACTCGGCGCCTGGAAGTTGATGAACTGGGAAATGATTGGAATTGATGTGGAAGCGAAAAGGCAGAAGGATGGGCAGCGTAGGAAGAAATGGAAGAAGCACAGTCGAGGTCGGCTATTCCTCTTAGACGAATGCTGCGATCGTAACCGGCATCTTGGCATGCCAGGCATCGGATGTTATGAAATGCAAGCGCCGCTCATATCCTATCAAAACTTACAATGCCTGTGCTGAGACCCAGCATCGTCGGCTCCACGACGATGATAGTCTTTCCCAGAGTTATTCGCTTCTGCTAAATCCATTTTCGTGTTCCTGTGATCTCTGCCGTCTGCTGAAATCCTTAAATGCAGCAGATGACCCTTTAAACCACGGCGCCCTCTTTTCGACAGCTTTACAGGTACACGTGCCTGATGTATATATACTGGTTCTTGCACTTCACGTATATTTCACATAGACTAAGGTACATGCTCACATACACATGCATAAATACACGCATGTATACGCACTTACATTCGCTATGCATAGATGCATAGTCTAACTCTAAGACGAAGAACGGACTTCTTAGCCTGGATGTATGAGAGTGGGTGGCCAGTCCTCTCCCTTGCCGTCTGTTCTTTCCACCGACAGTGTACGGCCAATGCACTCATTATAGCTGAGTTGGCTAGGGCGCGCACCGTGCATGTGGAGCAGAACACTTGGCATAAATTTATGCTATGGCGGAGATTTGAATCCCCGGCTTCTGGTTTAACAGTCCAGCAGCCTAACCACTAGATTCTCGTGTGATCCCATAGACATAATACACGTACTTGATTAATGCATACATGCATGCATATTATATGGTTCTACATTATGTCCTGGGGGCTTGCGTACGGGCATTTCTAGATACACACATACAATAAGGTGTAGGCTTACATGTGTTATGTACACGCAAGCACATTTAAATACACACAGATTAGGGGTTTCCCCAGTATGAATAGGTTCTATATTAAATAGTCCTACTTTTAGGATGATTTTGTGCACTGGAAGACATCGAAATTCTTTTATAGCATAAATGGCCTTCAATAAATTATTATTCTCTCTTTAGTATATACATGTCTTGACGCGTTTGTTACATCCAAAGAGAACGTGAATGTTTTCTCACGTACCGGTACCAGACAAAACATATTGTTTTCCACGAGAATGGATTCTCATGTTCCTATTTAAAATCTCGAAGAAGATCTACATGAGTATTTAATTGCATAACATTCGTAGGCCTAAGTCTTTCTAGATGTCTGTACAGTGTACATGTATGTGTAGGCCTATACATGTATACGTGCCGCGGTTTGTTTATCTCTATACGTTTACAGTATTATGTGTAGGCTACGTTTTATTTACATAGACCCGAATGTTTTTAAAAATATTATGTGTCTTCGTAGGTATTTTGCCTTGGTAATGTCCTACATAATGTTTCGCCCACGTCCATGCAAGCTATAAAGTGTCTGATAGCGCATACGTAGGCCCTACCATAGTTGCTGGTATTCTGTATCTGCATTGCAGGGCTGTTTTTAAAGAATGTTTAAAACTGCACAACCTATTCTTTCTTTTCCCTTCCTCTATGATAAATTGCTTCCAATCGCAGGGCAATGACCTTTTTTGCAAGTTTGAACTGTACAGAAGTGCTTCTGCAACTGCACAAATCCATTAGAACTGCACATTTGTGTGCAACTGCACGTAAAAAAAACCTATTGCATTGCATAACTATGTATCGTAGACAGTCGTATGCATGCCTGCGCGTTTCTAGTCTCTCTCGTGCGTTTCAATAATTGTCTGCTTGGCTATAAATCATTTTGGTTGCTTCTGATGATGATGTCTAAACTCGGCAGTTTGTCTTTCCCTCGGTAGGAAGAGATACTTATCGCATCTGGCTTTATGCATATTGTATCTTTAGCTGGTGCAGTGTCTCTGGTATCGACGTCAATAACAGCTTGCATACGTATATACTGACATTTCAGAGGTCTACAACAGTGGAGAAGTTCCGCGTGATCTCAAAAGAGTGAACCAGGGCCTTTTTAACGTGCAGTTGTACACAAAATGTTCAGTTCTAAATGGATTTGTGTAGTTGTAGAAGCACTTTTGTACAGTTAAAACGAGCCAAAAATGTCACTGTCCTTAGAAGTAATTTATCATAGAGGATGGGAAGGAAAAGAAGAAGTTGTGCAGTTCTAAAAATTCCTAACGATTCACTCACTGTTATGTCACGCAAATGGATCGCAAGTTTATCATAGAGAACTCATCCAAATGAATGTGTCTGTGACTGACTGGTTAACCGACCGATTCATTGACTGACTGACTTATTATTGACTGGTTAACTGACTGACTGGATGACTGACTTTCTGACTAATTGACCGGTCAATCAGCAAATAAATAATATTTATAGAGGAGACCATAATAATGTTATCTGTCTCCTGTACAAATCCCTACAGAACATTATATACAAGCAGGGGCGCCGTTAGGCGTACGCACTTACTTACGCAAGTGCGTACAGCGCGGAAAGGCTAAAAAAAAGCGTCACCACTTTTAACATCCAAAATTAGGCTACCTCTATGCGTATACCCAAAATGGAGCAAAAAGCTTATGCCGGTGATACCTCATAATCGCCAGTAGGCAAAATAATACGGTACATAAATACATATATATATATATATAACATATATATAAGCTCGTATCAATCGCTGTTCGCTTCATATTATTTTGTGCAAGTTGTATTGTGCGTACAGAAAAAATCCTAGTGTAGGCCTATTGTGCGTACAGAAAAAAAATCCTGGCGGCGCCGCTGTCTACAAGGCGTATTCAAAAACTTCCTCAGACACTCTGACATTGAATCTACCACGCATGCCCACGTATTTTCCCTTCTTCTGTCGAAAGGTAGGCATATTTGTCACCAATGACAGTGTCATGCCAATTTACCATAGATTCCAGTTAACCCTCAGGCTACCACGCTATTTTTGTAACACTGACTACCAAGGGGGGGGGGGGTGGTTACCACCCCCCCTGGATTTTGGGTTTGGTTTGAGATATCATAACTTGTAATACACCTATGGATGCAGCATTCATTTCTGCACAAATTGGTATATTTAGGTTTAAAATATATGAAAGCACCCCGAAGTTATGAATTTTTTACCGTAGGCACCCGTCGATTCCACAAAATGTATACTTTCGCATAAGCAAAATATTAGATTCTGTGTGTTTTTAATATAATTTATTTAATTAAAAATAGTTTACATATAATAAAGTCCAATATTCAACTATAAAAACTAGTAATAAGTTAGTTTTAGTTACAATAAAAAGAGAGAAAAAACATGTAAAACATGCTGAAAAACGTTTACGCAGACTTATCGGTTTGCGTTGTAAAAAAACCCCAACATTTTCACACATTTCAATTTATTTTGAGCACTTCCGGTCATCAAATGTCAAATTAATTGGTAAAAAAATAACCCTAAATGCCCTCTATAAAATGACATAATTTATTTCTCTTAAAAAATAAATTATGAATAATTTTTAATAGGAAAAACATGAAAATTTTATGAAAATAAAACACCTTTTTATATATTTTAATTTATTTTGAGCACTTCCGGTTGTCCAAAGACAACTCACTGAGCATGGAAATGTAGCCCCACATTCCCTCTACAGAATGGTGTAATTGATGTCTCTTCATGTCAAAGGACGGATAAGATACAGCCGATAATCTAAGGGGGGGTGGTATCCACCCCCCCTGGTGCCTCGGGTATATCCGGTATAACTTTTGAATGGTATGGTATATCATCACACATTTTAGCTCAAAATGTGTGCAAATGAATCCTCTACAGCTACCTAAAACGTCAAAATTTTATTCCTAACGAAAAAAGTTTGATTTGGGAAAAACCTAGGGGGGGGGGTGGATACCACCCCCCCCCTGGTAGCCCGAGGGTTAAGCTTAGGCTACACTTTGAATCAGACATATTGTGCGAATTTTCGCTTCCTGTAATTTGTCATCGTGTGTTTCGAAGAATTTCAACAATTGGATCGAAGCGAATGGGTTTTTCTGATGTCGTTATTTTTAGTCTTGTCTAAGAAAGCTCAAAAACCAGTCAAAACAAGTTTAACTGGTCATAGTCAGCGTTTCAGCTTAACGCCGTGGATTGGCCTATTATGCGATTGCATAAGTTCACTAGGTATGTGTTATGCAACCCAAACTCATTCAGTGGTGTTTTTACTATAACAGCAACTATTCCAGCCGCTGCTTCCTGTTTCTACTACTACTATTACTACTACCACTGCCACCACCATCACCACCACCACCACCACCACCACCACTACTACCACCACCACTACTACTACTACCACCACTACTACTACTACTACTACTACTACTACTACTACTACTACTACTACTACTACTACTACTACTACCACAACCACCACCACCACCACTACCACTACTACTACTACTAGTCTACTAACCTTCTACTACTAGGCTTATTATTACTAAGAACGCTATACGCCGAAATGTGAGAGAAAACGTGATTCTGAGGCACTATTAAAGACTCAAGGTGAACAATAGTTAGATATCCAGATGTTTGATAACCGGTGAGAAAAGTAAGTTTAGAGGCGATTCTTGGAAGAAGCAAGACGAGTTATAGAATAGGATAAATATTGATGGTTTGATAGTCGGTTCCAGTTCCTTGGGGCAGTCTGTAACAAGGAATGCGCGGGAGATTTCGACAATATAATAACTGATCTAGCAGGTACGACCCGAGATAAACCAGGAATTCCCGCCAGCTACGTCATATGAAGGACATATGAAACCCTTGCGAAACATTTTGATTTGGGCAACATACGTCCTTTATATGCGCCGAGGTGGGTTTGTACATGGGGCGCACATGAAACCTATGTTGGATACTGTCGAAAAGGATTCATACATGTACGTTACCAAAACAATTTCGATTTGGTAACTGAATTGGGAACGATGTTGGACAGTTGGAACGTAATGTCAGAAAAGCTTAGAAATCGTTTAAGCTTCTAAGAGGTTTAAAATATCGGTTATCTCGCGTGTAGCCTACTCCTAACTTTGATCTCAATATTATTTCTAAGCTTTAAGCCGATACTTGCAAGAGGAGATTTCAACAGCGTTTTGCAAAGCTAAACAATCAGACTAAACAGTAAACACACGCAAAGAATCATCTGTCTATCTTCTCCACTGTTGATTAAATAAATAAATGCAATAGAAAATGGATTGCATTTTTGCTACACGAGTTGAGACTTCAGTTCATTTTTGTTCAAAGTTCTGTATTTCAGCCTACTTTGATCTTCTATGATCTTCTCAGATCTCATCCGCCCAGTGTCGGCACCAGACATTTTTAAAAACTATGGTATGCTTGTATTTCCAAGAAAGTCATACAAGACAGTGACAATTGCAGAGGACGATCTATGCGTCTCAAAAATTATAGTTATAATAGGCTACTCAGCAAGGCAAAGTTCTAGCAGGGCAACGACAAGAGCAAAAGATTTTACCAGGGCATATTTTGCCTGGTTTGCCGCAACGACTTCGGCCAGTCTGTTATTTTTCCGCAGTCCAAGACTCCAAGGGTGGGCCTACGGGCGTTTGGCTGAATCACGATGTAACGCTATGATCTGTTCTATTACAGCGATTTTCAAGCTTAGTTTGTTTTTATTGCAAAAGCGGGTAAAATCGCACTGTCAGCACTTCCCACTTCAGTATTTAGGTGTGGCGGAATGAGTTTACAGAATTTTTTGAATTCGGACAGAACTCTGTGTTGACGTTTCAAGGGAGAAGAAATGATGGACGACTGTTTAAAGAAACAAAATATCAATAGACGAATAAAGCTAAGACGATAATTATAGAGAGAAGAAAGTCATACAGGCAGACACAGAGATAAAGAGAGAGACAAATAGACATACTGAGGCAAAGACAAACACAAAGACAGAAACAGAGATAGAGACAGAAAGAGGGACAGAGACAGAGACAGAGACAGAGACAGAGGCAGACGGAGACAGACAAATGGACAGGCAGAGAGTCACAAGGAAAATACACAATGAACAATATGAGGAGACTGACAAAGAGCGACACACACTTCCAGGAAGACAGTCAAAAGGGAAGTAAAATACCTATCGAGTGGGGCGTATACGTACTCCTAATAGGTAGCAGGATAATGGGGCCATGGAAAACATTTTAGTATGCATCATGCTCACTGCGAGGGCTGCAAACAGTGCAACACCGTTCTATGTATATCTATGTTTTCAGCTTCTATCTGTTATTTTCGCATATGCAAGGGCGAGGAATGTTCATTGATATACATGTATATGCATATCACATACAGAGAGAAAGATATACAGAGAGAAAGATATACAGAGAGAGATGGCTATATTATGAGCATGACTTTATGACGAACACATTTTTTCATTAGACCGTGAGGCAAGGCAGCTTGAACTCACTCCACGGTGGCGGTGGCGGGTTGGGGGAGTAAATTGGGAGGAGTAAATGGTGGGGGAGTAAATGGGGAGAAGTAAATAGTGGGGAGTAAAAGGGGGAAAGGAATGCTTCTCGGTTGCAGCAACTATGCGCCCGCGATGAGATTCCCCAAGAAATGAGAATATAATCTAGTCTTCAAGTGCATATATCATCGGCTGGCTCTGTCTCTACATGTATGTCTGTATGTCTGTATGTCTGTCTGTCTGTCTGTCTGTCTCTGTCTCTGTCTCTATCTCTCTGTCTCTGTCTCTCTGACTCTCTCTCCACCCATTACTCACTTTGGTGATCTCTAACTGTGTCCGTCTAGCTAAATATACATCTGATAATTTGTACATCCATCCATCTACATGTATACACCCATCCATCCATCAATCCATCCATCTGTGACTATCTGTCTCTGTCTCTGTCTGTCTCTGTTTGTCTCTGTCTGTCTCTGTCTGTCTCTGTCTCTGTCTCTGTCTCTGTCTCTGTCTCTGTCTCTGTCTCTATCTCTGTCTCTGTTTCTGTCTCTGTCTCTGTCTCTGTCTATCTCTCTCTTTCTCTTTCTCTTTCTCTTTCTCTTTCTCTTTCTCTCTCTCTCTCTCTCTCTCTCTCTCTCTCTCTCTCTCTCTCTCTCTCTCTCTCTCTCTCTCTCTCTCTCTCTCTCTCTCTCTCTCTCTCTCTCTCTCTCTCTCTCTCTCTCTCTCTCTCTCTCTCTCTTTCTCTCTCTCTCTCTCTCTAGATCTCTCTCTCTAGATCTCTCTCTCTGTTTGTCTCTGCACACCTTTTTCGTAAACGGCCACAAAATACTTTGTTCAATGTTTATAGCAAACAATGTATACATGTACGGAATTAAGGTTCTCGTAAAAACTAGGGTGTACATTCATTTGAGGCGCTCCATGAGCGGAAATTCTTAGCTTCACGCTGGTGAGAAAACGACAAAGATTGATAGTGGGATATCCTATGCTTTACAGTTTCGCTATCTGCTTGTTGCGAGTTGTCGGTATGGGTTAACTTACATGTAGCTATTGCGCTTATTTGGACAGTTGGATAAAAAAAATGCAATATGTTTCCCTCTACTACCTCTTGTATCTGAAAACTTTGTGTCTGTGAATTATGTTCATCTCAATCTGCGTGTGTCTCGTGAAACTATCTCAAAGTGGAGAGTAACTTTTGTTTTATTTTCTACTGACTTTTGAAATAATCTTGGCTGCAAATTGAAGCATTCCATCCAGACAGTTGCTCGCTGTTTTGCTCTTCACCTGCCTTGTGACCTGCCAAATAGGCCTATTGTTCTCAGCAACAATATCTTCTTCACATTTTATTATAAAAAAATCACATTTAATTTCTTTCACCTGCTGAATTAACCCCATGACCTGATGAAAGTGTATAGAGTTGGATTCCGTAATTATCTGTCTAGCACAATTCTAAAAAGATGTAATTTTCTTAGACAAAGTACTATGCTACTAGAGTCATATTACACTTAGACTCAATTCCATTGCCACAGGTATCTCTAAGAGTCTGATGATATCTTAGCGCGAATACTTTTCATGGAGAAAAGTTTTTGAAGTAAATCTCGTCATTTGATCACCTGCTAATGGCAATAGGCCTAGTTATTTTTTTTATTCCTCTATACCTTTTCGGTCTGTGTTACAAGTCCGCGTAGGCTGCAGTAATAAATCATTGCTGAATGAAAACTGAGCATTTATAGCCAGTACATATAAATAGGCAATAAACCAGGTTATGCTGAGAGTCGGGTTAAATGGTCAGGCATACACAGTCCGCCGACGATTCGGTAAAACTATCAGATCAAGACCCATGATAAGGGAGAGGTTATGGTAGTGGTTACACTATGTACAAAGAACGCATGGATGCGAGATCCCTTCCCTCTACCCCCGTTGTGGACTCAGTATTCCATTCGGCAGATGGGGGTTGGTTCAGTTAACCGTAGGGCGTTATAGACACCTTGCATGGATGCCAAACAGTTAAATTCGATTCCTGTTGCAATTTGCTATCATCCGTTCGTGCTATGAATTTTATTGACCATGCGGTGTGTCAGTTTGAAATTAAAACGAAGATTATTATCATTTTTGCAGTCCCCAGGTGTGGACAAAGGCAAGAAAACAAGACACTGATGATTACAACAGCTCCTCCGTCCCAGGGTGAGAATAACCGGGGAGGTGTGAATTTCAATCTACCCCCAGTCTTTCTAAAAGCCCCATTTATAGTAAAGTCTGTTTCTCGCACCCCAATTTCAAGTGGGTCATGGTCCAACCCCCCTCCCCAGTTTTTTTCACAACTCTCACACTGCTCCTTCCCTTTACATAATCAGTGGGGCATGGAAAGGCATCTTTTCATCGGGAACTGAGAGCTTTCACAGCGTGGCATCTCTATAAGTGCCACTGTGGAAGACATCTTCCTCTTCCTGCATTACTTCTCCACTCTATGACTCCTCTCCATTCGATCGAGTAGAGGCCCGACTTTTCGGAGCTCAGCTCCTTCGCCGACGCCGCTAAACATGTGCAACCTCTACACGGTACATAGACCAAAGATTATATATACGTCTTCAGAACTCCTATATATATATATATATTAATATAATATATACACATGAAGGCCTAACGTATACATACATAGTCCTACATATAATAAATACATATAATAAATACATATATTATATGTACATAAACTTATATCACATAGCCCTATACATAAATATATCATAATTATATAATATGTATATATTTTATATTTAAGACCCGAGCTGATATGCGTCTTCAGAACTCTTATACATAGATGTAGAGGCCTATATAATATATAATAACTACACATATTATATACATATAATATATATATATCATATACACATGTCATATAATATATATATAGGCTATATATAATATAGTATGAGCTCAGAAGTTCTGAAGACGTATATATTATCTCGGGCAAGCACTGAAGTCGTTATGGAACCTCGGAGTCGAGCAGCACACTGTGGAACACATACGGAACCGATTTCGTCGGACTCTCTCTCTCTGGACCAGTAATCAGGTATAAATTACCTCACCGACCAGAATCCCAATTGACAATCGCTGCCAACCACAATTATTATTATTATATACCACCGACCAACTCTGGCCGTGGTGTTCTCGAAAGCTGCTGCACCCATGGCAAGGAGAAACTCGCTCGCTCTGCCGCAAGATGTTTAGTTTGGCTGCTGTGTATGTATGCACATCTGGTTGGAGGTATATGTACGTCGGTAGGTTGGTTGGAAGATAGGGGTGGGTGGGTAGGTTGGTACGGAAGTGAGAATGTTTGGAGGTATACATGTAGGTAGGCGGCATGTCGAAAGATTGGAAGGAAGGTACATGTAGGTAGGTATAGTTAGGTATAGGTGGGTAGGAATAGGTATACGTGGGTATTTATGCATGTTGGTAATTAGGTGGTTGGGTACTATAGGTAGTATGTAGGCAGGTAAGGGTATGACTAACTAAATATATTTATGTGTATGTGTGCAGGTTGATGGATGAGTAGGTAGGTAGGTAGGTAGGTAGGTAGGTAGGTAGGTAGGTAGGTAGGTAGGTAGGTAGGAAGGCAGGCAGGTATAGGTAGGTAGGTAGATCGTTAGGCAGGTAATATCCAGTTTGGTACCGGGTATATAGTTAGTTAGTCAGGCAGGTAGGTAGATAGATACATGTATGTAGGTAGGTCGGTAGGCAGGCAATTAGATATATGGGCACATTATATATAATTATGTCATATTATGTATGCTTATTGGTAGTTATAAGGTATATAGTTACTAGCTATAGGATGGCAAGAAGTGCGGATTCTAACGCCATGCGAAGACCGACTGCATGCCGCTGAAGGCAAATGGGAATATCAGAGTCATCTCGGCTTTTCTGAGCAACCCACTCCTCCCGGAACTCAGCTGCACTACGTATACCTCCAGGGCCTGGCGGAGTGGAGGGAAAGCCAGCTAATCTCGTTCACCTTTCTACCAAACGACGAATCTGTCCACGGTACAATAACTTCTCAGTTATAGAATATTTTATCACACGGGCAACTTTCATGTCCTCACTGTTCACGCTTATAATAATAATGTAGGCCTACTGTATGTAGACTGTAGAGTCTATTTATAAATTCCATGTATGTTTTTAGTTAGACGCAGTCACGTAGCCCCTGTTTACATACACAGGCCTATAAGAATTATTACGAAGATATGTGATTATAAATTTTGAAGAACATTTCTGTAGATATTCATGTGCGCGGGACTGAATTAGTGATTTCTATAGCGCCGCTCACTGCCGTGACCATTCAGTAGCACTCTCAGTGTCATAGCCCCTAGCAAAAACATAGGCCTAAATCTTAATCTTAAAAATAGAGAGAGATGTACAGGCACATGTAGATAGCGATTAAGAAACGAGAGGCCCACGCAGAGTGGAGGGGAGGAATTCGATAAGGAGGGTCCAGTGATGGTATACAGGATAGAGTTTGAGAAATAGTTGACCTATTGCTCGTGGAACAAACAAGTCAGACCTGTCATTAGAACAGAGAAGTCAGTGAGAAGATGCAGAAAGAGGAGAACGAGCATGAGATATTTCGGCGCAATACCCAGTTAGTTTGGACTTGAATGGTGCAGGCCTATAATAGCCTATATGTGTGATAAAAAATATTCCATAGCGAATAAATAATTCTAAATGTGTCATAGGTAGGCTATATACCTAGCCTACATTCCTGAAACCTCTTTTATGGCATTCCACGACATCGTATACGAAGAAGAGCAGCAGTTCCCTAAGCCAACAACTCCGAGAAACAGCAGTGCTTTTGCAAATGCACCGAGTGAACTGTCTGAGCCTTGGAACATCAGGCGGGTGGCCGGTCCTTTCACTCGCTGCTTATAACTTCTTTTTCACCGACAGTTTTGTATAGCATCGTGGTACTGGTTGGTGTAACGCACTGTAGCCTACTCTTATTAGTTTGGATAGCTAGCCTATAATAGCTGGAGCAATGGCAGCAGAAATGCGAAAATATTTATAATGTAATGTGCAAAGACGAAATAATTAATGTAAATTCATATTTAAGTCGATTAAAAAATTATATCCCCGTACATTCAACCGCCGTGTTTGTGTGTGCGTGCGTGTGTGCGTGTCTTCTGTCTGTCTGTATGCATCTAGAGATGCAAATACCACTTGCGCTAAGGCTCTAATTCATTAATTCATTATGGAGAGCTGTAATTTCACATAGCGCCACTTCAAGGGTACTACTCGGGAGCGCTCCCGACCCAACCTCGGCTGAAAGGACGATTTAAAAGCTGCGAGAAAAGCATCTCAGTAAACCCTATAGACATAAGACGTATAAACAGTGGGAGTCCATTCCATATCATGGGACCAATACAAGAACAATCCTGAGTGAGTCAGCTCCTCGTTAAATGGACCGTCTCACACTATTTTAATCTTGTCTATCACGGGAAGAGTCCTCCTTTTTCTTCGTCAGACTTCGTCTGCAGGTCTTCTCGATAATATAGTCAGTGGCGTAGCAATAGGGTAGACTGGGTAGACAAAGTCTAGGAGGCCCCCGAGTGAAGAGACCCCAGAGGGGCCCCGAGTTTGCAAGACTCAGAAAAAATATGTTAAATAAATATTGTAGTAGACTAAGTAGACGATACTGTGTCAGACTCTCAGTAGTCCGTACGGTTACCCGAGAACCCGTCAAGTTCCGTCAACCCGAAAAGACGTCATGGTGTTGACATTATTTTAGAGAAACTTATTTCCGTGAAATAAATTGCGCATCTCATTGTTTGAGAAATGTTAGGAACTTACAGTTTAGGCCAAAAAAAATATTGTGTTTCCGGTAAAAGAGCTAAACAATTGGGTAGGTAGGTCGAATTTAATTTTTATTTTGGTAAAATATCTTTATGCAGTGACTAAAAAGTATACCCGACTAGTCTTTTTTGCAGAAAGGTATACGCTGCAACAAAGTATACGTGTTCTAAGCAAGTATAAACTGCCTATTTCAATACAAATGCAAAAAATATTTTTTTAAATAAAAAAATTTTTCTAAATTTTTTTATTAAGCTTGTTTCTAAATAAATCTTTTCGCAAAATTATTTTAGTCGCGGCAATAAAAGAGGGTCGATCGGGTTACCGGAAACACTAATTTTTAGGCCGTACTGTAATTTGTACTAGTACCTTGTTCATAACTATACATCAGCATTTCAGTAAATTAATAAGTAATAATACATTTCAATAAGTGCCGTAGGGAGAGGGCCCCACCTTCATATTTTGTCTAGGGGCCCCCGAGTTCCTAGTTACGCCACTGAATATAGTCCACACGTGCGTGGAGATATCCGTGCCACGAACCGAGTGTACGCACTGTACGGTGTGTACACCTCAGATCATTAAAAATTCATGGATTTGATTTTGATTGACCCGGTCACTGAAGGTGAAGTCCCGCCGTGAATCATCTCCAATTAGTTCAAATCAAATCAAATCAAATAAATAGTTCGTGCCACAGTGTGAAGGTAGAGACGGAATCGACTTCGGTTTCATACCGTGCCATAAATCTCACGAAGAGTAGGCTCTGCACATTATTACACTGGATAGAGAAGAGGAAGAGAAGACCCTGAGGCGCTTCCGGAGTGGGGAAAAAAGAGAGGAAACTTTGTGGAGCATCGCGAACGACAATTCCAACTACAGGGGCGCGGTGGTGTAGTCGGTATGTTCGGTGCCTTGGAGCTGAAAGATTACGGGTTCGAATCCGCCTCAAGCTGTCACGTAGGGACCCTGGGCAAGTCCTTCACTCGGTATTGCTCATGGGCTTCAGCGTGAAACTCCGATTCATTGTCCGCGCTGTAGTTGGGATTCCTTTGAGTTGAGATATTGAAGGAACGCTATAACAAGTGCTCGTACATACATGTAGGCCTACATGGCAAAAACGTCTAGATTGAGTAATTTCATAAACCGCATCATCAGTATCCACGGGACAAAAGGCCGTAGGTGCCCACTACATTGTTTATCACTTTTTTCATAGTTACAGATCGTGTGCTGCTATTCTTAACCTTTGTAGATTATTGCGTACACCAGTCCACTATGTCATCAATCCAATCCCTGTTATGCTTTCCTTTCCGAACATTCCCATCCATAGTTTCCAGCATCACCTTTTATATTTTTTCTCTATTCATCCATTCTGCATTTGAGTATTATACCCTCACGCTTGTGAAAAGCAACAAGAGAGCCTCGGACTGCCGATCGGAGATTGGAACGACCAGAGTGCGAAACTACGGAGGTACATCAGAACGTCTTAATGTATTTATAAGTGTTACTCTTACCCTCCTACGGTTGCACATAAAAGTTAGAATTTTTAGCTAGATAGATCTACGCTGAGGTACAGTAACAGGAAGCCAGTGGAAAGTGTCTGAAATGAAAACCTGTAATTATGTGGAACACCTGGGTAGATTACCGATAAGGAGCGCACTACAGTCATTAATGTGGCTCGTTCCTTATACAACCTACACCGCGAAGGCACAGAATAAACATTCATCTTCAAGTTCTGATCTGCTTTATTTTGACAGGATTCCCAGTTTAGGACACTTAGCGTCTTGTGCCGGGCTGCACCGTGTGGGCAGACATGCCATGCCGACGGTGTGTCTGTCTGTCTGTTTGTCTGTCTGCCTGCCCGTCTGTCTGTCCCTCTGTATGTCCGTCTGTTTGTCTGTGTGTCAGTGTGTATGTCTGTCTGTCTTTCTGTCTGTCTGTGTATGTGCGTCTATTTGTATGTGCGTCTGTCTGCCTGTCTGTCTGTGTATCTTCTGCCTGCCTGTCTATCGGTCTCTCTGTATGTCCGTCTGTCTGTCTGCGTGTCTGCCTGTCTGTCTATCTGTATGTCTGCCTGTCTGTCTCTCTGTATGTCCATCTGTCTGTATGTCTGTCTGCCTTTCTGTCTATCTGTCTGTCTGCCTGCCTGCCAGCCTGCCTGTCTGTCTGTGCTCTATGTATGTCCGTCTGCCTGCCTGTCTGCCTGCCTGTCTAGCTGTATGTCTGCTTGTCTGCCTGCCTGCCTGTCTGTCTATCTGCCTGTCTGCCTGATGTCTGTCTGTCTGCCTGATTGTCTATCTGTATGTCTGTCTGTCTCTGTCTGTTAGGCGGTCTGTATACAGATTAATAAACGCAGATATTCCGATGCAGATGTGCCAATGAACACCCTCGCCGCGCCCGGGCACCTGCAGCCATCGCGATGCTTTGATCAATCATATTATTCTCGGCCACAGACCAGCAACAGCAACACTCGTGAGGATGTGAGGATGTGCGCCTGTCGAAAGCAGGAACCGCAACAACAAAAACACCCATCAACAGCTGCAGTGGAAGAGCAGCAATCGGTTTGCGGCTACTCTGAAAGGTTAAAGGTGCGATGACCAATGGCTGTAGAATGCGGAATGGTGCATGGCTAACGGTGCATTGCTTTCGCTGACGTTTGTACATGTACATCTGGATTCCATTGCTGCTAAATGGCACAACCTGCGATATGGATAAATCCGCGAATTTGTCCAGACTCTGCCATGTAGGTCTGGAGCATGCTTTCGTACCAGTCTCCTTGATCCTCAGATTCAGATTTGCTAAACAGAAAGTTTGATTAAAAAACTGCCCGAGTGTAATCGATTTGGAATCAGGTAACATTGATTGATATACTTGACGATTTATGATGATGTCGGTCACGTTATTCGATTCTTCAACTTTAGTGACAACGTTTTGATGATAAACAAGTGTAGGCTTATATTTGTATTTGCACCTTTAGCCGGAGTTGTGCCTTCTCGGTGGTAGGACTCTCAACATTGGATAGCCACCTTTTGAGGCACAGCTCTTTCTCTTGAGTCCCCTTCTCAGACATACCTCGCACATGGGTTTGGAGAACCTCTGAATAGTTCCACGGAAGCGACGCTACGAAAATTCTCGTAATAATTAAATGAGTTGATTAATTACCATTTTCAACTCTCGTGGTAAACTGCTACGCCTGTTAACTTTCACTGTCCTTCATGACCTACATATAGACCAATAGACTATGCTGCACGTCGAATAGATCAGATAGCTCTTAAAGTCTCGATGATTGACATTAGGTTGTGTCAGTTTTCATTGCACAAAATTACTAGGTTACCTTGAACCTTCTAGTCTAGAATACCCATGAAACTAATTATACCATAGACTATATTATAGATTAGATTTGGATACCTGGTACATAGGATAAGCTTAATACCAGATTGGAATATAGTTTGGGTTTGATAGGTGCTAAAACAGAATATTTTATAAAAGCTTATTGCAAGCATATGAGAAAAACAAATGACCCGATAGAAAGACATTCACAATCTCAAGTCAAAAATCGCACACCAAAAAAACATCACGCAGCACCATTGTTACGGCAAGACGTAATAATAATAATAATAATAATAATAATAATAATATTTCCTCTAGTGTAAAGAGATAGCCAATCGGAGACAATATCATTCACAGCGAGACTTCTCCCCCAATCTCCATGACATACAAAATCTCCATTCGCATAATACACACGATACCTCAAACCCATATGATTATCTTATTTGTTATCTCTTTACATACGCAAGACAAGCGGAGGCCGTTCGAATGTTTCGTAAACCCAAAAGCGCACGGAAATGCCAACTGAACCGTCCGCCCCGTTCGACGCGGCGCACCCAGTAAACACGCCGTGTTTATTCGAACAGCAACCGGAGCTACCGCCAGCCGCAAGCAGCAGCCCGGGTCGGGCAGACATGGTCGTCCATGACGCCTCAAAACAGATGCTGACGGTGGTGAAAATAATCCACAACACACCGCATTTTAACAGGTATAGACGCGGGCGACGAGTGAGGGAAAGACTCGGCGTCGACGGCCGACGATCTAAGTTACAGCAGGTAGCACCATGCGGTAGCGTCGAACGTATGCGGTGCTGTTACTGAGTGCGTTCTGTCAGACTTTTGTGATTGAAGTCTTCTGTTGGAAGAAGTGGTCTTTTTAGAATGACAAACGCTAGTGTGGCTCCCACCGCCGTTGCCCTTAGACATTGTGTGTGTGTAGGCTAGATGGGAAATCAGGTTCGACTTTCATTCCGAAGAGCAGGGGCTCATAATTTTTTTCAGAGTAAGGCATTTTTACTCTTATAGGCCAGAGGAATTGGCGGTGGTGAAGGTTCTCATATGGCCGCTATATAAAATCCGAGTAGCCTAGCCTATCATGTGCAAATGGGGATGCAAGTTTATGCCATGGAGAAGTACTGCTGTGAATGATGATCTTGTGTGAGATTGGCTTCATTCGTTAACCCTCGTGACTTTATCGGTATTCCTGTCTTGTGCTAAATTCCAAGTTTTATTTTCCATTTTCAGTCACCAGATGGCGCTGGTATCGTATATATACACCTGCCATCAAATTAATTAATTTATTTTATTTTCGTGGATCGACGAACTACGCGTCTTGTCAGCAAATTTCTACTACGCTGCTACTATAATCACACAATTTAGAAAAGAATATTAATATGCATGTACATCCATTTCATTAGCGAAAATTTACCAGTAGTTTTTCACATTCTGCGACATATTTTTCAGTCACTGCGTCACCCCATCCACAAATTCTACTACGTGTAGCCTACTACTACCACCACCACCACCACTACCAATACTACTACTACCATTACTGCTATTACTGCTACTACTGCTGCTGCTACTACTATTACTACTTATGTAATCATCACTATTAGTATTATTGCTATCGTTGTTATCGACATCATTATAAGCTACTATTATTACAATGAATTATACATAATGATAATAATAATAATAATAATAATAATAATAATAATAATAATAAAAAATAATAATATTTCTGAACTTTCTGTCGCTATTTACAACTAATACATGTAGTGTCTGCATTTCTCAGCCATCGCTTTGAGCAGCAATATACATACGTCAATTGCATGGCAAGGAGAAGTCCCTAGTGAACTATGATACCGTTATCTGGTATCTATGCAGGCAGACTGTAAGTGCAAAGCGTTCTAACGTCACTCAACTGCATTCGTTGAACGTGATACAACATGATACAAAATTATACAGTACAATACATGTTGGACAACGCCCTAACGCAGTGCAGCGCTCATGAGCCGTGTGGTGCCCTCAGCTTAGTATAGGAATAGTGCTTTAGCAATGATGGGCTTATAATCAGAATTACGAAAGAGTTTCTGATGCAGTTGGTTTAAGCGTACAGAAACGATTGGCAAGACAGGACAGCAGGCGGAATGGAGGATTTTGCATTAAATAGATAGGTGGACAGATGGACGAGGTTTGGCAAGCCTACACATGGATGGATGGATGGATGGATGGATGGACGGACGGTTGGATGGATAGGTGGGTGGGTGATTGAGTGGGCGGATGTGTGTCTGGGTAAGTAGGTATACGTAGAAAGAAAGGCAGACAGACAGACAGACAGACAGACAGATAATCTGCAAGATAGACAGTCAGATAAATGGATAGACAGACAGACATACAGACATAATAAGATAGATAGATAGTCTAGATGGATGGATGGATGGATAGATAAATAGATAGATAGATAGATAGATAGATAGATAGATAGATAGATAGATAGATAGATGGATGGATGGATGGATGGATGGATGGATGGATGGATGGATAGATAGATAGATAGATAGATAGATAGATAGATAGATAGATAGATAGATAGATAGATGGATGGATGGATGGATGGATGGATGGATGGATGGATGGATGGATGGATGGATGGATGGATGGATGGATGGATGGATGGATGGATGGATGGATGGATGGATGGATGGATGGATGGATGGATGGATGAATGGATGGATGGATGGACAGACAGACAGACATGTGATGTGATGTGATGGGATGGGTTGGGGTGTATAAATGCATGGATGGATGAGCAGATGAATTAGTTGGTAGGTTGATGGGAGCATTCGATAAATTGTAGATGGTTTTGATAGATGCCATAGATAGATACAATTTATGGTTGCTGAATGGATGATGATATTTCCCCTCCATTGACACCCCAGTAGCCTAACATCCACAAGAGATTAGCTGGGTATTTGTGTGGGGGGTTGCATTGGCAACGGGAGCTTGAATTTCATGTCGGCTGTGAATGAAAATCTGCGTTTCGACGCAAGAAGTTACTCTAGGCAGGAGGTAATCAGGTAATTAATCAGCCACAACGCTCATAATCTCCCACATTAGCTTCCACAATCTGTATACGTCTGATATGATCAGTCTTATGTAGCGCAAACTCCTGGAAGTTCAATTCTGTATGGGCCCCAAACGAGATATAAACTACATAACTATAGTTTTTTTAGAAGATACAGAGGGGAGGATTCATATAGCACAAAAGTCAAGTCAAACTGATGGTGCTCCAAAATTCTAATCAGGACAATTATATCCAAATGGTATGTTCTGCAGTGAGACAGTGCGAAAGTTAACATATTTTCACGCTGGTAGGCCTACTATTTACCGCGCAATATCACTTACACTCACACATTAAAAAACTTTTCAGATGGTCAACAAGTTGGAGGTTATCGCACTGGGAGCGCTACTGAATGGCTTCGGCTGTGAGCGGCATTATAGAAATTACCAATTACATTACATTACAAGTGGATGCGATAATATGAGAAGGAGTATAGAAAAGTTGAGCTACATCATGGTCAAAACAAGGTAGCACGTTCAGTATGTAACACTGAAATATGGGTGATATCTAATTACTGACCTGGAGGACAGAGGCAGTCGCCGACATTTCTTGTGTGTCGATTCTTTGGTAAATTATACGATTGTAGTTTCTGAAATTAAATGAAACAAAAGCGTCGCTTGTTATCAACAATTCAAAGGCAGCGCAGTAGGCTCTCAGTATTTTACACGTTGAGGGCATTATGAAGGCTGTAAGGTTTGCCATGTCCATTTAGACCTACTTTAGAATGAGTTTCTGAATTCTTACAGGCCAATGATTTGAAATCTAATGAAGATGTTGACTTTGTAATATTCTCTGTCAGGTATGGCGCTGCACACAGTATGAGAATTGTGGAAAAATAACTGGGGGGGGGGGTTGGCCTATGATAAACTTGAAATTGGGGTATGAAAAACATATTTTAACATGGAGCTCTAAAAATGACTGGGGGGGTTGAACCCCCCCCCCCCAACCCCCCCGGCAATTCTCACCCTGGCTGCACAAGGACTGAATGTGTATCATTAAATCTATTTGTCTATCAAAATACATGCAGCGCTATTTCAAGATCCCTGCTCAGAGGCGCTGACACTGGCAGTTGTATATTTTCCTATAGGCAACTCCAGGGCCGGATTTAGGCATGTTCAACAGGTTCGACCGAACAGGGGTCCCCACACTCTAGGGGCCCCCCACAAATGCGATGAAAAAAATTTTGAGCAAATTTCGACCACAAGACTATTTTCCCGAAAATTTCGCTTGATGACCAAAAAAGGTCATGAGCTTTTTTGGCGGATGAAATGGTATGATTTTCCCGAACATTTCGCCAGATGTCTTTTTAAAAAATTCTCGAACAGGGCCTCCACATTGCTTAATCCAGCCCTGAGCAACTCATTCCTAGAAGGGTTTTGCGGCAGCAAAAACCTCTGTGCTCGAGCAACACTTACCTGTTCGAGTCGAATAGCGACTTGTTCGTCTATGTAGTTCCGAATACGAGCGTCGTTATCTTGACATCGTTGCTGCAGGATATCCAACCTATCCTGAAAGAGGACGAGTTTTACGAAACACGCGACGCCCATACATCCGATCAGCGCCAGGGCAACGATCCGAACAACCATCGCAGTCCGACCCCCTGATGACGAAGATCCACCCTGACCCCTGCGAGATTCGTCAGACCGACCAGACGACCCTTCCCGGGATTGACTCCCTTCCGCCATCAGACTTTCCTTATCCATGTCTGGTTGAACACGGTAGAGGTGCTGCAGCTCGAAAGCTCAATTATTTCCTTTGAAGAAAATTCGCCAGAACTTATCTGGACATTGTCCATAGGCGGATATAATATCCTACCCAAAAAGCACAAAATTTTGTGCCGGTGGAATCTTTTGTGAACCGCCAATTGCGTTCGTCAGATAACAAACTATTTTTTCTATCTTCGATAGCAGTTTTCCGATTCTTTGACACGGCTATCTCCCAGTTCGAAAATTTCCATCGCGCATACGACGCAAGCCTTAAATAATTAAATTTACGACGGAAAATACACGTAGAAGCCAGAGACAGAACTCGGTTCTAAATCCATAACCAAGTCAGTTTCTACGTTGCAGGCGTGTAAGAGAATTCACTGAGCATAGGCCTAGATATTATCAACTAACAACTCTATCGACACAGAGAAGGATGAAGTTTCTTCCTCTCACAATTCTTTCATATCCGATGTGTATTTGCTGCGTAGTACACGGGCGTCGCTCAACCAAAGAATCGCAAATAATTATCACATCATTTCGTTAAAAGCAGAAATGATTTCTCCCAAACTTCAAACCCATTCATCGCCACAGACGTGCTACAGCAAAAACCATTTTCGAAGAATGTCGTTTTCACACGACTCTCCTACACAAAATAATCTTCGTTATTAAAAGCTACTGAATCCAATATCTAATGCTCCTGTAGTCTTGTAGTGATCCACATGCGTGCTAAGCGGTTATCTGTCGCTCCCATTCAGTGTTGATAAGGCTGCGCGTCCACGAGGGAAGATAGGCGGCAGGCGAAGTGTAATCGTTCATCCGCCTTCTCTGCAGGTTCGTCCTGTTAGATAGTCGTGACTCTTGATGATGGTTTGATAAAGAAGGGGTCAGGCTCGGCACAGCGTCTTCAGTCGGCGAGGATGTTTATGGCCGCTTGGCGGTCTATCGCTGGTACATGGATGTCTTCATAATGGCACGTGAACACCAAATCATAGCTATAAGCGACGATCTGCATGGCACACCGGGAATGCGTTCCACCAATACTTTGGCAATGTAAATGTAATGAAGTTAGTTATTTCTATAAAGCTGTTCTCAGATGTGACCATTGAGTAGCGCTCTTAGAAGAAATGGGTTTTAAGAAGAGAGAAACACAAACAGAAAGAGGGAGAAAGACAGACAAAGGCATAGGCAGAGACAGCGACAGGGACAGAGATTAGACAGAGGCAGACAGAGGCAGACAGAGAGAGACAGAGAAATGTAGACAACGACCTAGAAAGGGAAAATTCCACATACATGTAGAGTGGCGGTTATGTCTTCTTATCTTTTATCCACTTTCAATTTTTCTTTCTTGCTCACTATTTATTGAAATTAGATTTGACTAGCATAGAACGTGATGAGCGCAATGATTGCCTGCTGACAGTTAAATTCGATTCCTGTAATAAGCTGTGATTGTAATAATAATGCGTTGTGTCAGTTTGAAATTAAAAACCAAAATTATTAGCGCGTTATTTGTCATACAGGGTGGCTCAAAAAAAATTCAATCGGTTGCGAAGTCATCGAATTTTATCCAGTGTTACATTTTTCGAGCCACCCTGTAGGTTTCTCGTCCGTTTACTACTTAGATGATTTTCCTGGATTGCCTACTGCACAGGCCAGTCCATCATTCCATACCTGCAGCAGAGGCGGCAACCGTGTCTTCCTGCCTCCATCCCATCCCCAATCCCATCCTCCATCCCATACTCCGTCCGTCCATCTATCCTCCTTCTCAGCCCCGACTCCTCCGTGAAGCGTCCGGAGGCGGTGCATGAGTTACGGCGCCAGCTGGGATGGAGCGCCTAAAATAAGACGTGGGTCCTTGGGAGCTCATCCCTCTCTATCTCCTCCGACCGACGAAGGTCCCTTTCTCGGAGGAGGAGGAGGAGGAAGGTTGCTGATGCTGGTAGGTAGATGCGTTTCAGATGCGCGCCTCCTCGTCCCATCCTCTCCACTTTCCTCCTCCGTCTTCCTCTTCAGGCTCTTCCGCTTCCTCCTCCTCCTCCTCATTCTTTCCTTCCTGATCCTCCTCATTTTCGTTCCCTGTCGGGCAACCGGGTTAGGGTTAAGAATATTGTTAGGGTTGGATGCGTGCCTTTTCTTCCCATTCTGTCTTTCTCCTTAATCCTCCTTCTTCTTTCTCTTCTTTCTTTCTCTTCCTCTTCTTCCTCGTCCTCCCTCTTTTTCCTCCTCCTCCTCTTTCTTCTGGTAATTCTCTGTCGGGACTGGGTTAGGGTTAGGATTGGATGCGCGCCTCTTTTTCCCATTCTGTCCTCCTTCCTCCTCCTATTCCTTCTTCCTCATCTTCTTTTCATGCCCTGTCGGGCAACTGCATGGGTTAGGGTTAAGGTTAGATTTGGATGCGCATTATTCTTTCAATTTCTCCTCCTCCTTCTTCCTCCTCCTTCTTCCTCTTTCTTCCTCCTCCTCCTTCTTCCTTCTTCCTCCTTTCTATTCTTCCTCCCCTGGCTCTTCCATCTTTTCCTCCTTTTCCCCCTCCTTCTTCTTCTCCTCCTGCTTCTTCGCCTTCTCATTATCTTGATCCTGGTCCTCCTCCTTCTCCTCCTCCTTTTCATTCCCAGTCGGACAACTGGACACATGATGAGATCATTCTGCATGTGGATTCACGCGCGTGGCGTCGATATCAAAGCACACGAGATCAAAAGATATTCTTATACTTCCTCAGAAGTCTAATTCTATTGATTTAGGATGATTAGGGCACAAGTAGAGAGCGTAGGTTGAGTGCAATGAAGGCGCCACCAAAACAATTTCAGAAGGTTGCATCTGGGTATAATAGAAGTTATTCGACATGGTCCAACTCACATCTTTCGTCCTTTATGTACATTGCAGTATGGTCTATCCTTAGTAGTTAAGTAGGCTATTGTTAACTTTTTCTAATTATTATTTAATGACTCAACGATGTTGAGTGTTTCGGTTCCTTTCCCTTGTGTCCCTATAGTCACTTACTTTGTTTTTTACTTTGCCCACTCTACGACAATGTGATGTAGCCTATGTGTAATATTGTGTATGGCAAAATTCAGTTAGAACCACCTCATATTCTTAAATTCAATAGAATATTTGGCGTTCCTAGTTAGCGGGATTATACTAGTAATTAATACTAGCCTAATTATCTATTTTAGGGCTTCCTTTTTGTAACAGAGTTACAATAACATAGGTCCTACTGGTAAACCTGGCCTGTTTCACTTGGCTACAAACTAAAAAAATTTATTGATTGATTAATTGATTGATTGATTGATGTGGCCGTGTGCGGAGGCTGTAGCGAGCTCTCCTTTGACCTGTGGTAATAAACTTCTCAGAACATTGAATGTAATCTTGATAACAACGCCATCTACGGTTGATAAAATTATATTCAATCTGTCCTCGGAACCCGACTGTCATCTGTGATCCGACTCAGGCTATAAATAAACCAGTCGGAATTTCTGGTTTCGCTTTCGTATGGTCGGCTGATACCTTAAGAGCATTGTAAAAACAGAGTATTCGCGATTAAAACAGCTGTTTTTGTTTCCCTCACAAGGGGATTCATTCCTAAGCTGTGACATTCAAAATCGTCCTGGAAGATGATTAGAATTCGAGTCCAGGACTTCTACGAAAATCCGGACGAAGTCTTTGTTCAAGAGGTTTGTTTTCATAGAGTCAGACTATATTTAGAAGTAGGCCACTGCATGCAATTAAATTACAGGTGTAAATTTACCGATAGGTAAACAATACGGTGGATTATTAATAATAAAGATTTGCAAGGTGAGAATTGCCAGGGTTTGCTGGTGGTTCGGTCCCCTAGCCTTTCTTATGACACCATAGTAAAGTCCTCAACATGAACCCCATGCCCCATAAATCAACGTCTGACCCTACCACATGGATGGATACATCAATTATTGAAGGGAGGGGCAAAATGTTGGTCTTGGGATTAAACAGTTGTTCAATGTTAGACAAAACATTCTGCTTGGCCTAATGCGAAGACAAATATTTAAGCGATTATAAACAAAATGTAAATCACGAAATACCTACCCATTAGGTTAACGACTTGAACATTTGGAATGCTAATGGCGCTATGTTAGTGTATGGATATTCACACTACACACATTATAAACAGCTATAAGTTTAAACTTGCATCTGTTTAGCTCCGGGCATAGAAAACTGATGCCCTTCAATTATTTTCCAAGTTTGTTTACCCTTTTTTCCTGCCGAAAAAAACACACATATCGCTCGCACAGCAGTAGGCCTATGTTGTGAGAAGGCTACAACTTTACACTTTACAGATAACGCGTGCTTACATTAATGCGCGGTGTTCTGACTGTAGGCCTAGGATCTACTTGTCTTGGCGGCAGACTACTTGTATCTGTATTTGCTGCTCAAGTAGCTCTACTTGTACTTGGTGTCGTGTCGAGAGCACTTTAAACAACATACTTAATGGGAATAATGTTTTCAAGTCACATGAATAAGTCTAATGCTAGTGATGTTCGCAATGTAGGATGCGTCGATTGCGCAACTTTTCGACGCGGTCAGTGCGAAACGTTGCAACGGAATCGAACCAGAGTATTTCCGCATCACCTTCAGAGGTATGTATGTATGTAGGCCTATGCATGTATGATGCATGTGTGTAAAATCGGCATTTCCTGTGGTCAACCCAACCATTTGGAATGACCTTCCCCTTGCACCAAGGACCAAACTAATTACTCGTTTTTCTCATAAATTTATCATTCTTTAAATACATTATTTTATTTTCCCCGGTGATGTTCTTGCTGAGAGTGCAGCTAAATAGTCGCTCTGCGAGAATCTTTGTATAAATCTATAAGCGCAATACAATGCAATAATATTGTATGCAAGCAAGCATAAACATACTCACAGTCTCACATACGAACAACTCTACATAGAAAGTAAACTTGGCCTACAGGAAACGCTTGGTCTATCATGATGTTTGGTGGATCAAAGTGTTTGCTTTCAGCATCAGGCTAATGAGACGATCTATGGATATGCTAACAACTTTTTATCAAGGTTGATTATTGTGCCCAGGAAAACAATTGGCGTATTATTCAAGTAGAAGTGGCTCAAGTGTAGACCTAATTGTAAAACATTTTCTTTTAAACAATACTGTTTCACGGAGCGTTTGTTTAGACGCCAACGATAAACAATAGATAGGCCATCTATTGTTTATCAGATTGACACGACGGTTTTGTTGCTCAAAAAATTTCAATTAGTATGATGTAATTCTGTAAAAAAATTAATTACCAAAATAGAAAGATGGATCGACTTGTATGTATGAGTAGCCTACTTGTTACAGCGTTCCATTAAAAATACTGCTCAGAGGCGCTCTCGGCTACAGCGCGGACACTTAATCGGAATTTCACGCCGAAGTACATGAGAAATTACGAGTGATGGATTTGTTCAAGGTCTCTAATCGGCGACTTGAGGTAGAGTCGAACCCGCAACCTTCCGGCTCCAATGAACCGAACATACCCCTACACTGTCTACCTCGCCTCATTTACTCTCCTGCAGAGAGCGTCCAGGAGTGGAACTAAGTAGAGTTTCTTTAAAATTTTGATTTAGTTTAGAGGCTCATCTGATTGATTTTGCAATTAAGGTAAGCTGCTGGAATATGACGAAACGAAGAAACTGTCTAACCACTGTTTGGAGAACGGATCAACCATCACGATGATGCAATACAGGTCGGACAACACAGGATGGCTGATGGCGATCATGGAGAAGAAGAAAAGGACGCTTCGACCTCTGCAGGGATTCATCGAGATATCATATGAACCGGATATGATCACGTTTGATGATGACCTCTCCACTCGAAGGGCAAAGATGCCTTGTGGTCACGTTATTGGCAAGCTCTTCGTAACATAGATCTATAATTATTTTATCATCACCATCATCTTCATCTTCATCATCATCATCATCATAATCATCATCATCATCATCATCATCATCAACATCATCATCATCATCATCATCATCATCATCATCATCATCATCATCATCATCATCATCATCATCATCATCATCATCATCATCATCATCATCATCATCTTTAAAATCAGAATAGCGTACGCCTATAGCCTGCTCGATTACACCTGTGAAAATACCTGAAAAACTGACTTACTTATTTTTACTACAATTTTATTTACCCCATAACTCTACTGCATTATTCAAGAACATCTACGACCAGTTATTTATATCGGATGACTTTCGTTCGTAGGTCCGGAGTCGATGACTGATTACTGCAAGGACAGCATTGCCAACGGAAATTACCGGTTCTACTGTCCAAGTCCTGATTGCAATCGGGAGTGGGCATACTTCCTCGTCCGCCACGTCGCCTGCTTCACTCCACACGAGATGCACGCGATCGAGAAACAGGTGTCCGTCAACTACCTCAACAAGGACAAGGGTGTCCAGAAATGTCCCGGGTGTCAAACGTGGTGCTTTCGAGCGCCAGGCACGGGCGCTTGCGTTCAGTGTCCAGTGTGCGCTAGGAGGCGCCGACGCAATTTCATCTTCTGTTGGGTTTGCCTGGGTACTTGGAGAGACGACGGCAACGGTGAAACGTGCGGTAATCCTGGGTGCGATGGACGGGACCATAGGCTGGAGATTCTTGCAACCTGTGCGACCAAGACGATTAATGGATGTGAGGAGTGTCCAAGCGTTCGCGGATGTCCGAGATGTGGCCTGCTGATCATGCACAAGGAAGCTTGCGCCCATGTGAACTGCACCAATTGCCGAGGATACGGGTTCTGCTTCATCTGTCTCAAGGAGAAGGAATTCGGAGAATTTCAGTGTGATTCGGATGGATACTGCCAACTAGCTCCACGACAGACAGCGCTGCCTGGACTAGTTGCATAAACGACAAGAATCTGACACAACCATTAAGTAGCCTACCCCAGTTGACTGAGTAAATGGACTCAAAACTAAACGTGTTAATGGACAACTGGATTAAGTATTTAATAGCAGAATAAATCTTTGAGTAACAATGAATGACGGAATGAATTAGTGAGTCACTTAAACGATTAACTGAGCCATTTCTGTAGACATCACGACGAAGATCAGTGAGAAAATGAATTTCGACCCGTCGTAGTCTTTAGCCATATATTATTGCCTCAAAGCCAGGTGTGAATGAATGAAAGAAAGAACAAATGAAATGAATGAATGACTCGGACATTGTATCTGTTGATACTCGTAAGAGATTTGTTTGTTTCGTCAAGTTAAATAAAATCAGAAAGTCTGCACATGCAGTGCAAAATCTTTGCTTAGCTGTTTTTCTCTCTTGCTGGTCACAAATCATCGGCGTCTTGTCTGTCTACCTCTCTGTCTGTCTGTCTGTCTGTCTGTCTGTCTGTCTGTATGTCTGTCTGTCTATCTTTCTTTCTCTCTGTCTCTCTCTCTCCCTAGCGCTCTCTATCTCTGCCTCTGTCTCTGTCTGCCTCTGTCTCTGTCTGTCTCTGTCTCTCTGTCTCTGTCTCTCTCTCTCTCTCTCCCTCTCCCTCTCCCTCTCCCTCTCCCTCTCCCTCTCCCTCTCCCTCTCCCTCTCCCTCTCCCTCTCCCTCTCCCTCTCCCTCTCCCTCTCCCTCTCCCTCTCCCTCTCCCTCTCCCTCTCCCTCTCCCTCTCCCTCTCCCTCTCCCTCTCCCTCTCCCTCTCCCTCTCCCTCTCCCTCTCCCTCTCCCTCTCCCTCTCCCTCTCCCTCTCCCTCTCCCTCTCCCTCTCCCTCTCCCTCTCCCTCTCCCTCTCCCTCTCCCTCTCCCTCTCCCTCTCCATCTCCCTCTCCCTCTCCCTCTCTCTCTCCCTCTCCCTCTCCCTCTCCCTCTCCCTCTCCCTCTCCCTCTCCCTCTCCCTCTCTCTCTCTTTCTCTCTGTCTCTCTCTCTATGTCTGTCTGTCTGTCTGTTTGTCTGACTCTCCATATCTCTGTATCTGTATGTCTGTCTGTCTCACATGCTCTCTCTGTCTCTCTCTGTCTCTCTGTCTCTTTATCTCTGCCTCTGTCTGTCGCTCTCTATCTGTCTCTATCTATCTGTCTGTCTCTGTTTCTAGCTGTCTGTCTGTCTCTCTTAACTTCGTATGTTCAACATTCATCCTACAGTTAACAATCGTTAATTTATTTCATTCATCTTTGTTTATTGAACAAGGAAATCGAAAAACACTGATGTTTAAAACTTTAAATCCAAGTAAACGAACAGCATAATTAGGGGTGGAAGTGAAACCGTTATAATCTATGGCAACATCCGCACCAAAACAACTGAACTCCTCCTGTGTTTCTTCATGAATAACCATGGGGCTTTCAAGCCAAGGCCTATTTATGGTCATGCTTCATGGTTATTTCATTCGAAAGAATGTTGATTATGCCTAGACTGAGGCCTCGTAGCCTGTCCGTGGTCTAATCAGAGAAAACAAAATAATGGGTCTAGGCTACTTGTGGCCAGCGCTGTTTGGTGGGTAGGCTACATGATCATTATTATTACGTTCATCGCCTTTATCAGCATTGTAGGCTATATCAATACAGGCCGTTCTTTAAAAGCATTGAATGCGAAAGTGAAATCTAGTTTTGTTCAATGTAGCAGAGCTTAACATTAGCAGTATCGATTCTGAAGTTTTGGAATTTGACGCCGTTGCTTGTGAATGAATAATGCATTGTTTTAGTGCTGGACATAGCTAAATAGATAAGCTAATCAACCGCCATCGATGTTTGCTGCACTGCGGAGATGGATGAGGGGTGAAGAAACGAAAAGCGATGTCGTCAGATTGCAAGATATTCCGACATGGACGCAGCTTTACGGCGAGAACATAGAGAACTTCGCCGATACACTAAGCGGTTAGTAGGCCTATTATATTCTAGTCGCTCTAGGTAAATCATCAGGCTGGAATAAATTTTGTTAAAAAAATCACTGTCAATTTACTTTCACTTTTAATTTTCTGTGGTTGCTGTAATCCAATTCTGAACTAATTTGATCCAGTCTAATCTGGCAGAACAGGTTAATAGGCCAATAATTGTGGCTCAAGACTTAGGACTATTATTGTTGTTATTAGGCCTACTATTGTTATTTATTATTATTGTTGTTATTATTATTATTACTATTATTATTATTACTAACAACACCAAAGCCGTAACCCCATTCGCTTTCTCTATCGCTGTTCCTACTAGACCTTCCATCACTTTCATTATCAGTAAGCTTATCACTGTCGCTCGTAGGCTATTATAGCCTACTGAGATTATCATCGTCATTCATTCATTCATTGCAAGAATTTATATAGCGCCTCTTCAAGAAATCTACTCAGAAGTCCTCCCAGTTCAGCCATAGCTAAAAAGTAGTCAGGTTCAATCGTCATAGTCGCTCCTAATTGCGATTTTAAAATTACTTTCAATATAATTGACAAGCAGCGTTTAGCTATTAGACCTGACTAAAGAGTGCATGGCCTCATCAGAGTGTTTAACCCTTATAGGGACACCTGGGGGGTAAAAAAATTTCATCGTTGTCCGAACAAAACGGCCACACGTCCCGGGACATGTGGCCGTTTTGTTCGGACAACGACATCCTTTGTCAGGTCATTTTTTTCCTGACGACCTTTTGTGTCCAGCTAAAATTTATGAGAAACATCCAAATTCAGTTTGGAAATTCTAAACTTTTAAATATGATGACCTTTTTAGTAGGCTATATCATTCCATAGCGCTATCGACATTTTCTGACGGGTAAATTCCCCATTTTCGCATAGGCCTAATCAGCATAAAAAAACCATGTAAAGAAAAGCAAACATTGAATAAAAACGTTGAATTTTTTTGAGGGGGGTGCATGAGGGGAGCATATTAGGCCCAGGCCCGCCGAGAGGGGGGGCAGGGGGGGGCAAATGCCCAGGGGCCCGGTGACTTTTAGGGGGCCCGGGCTACACTGAAAATAATAATAATTAGGCCTATTATTTATTAATATTATTTATTATATATTATTATATTTATTATATTTTTAATATTTTAGGCCAATTATTATTATTAAACTGACATTTACAACACGCCTAAGCAAAACAGAATCTTGCACTAAAGCACGTTATAGGAAAGTCTGCTAAAAATAAATTTTAAACAAGTCTTCGGGTTTTTCCTTGAAGAATGATAAAGAAGATGATTTGCGCATAAAATCCGGACGTCTAATCAATTCTCTCGGGCCAGCACAATATTTTTCATAAGTTGATTGCTGGCGGCGGCGGGCCCAAAAATTGAAATTATTATCGAAATTGCAGAAAGGCTTGGTTTTTATGTTAACACTCTGCCATCATAGCGTGTGAGTTTTGAGGAAGTTGAAAGATCTTTCAGCAAGTTCAAGCAAATTAAAAGTAGTCAATGATATGTCACGAAGCAAGACAGACTGAATGGTCTTGCAAGTCTTGCAATCACTAGCGAGGCCAGAGGGGGTTAGGGAGGGCTAAGCCCCCAAAGGCCATCCGGTTTCTTTCCTGTAAAAATTAAATATTCCACTTTAGCCCACCCCCTAAAAATGTGAGATTTCCATAAGATTTCAACCAAATGACTAAAAAAAAGTCGTCAGAAATTTTGGCGGATGGAAATATGAAAATGAAAAATCTCTGCGAGGATTAAGCCCCCCAAAACTGAAATTCTGGCTCTGCCACTGCAGCACTGCTTGCAATGGAATATGATCTTCCAAAAATAATTGACCAACGAGGATATTATAAACAATTTTTGCTCCAGTTAAATCTAAACAAATTATTTTGTTGTTGATTACCATGAATTAGAAATTTTAATTCCTAATAATATATATAATTATATACATTTTTGTACAATGTACATTCTACCCACGCCTTTGCTATTTCTAGGCCTATATGTTTTATCTAAAGCAGGGGTCTCAAACACGCGGCCCGCGGGCCGCATGCGGCCCGTGGACCCGAATAATGCGGCCCGCGAGAGCCATCTGGTTTTTTATTTTATTTATTTTTATTTAAAGAAAGAAATTGGTTAAAAACCGAATTCTGATTTTCTTTTGCGATTTGATCCAAGGTTCAAACCGTTTTCTTCTAATTTTTGCTCTGGATATTCAATCTGCAACAGCAGACATATGCAGATAGAGTTATAGTGGGCCTTCAATACCATTATGAAGCAGAAGTAAGCCTACAATGAGGCTGATATTCCGATATTCTACACTTTTCTACTACAAAAAATTCCAAAATCTGCGCCTGCAGAACTGCAACACGCTAATGGGGATATTAATTGGCATTACCTAGCCTACATAATAATTATTATGTGAACAGCCTTTTCATTAATTAATGAAGATTGATAAATCTCAAATGACACGCCTGACAGTTACGGGTGAATATGTGGAAGCGGCATGTATAGGCCTATTACTCTGATTCTTCGCATCTCAAAAGATAAAACTAAACAATGATGTTCTCGTAGTTGGGAAACATTGTCAGATGATGTGTATCGCTAATCACACCTGATCACCTCTGACACTATTTAGAGATGCTACAAGTTTAGTTGTAGGTAGGCCTATTAGGCTTACTAAATGTGCTATTGTTGCTCTTCTTTGGCCCTAACTTTGTGACTCTGAGTTCTAAATAAAATTTATAGTAGCCTACCATTATAGTTACACTGAAAGTATAATATTAACTAAGGGTATTTCACAGGATTATATCGTTATTAGGCCTATATATATATAAAGCATTACAACCCTCACCCCATATAAACAGTTTAACTTGCAAGACATAATTTCATGTTGCGGCCCGCGAGACACTGTAAATTTTCAAATTTGGCCCAAACGATGACTTGAGTTTGAGACCCCTGATCTAAAGTTTCTAAGAATGCCTAAAGATAGTTTAGGGCCCGTGAGTGCTCTGCCCAGGGGCCCGGAATTTCTGTCGGCGGGCCTGATTAGGCCTACGTGTGTCCGTGAAGACACAGCTCTCGCTATTTTCTGGAGAATGTCATTCCTGGGAACTTTCCCCAAAAGATGTCTAGATATAACACTGCTTCAGCAAAACTTTCTGAGATCCACATACAATCATCGCTGGTATCCAGCTCGTTGATCTCAATTCAGTGCGGCCGAAAATAGTTTTGTTGAAGTCGAAGATCAGCAACTAACATTAACTTATTGACAACTTTTCACTGTATTATAATCATGGAATTTATTCATAATTAATTCTCTATGGCTCTGTATGAATTAAATATAGGCTAACCTAAATGCGTAGCCTATAATTATATGGCTGCACGTAATTAGAAAGTAGGACTACATAGGCTAATGATACTATGCATGTTTAATTGTGCCTTTTATGGTACGGTGTGCTTGATGCGCTCTCGTCAGCTAAGCAGGCTACGATTATGCCAATTAAGGATATCCTTGTGCTTTTTAGAGAAAAATAAAATGGCATTAATGAGCACTCGAGGATGAATTTCATAGCATGTTTGCTTAACAAATGGATGTAATTGGACGACCCTGTTTGGGCCTGTTAGCGGTACTTGTTGTTTCTTTGGCGTCATCCATTATCTTTGAATTGACATGCATGTCTTATTACTGAGTTTGAACTGTTTGGTGAACATCTAGAACGTTGCTTGAACAATGTTTAGACCCAACTGTGCGTCATTTTAGGAGTCGACGAATCGCCAAAATACGCAGAAGATCCGGAGATTAATGAGAAGGTGTCTATTTATGGCGCTGACATGACTTTACTGCAGGTCGATGGCATTGTTCGATCAACGGATGCTAGTTTAACATCCCAAGAGGGAAGTAAGTGTTCAATATCCACAAAGAAAAAATGTTCAATATGCACAGAGGAAAGTAAACTGTTTAATGTCCATAATGTAAAGTATATGCAAGTGTTTAATATCCATAATGGGAAGTAGCCTAAGTGCATAATGTCCATAATAGGAAGTAAGTGCATAATGTCCATAATGGGAAGTAAGTGTTTCCACAGAGAAAAATAATTGGGCTTCTAACATCGTTCTAGAGAAACTACTTCGCGGTTAAGATTTTTTCTGTAATATTGGACCTTGTTTTAGCATGCGCTTCTGCTTATGTTCGCTATATAAGCTTACAACTCTATCTGGTATCTTGTCCTCTCTGACAGGCAGAAGTTCTATTGTCTTTGAGAAATTTCACAGAAAACTGCTTATTCGACACAGAGAAACACAAAATTTTGAATTTGTCGTGTAAATATTGCTGGAATTGTTCCATTGCTCTTTCAGTTAGTGGTGCCATAAATACAGCGGCTGGTCCAAAGTTGGACGAGGTGCTGAAAACCTTAGGAGGATGCAATCCAGGAGAAGCCACAACAACATCAGGTAGGACTTTAGGACTGTGGAACCATAGCGTTTGATTAGGCCTATACTAATATAATGCATGTAATTATATGCCCTAATGTAAAATTCAATCGTAATCATTCTGCAAATTTACAAAACACAACTTGAAACTCAAGCTCAGTCTCCGATCTATTTGCATCATTATTCCGCTGGTATGACGTCTGAATTACTTTTTTCTGTGGTGTTTCACTACGTCTTGTAACAATGAAACCATAATGTGTAAGTGCACTTTTGGTTATGCAAGCATTACATACCGGTATACGCAATTACGCATACATGTAAAAAAGTACATGTAAGCATAGGCTACATAAAATGCACGCACGTCTTGTGTAGTCGAATAGGCGTTATCACTTCATTGGCTGCTATCTGTCATGTCTCATTGCAATTTCCACGAGTCTCAAACCAGTCAACCGTAACTTTCGGAGATGCATTGCGCTAAGATAGAGATGGAAAACATTGCGATCACTCCACACTGTAGTATATCAGTTTATGTTGTCCGCTTGGACTCGATCACAGGACTAAAAAAACTTATGGAACAATTAATCAGGACCGTCTTGGCGTATGGGCCAAGTGCCTCTTTTCGCTTTAATGATCGCTTTTTCTCTTGGTCTCCAGCACTGGGAGCGCCTCTGAATTGTGTGCACTAATAGGGGAGCTATACAACTTCAAATATGCAATTATTATGAGCGATAGTCCTGTAAGCGACAGTCCTAAAGAACTGCATAAATAAACTACTGTACAGTAGCATCTCAAAAGATCCATACTACGGCATTTAACTTTTGAATTGCAATCAAATGCTTTAACAGAGACTCTTGTTTCTTTTCATTCGCAGGTTTTAACTTGCCAGCAAAGTGTAAGTATGCCTATTACTCTACCGATTATTCTACCGATTACTCTACTAATTACTCTATCGATTATTCTACCGATTACTCTACCGATTACTCTACCGATTTTTTCATCTTGTACCAACTTGTTTTACATGGCTTCAAAAACTCTCAAGCATTATTTCAGGGCTTTTAAGCGGCATTTATTACGTAGGCTACTGCAAAAATTATTACAGATAATTATTGCTAAATAGACGCATGCATACTTATATTCATAGGTCTATGGAGTCATGCATACTAGCACACATGCATTTGTACACACATTTTTTATGTATGCACGTGCGTTTATAGATATACATTATGCAAAGACATGCAAATTTTATCCATAGGCCTGCGTATATATAAATTACATGCTAACATTAAATAAATTGCACGTTAGCCTTCGCAAATAGGCATAGCCTACACACGTACAATACATGTACATGCGTAATTATTGCATAATACCTGCATACGTGTTAAATATTAAATAAAATATATTAGGGCCTATACAGTATACACAGCTATGCAGCAGCCATACCCTACCCTTGAAGTGTGAATATTCATTATTCAATTACAAAAGATAGTCCTATATTTTAGATATTGTTCATACCGTGGGTACAAACCAGGACCAGCCAGAAATATTGGAAAGGTGTTACAAGAATTGCTTGGAGCAGATGAGGTTGAAAAATATGAAGTCTCTGGTAAGTCTATGGATTTTCTTCATTTTCTTGTTTTGATGCAAAATTTAAATTATGTAAGCTTATTTGATCGCATTGCAACCATTTTTTTCACATTTTAGTAGCAAACAAATTTACAATTGACCATGTTTAGACTTGGTCTTCAAGCTATAATTCTGTTTAAACCAGCCTGAGGCTCTGAGCGCCATAAATTTGGTCTCTTGCCACGGTGCATGACATTCGACACCGATACGTTGTAATTTACTATAATTTATAGTCTTATTTCCGCTCAAACACTTTCCTGTCATTATTAATCATATTTTCATTTATTTTCAGGTGTTTTGCTGCATTTCTACAGGAACTAACGGTTTGTATACTTTTCGTTCATAAAAGACATTCGACACTGATGCGTTCAAATTTAGGCTACTATTAGGCCTATAATAGTTTTATTTCCGCACAAGCACTTTCGTGTCTTTATTAAACCTATTTTCATTTATTTTCTGGCATTTTGCTGTATTTCAACAGGAAATAACGGTTTATATAGGCCTACTTAAAATAAAACGGTGGGGCTGCTGTATTTGATTTGCAGAAAGTCTGCATTGTCTTTGCTAAGAAACACAGCACAATATAACTGCATTAATTTCGCTTTATTATGTTTGTATGTGCACTTGTTATAGCATACGTGTAGACCTACAGCACTCTCGCTGCTTAAAACGGTGGGGCTGCGGCATTTGACATGCAGAATGGCATGGGGCGGGGTGAGGATACTTGGAAAGATTGGTTGATCTGCAGTTGCTCGTGATGGCGTCTGAAACGTAGTCTACATAAGGGCACCCCGTCATAATAGCCCGGTCAAAATAGCCCCGTCAAAACAGCCCCGTCATAATCGCCCAACGACAAAACAGCCCCGTCAAAATCGCCCAACGACAAAACAGCCCCGTCAAAATAGCCCCGTCAGAACAGCCCGGGGCTATTTTGTCGGGGACCGACAAAGTCGCGGAATAACACGATTTTCGTGAAAAAATAGACCGACGAAATTAACGTCTTTTTAAGGAAGCCGAATAACACTATTGATGAAAATAATGCTTGTAAAGTTTAAGATGACATCTGGAAATGATCGCCTTGGCAAACGAACTTCGCGTTTTATCAAACGTCCAGCTTCTATTTATGATCGACAATCCAGCCTGTATTTCAGATCTATAAAACCTTCATCCAGCTTCGATTTCTCAAACGTTTGATCATCCGTATTTATATGGTCAGTGTATGCACAAGTCGCGAAAATCAACAAATAATCAACTATTATATAAATACCTTCATCCCGCTTCCATTTCTTAAGCGTTTTATCATTCATCCAGCTTCTATTTAAGATCTATAAAACCTTCATCCAGCTCCGATTTCTCAAGCGTTTGATCATCCATCCAGCTTATATTTAAAATATAAATACCTTCATCCCGCTTCCATTTCTTAAGCGTTTTATCATTCATCCAGCTTCTATTTAAGATCTATAAAACCTTCATCCAGCTCCGATTAATTATTAGATTCTTAAAAAAACTTTTATCCAGATAAAACGCCTCAGAAATGGTACCTGGATGAAGGTTTATCGATCTTAAATACAAGGTTGATGAATGATAAAACGCTTAAGAAATGGAAGATGGATGAATGTTTTGATATATCTGAAATAGTTGTCCGTGTCGTCTATGACTGGACTGTTTTCGCGGAACTGTTTACACGGGCTGTTTTGACGGGGCTATTTTGACGGGGCTATTTTGTCGGGAACTGAATTTTTCTGGGCTGTTTTGTCCTTGGGCGATAATGACGGGGCTATTTTGTCGCTGGGCGATTATGACGGGGCTGTTTTGACGGGGCTATTATGACGGGTCACCCTACATAAGTGTATTTCTAAATCTAGACAGATGTTTGGTTCTGTGGACAGGCTATCCGAACGACAAGGCGGTTCATGTTGCACTGACGACTGTTCGGGTGTGGTTGGAAAAGATGAAGACCGAAAATAAGGTAAACAATCTGAGCATTCATATGACCTTTGTTATGGTAACATTTGAAGTTCCTGATGTTCTACATGCACCAAATACAGCATACAGAAGGAGGAGCATAGGGACGGAGGTAGACATGGAAAGAGAGGAGTAGAGAGAAGAGGGATGTACCGACGGTTGGAGGTAGATAGGGAGGAAAGCAAGGAGGAGAGTTGGAGCCAGGTAGAGCATAGAATAACGGACGGTTTGAGGCATTGGGGGGATGGAATAACGGGTGCAAAGGAGGCAGAGTTGGATGGAGGATCGGAGGGAGAGTGATGGGAGGACGTAGGATGGACGGAAGAACTGAGGGAGTGGAGAGAGTGGTTTGGAGGTAGTGCGGTAGTCATGGTTGGACGGAGGTTGAGGCAGGGAAGAGGAAGATGACTAAGAGAGGAGGGTACGAGGGAGAGTGAGGAGAGGACGTAGGAGGGACTGAAGAAGTTAATGTAGGGAAGAGAGTGGTTTGAGGGTAAGGTGGGAGGTAGTTATGGTAGGGCGGAGGTCGAGGCAGGGAAGAGGAAGATGACTGATGTCATCCATATATCGCGTGATGACGCAGATCTTCACATTTTCAATAGAGTCTATTCTTGTCTGTATGCCGTCTTAGGAAGGGCAGACTTCTATTTATTTTAAAATACGCTATATAAACTGCATTTTTCCAGCTCGATGCATGCAATTTAATGTCTATGACTCTATGTTATGTTATGCTGTGCTAAATGCGATGCTTTGTTATGTTTGCGATGTTTAGTTGGATGAAATAGACCGCATCATATTCTGTCTCTTTTCGGAGGTAGATGTGATGCTTTACAGCATCTGGATGCAGATTCACTTTCCCTCCACATTTGAACCGAAGCCTAGCTCCACCATGACACGTGTACAGAGTCAGTAACAGAAGTCTAATCATTTTAAAATTAAATAGCTGTTCATCAGGACAGCCGGTAAACTCTATAATTGGTCGAAGATGCTAATATCATTCAAGTAGGCCCTATGTGACACTTGCAGATTGAACTCTGAAACGCATTTGTAGTAGGCCTAGGCCTACTGTCTATTGTGCACACGTAGCAGATTCGATTATTGTCCTGCATGTACAATTGTATATGTATAACAACATAAAAAGATCAGAATCTATGGAAGAGAATTACGTATTAACCCTTATAGGGTAACAGGGGGGAGGGTAAAAAATAACCCCAGTCTACTTTTTTCGTACACTTCTTTTGAATAAAACAAAAGAAGACGTTTGCTTTTGTGACTTTTCCTAGATATATTTTTTCTTCACAATGCCGTTTTCAGATGTCTCACATTGTTCTGCCACCTAGCGGCAGACTACTATGAAGAATAAGGTTTTATATTTCGGTACTGGATAAATCATTTCTGCACTATGTAGATGTAAACATAATATTTATTAGAACTGAATTGTTGGAGATATGTATTTTTGCATCTGAATCAGTCATTCTTTGCTGTGTGGTTTCTATTTCCGGCAGCTATAGTAGGCTATAGGCCTACGTACTTTTGCATAAAGCTATCGAAAGAAATAGATGATTACAACGCCACAAAAGGCGCCGTGGACTCATTCGTCCAGGAAACAAAGAGATATACTTGCAGTTGCAGGACCAGAAGATGGCCTCTTCTATTTCTTGGTTGATGCAGCAGCGCTCAACGCGTAGGCCTATGTCATAATTATAGAAGTTGCAGAATCCAAAATGGCGACATCACGCACATTCAGTAGGCCTACGTTTGGACAAGCGTCGTGTGTTCCTGCTGGAAGTTGGTCATGAGCTAATCAGACCGCTTATAATCACGATTCATCATTTTAATTCAAGATTTGTTACTCATTACGTTCAATAAAGTCCTTGTCTATCAGATAAATTAAACATGACCGAAATTGGTTAAACATTTCCCTAGATTTGACGAAAATATTTTGGGGGTTATTTTTTACTCCGCGGTTACCAACAACTGTAACCAAAAAAGGGATACCCTATAATAAGGGCTAATGTTTGCACAAATTATACTAAATTTTAATCAGCACTGAAAGTCGTCGTGGTGTCTTGTTTTAATCTCTCGTCATGTGTGACAGGTCCGAAGTGCAAATTATCTAGCGTTTTCTTTTCCTCTAACCAAAAACAAAACGAGTGATTTAAACAGGCAATTTTCATATTGGCCGAGAGCCTGAGACCAGACGATAGTAAAATGAATATCCTGATTTTTGTATTTGCAATAATGTTCTAGTGGGCATTTAAAATATAACCCAAAATATTAAGGCCTAATTATTTGTGTAAATGGGTGTACATTGTACCTGAATAGGAAAATGAGTTTTTCTTCTTTTTTTATCTTGGGCGAAGACTATTTAGAGGGTTTACGTGTTCAAACACCCTAAATGATCAATTTCCAGTCTTTTAAAGCAAAATCTGTGTGTTTTACGGCCATATCCATTAGAAACCCTTAAAATAGCACCCCAAATTTTTTCCTGGTCACGCCCATGACTTTGGTGCATCACAGGTCAACCTACAGCGTGCCGCTGAAAGTAGATCTGACTAATTGTACATTAAGTGTATGTCTGCTCTTGCACGAATGTCATATGCAGTCACCACCTGACCTCTCAAAGATCAAGATAGCCTTCTAGTAAATGTTAACGTATTGTATATCTTTTGATACGCTAGCTCCATCTCCAGAACAGGAAGCTGAGGAAGCTGCAAGCAGAAATCAGCAGAAAACGCTTCGCCCTCTACCAGGCTTCATTGAATTAACTACTGATCCGGACATGATAACGCTTGATGACGACCCAAACACGATGCGTGCAAAGATGCCGTGCGGCCACGTCATCGGTAAGTTGCTTTTAGGAAATATTACATTAGCCAGTACCGGACATTCAACGCAGAACTAAGCCCAGTATATTTCGGGGCTGTTCTCACTGGTTTAAAAACAAGCTCAATACTGAGACGATCGGGTATACAGACGGCAAGACCCCGGAGAGATGTTCACAGTTGATGGTAAAGAAATTAGTCAGCTTATAGACTCTTTTATTGCAATAAATATTTTGTCTGAACTGGTTAGATAGAAAAATAAACGGAACAACTGTGAATTTATATTAAACTCAAGACTCATCTGTTTCAAAATTCTTTATCCACCACAAGCTAACTTTTTGGATATAGGGACAAAATCTATAGCTAAACATTCTGTAGACCAATGTGGTATAATATTATAAGTAATCTTATACTACCAATCATCTTAAGAGTCTGCCTTATGACTAAACCAGTATAAGCTTACCGTTGATGTTTCTTTTGACTAGTCTGTTCGCCTGTTAGGCAATGAGCTTACTAACCACTGAATAATTATGTCGATTTAACTATTTATGGTTTCATTTGTCGAGTGCCAATATGGTCAGCCGGTGTACATCCCTCTCACACCAGCTTTGGATGTTGTCCATCGCCAGCTGGGTCAATTGATTTCCGATTATTGTGATTAAATCATTCTACTGCACTCTCCAATCTGGCATTGCTACAAGAAACTCACGGTTTCTGATGAGGGATGTATAGGCTACCTCATCACTGTAATCCTTTAGTTATAGAAGGGCCACGTTATCAATGCAGGAACCATGCAGCAGAACTACCGAATATTATTAGTCCTATACTTTCAGTGAACTCCACGATTTAAATCTGTGTTCTCTGCTACAGGGACTGAATCGATGAGGGAGCATTTCAGGAATATTGTAAGCAATGGCAAATTCAGTATCATCTGTCCAGCACACGACTGCAACCAAGTATGGGAGTACTCCCTTGTTCGTCATGTCGCTTGTCTCTCGGACGAAGAAATGCAGGAGCTTGAGAGCAAACAGGAGCAGAACTTTCTGCAGAGACAGAAAAGAAACCAGATGTGTCCAGGCTGCAAGACTTGGTGTATGCGTGTTGAGGGTGGCGGAAACCGCGTTCGCTGCCCGATCTGCACGGCGAAAAGAGGGAAGAAGTTCTACTTCTGTTGGGTTTGTCTAAACGAATGGAAGCGATTCCGGAAGACCGGGCCCTGCGGAAATTCCGATTGCGGTAAAGGGAAAGGACAACGGATCCTTAAATTGGCCACTTGTCCGACAAAGAGAATCAGTCTTTGTCTCGGATGCCCAAGCATTCGCGCATGCCCGGGTTGTGACATTCTTATTGAACACCAAGACAAGTGTGCACATGTGAGTTGCAGCCACTGTCAGTGCAAGTTCTGCTTCATCTGTCTGAAGGAATTTATAGATGGCAAGTGGCAGTGTTATTTTCTCGGTACTTCCTGCAGCCCTGCGCCACGTCAGGTGACTTGAAGAATAATTGTAAATTTTAAAGTTTAATTTCTTTTTGCTGTAGCCGGTTACAGTAGGCGTATTATGACTTTGTGCCAAATGCCGCATTGTCCTTGTCTCCTTCTTTCCCTGCAGGTTCTTATTAAATTAATCCCTCGTTCGCGAAGGGTCAGTCACTCGCAGTGTGAGAATTTTGGAAAAATAACTGTGGGGTTGGCCTATGATAAACTTGGAATTGGGGTATGAAAAACATGCTTTAACATGGGGCTCTAAGAAAGACTGGGGGTTGAAACCCCCAAACCCCCCGCCAATTCTCACCCTGGTCACTCGAATCCATCTCTTCCACTTACACGTATCTCTATCTAATGAAACACCGCACAAAGACAGAGGGATCGTTTCAATATACTAAAGTCAGAGAGAAAGAACTCACGACACATCAATCTTCACAGTCGCACTCAATTATTAGATTATTAACTGATAAGTAATGTCAACGTGAAAATAGACACTCTTTTCGGCATGAGCAGTTGTTTGATCTGTTTAACTGGACTAACATTAGGCCTTATTCATTCATTCATTCATTTCAATTTTCCCTTGATTTTGGTTCTCCAGGGCGACAAGAAAACCTCAGCTGGTTGACCTGATTTTAATTATATAATTAGGCTATATTAGATCTAAACGTTTTGTTACATGTATGCTCTTTTGGGACAGCCCGGACAGCGGTGCGTTTGACTCTTGTTTCGCTTGAATTAGGGACAATAACTGCTTTTGTATGTTCTATTTATTTAGAATAAATGCCATAACCATGTATTATATTGGAAAAACCAGTGTTGTCAATTTTTGTTCCAGATTATGCGCTGTCCAACCTCGGACTCTCATAGTCCGTACACAAGACTTTAATTGATGTAGCACTCATTTAAATCACCGTTTTTAAGAATTTAACCCAAAAATAATTTAAGATTGATTGATTGATTGATTGATTGATTGGGCTTAACGGCACTTCAGCACAGAATTGGCTATTTCGTGCCTTGGCATGATTATCGAATACACATCATTAGTTGATAGGGCCTACTAAAAACGCTTGGGGGTTAATAGATAGGATAAAACTTATAACTACAGCATTCGATATATGGTAGAAGTAAAATTAATAAATAAGGTTAAAATATATTCAAGATTATATGATACTTCCGATAAGCAGGTTACGAGTCATTTTATTTATGATATCTTCTATACTTTGTTGTACAGTTGTATTTCTTTTAAAAACAGTAAGATATTCTTTGGAGAGACATGTTCGAAAATATTAGAGAGTGATTGTTCTAAATAGTATTTTTGTCTTGTCAGTGTAAAATCAACACACGACACCAGTATGTGTTCCACTGTTAAAGGGCAGTTGCATCCCACACATTGTGGTGCATCTTCATTTTTAAGCAGATGAGCATGTGTAAGATAAGTATGACCTATTCTTAGCCGTGCTAAGACTACTTCGTCTTTACGATTGTCTTGGGAGGCATGGCGCCATCTTTCTATATTTGGGTTAATGGTATGTAGTTTATTACGATCCATACTACTCCACTTTAGCTTCCATTGATTATACACATAAGCATCAATGTATTGCTTGGCATCAGAATATGGAACTTTGCAGTATGATACTGCATCTGAGAGTGCTGCTTTGGCAGCTGAGTCTGCAGCCTCATTACCTCTAATGCCAACATGGCCTGGTACCCAGCAAAATTTGATCACTTTGCCAGATGTTGTGATTCGGTGATACTTGGTGAGAATGTCTCTCACCAGTGAGTGGTTTAGATCACAACCTGCGACAGCTTGTAAGGACGACAGTGAGTCGCTCATTATTAAAAACTGTTTCTTTCTCGACTTACTTGTAATATCCAGAGCCAGAAGAAGACCTGTGAGTTCAGCTGTGTAGATAGAAGTTTTATCTGGGATTCGTATAGATAAAGAGGTGCTCTCTGCAAATGCGCTTGCAGCTACTCTATCACCTTCTTTTGAGCCATCGGTATATATCTTCATGTATGACGTATAATTTGATAGTAGTTCTTGGAGCATACATTGATATATATTTGGACTGGTGTCGGATTTTTTATGGTAGTGCAAATCAAACATTATCTGGGGTCTACAAAGGATCCATGGCGGGAGGCTGCTAACATTCTGCTCCACAATACAACTCATATCATGGTCCTAGGCGGATACCCAGCGGTGGTACAGCAGCTGGTCTGTTGGTAAATAACTGTTCATTGTCCGGTTGAAATACACATCGGTATGCTGGATTCCTAGGGTTACTCTTAAGCTTAGACACATACTGCAGCTCAAGCTTCGTTCTTCGAAGAGATAAGGGGATGACGTCAGCCTCCACCTCAAGACTAGCAACTGTCGATGTGCGAAAAGCACCTAGACAAAGGCGTAATGCCTGGTTCTGGACAGGATCAAGGGCCTTTAGATAAGATGGCCGTGCACTGCCTTAAACGACCGAACCATACTCCAGTTTTGATCTTATGACTGTATTGTACAGTCGAAGTAAGACGACTCTATCAGCTCCCCAGTCAGTATGTGCTATGACCTTAAGAAGGTTCAAGGCTTTAATTCCTTTTTTCTTAAGATACTGAATGTGCGGTTTAAAAGGCCTACTCTTGACATATTAAGATCCTTCCATCTTCTTGATTCGGGATTTAGTAAGGTCGTATTTGTAGCCTTTGTCTAATTAAGTACCGGTAAATAATTTAAGTGAGCAGGGTCAATGCCATGCAGTCGCTATGGAAAGCCTATAGGCTATTGGATGGTTAAGAAGAAAAGTACTGACAATTTAAAGATTTTAAACAGTATAAACGTTTTATTGTCGAACAAGAAAAACGGGTCATATTTTCGACCAACATTAATTAGACAAAGGCTACAAATACGACCTTACTAAATCCCGAATCAAGAAGATGGAAGGATCTTAATATGTCAAGAGTAGGCCTATAACTCATTAATTTTAATCATCAAAACTAAACTACACTAGGTCTTCACCAAACTACTACACCTCTAAATATAGGCCTATTTATTTAAGCCTATGTCACTTTCAACGCACTACTGAAAACGGAACTCTTCAATGTATTGTATCATAATTATTATCCTCATCAAACGACCACAGGCATCACCGATTACCATCGTATTGCACCAGCTGTCTCTTAGATACTGTAGTGTTTAAGGATAATTATAAATGCGCTATATAACTGATAGTGAACAATAGGTGGCGCTAGCGTCAGAAAAGGAGGACTACTCTATGTACGAACTGGGATGAAGAAGGACTTGTTTTATCGTTAAGTAATAAATGAAGTGTTAAAACATTACATTTGGCGACGAGGATTATTCGAACACGCGAATGAACTATGGCCACGTTTCTTCCGTCCTTTCCTGAGTTTGACGTAGACGGCGAACCAACCTCCGTTGGTCCAAGGTGGGAAAAATGGTTGTCTCGTTTCGAAAACATGCTGGCCGCCATGTCGATCGACGACAGCGTCAGACAAAAAGCACTTCTTCTCCATCTGGCTGGGTCTAGAGTGTATGAAATCGCTGAAACGCTCTCCATGACGCCGGCAAACGATGAGACGAATGTATTTAAAGCTGCTAAAGATGCCCTTACGCTGCATTTCAAGCCGAAGAAAAACATCCAGTTCGAGACCTACGTCTTCCGGTCGACGAAGCAAGAACCAGGAGAGTCCCTCGACCAGTATCAGGTACGTTTACGAACTCTTGCAAAACATTGTGAATTTGCAGACGCTGACAAAGAAATCTTAGCACAAATAATTCAGTCATGCACTTCAAACACCTTGAGACGTCGCGCTTTAAGAAATCCAACAATTACTCTGCCTGAGCTTCTAGACTTGGCTCGAACGATGGATTTGGCAGAACGCCAAGCAACCGAAATCGAATCTAAGACAACAAGCCCCAATGACTATGCTCTCAATGCGCTAAACCTGGGAAACGGTTCAAGCAAAAAAGGTAGACTGGGTCTACAAAGACAACCAAATGAACAAAAATGTTTCAATTGTGCAGGGACGTATCCTCATGATGCAGGAAAACAGTCTTGCCCCGCTTTTCAAAAGACATGTTATCGGTGCTCGAAAAAAAATCACTTCTCGAGGTGCTGTAGACAAAAATCAGAATACGGTTTGGATGAAAGAGCATTTCCCTCACGCACAGAAGAAGCACATCACCGCCTTCATGCCGTATACGCAAAACGCCAGGTGAACATTGATGAGAAACCGAGCAGTGTGGACAATTTTGTTTTTGTGGTTAGTGACAAACTCCGTGGTTTTCCTCATGCGACACTACTAGTGAACGGATGTCCAATATCCGTAATAATTGACTCGGGAGCCGCAGTCAACGTATTGGACACTTTAGATCTGAACAAGATGAAGCCGAGGCCAAATCTACAAAATACACAAATGAAAATTTATTCGTATGGAACGAAGGTGGCTCTACCGCTGCGGGGTTGTTTCGAGGCAGAAGTACGAAGCAGTGGGACAGAGGTGAAGACAGTATTCTATGTCGCGGACGGTCATCATGGTTCGTTGCTATCGTGTGACACTGCGCTGAAGCTGGGACTTATACAGTTCTCCACGAATCGTCTGACCATCAGCCCCGAACCGAATATACAGTCTATCATTGCTCGTTTCCCACAGCTCTTCAATGGAATTGGTAAACTGAAAGATTACCAGATTAAACTTCACATTAACAACGAGATAACGCCTTTAGCCCAAAAAGCTCGTCCAATACCATTTCATATGAGAGCTAAAGTTGAAGCTGAACTTGAGAAACTGCTCAACGAGGGCATCATTGAACCAGCAAGTGGACCCACACCTTGGATTTCACCAGTTGTAGTGGCGCTGAAGCCCAAGAGCCCGGATGAGGTTCGACTTTGCGTTGACATGAGATGGGCAAATCGGGCTGTGAAACGCGAACGTCATCCTATGCCAGGCATTGATGACCTAATTTTTGCTGTAAATGGGTCAACTGTTTTTAGCAAGCTGGATCTTCGTTCAGGCTACCACCAAGTCGAGCTAAACCCTGAGTCTCGATACATCACTACATTTGCCACACACCAAGGTTTGTTCCGTTACAAGCGCCTCAATTTTGGAATTTCATCGGCCAGTGAGTGCTTCCAGAACATCATCAGACAACTCATTGGGGGCATAAAAGGATCATTGAACATAAGTGATGATATCCTGGTATTTGGGAGATCACAGGAGGAACATGATCGTGCACTAAATGAGGTCTTGAACAGATTGCATAAAGGCGGTCTAACTTTGAATGCATCAAAGTGTGAATTCAACAAGGACACAATCAGTTTTTTTGGACATATTTTTTCCAAAGAAGGCGTATCAGTGGATCCGTCCAAGGTCAAGGTCCTTCAGCAAATGAAGCCACCCACCAACATATCAGAACTGCGGAGCTCCTTGGGTATGGTGACGTATTGTGCTCGATATGTCAAGAACATTTCAAACGTTCTGGCACCGCTGCGACAGCTGCTGCATGCTGACGAGGAATGGAGTTGGTTGGAGGAACAACAGCATGCGTTCCAGAACATCAATGACCTGATTGCTGAAAGCACAACGCTGGCCTATTTCGATCCTCGTTTGTCAACAGCTTTGATCACGGATGCTGGACCAGACGGTCTGGGAGCGGTCCTGTCACAGATCTCTCTTGATGGCACAAGAAAAATAATTGCTTTTGCAAGTAGAGTTTTGACAGACACTGAGAAAAGATATTCACAGCTAGAAAAGGAAATGCTCGGAGTTGTGTATGGATGTGAGCACTTCCGGGTGTACCTTTGTGGTGCACCATTCAGACTGATCATTGACAACAAGCCATTAGAACAGATTCTCAGCCATCCTGGAAAGAAACTGCCAATCCGATTGGAAAGATGGAGCATGCGGTTGCTCCCATACAGTTTTCAGGTCGAATCTATCTCGACAAACGACAACCCAGCCGATTATCTGTCTCGACACCCGAAGAAGGAAATTGGAGACGTGGAAGTGATAGAAGCAGACATGGAAGCGGAAATAAACCTGATAATCACTATGACACTACCTAAAGCGATGACGAGAGATGATATTCAAAGGGAAACACAACTGGACGAAGCATTGGTTAAGGTGATGAACTATATAAGCAACGGAAAATGGCCCTCAGGTAATAAAATAACTGACGATGTTCGACCATTTTACATCTTGAGAGATGAGTTGTCCCTATCTCCAGGTGATGATATGGTACTAAGAGGATCAAGAATTGTACTACCGACAACACTTCGAGTACAAGCAATACAAACAGCTCATGAAGGTGACCAAGGAATTGTGAAAACAAAGGCATTCCTAAGAACGAAAGTTTGGTTTCCAGGAATCGACGTGCTAGTGGAGAAACACATCGGAAATTGCACAGCCTGTCAGATTGTGACAGACACCAAGCGACCAGAACCACTGAAGATGTCGCCTCTGCCGTCGAGAGTGTGGACCGAGCTGTCAGCCAATTTTTACGGACCATTGCCATCAGGGGGTCACTTACTTGTCATCATCGACGATTATTCAAGATTTCCAGTGGTCGAGTTGGCCAGCAATGTCTCAGCAGACAGTGTTATACCAATCTTTGAAAGAGTTTTTTTCCACGTTCGGCACTCCCGCGATACTGAGGACTGACAATGGGGCGCCTTTCCAGAGCCGGGCATTCAAAGAATTCTCTTTGTACATGGGATTCCATCATAGACGGGTAACACCATGTTATCCACAAGCAAACGGAGAATGTGAGCGGTTCATGAGAAACATTGGCAAATCTATGCGCATCGCCCATACCATGGGGCTCGGTTGGAGGTCAGAATTACAGAAATTCTTACGAAACTATCGTGCTACTCCCCACTCCACACTCCAGAAAGCGCCTGCGGATATTATCTTCTCCAATTCTTTTCGAACACGATTTCCTGAGAGTGATAATACAACTGCAGAGGATAAATTCGGTCTCGTAGAGAGAGATGAAAAATCTAAGGATAAGATGAAACGCTATGCCGATCACAGAAGGAGGGCAAGAGTTAACGACCTATCGGTTTGAGACTCTGTTCTGGTCCGACAACATGCAAAGAGCAAGACCATGCCACCATTTGACCCCGATCCATTCACAGTGATTGCAATAAAAGGATCAATGATAACAGGAGAAAGAAAAGGCAAGCAAGTGACCAGGAATGCATCTTTCTTCAAAAAATTCAACAGTCCAATGTCAGCCCCATCCAAGAACCCAACACGGCCGGAAGTAATTGATGAGCTGGAAGAGGAAATCATGCCTAAGCAGAGTCAAAGATCACCAGCACCACACAGTCGAAATGGCACACCACATTTCGGGCAAGACGAATTGCAACCTCAGGACGAATTGCAACCTCTACCAGTCGAACATACGCAGAGACATGATTCTCCACCTGTTCCAAACTCTACAGACACACCTGAACCACTCCCGAGGCGCTATCCCCAAAGAGAGTTCCGGCGTCGGCCATCTTGGCTGCAATGGTAACGCCACAGGTCAAGGACACAATGATGCTTCAGTTCTGTCGAACTCAGCACTGTTCAGTTGATTTCCAAAGATCAGTTGTGTTAACTTTCAATGGCCCCAAATTTAAATGTATTAATTTTAATGATCCCAAATGCATTGGTGTTCACTTTAAAAAAAGCAGTGGCCTTAGTTCTGTTGACGTTCTGCACCAGCCCTAGCTAACTTTCAGTTTGTTAAGACTTTATTTGAAGAGGGGAAGGTTGTAGTGTTTAAGGATAATTATAAATGCGTTATATAACTGATAGTGAACAATAGGTGGCGCTAGCGTCAGAAAAGGAGGACTACTCTATGTACGAACTGGGATGAAGAAGGACTTGTTTTATCGTTAAGTAATAAATGAAGTGTTAAAACATTACAGATACCATCTCTTGATTCTGGCCCCGCACGGAAGGCACAGACCAGCCATGGCCTTTGCGGATTTATTTAGTAATAAACTGGTCTCCATAACGCGGATTTTATGCAGCGCTAAGATATTGCAAAGATTTACAATTGCACTTACATTATGCAGTGCTGCATATAAGAATCTGTAAACAACTGAGCTAACCTAGATCGGTATCGCCTCTGTTGGTCTTAGTCATGCTTTATAAATGTTCGATTAGCCTACAAAAATTATTATTAAAAATTCAATTACTTCTAGATGCGCTATAGGCCTATAGGTTGGCTGGTCAGAGCTAGGATTAGGTGCGCGAAGCCATAAAACCGAACACTTTTTGACATTTAGAAAGCAGATCTCATAATATTAAAGACTAATCTCGGTGACTTAGTGAAGCATTGCAAATCCTCTTTCGAGTAACATTTATTATGGCAAAAAGTTCTTCAAATAAAGTTCTGAGTCAGGTAAGCTTAAATAGGTCTACATGTATTGTTTACGCAAATGCTTACGCTTCATTTGAAAAACAATAAAGCGAGTTATTTGCTGTTAATTGTATTCGGTAATGTGGATAAACAGTCACATAATTCTTTCCTGCAGAACTGTTGCCCTGCCAGAAATTTTCTCTCCCAGAACTTTTGCCCTGCCAGAACATTTTGCCATGCCAAAGAGCGGACGAAAGGACGTGAACACTACAGTAAGAACCAAAATGTCATAACAAATTTTGACAGGGCAAACTTTCTGGCAGGACAACGACCAGGATAAAGACTTTTTACTATGGCATTCGCCAAGCCCTGCCGCCCCTGCGTTGACCACGTTGCTTGTTCGAGTAAACATACAAGTTTTAGCACTAATGTAAGAAAATACAGAAAACGTACTGGCATCTCTATAGTTAAATGCCACGTTAAATCGTTAACTCATAGATACAACTTTTTCAAGTTGTCGTAGGCCTATGCCTAGCCTATATCTTTCAGGCAAAGTTCAGTCAACTGAAACGTCGAGAAATTGTACAGGCCTATTCATGGCATTTATTATAATAATCAAGGCTGTATTCTGAAATTTTGAGGTGACTACACGCTGCCCCGGAAAAATCTACTTTTTCAGGATGAAAAATTTCTGACGACCTTTGTTTGGTCATCAGTTGGTTTTATCGAGGATTTTTCACCCGAAATACCTTGATCACGGCGTAAAACGCTCAAATTTCATAATTTCTTCTTCACAAATTGCGTTTTCCCCCTATGTGTAGGCCCTATACCTAGGCTGTTTGGTCTCTATGGGGTGATTATACGCTGTATAGGCCTACCCGCGTATACCCCAGAGTAGCCTACAGCCATGTTTCTAATGTTAGGCTAGTCTCCAGTGCTTTTCAGTGTCCTGCAATATTTTGCCTCCTGGAACACGAAGTAACATCGTCAGCGTAGACATGTGAATCAATTTATAGTCGGTAAGTTTCTTCTTTGCGCCGTATTCCAGCTCTTCATCTAAAACAATTAAATGAAAAGTCAGTCCAAGTTAACTTTATTTTAAAGTTATTAATTTAATAACAGGATGCAGTTTAACTGATTTATTTAGTCTCATTTGCATGTTAGTAGAACGATACGCTATCTTGCCAGCAATCTTCCAAAAATAACTAGCTTCAATCGTGAATATATTTTCATGAAGCAACTTCCACAATTATAGCCTACTTTGCTGCTGTGTGCAAAGATGAAATAATTGGTGAGTTTCGACTCTATAATCTTCGTTTAATTGAGACAAATCAGTTACATGTCAATGCATTTAAAAAATGAACAACAAAAGTAATGTGAGAATAACAATGTCATTAATGGGCGACAAAGAGAACCCTCGGAATAAAGTTTCTAACATCTTTAACTGGTAGAACAAAAGGATGCGGTCTAGGGCGTAAGTTATAGGTTTTTTTTGCTAGAGGTGGAAAAAGGTTCCTCAGAACTGACTGTGATATTTCTTATTGCATGTGTATTGTTTAATCACGGTCGAAGTTCTCAATGAGGCATCGCAAGAAGACGGGTAGACATAATCACGCAAGCAATATAATGGCCAATCTATATCCACAGCTCTTTTATAAGCTTAGCCTCAAACAGCTGTCAAAAGAGGGCCACTTATACTATAGGCGATAGGCCTATCATAAATAAATAACACAAGGCAGTTGCTTATAAGCCCTCAACTATAAACAGCCCTGTCGTCAAATAAATTAGCCTATGTGGCTATTTCAAGTGCAGAAACTTCTATGTAATAACTTCTAAGTAGGCTATAGTTACTTCCAAGTTTAGTTACTTTATATATAGAAGTCGTAACGTCTAGGTGTTGTTACATCCATGTATAGTAACTTCAGAGTGTACTTATTTCTAAGTCTATTAACTTCCAAGTGTAGTAGTTTCTAAGTGAAGGCTACCAGCTTCCAAGTTTTAATTGTATTGGTGTCTAAGCATTGTATTTATTTTTAGCTTCTAAATGTTCAGTTGGCTGTAAGCAAAAGAAGCAGATCAGTCTCGGAATGGCATGCAGATTGCAGAAACAGAATTCAGGCTAAAAAAATTTCCTTCTATTTCAGCTTTTGCTTTGACCAGTACTTGTGACATGTGCGCTGCACGCTGAATTGCTTACTTATGCTGGTAACACGTCAAAAATAGATACTTAAATTCGCCAAACAAATATGTGACGTTTAGCCTATACAAGAAATAATACAGTGTCAATTGTAAGTAGTCTAGATCAAAGACTCCTAAAAGTATGGTATGACCTTTTCTACTGTATAATCAAAAGTTTATCTAGTATATGTAATGGGTAGGCCTACCTCCAAACATCAATCTTAGGTCCTCAGGTCGTATTCCGAACACAAGTTTGCTGACTTCTATGAAAAGTTCATCAATATCAGCCGTCTAAGCAAAGCACAAAATAATATACAATAAACGTTGCATTAATTATTTTATTCAAATAATCGCTTTCTTCCACCAGCTAACAATACCGGACATAAAAGATTATACTACATGTATTATCATAACAATAAACAACAATGATCCTCCTAAGTCATCACCATAGGCAAATTAAGCATAGTAGTTTTGACTGTAATCAACAGGATTAAAATGAGAAAAAGACCAGAGAATTCTTTTTAGAATTGTTATCTGCTATTGTCAAAACGTAGGCCTATGCACACGTAGGCCTACAAACTATGCAGTATATACACGTAGGCTTACAACTGGAATGGTCTCCCTGTTACATTGCGCTTAATTCCCAGAGTTCACTCCGCTCTGTTCCTTAAGAACCTAAAACCTGTTTTATTTAGCCGTGTTTGGGTCGGGATCGCTTCTGGGTAACCTACCTTGAAGAGGTGCTATATAAATTTCTGAAAAAATAAAAATAAAAATAAATACTTAAGCGATGAAAGCTGAAGAATGCCCCTTGCTATTCATATCGGAATTGCCGAATGGTGGACGAAAAGTAGCTTACACAATCATAGTAGGCCTACACATCCCGCCTTAAACGCCTCATGGACACACTTTAATAAACGCTTTGAATTTATTGATTCAAATTCCACTTCAACAAAAGAAAAGTTCTTGCCAATGAGGCAGGCACTTTTCTGTTCAATGAATGAGAACCATTCACTATAAAATTATGAATCCCAGATCCGACCCATCTTTCCAAACCAACATTTCGCCCCTGTGTTTTTTCATTTTCAGGGACCTACCTTGAAACTGTAGCCTTCTAAAAAAAGACCCACGAAACTTTATGATTACAGCCTACCGTATATTGTATGTTTTACGTTACCACTTGGTAAGCTATTACTTCGTACTATCTAGCTTTTCCTACTGAACCTACAGTGCTGCAATCGCAATCATCAATGGTAAGCCTACTACAGATTATTGTCGCTAAACAGTGCGACTTCAAAGTGTTTTAAACAACAGCTTTAATATTGAATACAGAGTCTCTTTCTTGGTATGGCCATGGCGCTCGATTGAGTGCTCTCAATCCCGTTTGCTCGTAGGCCTACCTATATCATGCAAACCCCCCGCCTTCTCTGTGGTTGACCCGGCGGTATGGAATGGCCTCCATCTTGAGCTGCAACTTTTTTATAGATCACTCTCTGACACATTCTATAAGCCAGGAGCACATCTGAGTAGTTTCCTTGAAAAGGCGCTATATAAAACTTGAATGCATGAAATATAATAATTTACGTGATGATGAGGTTTAACGAAGTCCTTACTTGCTTAAGCGCGACCGGGCGAGTATCATTTCCCACTATTACAAAAACCTGAATAATGCCCGCCATCTTGAAAGCAATTGAGCAATCGGTTGAAGTAGCGAACGCAACTACGCAAGACACATTAACTCATCGCAATCAACGCAAACTATTTCGTAGATAAATTGAAATTGATTGTCGTCGTTGTGAAGTTTATCAAAAGATCCTCCTATAAATCAATAATTTTATAGGCGAAATAAGTAAAACTATGGAACACGGCCTCTATGGAAAATAGCGGAGCAACGGCGACGTAGGTGTTATGTCTAAACAAAACCGAAAGTTAGGCTACGTCTAAGAATAATTAGTTGCATGGTTGTATGGTTTTCAAAAATCACGTCATTCTAGTCTAGCGTAGGGTTTCACCATCGGGTTTCACATTTAGTGGAAAATGCCATGATTGCGGATAATTCCAGAAATAAATCTTTAGTTTAAAAATACCGTAGTCGCAATGTACAGAGACGTTTCTCAGCTAGGCCTACTATGAGAAGAAATCGTGCGTAGCCTACGCCAATAATTAATAGTTAATACCTTGATGGGCCGACTGAGACGATGTCATGCTCATGAATAGCCTAAAATGAGTCGGCATAAATCGAGGTCTACAATCTGTAAGCTTATTCGACATCGCACGTTTGCCTGTAGGTAGGCAATGGGAAACTGAAACTTAACCATGCACCCACATGCTACTCCGATCTTTTCATTTTTTTAAATAGCGCCTTTACAATCATGAAGGCCAATCATTGTTTGTATGTGCACTTGTTATAGCGTCTCTTCAAGCTCTCTCTACTCAGAGGCGCTCCCGATGCAGAGCGGACACTGCATCGGAGTTTCACGCCGAAGCGCTGAGCAATTGTAAGTGAAGGACTTGCCCAAGGTCCTTACGCGGCTTGAGGGTGGATTCGAACCTCGGACCTTCCGGCTCCAAGGCAACGACGCCACCACTAGACCACCGCGCCCCACATTGGGCAAGGCATCACACGCCTGACTTTTTCTAACGGACTGATCATCTGGATTTTAACTTGATTGAAAGGACGGACGATAGTCTATAGTCCTAATAATATTTCTCAATGATTGGCCTTCATGATCTCATGCAGTGGCGTAGCTAAGGAGGATTAGGGTGTTAAACCCTCCCCATTGGCGTAGGCAAAAGTTTTTAGAAGGTTATTTATCTATTTAAATAAAAAAAGAGCAATTGTTTGTAGTAACAACTGTTTTCTTCCCTTTGTTACTTTATTCCCTTTTTATTATTTAATTTATATAGGCCTACTGTGATACTGTTGGGTTGGTGCCAGGAAGGGCATGCGGCCATAACACCCCCCCCCCCCATCGTAACTTCCTGGCTACACCACTGTTCTCATGCCTCGCCCTCTTCCTCTCTGACAGTTCTCCGCGTCCTCTTAGATCCGCTGAATATCTTGAACTTTTTGTTCACCGCGTCAGTGCTGCCATATTAAGTCAATCCAGATGCTTTGCCTGCATACCACTCTTTCTGTATATTGTATATTTGCTTCACCTCTCTCTCCGAAAATCTTTCCTCATCTTTTTTTGCCTCAAATATGGCCATTTCTCTCGGGATTGATAGCACTGTGAGCGCTTCTGAAAGACCTTTGCTGAAAAAACGCACTATAAATGGTCATAATTATGCACTACAATACAATATGCAGTATAATATGAACAGGTCTATCATATATATTTTTGATTTAAAAGTTTCGGCCTACATCATGCCTTTTCCATCGTGTCTGTCGACATTGTGGTGGCAATGGCATGCTGTTTGCTGGATGGATTATTGCTACAAAAAGTTACATTTTTAGCAATTAAAATATATACCTAGATACTATAATTAGCCTATAATGTGAGTCAAATACGGTGAAGTATAGTAAATTTAATGGGAATAATAATATATCTGGGGCTAGATGGCTATCGATTGCGGAAGTGGGACGAGAGGAAAATGTATGCCTAATAGACAAATCAATGATCATACGGTTTCTCCAAAACAACGTTTTATTTGCGTAAAATACTGAAAATAGGCTACTACAGCGAAAAATAAACAGATTTCTTTTTATCACGAATACCTGTAGGGCCTATACAGAAATAAAACTACTCATACGCAATTTACGCAAAATAAAAACCATAGTTGTTATAAAGGTTTTTCTCGTTTTTTATTAGGCTACCTTCCAAAAAACGTCGTTTTTGGCGTGTGTTTTTTGTTTCGTTTCATTCCAATTTAATTGTTTAAATTTTTTATTTATCGGCTATTATTATTTTCCTTTATTATATTTTTGTCTTATATTCCTTACATTTTCATAGTGATCTCAAGGATTCAGATTACTAATGTGACATTATTAATTGTTCATCGTCATCATTTGAGAAATAGCCTGCATAGCCTATTAGTAGGTTCAGGTTCCTACAAGAATTAAATTTACAAGAGTTATTGTTATATAAACTTCTTAGGCCTATATATAAGCAACAGTTTTAAGTGCACGATATATTTTAGCACACATCCATAGTCTTTTTCTCTGATTATAATATAATTTGATTGCGTTATATCTATCACATGAACTTTTGCGGACTTACATGTACGTTTACAATTTTTATTTGAAAAGAATTCAATACCTTTAATTTTTCTCACTTTCTTATTAAAACAAAGTTATAAGGAAAAAAACTGCTGTACATTAATGTCATTTCTAATTAATTTTGCCTCCTAATAAAGTTGCGTGATTTACAGATTAATATAAAAATATAAACAAGGCTTTTAAGGTTAAAATTCAGTTTAAGACGTAGCAAAGTCAAATTATTTTCCGTTTCCATTTTTTGTCGTTTTTCTCCGTTTTTATTTTTTAAATAAAACACGTTTCCCGTTTTTTTTATTCCGTTTTCATCGTTTTTACGTTTATGATACAAACACTGCCATAAAAAACGAGTAGGAATCTCATATAATAATTATGCAAAACTAAACCAATTTACAAGGGTGTAGCCTATAATATATAGGCAACGTATAATTATGCTAAGTTTTACAGATACACATATGAAATGCTTACAGAATCTCTAAATCTATTATAGTCATTAAGGCCAATAGCCAACAAACATTAGTGTTATAGCTTTGATGCTGGTAAAAGGCTCCTAAATTTTTCAATATGGCCTAAGATTGACCAGTGCGCTGGCACACTGACTTGGCATGTTGACATAAAAGATATGCCATCAGAAATATGTTGCTCCGCTTCCATTCAGTTATGGTATGTAATAAAGTCATATTTCGTCATATTAATTTTAAGATCATATTTCGTGTATTTTGGTATCTGAGTATCTCTAACTAATCCTTTTGATGCCACCCGAAATCATGAGGCTACGTGATTATAATGCAACTAAATTCCAGGTAGCTCTGTTTGACGGGGTGCGATCTGGCAGGTAGATTTGTAAGGATGGCACTTCAACTCTTTTTTTGTTTTCGCCCCCTGCAGGCAGAGGAAACAGAAGAAATGGTGGCAGCCTCGGCAATACATCTGAGTGCACCAGCGTAAGTATTCAATCAGCAAACCACACTTTGGGCAACCGCGCACAGACGGAGCATCGAACTTGTCCAGAATCAGCTTATTGGGACAGCTGGCCAATATCTCAACTCTATTGTCCATACCATGACATCTGATGTTTCCGCAGGTATCCCAGCTTCCACGATTCCAAGTACCTAGACACTTCCAGCAAAACAGATACTGTGTCCCAGCTCTCTTGCTACAGAAGAGACACATCACGCAGTTGTTGGTCTTATCTCTTCTGCTGCACGGTATCTCGCATCCCGGACATTTTCGTGCGACCTCGTCTTCCTTCCTCAAGAAATTTGCAGATATCTTTGTCTCGAACTCTTGCATCTGCGAAGATGTGAGGCAGGCCACGTGTCTCACCAGGAAGTATTGCCATTCCATGTCGCACCCCGGATCAGGACAGGGGAACGAGTACTTGCCGTCATTCAGAATCCCTGTGCAATATTCGGTCATGGATTCCGGTCCTGTGGAGTAAGACATATTAAAAGCATAACATTCTGATATCAAGTGATCTAGAACAAATTTGGCACAACTTTAAGATATGATGCAACTGCGACTTACAATAAATTCATGAAGAAATGGCCATAGCTCGAATCAGCTCGAATCAAGTAACAAGAATATCATAATAATAGGCCTACATATTTACAAAACCAACGGAACCCACAAGACAAGTTTTAAACGTTTTGTTTAGTAGTGAATGACAAAATACAAACTGATTATGGTGGAAAATGGCTGAAAAGGAATGAGCCAAGTACCGGTATCTTATAAAAGGCCCATACACATTTTGAAGCCCGTATCTGCAGCTCTAATCACTGTAGCCGCATTTAGAATATACATGTACATCTAACACAGGGAGAAAGGAACATCATATGCCTTTCGTGGCACGCCTGTTTTGGGGACCTGTATTCTATATTATAGAATAGGCTACAGGTCCCAAAACAGGTGTGCCGAGAAAGGCAGGTTATTTCGGGTTCATACCAAGACGCCAAAGCTCAATGTAGACACAGAATCAATGGTTATAGAGAGATTAGATAAGAACTTTTCATAAAATGACTGTAATGCATTTTCAGAAATGAGCGCGTATTAGCCTACCAATTACGTGACCACAGGGCATCTTTGCACGCTTGCTCTGAGGATCATCATCGTAAGATATCATATCTGGTTCTGTTGTAGTTATCTCAATGAATCCATCCAACGGCTGGAGGTTAGAGATCCTCTGTTGCATCATCCATGTTGCATAATCCTCTGATGTCATGAAAGCAAACAGTAAGTAACTGCATTACTTTGGTAATAAGTGGTCCAAAACGTATGGAAACGAGATGTCAACACCATAAAATCACATAATATAATGCACAATATAAGTCAAATTTGGCCAAGCAGTACGATAATACACAGGAACACGTGAACACTGTTTCCCAGTGGATCATGACATTGCGTAACGGTAACCACCACAGTTCTGTATTTAGATAGATTACAATGTAACCTTTACACAGTAACCTATCTAAATACAGAGGTTACAGTGTAACCTTTACACTAACCTATCTAAATACAGATGTTACAGTGTAACCTTTACACTGTGACCTATCTAAATACAGAGGTTACAGTGTAACCTTTACACTGTAACCTATCTAAATACAGAACTGTAGTGGTTACCGTAGCAAAAGAGTTTACAAGACAAGCAGAGTATCTTATTCGGTTCCTCTGATGCTGCCATGGGCGGAGTTTATCAGGGGATAAGCGGGGCTAAGCTCCCCCCAAGAAGACCCAGATTCAACTTTTTCAACATGAATATGGAATTCTTTTTTGGAGCTGGCCTCCCAACAGAAAGCCCAGACTCGGGGTTAGCCCCCCACTCCAAGAACGGAAACCAAACTCCGCTCATGGATGCTGCCTCAGCTCCGCCACATAATTTTAAACCAATTGCATTTGAAGCCTTCATCGGAAGAACCACTAGAGTCCATTTTTGACATTTTTTAGTTATCTGTGTCCTGCCATTCTTAATGCTATAGAGCATGTATTGACAAGTTCCTTTTTCAGAAAACTAACGTCAGTCCAAAGTTATAACGAAAATAAAATATAGTGTTCATGCAATAATCACGGAAGTCCATGGACTTCAGTGTTTCTTCCGTGAATTCACATGTAGGCCTATGTATGTATGCATGCATGTATGCAAGCATGCATGTACGTATGTATGTATGTAGGCCTATGTAATTATGCATGTATGCATGTATGTATGTATGTATGCATGCATGTATGCATGTATGGCGCTGAAGCATCTGCACTATACCATCATAACTCTAAATAATCCTGTTTTAAAACGGAAATCTTATACTGACGATGAAAATACCACATATTGACATTAAGTTACTCACAACACAAGGACAATCCACTAAAATAAAGTTTCACCTTATAAAATTTAATTCATTTTTATTTGGTTATATTATTGTGCTACTGAAAAGCAACTTTGAAATTATCCTAATAGGACAATTCTTGAATATCCTGTATGCACACTGACAACTTGGGAAAAAATGTCTTAAAAATTGCCATGTACAGCATGTTAAAAAAATTTGTATGTGGCGCCACCTAGCTGGTTAGCCAATATAATTTTAACATGTTACAGAGACAACACATATCAACACATGTGCCAAATGTTATTTCAATATTTTCATAGGTGAAGTACTTGTAGACTTACAAAGTTTATTTTGTGAATATCTCAAAATCGTAAAAATGGACTCTAGTGGTTCTTCCGATCAAGGCTTCATTTGCATTTACACGTTTCAGTAGGCCTAAAGGATCTTCGCAGGCGTTATAAAGCGACGACAAGATCAACTGCCTTAAATTTGTAACTAAACAGTTAAGCCTACCTGCCAGTTACTGTAGCGCAGACAACAGTGACCATTCAGCACCGCTTACATTGCGAGTACCCCAAAGGGGTAATTTAGCATGAAGAACCGGAATGGACGTTCAGAGTGATGAATCACTAAAAATCCTATGATTTTAAAGCAGGGAACTTGTAAAATGTCTTTCGAATGACTTAAAAAGGTCGTTAGAAACTGTCCTCGAAGCTAGTGAAGTCTTGAGATTAAGACAACTGAAACAATTTTGGCAGAGCTCAATGTAGCCTTGGCTAGCCTACGTGGCGAATGGAATTATTAAATAATTAAATGGCGAATGGAATTGTTCGACTTAGAATGGAATTTGCTGCTGAAGACGAAGAGGCTATGAGAAAATTTGTTGTTGACTACAAAGTGCAGCCATTTATTTCCCCATAAACTCAACGGATTCAATTATATCTATTATGTTCTTGCTAAATATAACTTACGTTGCATCAATAAGCACTAAACCTAAGCTTACATTAACCCTTTAATGCAGGAGGGTATAGGATTTCCCATACCATTTACTAGCATCTCGGCATTAAAGGGTTAAATGTTTGAAACAGTTAATATGACCTATGTTCTTGGACATAGGCGTAGGGGACATTTCAGGAGTGGGGGGGGCAAAAGTTTAACTTTTGCCCGAAACATTTTTTCCGTCCGGCCGAAAATTCCCGTAACTTTTTACTTTTTCCGCCCAAAAAAATCTGACGACCTTTTTTTTTTTTTCTTTTTTTTTAGTCGTCCGGTCGAAATTGCCCGAAAATTTCCGTTACTTTTCCGCCCGAAAAATCTGACGACCTTTTTTTTTTTCTTTTTTTTTTTAGTCGTCCGGTCGAAATTGCCCGAAAATTCCCGTTACTTTTCCGCCCGAAAAATCTGACGACCTTTTTTTTTTCTTTTTTTTTTTTTAGTCGTCCGGTCGAAATTGCCCGAAAATTCCCGTTACTTTTCCGCCCGAAAAATCTGACGACCTTTTTTTTTTTTTTTTTTTAGTCTAAATTCCGAATTTTTTAAATTTCTTTATACATTTTTTTTACTTTTCCCGGACTGCTTGCCCGAAAAACCACACTTGCCCGAAATTTGGGGGGCATTTGCCCCCCCTGGACCCACGTCTCCTACGCCTATGTTCTTGGATAGGGACTTAGGTCATCACTACCACAAGGAATAGCCTATCCAGCGGAATATTCTAAATCTCAGGAGCATCACAAAATATGATGGGACTATAATATTGCGTTTGAATAAAGTCAACCGTAGACAGTTTGTTTCAACTGGAAATGAAAATTTACTCTGCTTCATATCCACCGGGGAAGAAATTCTCCAAACATATAATCTCATGGAGAAGATTTTTAAAAAGAGACAATGTTTTGGGCCACCTACCTGCCTGGCTGTCGGCCAGGAATAACAGAAATGGCTGCAAAAAATGGGAGAACAGGTTTATCGCACTCGTGCGTATTTCGCATTTAAATAAAAGTTTTAAATCAATTCCGAAATTTCAGATGATTGTATGACCACTGTTGGCCAATTACGGCTAACCTTCAGATCCACAAGGAAAGTAAGTTTGCATCCACGCTTTGTATGCAGAAACGCCAGTTGATGTGAAAAGACAAAATATTATTCGACCAACCGTGTCCATCTAAAAAGAAGAAAAAATAGTTTTATAGTAAGTTATTATCAGCATTTGACAGAAATACATGTCTGGAATGCTAGAAATGGTGATTATGTAATATGGTGAGAGTACAAATCTAGGCCTACATGTACCGTCAACTGGGGTAACTTTGATAGTTTTTTGCATATTTGGTTCCATAAATGGAACTTTTTTAAAATATTTTTCTGCTTTTTTTGCTTTATTGTACCAAATGATGTCTTGTGATTGCGATGAAACTCAATTTTATTTTTTTAAAGTATGCCTGGTATATTTTTTTAAAGCCCAAAGAGTTATCATTGTAACCCCAGGGGGTGGGGTTACTTTGATACTTTTTTACTTTTCAATATGTTATCAAATAAGGACCTAATAGGGGCTACTTTGATAACTTTCTTCAGTTTTAAAAAAGAAACACGTATCCCCAACCATCTGGGGATCCAAAAAAGTCCATAACTGCATTACTGACCATTGAGAGGATATCCCCAAAAAATTTTCCCATTGTCAAAGGGACGACATATTTCAAAAGTTTGTATCAGTTTCTTTTAATTCATAACTTTACTGGTGACATTTTAAAACTGGAATTGCTGTCTGTTGTTTTCTGTAGGCTTCTGTAGTTCTTCAACAATGCATTATATGGAACTGCAGTGTCAATATCAGCTTCTTTGTCAGTAAATTTGAAATAATTGCTTCCGGGTTGTTTCTTCACAAATTGCACTTTCAGAGGTTTTCTTCTTGGTTTTACATCAAGAATTTTGACAATGTAGTTGAGATAAACTTTCTTTCCTTCATACTTCACAACAGTCCATTGGTCAGGTCCATAGGCTACTGGGACTTTATGGCGACCACTGGTGATTCATTGTCGGCCCCTGCCGAGTCATACGAAGTACGGGTAGTACATGTACTACTATCTTGGTATGACACTGATCCACCACTTTCAGAATCGGAGGATGGTTCTACCTCTTGAACTTTACGTCATTTCGCTGGTACTGGTACCAGTACCGGTACCGGCAGTACCTTGCTTGTTCCAAGTAGTGTTTTGTCACTGTTACAGAGATCAGTATGTATGAATGTATGTATGTATGTATGTATGTATGTATGTATGTATGTATGTATGTATGTATGTATGTATGTATGTATGTATGTATGTATGTATGTATGTATGTATGTATGTATGTATGTATGTATGTATGTATGTATGTATGTATGTATGTATGTGTGCATGTATATATGCGTGTATGTATGTATGTATGCATATATATAAATATATATATATATGAATATGTACGTATGTTAATATGTATGTATGTACGCATGTATGTACCAGGTATGTATTGTATGTACAGTGTGTATGTACATGTATGTCCGCTGTAAACATTTTCAACCACTCATGTACTCTGAAACAGTCAATGCGTAGCTGTTCTGGTCCCGTTTCCAAAGTTTCCATTACAATTATCAAAGTTACCCCGGGGGGGTCAAAGTTACCCCGCAGGTCAAAGTTACCCCAGTTGACGGTACTTCTTCGGATTAAGCATCGTTACGGAACACTGCTAGTTTACGGTTTAGATAGTCTAACTATAGCCTAAGCTTAGTATAAATGCAAAGCATGCAATTATAATGAATGATGAAATACCATCGAAGCAATCGTTTTGGTTGCAGCGTTATCATCTTTTTTTAAACAGCTGTAACTTTTTGAAAACATGAAAATTTTCAAGTGAAACTTTCAGAAATTTTTGGAAATTCATTCTTCTGCAAATTAGAAAATTTTTGGAGAAAAGTGCAATCGGTTGCGAAGCTACCGCATTTTATCTGGTGGTAATATTTTTAGCCACCTTATAGGCCTATAGTAGGCTATTGTAGGCTACTGCTCGAATTTGTTAATGTTAGTTATGCTGAAAAAGTGATATAACATAGACTATATTCCTTCACCGCTTGGTCCTTTATAATTCATTATGTCTCAGTTTTATGTTGATTAATTAAAGACAAGCTAGGAAGATTTATTGAATGTGTATGGTTTTGCGTTACTGGTTGGCTTTTCTTCCGATCTTCTAGCCACAGTCTGACTCGTTTCAAGGCAACTTCAGCCGCTTTCTCTTCGGGGAAACCTGGATATAAAGCACGCAGCATGTTCATTGTTCAACATGGCCTCTTCCACAAGACAGTTTTAAATTGTTTTTAACAAATGGACACCAAAAATATGAAAAAATACCCGCAAGCGAAATTTCAAAGATTGTAAGTCATAATAATTAATTATCACAAAGGGGTAAGAAATTATGCTGTTCCGTTATTTTTCGTTTTAGTGTTCACAAATAACAAGACTAGTAGTCCAGGCAATCTAGATCAAAAACACCGTCAACCTGGGCAAAATTGGATCAGAAGGTTTTTCAACGGTTTTCTGATCAGAATTTGTTGCTGAATAACATATCCAAAATCCGCCAAAATCCGACCACGGGGTCACCCCCAAAAATGGGGTTCAAAATATGGTGGTTTTACGTGCATTTTGCATTGAAAATCAGGCTGCTATTACAGCGGCCTGGTTAAAAATTGTTCACTTTGTGATACAAGCATGATGTTTAGCACATTCTACGACCATGTCATAAGAAAAAGATTTGGCTATAGGGCCATCGCATAATTGACCCCTGGCCCCAATGGCAGCCATTTTTCAAAGTGGCCCCCAGTTTACAGATTTTAATTTATCTCGGCTTCCAGCACACTTAGGATCGTAATCTTGGTGTCTAAACATACATAATCAGGGACGAGGACTCCAACAGAGCCATTGCAAATGTTCCCAACGGCTTCAATGGCGGCCATTTTCCAAAATGGCCGACCGAATTACTGAATTTTCAATATCTCAGCATTCAGTACACCTAGAAACGTCATCTTGGTGTCTAAACAAACATAGTTAGGGGCCAAGATTCCAACAGAGCCATTACAAATGTTCCCAACGGCTTCAATGGCGGCCATTTTCCAAAATGGCCGACCAAATTACGAATTTCATTATCTCAACTTCAAGTACACTTAGAGTGGTCATGTTGGGGGACTACACAGCCATAGTTAATGGTCAGAATTCCAATTAAATTAAATATAAACGTTTCTGTTCACAAGATTTGCAGCCAAGGACGTCAATGATGTGTCAAGGTAGAAATGTTCTGCTTATTTGAAAATCAGCTGTTATGGGCTCATGGTGCGTCAAGTATAAATATTATATAATCCAAGCTATTTGTTCCATCATACAATTTCTGAAACTTCTGATTATGTTCATGTTCATTTGGCAATAAAACAAGTGTTGCACTATATGCAATTCAAGATAGTATTGATGTTCTCGTAAATGTTTATTGTGATGTATTTAAGTCGACATTTGGGAACCTTTATTCAGACCTAGTAGGCTTTTACTGACCACAGAATTATACAACATCATCCATGTCACTTACGGTCGCCTAGGCCTCTACAGAGACAGAGACCAGTTCACTGCAGAGAAGCTTTTACACATTTGCACTGTCCTCTACAGCCTTCTCACAGCCACGTCTGAGCAGTTCGCGACAGGCACGAGCATAGATTGAATATTCGTGACTTTAGGTTTTAATATTCGTAAATATTCGTGAATATTAAAAATTTTTAATATTCGTAAATATTCGTAAATATTCGTTAACGAATTAAGGTGAACGATCGAAACCGCAATGTTAGGCCTACTCGGTATTAAGCAGTTTAAGCTTCTGTATGTCTCTATGACATTCACTCGCATCCAGGGCACGGTTGAATTAAAATATGCATTGCGCTTAATATGCTGAGATCAGGATACATTTTGCTTGTAATCTGGCACTATTATAATTTCCTCGGTTGGCATTTATATTTACTCATCCTGCTACACTGATATAAAACTACTTTATCAATATAGGCCTATACAGTTACTATTAAGCTTATAGGCATAATAGGCAGTTAAAGTTTATTTATAATTTAGCCTACTATTGCTGCTACTAGTCTTGCCCACTGCCATCGGTGAGGCAGTTTGGGGGGCAGAAAGTGACTTACATTAAGTATTGAATGTGATATGAATGCCGCATGGCCACATTGACCAGACTCAGCAGAGACCTTGAAGGTAGTCCAGGCAATCTAGATCAAAAACACCGTCAACCTGGGCAAAATTGGATCAGAAGGTTTTTCAACGGTTTTCTGATCAGAATTTGTTGCTGAATAACATATCCAAAATCCGCCAAAATCCGACCACGGGGTCACCCCCAAAAATGGGGTTCAAAATATGGTGGTTTTACGTGCATTTTGCATTGAAAATCAGGCTGCTATTACAGCGGCCTGGTTAAAAATTGTTCACTTTGTGATACAAGCATGATGTTTAGCACATTCTACGACCATGTCATAAGAAAAAGATTTGGCTATAGGGCCATCGCATAATTGACCCCTGGCCCCAATGGCAGCCATTTTTCAAAGTGGCCCCCAGTTTACAGATTTTAATTTATCTCGGCTTCCAGCACACTTAGGATCGTAATCTTGGTGTCTAAACATACATAATCAGGGACGAGGACTCCAACAGAGCCATTGCAAATGTTCCCAACGGCTTCAATGGCGGCCATTTTCCAAAATGGCCGACCGAATTACTGAATTTTCAATATCTCAGCATTCAGTACACCTAGAAACGTCATCTTGGTGTCTAAACAAACATAGTTAGGGGCCAAGATTCCAACAGAGCCATTACAAATGTTCCCAACGGCTTCAATGGCGGCCATTTTCCAAAATGGCCGACCAAATTACGAATTTCATTATCTCAACTTCAAGTACACTTAGAGTGGTCATGTTGGGGGACTACACAGCCATAGTTAATGGTCAGAATTCCAATTAAATTAAATATAAACGTTTCTGTTCACAAGATTTGCAGCCAAGGACGTCAATGATGTGTCAAGGTAGAAATGTTCTGCTTATTTGAAAATCAGCTGTTATGGGCTCATGGTGCGTCAAGTATAAATATTATATAATCCAAGCTATTTGTTCCATCATACAATTTCTGAAACTTCTGATTATGTTCATGTTCATTTGGCAATAAAACAAGTGTTGCACTATATGCAATTCAAGATAGTATTGATGTTCTCGTAAATGTTTATTGTGATGTATTTAAGTCGACATTTGGGAACCTTTATTCAGACCTAGTAGGCTTTTACTGACCACAGAATTATACAACATCATCCATGTCACTTACGGTCGCCTAGGCCTCTACAGAGACAGAGACCAGTTCACTGCAGAGAAGCTTTTACACATTTGCACTGTCCTCTACAGCCTTCTCACAGCCACGTCTGAGCAGTTCGCGACAGGCACGAGCATAGATTGAATATTCGTGACTTTAGGTTTTAATATTCGTAAATATTCGTGAATATTAAAAATTTTTAATATTCGTAAATATTCGTAAATATTCGTTAACGAATTAAGGTGAACGATCGAAACCGCAATGTTAGGCCTACTCGGTATTAAGCAGTTTAAGCTTCTGTATGTCTCTATGACATTCACTCGCATCCAGGGCACGGTTGAATTAAAATATGCATTGCGCTTAATATGCTGAGATCAGGATACATTTTGCTTGTAATCTGGCACTATTATAATTTCCTCGGTTGGCATTTATATTTACTCATCCTGCTACACTGATATAAAACTACTTTATCAATATAGGCCTATACAGTTACTATTAAGCTTATAGGCATAATAGGCAGTTAAAGTTTATTTATAATTTAGCCTACTATTGCTGCTACTAGTCTTGCCCACTGCCATCGGTGAGGCAGTTTGGGGGGCAGAAAGTGACTTACATTAAGTATTGAATGTGATATGAATGCCGCATGGCCACATTGACCAGACTCAGCAGAGACCTTGAAGGTAGTCCAGGCAATCTAGATCAAAAACACCGTCAACCTGGGCAAAATTGGATCAGAAGGTTTTTCAACGGTTTTCTGATCAGAATTTGTTGCTGAATAACATATCCAAAATCCGCCAAAATCCGACCACGGGGTCACCCCCAAAAATGGGGTTCAAAATATGGTGGTTTTACGTGCATTTTGCATTGAAAATCAGGCTGCTATTACAGCGGCCTGGTTAAAAATTGTTCACTTTGTGATACAAGCATGATGTTTAGCACATTCTACGACCATGTCATAAGAAAAAGATTTGGCTATAGGGCCATCGCATAATTGACCCCTGGCCCCAATGGCAGCCATTTTTCAAAGTGGCCCCCAGTTTACAGATTTTAATTTATCTCGGCTTCCAGCACACTTAGGATCGTAATCTTGGTGTCTAAACATACATAATCAGGGACGAGGACTCCAACAGAGCCATTGCAAATGTTCCCAACGGCTTCAATGGCGGCCATTTTCCAAAATGGCCGACCGAATTACTGAATTTTCAATATCTCAGCATTCAGTACACCTAGAAACGTCATCTTGGTGTCTAAACAAACATAGTTAGGGGCCAAGATTCCAACAGAGCCATTACAAATGTTCCCAACGGCTTCAATGGCGGCCATTTTCCAAAATGGCCGACCAAATTACGAATTTCATTATCTCAACTTCAAGTACACTTAGAGTGGTCATGTTGGGGGACTACACAGCCATAGTTAATGGTCAGAATTCCAATTAAATTAAATATAAACGTTTCTGTTCACAAGATTTGCAGCCAAGGACGTCAATGATGTGTCAAGGTAGAAATGTTCTGCTTATTTGAAAATCAGCTGTTATGGGCTCATGGTGCGTCAAGTATAAATATTATATAATCCAAGCTATTTGTTCCATCATACAATTTCTGAAACTTCTGATTATGTTCATGTTCATTTGGCAATAAAACAAGTGTTGCACTATATGCAATTCAAGATAGTATTGATGTTCTCGTAAATGTTTATTGTGATGTATTTAAGTCGACATTTGGGAACCTTTATTCAGACCTAGTAGGCTTTTACTGACCACAGAATTATACAACATCATCCATGTCACTTACGGTCGCCTAGGCCTCTACAGAGACAGAGACCAGTTCACTGCAGAGAAGCTTTTACACATTTGCACTGTCCTCTACAGCCTTCTCACAGCCACGTCTGAGCAGTTCGCGACAGGCACGAGCATAGATTGAATATTCGTGACTTTAGGTTTTAATATTCGTAAATATTCGTGAATATTAAAAATTTTTAATATTCGTAAATATTCGTAAATATTCGTTAACGAATTAAGGTGAACGATCGAAACCGCAATGTTAGGCCTACTCGGTATTAAGCAGTTTAAGCTTCTGTATGTCTCTATGACATTCACTCGCATCCAGGGCACGGTTGAATTAAAATATGCATTGCGCTTAATATGCTGAGATCAGGATACATTTTGCTTGTAATCTGGCACTATTATAATTTCCTCGGTTGGCATTTATATTTACTCATCCTGCTACACTGATATAAAACTACTTTATCAATATAGGCCTATACAGTTACTATTAAGCTTATAGGCATAATAGGCAGTTAAAGTTTATTTATAATTTAGCCTACTATTGCTGCTACTAGTCTTGCCCACTGCCATCGGTGAGGCAGTTTGGGGGGCAGAAAGTGACTTACATTAAGTATTGAATGTGATATGAATGCCGCATGGCCACATTGACCAGACTCAGCAGAGACCTTGAAGGGTTTTTTTTACAATAAAATTTATTAAAGTTATTGTCACTTACTGGTATAGGTCTATGCGTATAGACTAACTCAATTTTGTACAATTCATTAAGTAAAAGTTAAACATTTTCATAAATAACAAAATAAGAATTAAGAATTTCTTGAAAGAACAAGAATAAATATTTTTTTGAAAGAACACAATATTTTATGAATATTATGAATATTAAGTTGGCAGTTTTAATATTCGTTAATATTCGTGAATATTTGAAAATCTTAATATTCATAATATTCGAATACTCAATCTATGGGCACGAGACGCTTCGTGAAGTGTTGTCCACTTCATATCCCAGCCACCATAATTCGTTTGCAGCAACTCCCATTGACCAGAACATCGCAGTTTAGGATCAGCTATGAACATATAGGAAGGGCAAGGATGCACACTTTTCTGGACTGATGGCACGCGCCATCTCATGTTTGTCTGTATGCGCACTTGTTATAGCGCCTCTTCAAGCTCTCAACCGCTACTCAGAGGCGCTCCCGACTACAGCGGACACTGCATCGGAGTTTCACGCCCGAAGCGCTGAGCAATTGTGAGTGAAGGACTTGCCCAAGGGCCTTACGCGGCAAGGTGGATTCGAACCTCGAACCTTCCGGCTTCAAGGCAACGACGCCACCACTACACCACCGCGCCCCACAAATGGGTTGGTACATGTAGGTATCTGAAGCCTATCAAAGCCAACCCACAGTTCATCAATGCTCAGCTGCTGAACTGCTGATATGGCCAACACCAACACGTCAGAGTTAACTGTGCGTATCACCACTTTACGATAGCCATGTTTGGTGGGATTGGAGACATGCAGAAAATCTTTATATCAGCTTCCTCCTGAGTACACAGAGCAAGTCTATTTGTGTCTCTTTGCCTAGTACAGAGCACATCCTTGTGGTAGTGCCTATGATCTGTCTTCCTGTTTCTATTTTCAGCTTTGCTATTTGCAGACTCGAGAAAAAAGACAACCCTGACTTGTTTTCGTCATTCCTCAGTAATTCCTGCCAGTCTCTGGGTAGAGCATTAGAAGATTAGACGCCCTTCGACTTCCCTTACCCCTCACACTGCGTGTGTATGTCTTCAAACTGCCACGCACATATTCGTCCCATACAACATCAGATTCTACTCTGTGCACATACTCCAGCTGTCTTGTGATGCAGGGCAAAAAAATATGGGAGGCATTGGCTACTCTGAAAGGGTGAATACATTGCCAGGCTTCAGCATGTTGACTATGGCGGCTCCATCCAGTATAAGAGCGTCAACAATTAGAACACCCAGTGAATGGCCTGCCATGGTTGGATATCTGCCACGCCCTCATTTGTTGAAGTAGGAATCAGTTCATCTAGGCAACTCACAATGTCTGACTTAGTTCCTAGCCATAATTAGTCCATAATTCGAGAGTGATAGTAGGCATGCCTGGTTCTCGAGCGCAAAAAGTCCTCCAGGTCTGCTCGTGTCTGACAGGAAATGAACAACCTGGAGAATAGTGAACAGTCTCTCTTCTCGAGGTCGCACATGGTGTTTATGACTGCTCCGTCGGTCATATCTCTTGTATCCAGAACAAGCAGGTCATTGCTGTCAATGGCAGAGATAGGCTAATGAAAAATCCGCATTTTGCACGGCCATTTTGGAAAATGGCCACCATTGAAACCGCGGGAAACATTTTCAATGGCATTGTTGGAATCGTCGCCCCTAACTATGCATGTTTAGACACCAAGATGACGTTTCTACGTGTACTAGAAGCTGAGATATTAAGAATTCCGTAATTTGGTCGGCCATTTTGGAAAATGGCCGCCATTGAAGTAGTTTGGAACATTTGTAATGGCTCTGTTGGAATCTTGGCCCATAACTATGTATGTTTAGACACCAAGATGACGTTTCTAGGTGTACTGAATGCTGAGATATTGAAAATTCAGTAATTTGGTCGGCCATTTTTAAGCCGTTGGGAACATTTGCAATGGCTCTGTTGGAGTCCTCGTCCCTGATTATGTATGTTTAGACACCAAGATTACGATCCTAAGTGTGCTGGAAGCCGAGATAAATTAAAATCTGTAAACTGCATGGGGCCATTTTGAAAAATGGCTGCCATTGGGGCCAGGGGTCAAATATGCGATGGCCCTACAGTCAAATCTTTTTCTTATGACATGGTCGTAGAATGTGCTAAACATCATGCTTGTATCACAAAGTGAACAATTTTTACCCAGGTCGCTGTAATAGCAGCCTGATATATAGGTGGCCGTTCATTTCGTCGCCGATCATTTCGTCGTGTTCATTTCGTCGCCGATCATTTCGTCGAAAATCATTTCGTCGCGTTTCATTTCGTCGCGTTCATTTCGTCGTGTTCGTTTCGTCGTGTTCATTTCGTCGCCGATCATTTCGTCGCGTTTCAATTGGTCGCACACATTTCGTCGTGTTCATTTCGTCATGTTCATTTCGTCGCGTGTTCATTTCGTCGCAAATCATTTCGTCGCACTCATTTCGTCGCACTCATTTCGTCGTGTTCATTTCGTCGCGTGTTCATTTCGTCGAAAATCATTTCGTCGCACTCATTTCATAGGGATATCTCTGTGCGAAACCATAGGCCTATAACTGCCAGATGTGTCAAAATCATTTAATCGTAATCTCGAGATTTCTAGAGCGCCCACAAAAGCAAGGTCGCGGGAACCAGCTTATTCACAAGCACTATGTCAAATCAAATTGGTGTGCAAAGATCAAGACAAAGTTATCAAAAAACACAAGAGATGTGCGGACGTTAATATATAATTGCTCTATGAATATTATTATATTTCTGTTTAACTCAATTTACGCGTTTCAAATAATTATGTGGAGATTGCTGCGTTACAGTGAATTGACATATCACACACCATCTCATCTAGAACATAATTATGGGTTGGAAAACAATGTCATGGCACTTTCATTGTATTCGTCGCAGTTTAAATCGTCTCATGTATATCGTCGTAAAATAAGTTCGTCGATTTGTGTGTCGCCAATGAACACGACGAAATGTGTGCGACCAATTGAAACGCGACGAAATGAACACGCGACGAAATGAACACGACGAAATGAACACGACGAAATGAGTGCGACGAAATGAAACGCGACGAAATGAACACGCGACGAAATGAACACGACGAAATGAACACGACGAAATGAGTGCGACCAATTGAAACGCGACGAAATGATCGGCGACGAAATGAACACGACGAAACGAACACGACGAAATGAACGCGACGAAATGAAACGCGACGAAATTATTTTCGACGAAATGATCGGCGACGAAATGAACACGACGAAATGATCGGCGACGAAATGATAGGGAACCGATATATATTCAATGCAAAAATGCACGTAAAACCATCATATCGTCGCCTGAGGATTATCTTGTCGTATGTCCACTTTTGTGAATTCCGAGAAAAACGAGTTTTAAGTTTCGCAACTTTGGACGCCAAAAATAAAATATACAGTGCAATAAAACTTCAAGGAAAGACGTCATATTAAAGCATCGACATTAATTAAAGAATGTTGCACAAAAATTAAACTGAAACTTAGAATGGTTTTTGTGAAATTTAGGAAAATGTTGTATAAAAATGGATTTAAATCAATTGCAAGTCATCCTGACGTGAGAATTTAAAAAAAAAATGAAATAATAAAGAAAGCAATATACAATCAATTGCGACTATGTTCGTTTCAATTTTCGCAAGTTTAATACCATTTTTAAATAAAAGAATGTTTTTTATTCTCTGGACATACGACACTATGATACCATGAAGTGTGCAGTGTATAATGTCGTATCTCCTTATCGTCCAATCAGCGACGAGCTTTCTCTGGACATACGACAATGCACTTTTAAACCGTGAATGCGGTACTGGAGATACAACAGAAAATTACTTACTAAATTGGAGATACGACAATGCAATCCTGTATCATGGACATACGACAGGTAGTTTTTGTTGAATATCTTTAAAACGACTTGTCGTATCTCCTAACGGTTAACAGTGAAGAAAGATAAACAATTTTTTGCTACAAAACAAGTCTAAACTCGATTTTGAAAAAAATGGACATACGACAAGATAATCCTCAGGCGACGATATTTTGAACCCCATTTTTGGGGGTGACCCCGTGGTCGGATTTTGGCGGATTTTGGATATGTTATTCAGCAACAAATTCTGATCAGAAAACCGTTGAAAAACCTTCTGATCCAATTTTGCCCAGGTGAAACTGCAAATTGCCTGGACTATAGCCTATGTATCACTGTCGTTGCAGCTTCATAAATGTCAGCGCCACAGCTACTCGGTTATGTTTCCTTCTGCCTGGATTATTGTCTCCCATTGGGCATGCGTCTGTTACCTGGGAACGGTTCGCCACCTCAAGACTTATTTGTATCAACGTGATTTGACTGGGTGCGCTTCTGAGTAGGCTTATTGAGGGGTGCTATATAGTTTTTTAATGAATGAATGAGGGATTGAATGAAAATTAATTTCAATGTTAACAAGCATATTTCAAATCCGCCAGAACATAAGTTTTGTGAAATAAACATAAAACAGTAAAAACAATAGGCCTATTTATTTAGACGAAACACAAATAGGCTTAATTAGGAAGGTAACGAAAATATAAGCGGCGTGTGGTTATTAGCTACACACTTCTTGGGGTGAATAGCATCTATTTTGAATGGTCTTGTTGTGATAAATATATCCTAAATAATAACTTCTCTTGCAAGGTTTTTTTTAAAAATTTCTTTATTTTTGGACGATGAGGCGATGGGCTATGATAATTTTTTTACATTTATATAATTATATTGCCTTTATCTTCAATTATTTATCTTTAAAATGTCCCTAATTATATAATTATGAGATCAACTGATAACACAAAACACCTGTGACGCTTCAGAGTTTGGCGGTTCACACGTATTATAGGATCTATGATCTATCTAAACCACATGTTTAAAACCGCGAATGCAATGGTCATCTCCTTCCATGTGAAAACCTATATCAAAGTAGTATTTACGAAGCGATTTTAAATTAGACTAACCATAGGAACCTGTCGATATGCAGCAGAAGACCTAAAGACCATAACAAACGTCAGTTATGATTTAAAGCTGTTGACAAGCGCATTAAATAATATACATGCGAAATCCTGGCGAAATTTCTAATTTCTCTCACGGAGTTCTAAGAGAAAACATCAAGAGCTTAAACACAAAACTGCGACCAACTATTTTTCTGCTGTGTCATCCGTGCAACGCGCTACAGTTTAGCTGTAATTCAACAGCAGAAGACCTATTCAGGATTCTATATAATAACATTTCCGTCTATCAGCTTAACTTGGCTAGTCCTGAAAGGAATAGCAAATTTACTCAATTAGCCTATATCTTGCATGCATTTTATACTGTATTCTTGACGGTTAATTTGTTCAGTGCGACAATTCGTGTTTTCCTTACTATATTCACTTGCCAGCTGGAAGAAGGTGATGGTGTAAAAAAAATAATTCTCACCAGAGAGCACATTTGTTTTTCCGTCATTTTTGCCAAACAGCTGCTATAACATTTGTCCAGAAGCGCCTCATTTGCATCTGTGGGTCCCACTGTGTGCACGATATCTACACAAATTTCGTGTCATATTTATCGATTTATAGAATAGTTTGCCAAATTTATGAAATACGAGACATTCAGTAATTATTAACTGAAATCATAATCTGAAATTAAGAATGGGCAGTTAGACTTTCCATGCAGAAATGTCAGTTCACAACTTAGCGCATTCACACTTGAAACCTGCACGTAAAACTTACGGTATGCCTCAGGTAGGCTATCAGCTATGACTGAGTTACATTTAACACAATTTCAATAATTAATAATTTTCTCATACTTTGTTACACACTTTCCCTGTGTAATTACAAACATCTAAAGAAATAATTATGATCAACTGGCCAAGTTGAGGAGCCATAGGAAATTGAAGTCGCTTACACTTCGTAATAGGCCTATGGCTGCTACCTACATGTAGGCTATGCTAGTTTTAATCAATTGCATGTAAACACTTACATTTTACTGGCAAATCGTAACCTGAAATAAAATGTTAAAATCTTGTACAAAATATTTAAATGAAGCACTACTAAGCCATTGTGCGTAAGGTCCGTTTATGTTCATGTATGGGTATGTACGCTTGTCTGTGTATATTTATGCGTATTTAGGCCCACGTATGTACATGTATGTGCGTATTTAAATGTAGGCCAATGCATACCTAATAGGTACGTAACCTGGTATCAGGAATAATCACAACTTCATCTCAGTAGTCTCATGAAAACATGTTTTAACTCCTATAGCAATGTGATCACCCACACACATACGCACACATAAATTCTTGCTCTATAAGAAAAAAAACCTGCGGAAAGACGAAGACGACAACGACGACGACGACGACGACGACGACGACGACGACGACGAAGAAGAAGAAGAAGAAGAAGAAGAAGAAGAAGAAGAAGAAGAAGAAGAAGAAGAAGAAGAAGAAGAAGAAGAAGAAGAAGAAGAAGAAGAAGAAGAAGAAGAAGAAGAAGAAGAAGAAGAAGAAGAAGAAGAAGAAGAAGAAGAAGAAGAAGAAGAAGAAGAAGAAGAAGAAGAAGAAGAAGAAGAAGAGGAAGAAGAGGAAGAAGAGGAAGAAGAGGAAGAAGAGGAAGAAGAGGAAGAAGAGGAAGAAGAAGAAGAAGAGGAAGAAGAGGAAGAAGAGGAAGAAGAGGAAGAAGAGGAAGAAGAGGAAGAAGAGGAAGAAGAGGAAGAAGAGGAAGAAGAGGAAGAAGAGGAAGAAGAGGAAGAGGAAGAGGAAGAGGAAGAGGAAGAGGAAGAGGAGAAGAGGAGGAAAAGGAGGAAAAGGAGGAGAAGGAGGAAATAATAAACAGTGAGTAATCGTCCTTTATACTTGTGAGTGAAGAAAACAGTGAAGCCTCTGTAGAGTTGTCAACAACTGCAGATACGAAATCCTTACCTGCAGTTACTTTCGCTTCTCCAACTTGACAGCCATTCAATTTAGCTAATTCTTTTGTTAGACCATTTCCAGCAGCTTTTTCTATTGCATAGCTAACTAAAACAAGAAAATCATACGTGTACCAGCTGTCAAGTTCTTTTGTTTTCTTAAATTTAAATTCCTATTCAATTCGACAGAATCTATGTCAATAATATTATTGTATGGAAATTTGGAAATGGAACTCTTAGCCTACATTCGCCACCTCGTTTTTCCACCCAATATTTCTATCGTAAGTGGTTGCCATTATAGGCCTATAATTTGTTATGTGAAGTATTGCATTTCTGAGTGGATTTCTTGAAGGGGCGCTATATAAATTCTTGAAATGAATGAGGGAATGAATTTCAAATTGGTGACCAAAATACATGATACATCGACTTCAGGAAATATTATGATTTATTTATTTTCAAAAATACTGTGGCTACTGTGGCAATGAATAATTGAGGAAAGATGGCAAACAGAAGAATTAGGTGAGATAAAAAATAATGCACAGAAATTCAAATCAAATCGAATCAAATCAAAATTTAATTGAATCGATTCAGTATAATACACATACTGATCATAAGTAGGCCTACTTTTACATTAGCAGATGCAAGAAGATGAGAAACATATAAATGGTATCAATTATAATACTAGAAAGAGAATAGTAAAATGTTAGTTGCAAGAATGAGTGAATCGACTCGTGGGGAGAAGAAGCAAAGCTTATCTGGTCATCCCCAACATATAAAACTAAGTAAAGATGCACAAGTAGTAACAAAAATCATTGCTATGGCTAGGATTTGGTTATAAACAAGTTAAAGCTTACATAGTATCTGCTATTTTAAGTAAATGTTTTTTAACGGCCAACTTAAATGAGTTAAGGGAATTGATGCAACGGATATTAGTGTCAATGGAATTCCATAGTTTAGGTCCTGATAATCTGACGGTGAATTGTTTAGTATTAGTGTTACATGATTTATGATGCAGTTTAGAGCGAGATCTGTTGTTATGTATGTAGTTGTGGATAGAGGCATTGGCTATAAGATAGTTGGGATGAGACGAATGTGACGTCATCAGTTAAGCTTATAGTAGATAACGTTCACTATTCCGAAAGAAATTAAGATAATAGACTATTATACTCTACAGCTGATTTGTAGCCTGTTACGTTGATTGACCTACCGGTACTTCCTCTGGTCGTTTCCAGTCTGCTGTTGTTGCAGCTAACTATGCCGTCAGCTTCGATATAACGTATGTCACCTTTATAGAGAGACACTTTGCTGTTTATATCCAAATCCACGGAATAGGGTTTCCGCGTCGCGTTGTCTGCATCTGAAAATCATTTCATAATTATAGCAGTTGAATGAAAATTATAAGAATCTTTAAAGTCATTTTTCGAAAAGAATGCGTTTGAAATGTTTGTATTTCACTAAATGTCTAAATGAGTCATCAGACGTAGTAGGCTATGCACTTAAAACATGTATCCTCAGAGAGCGAGAGTATGTGTGAGAGAGAGAGAGAGAGAGAGAGAGAGAGAGAGAGAGAGAGAGAGAGAGAGAGAGAGAGAGAGAGAGAGAGAGAGAGAGAGAGAAAGAGAAAGAGAAAGAGAGTGAAAGAGGGAGGGAGACAGACAGATACAGAGACAAAGACAGAGACAGACTAAGAGAAACACTTAGAGACAGAGAGAGAGACAGAGAGAGAGAGAAACAGACAGAGAGAGACAGACAGAGAGACAGACAGAGAGACAGAAGAGAGAGAGACAGACAGAGAAATAGAGAGACACACAGATAAATATAGAAAGACAGAAAGAGAGAGAGAGAGAGAGAGAGAGAGAGAGAGAGAGAGAGAGAGAGAGAGAGAGAGAGAGAGAGAGAGAGAGAGAGAGAGAGGGAGAGCGAATAGTGAGAGGGAGAGGGAAAGGAAGAGGGAAAGGACATACAGAGAAATAGAGAGACACACAGATAAATATAGAAGGACCGAAAGAGACAGAGAGAGAGAGAGAGAGAGAGAGAGAGAGAGAGAGAGAGAGAGAGAGAGAGAGAGAGAGAGAGCGAAAAGGAGAGGGAGAGGCAGAGGAATAGTGAGAGGGAGAGGGAAAGGAAGAGGGAAAGGAAGAGGGAGAGATACTGAGAGACAGCGAGACAGAGATAAAGACATACAAAGACAGATATAGACAAAAAATACAGAGAAACAGAGACATAAACAGACAGGCAGGGACAGGGACAGAGTCAGACAGATTATGTAGGCTAGTGCTACTCGAGTTCGGTGATTATAAGAAAAGTTACCATCTTTCCGTCTACATGTATGTGCTAAAGACGTAGCCTAATTATCACATTAATCAGTTCAATACTTCATAATCACCAACGAAAAAATCACCAGGCCTATCGAATTCGTGTCTGATTACAATTTAAATGCGGTTTAGACTAATGCAGTATTTTATCAACGATCAAAATCTCTAAAATCGGCATAGTTTTTTTTTATCCAAGTCGCTAGTCAACATAGGCTACAGACTGTAGCCTACAGTAAGTACGATTTCTTTAGAGAAAGTTGCCGCAAGCATACAAACAATTATAGGACTACTGCCCTACCAGTAAGTAAAAAAGTGAAGTCTATCCTGATCCAGTTCCATGTGGAACACAGGAAGGCGCTCATCTCCTTTTCATTAGCATATGTGGAACACAGGAAGGCGCTCATCTCCTTTTCATTAGCATTGAGTAGGCTAAGCCCTACTAGAGGAACGACGAAATAAGATTTATATTATTTTCTGTTATAAACATATTAATGATCCACAACGTTGATGGTGCATTTAAATTTACATGTTTTGTAATTATAATAACAATCTTAACTATCGGCGTAAATATAACTTCTGATCACAATTTAATTTTAAATGGTCTTTTAAAATCTTTTTTGACGTGCAGTTGAACACAACATACATTGTATGCAGCTCTAAATGGATTTGTGCCGTTGTAAGAAGCACTTCTGTACAGTTAAAACTAGCTAAAACGTCATTGTCCTCCAATTGGAAGTAATTTACCATGGAGGATGGGAAAGGAAAGAAGAAGTTGTGCAGTTCTAAAAATTCCTTAAAAACAGCCCTGACTTTAATGGTGGAGTTAACCAACCAGACGACGCCACGTATGTTGCTAATCCCACTCCGTTTTTGCTGAAGTCTTCTGTCCATGTTGGTATGTCTTCCAACCTTACATGCTGACGAGCCTGTCGACTGGAATTTCTGCCCATTGTTGTATGCCTATTGTGTGCGCGTCGTCCTAAGTAGGGTAATTGAACTTGTTCTTCCCTTGGTTCTGAGAAGACGCGACTCCAATCCTGAAAATGAAAATCGCAAAATTAGAAAATGTCACAATATTCATTGCTGACAGAAAGAAGCTGATGTATTCTGACGTTGAGTAGGCTGCGCATTTTACCTATTACAGTTAAGTGCTGGACAATCGCAATGTAAATGTAAGACTTGGATTTCAAGTAGGCCTAGGCTAAACTTAATTATAAGACTTGGATCATGGGCGGAGACTTAGGTGGAGACTTGGGGGTGAGGGGGAACGAGTAGCACCGAAGGAAGGACGCAAGATTTTGGGCTGACAAAAATCGCTGAGTTGCTGAAAGTTTTTTCGAATTTTGCCGACCAAAATTGATGACGACCTTTTTTTAGTCATCCGGCCCAAATATCCAGGAAAATACCCTTTTCCCGTCAAAAAGTTGATGACCTTTTTTGTCGTCCTGCCGAAATCTTTTCCCCAGTGTATGATGCAGTGTGTGTCGTGTGTGTCTTCGTGAAGTGTCCATGTGCCCTAACACTCAACAATTGGGGAGGGGCAAATGCATGGGCCGTCCCCAACACATTCATTGGGGGGACCGTTCTCCCTGCCCCCTAAGTCTCCGCCGATAACTTGGATTTGATAACATTTTAGGTCTATGGCTAGACCTAGCCTACTCGTAGGGGAAAAGTGGGGCAAAGAGATTCAACGAGGCAAAAAAACTCAGCACTATATAAATTTATACAACCAGAAAACAGGTAACCAGTCTATCTATAAACCTTATAGAAACACTTCCGGCTTAGATGATATGTTGATATATTGATATGCTTGGCCAACAAATGTTTTGTTTCTTAATTTAAGAAAATAGACATTTTGTCATTTGCAATATTGATATAGTTTTTGCTTGCAAATCGATCATCCCGTCCATATTGGATACATTTCGGGTCAGTAAACAAATTATTAGTAAGACACGTATCACACTTCAATTAGCGTTTCGTAATCTAGCGTGCACGGACCTCTTCTATTATCATCCGCCCGAGAATAGCCTACCTATGGTTTGGGGCAAAGTGATTCGCAACTGAGTTACTTTGCCCCATGCTGTGTCATTTTGCCCCAGTATAGTATTACTTTCCCCCATGCCGTATTTTTTGTCCCAGTATAGTATTGCTACAGTATTGCTTTGCCCCAGGCTGTTTTGTTGCCCTAATGTAGTACATTGTAGTATTAGTTTGCTCCCGAGATTTATATAAGGTTTTTGCACGTAAAATTTGTAGCATTGCACCAACTGACCTTTTCCCTTCTTAATTTCTTTTGTAGACATCCTAGGCTACTTCAACCAGAGAAATCATCGTTGGTTATTATTTTTCCTTAAAATATTATTTATGTTAACTCTAAACAGATATTACATTATACTTTCAGATTGAAAATGGTAAGAAATTACAAACGCAAGACTGATATGGCATTGTGGACTCTTGAAACTATGCAGGCAGACATAACAGATATTAGATCAAATAAAATCAGCCTCAGACAAGCTGAACAGACGTATGGGATACCACACGCCACAATACGGCGCCATCTCATGAAAACAGTTAAAACACCAGGCAAGTTAGGAAGATTTCGATGTACATTGAATGAGGAATATGAAACTGAACTGTTACAGTAGGCTACATAATTGACATGCAGTGCTCAGCGATTCTATGAAAGAAACAACATTGATGTTCCATTTTCCAAGGTGATGCAATTAGCAAGAAAAGATTGGATGAGTGGATTCTTGCGGAGACATAAAACGATCTCACTAAGAACACCCGAGGCGACTTCTCTCTCACGTGCAACCGGTTTCAATAGGGTGCAAGTTGGCAAATTTTATAATCTATTAAGATCAGTTTTGGAAACCGACAAATTTCCACCAAATCGAATTTACAATATGGATGAAAGTGGGTTGAGTACTGTGCAAAAACCCGGAAAAATACTTGCAAAAAAAAACTCAGAGGCAAGTTGGAAAGTTGACGAGCGCCGAACGAGGGCAAAATATTACCATAGTCTGCGCAAATCGGAAACCTCAGCAGCCACCAAAGAACAATCAATGCGTGTGCAGAGACCTATGCGAACATCCCGTAATCCTGCGATCACCAAGCCAAGGCCTCCATCTGCAACTCGAGTAATAATTCGAAAGCCTTCATATTTACAAAACGCAAAAAAATTTCCACAGAACATTCCAATTCAACCTGTCGAAGAACAGCTGCTGGATCCTGTCGAGGAACAGCAACTGGAACCTGTTGAGGAACAGCAACTGGAACATGTCGAGGAACAGCAACTTGAATCTGTCGAGGAACAGCAACTTGAACCTGTCGATTAACAGAAACTGGAACCTGTTGAGGAACAGCAACTGGAACCTGTCGAGGAGCAGCAACTTGAACCTGTTGAGGAACATCAACTGGAACCTGTCGAGGAACAGCAACTGGAACCTGTCGAGGAGCAGCAACTGGAACCTGTCGAGGAGCAGCAACTGGAACCTGTCGAGGAACAGCAACTGGAACCTGTTGAGGAACAGCAACTTGAACTTGAACAATCTCAATTGCAGACAGTTCAAAGAGTATCAATTTTTGATATTTCACCATTGCCTAAAGCATTCTCTGGTCAGTGTAATGGTAGAAAAAGGAAAGCACAGAAATCGGAGATCATAACAAGTTCACCCTACAAAAACATCCTTGTTGACAAATTTCAGAGTGATAACATTAAGAAACAAAAAAGGAAGCTGCAATGCAAAAAAGGTCAACCTCGAAGTGTGCATCAAAGTCGACTTCCAAGTCTTCCTGAAAATCTTCTTCAAAGTCTGCTTCGAAGTCTGCTTCAAAGTCGGCTCCACAGTCAGCTTCAGGTCTGCTTCAAAGTATGCTGCCAAGTTCTGTTTGAAACCAGCTTCTAAGAAGACATCTGATATTGAATGCATTTTTTGTACCGAACCTTACATGTATGTCGAACCACCAGTGGAAGAGTGGATTCAGTGTCACCACTGCAAGAACTGGTGCCATGAAGAATGCTCGGACACAGATAAACATGACGCCAATGGTAACTTTGTTTGCGGCGAGTGTTAGTTTTCTTGGCTAGAGAACAGTTTCAGATTCAGTTAGTTTGCCATGTTTACTTTGCTCTTTGTTGTTTATTTTACATGCAGACTGTCATAGAAGAACAGTTTCATTTTCAGTTAGGGCCTACTTTGCTATGTTTTCTTCGCTGTATAGCTCTATTTAGAAATAATGTCATTACAATAATTGATATGTTAGGTATAATTGGTATGTTTGGTTTTGATAGGCCTACCTGTAGTCTACATTATAACAATAGCGTATCATTTTACCCCGGTGAATGGGGCAAACATACGCCTGTTTCACTTTGCTCCAAATGGTGGGGTAAAGTGATACATGCATAGCTTCCAATAAATCACAATTTCCAAAAAAACATCTGTACAATTTCAATTTTTTTCCTTACTAAGGTGTCTATGGATGGTAGAAGCATGAAATTGTACTTGGACCGGAATTGTTTTCCATTGATTAGATATATAAATTTTGACTCTACGAAATGTGTATTCCTTTTCCCCACTTCCCCCTATCGCATTGACAACAGGCGTGCAAGCACCATGGCATAATTATCTCAACGCACATACCATTATTTTATCAACACAGCTATATAAAAGTTTAAAATTGGTAAGCTTATATGCTTTGCGTAAATCAGGATAGGCTTGATTATTACTATTATTCGGCCTATATTCACTCTACTCTAGGTTGGGAAGAGGCGTAGACAAGGGAGGTTTAGGGGTTAAACACCCATTGGCTTAGGACAATATTAAAAAGTTATCTATCCACTTTGATAAGAAGACAACACAATTGTTTGTATTAACAATTGTTTTTCTTACTTTATCCCATTTGTTACTTTATTCCCTTTTTATTTACTGCAACACTGTTGGGTTGTCGTCAGGAAGGGCATCCGGCCAGGCCATAACTCTCCCACCCCCATCATAAATTCTTGGCTACGCCACTGAGGTTGGGGGATAAAGCTTCAATTTAACGCATATGAATATGCACATAATTATTATAATCGTCAACGCCAACTAAAACTTACTGGTTAGCCCCTATCTGCAACAAAAATAAACAATCATTTTTTTCCTGCGGGTTTATTATAAGCTTACTCACATATCGGTAATCCAGATTGAGAAACCCATCTAAACCGCGCCTTAAAAAATATGCTTGCTCTTAAAATTGTCTTTAAACGGGTTTAGAGCACTTTCACATTTGACATACATGTAGAATCTACGAATATAATGACACTCAATCGAAAATGAAAACGGAGACGCAAGAATGAGCTTTCTCGTAAGCTACAATTAGACCTATTATAATAGGCCTAGCCTATTTGTATTCATGATAGTGGTATTTGCTGAAATTTTCAGCCGCTATATTTAGCTCTTGTAACATTAAATAGCCTATTAGTCTTATAAGTATTGAATATGCTTAGCCTACGGGTGATAACTGCCAACTATAGGCTAAATGTAGGCCCTATAATAGGCTACATCTGCACCATTGTAGTGTCATAACCGTTATCGAAGTTTAATGGAAGTAACAATACTCAGGGCCGGATTAAGCAATGTGGGGGCCCTGTTCGGGAATTTTGTTTCGGGAAAATTTTTCGGGAAAATTTGACCATTTCATCCACCAAAAAAGTTGATGACCTTTTTTTTAGTCATCTGCCAAAAAAATTCGGAAAAATCAGACCATTTCATCCGCCAAAAAGTTGATGACCTTTTTTTTAGTCATTTGGCGAAATTTTCCGAAAAATAGTCGTCTCGTCGAAATTTGCTGGAATTTTTTTTCCGCATTTGTGGGGGCCCCCTAAAGTGTGGAAAGTGTGGGGGCCCCTGTTCGGCCGAACATGTTGAACATGCCTAAATCCGGCCCTGACAATACTATTAGCCTAAGCTATTATTATACGCCTACAACGTAGTTCAGTGAAGATCTTTTCTAAATATTGCATCTATAAATTTATATAGCGCCTCTCGAAGTATAGATGCTGACAGGATTACAGCTTTGTTCTGCTCCATCGGCTTGTGATTTGGAATATAATGTAATTTATTTATCAAACAATCGCACACCGCATTTCGATGTTCACAATTGATTTAATTTCTGGACCTGTCTATTTTAAGGCAGCCCCAAAATTGTGTAACCCAGGTCGCATTAGACCACGGTTCGATAAAGTTTCAAATAACAATTAAGATTACATTATATTAAAACATTGATTGATTTTTGCCGCTCGATGCTTTAAATATGCAGTCTTTTAGACATAATGACAGAATTTAACCAAATTCAAATGTGCGTAGACAGGGCCGTATTTACTTTGGTGGAGGCCCATGTGCACCGCTGTGGTGGAGGCCCAAAGGACATATGATAATAAAAAAATTGCAATTTTAATGGCGCCGTAGCCTACCACAGCAATGCCGTTACAAGGGCGCCTCACCTATACAATTACTAACAGCAGGATAGGCCTTACAATATATAAAGTTCAGGCTGTACTACATAGCCTATATGCTATAAAACTGGCTGCATGAATAACTGTTGCTTGAAGCTTCTAAGTAGGTTTATATCTGCAGTGTATTAGGTCTATGTATAGGTGACCGAAAGCCATCCATCCTTCAACCCACCCACCCATTCATTCATCGATCCTTCATAATATCCCTCCTTTCACTCGTCCTCCCATCCATCCATCCACTGAGCTGGCAGACGTGCGTTACAAGGCCCGTTGACTTTCAGAGCGACTGTCAGCTTGAGACCGATATTTACGCTGTCTTCTGGAATGACCTGTTACAAAGAGCCAATCCCACCAGCAAGACCCTGCAGGACCCAAGTTAGATCTAAACTCCACTGTTAGCCTGTTAGCCTGGTGAGATCACTGAAGACTTTCCTTGATCCACTCGACCAACCTCGTCACACTATTCTGCAGACGAAGCGGACGCAGTCAGATAAATTTCGAATACAGGACTTTCTACCAGTCATTGAAGTCATTGCATCTGGTGCTCATGGTCAGTAACTGTAGGCTACTGCGTAACGTTCATTCTCCAAAATGAAACTGATTAAGAATATACTTCGCACATCGATAGGCAGTATTAATGAGAGGTTGTCCCATCTGGCTCTGATGAGCATATAGAAGCAGACCGTCTGCGTGAAATTAACTTTGATGATCTGGTGACAGAATTTGCCAAGAAGAAAACACGCAAAGTTTCACTAGTTTGACATGACTTCATAATTAACCATGAGAAACTAACTTCTGACCCTTCAGGCTTTCACGTTTCTTTCAATTGTTTCTTTGCTTAAAATATTTGTGTGAAATTGTATCTGTGGGCAGTGCACAGTACTAAAAGTCTGTAAAAAAATTCTTGCTTTTATGGTGGAGGCCCCTTTGTGGTGGAGGCCCGTGTGCACTGGCACCTTGTGCCCACCCCTAAATCCGGGCCTGTGCGTAGATTATAATTATATAGGCCTAGGCTATAATTCACTAGGCAATAACGAGTTTGTTTAAAGTACGGTAGCGGGTAGCTCACGGAACGAGTAGAGGAGATGCGTTGCCCTATATCTTTGGTGGCCATGAGTCCTATATACTGAGTAAACCTGCAGGAGAAGGAGGGTCGTTAACAAGAAGCTAAATTAAATTAAATTAAAGGTGTTGATTTCCGACGAGTGCTTTCATTCCAAGCAGGAATGGATAGGACTTGTCATCTATAATTATTATTAATGCGAACTGCTTACATTAAAAGGAGACGTTGACCAATTAAAAGCATTTAATTCATTCCTTCATTCGTTATTTCGTTAAATCACTCATCCAAACAGTTATAACATATCGCCTGTGAGATACTGCAAGCTATGATTATAAACCATCAATAAACCAAGTAGGCTATCTGCTCTAAAATAACCATGTAGACAAATGGTAATTTTAAGTCTCTTTCGATTACTATCAGAGGATTACTTTTTATGGCCACCCTGTACATGGGTAAATCTGAGTTTACATCTGTAAACGCTCAATGATGAAACAACTAAGACCTCGTATGTATTTGCCAATTTTGGTCTGCAGCAAATGGGCAAACACTTCTGTAGCCTACATTTGTATGAACTGTCCATAATTCAGAATAACACTACATTTTCCGAAATAAAGCAATAGACTACACCAGTTTCAGTTTTAGTTTCGGTTTCGTATCTAGGCATACACACTTTATTGATTAAATTAATGAAGAAATTATATAGAGAGCAGATTATAATAATTAATTATAATGACACAAGGTATCGCAAGTGGAAGCTAGACTAGGCCAGTGGAACGATTTAACGCTTTCTCTTTTACCTCCTGATAATTTCCACACTAGACACAATAATATTATACATGAGCCTTCGTGAGGCTATAGAGTAAGGCGCTATGTAAGTGCCCATTATCACACATACATAGGCCAACAGTTCGTAAACTTACCTGGTCAAGCGCTATAATATGTTTCTTCTCGACGACACATACTCTTACCTGATTTATCCCAGCCATTAGTTTTACTTTCGACGACTCTAATTTCAATGAATTTCAACAGCCAAATATCTCCTTTTCTCTTCGCCGTGTTTTGGCTTTAAATATAGCACAGGCTGCGTGGGGTTGATCTGGGTGCATCTACAGAATCGACTACCACAGTAGGTCGTAACAGTCTGTGCAACCTACTGTGGTAGTCATAGGCGCTCGATCGATTCTGCTGTCTCGCTTGGCTACATCGGTAAGGTCGTTGGCCGCGCGTCTGCACGCTACTCTGTGAAAGAGAGCGTGCGGGCCGTGGTTCGATTTCCGAAGGTGGCTATTTCATAGATTCAAATCTCTGGCTAGGACAAGGCCGTAGCTAGGGGGTGTTTTGGGTGTTTGAACACCCCCCGAAATGGAAAGTGGAAAAAATTATATAATGCATTTACTAGCACATAATGAAAAAACCATGAAATTATGCGAAAAATGGTAAGAAAGCCGATTCCGATGACCAAAAAAGGTCGTCAGAAAGTCTCCGCCGAAGAAATACCCCCCCCCCCCCAATCAAATCCTGGCTACGGCCTTGGGCTAGGACGGTCCGTCTACGGGGACCTAAATGGCGTGGCGACACTAATTATCTTCGATATGGCAGTGTTGTTAAACACGTCGTAACAACAACAGTCTGTGCAAGTGTTATCTAAGGCACCAATATTGATTGGACCAGTCTATTATTAAAGCCATATTAATTATAGAAGCCATGTAAATACGCTTAGAATATCTACACAGCATGATAGACTTTCTAACAATGCGGATTTATGCGCCGGTAATAAACTGGTATCCCTGACGCGGTTTTTATGCAGCGCTGAGATATTGCAAAGATTTACAATTACTTATTGTACACTATGCAGTGTGCCTCAGGGTGAGAATTGCCAGGGGGTTGGGGGGGGGGTTCAACCCCCCCAGTCTTTTTTAGAGCCCCATGTTAAAGTATGTTTTTCATACCCCAATTTCAAGTTTATTATAGGCCAACCCCCCCCCCCCCAGTTATTTTTCCACAATTCTCATACTGGTGTGCCTTTAGAGATCTGTAAACATCTGTAAACAACTGAGACTCCGAGCCATGCATAAAAGGGAAAGTGAAAGCTCCTATGGTAATTTTCACACGATATCCCATGACAGCCTCGTGACAGTCACGTGAAGTTGTTTATGAAAAACCAAAAGCCGTTTACGCCTAAAACTATAGGTTAAGTATGCCTACTTTTGCGTAGGCCTAAGTTGTTAGGTCAATGCTGTTTCTGAGTGACCATTCGCCTAGCGTCTAAGTAGGCTATGCCTAGACTAAGGCCTCGTTTTCGCAGTCTTATCAGCAATCAAAGCCGTGCAGATCAAGTCGAGGCCAACGTTGGGTCATAGACGCCCTTATACGCGTAGCTCAGCCTGTACCCAACGTGGCTATGGTTGCAACATTTGCTGGGCTCATTGTTTTTTGCGTCTGGATCTGCAAATGAGCTCAATACAGACTCTCTGAAAATGAGTTTTGTACACGGTCGGCCTGGCTGAATTTAGACAACCACGAAAGTCAAGGTTTCGCGAAGCCTGAAAGCTACCAGAGAGTTACGAACTTGAAGTTTTGAATTTCGCCTTTGTGTTTGCGAATGTGTGGTATGCCTTTGTGCTGAAAATAGGTTAGATAGCGACCATATCTATGATAGCGACCGACACGTAGCCGGAAGCCATGTTTGAGTGGATTTGGAGATGGTTATGGGGTGAAGACACAACCACGACACGAAATGTCGTCCTCCTAGAAGATATTCCGACATGGAGAAATCTCTACGGCGAGAACAGGGAAGATTTCGCAAATACACTAAGCGGTTGGTATTATTATTATTATTGTCGTTCTAGGAATCTAGGTCAATCAGCAAACTGGCTGAATTTGGTTTTAGGGTCCCCTTCGATTTCGCTTTCACTTCTAATAACCTCTAATTTATCTAATCCAATTCTGATCCAATTAGGCTACACACAGCCATATTTTGGTAGGCCTAGAAACTAGCATCCAAACAATTTTGGTAACTGCTAATACTTAATTGCAAAGCTACAATTTGGAAAAAACAAGTGCTTATCTTGGTCCTTCAGTCTCAATATTATAGGGTTTTGCTTCGAAGTAGACCCGCAGAGAAATGACAGGAATTTGAGACGAGAAAAAGATGAGGAACGGGTACCAGAGAGAATTTGGGGCGGCTTGATGGTGGAAGTTCATTCCATAGGGCGGAACCTATGCAGGCAAAGCATCTGGGCTGAACCCATGGGCGCCCGCACATAGGGGCAAGGGGGGGGCACTTGCCCCCCTCTGGAAAATGGAAATTTATTTTTTTAACTACTACTTTTGGGTTTTAACAAATTTCTTCGCATTGAAACACTAATGATACGAATGATACAAACAGTGAAAGTCAGAATTTACCTATGTTTAGAAATCTCTGTAGAAATAAACATGCTCTTAATTTTCTGCCTTGCATAATCAACATCTTGTTAAAAGCTGTAACAGTGACCATTGGCTGTTAACCCTTCGGCAGGCGCCCTTGCAAATAGTATTTTTCTATCGATTATGGCCTACTTGATTGGAATCTCGCTGTCATGCAACCTTTCACAACTGCACAAAATTAAGTAGACTATCAATAGAAGTAGCTAGAAGAACACTTGCACCTTGAAAACTGACACCTGTTTTTTGTTCACTTATTCATTCATTCAATGGACTTATAATTATTACAGTGCCGCTTCAGAAACCCACATTTAACATCTACTTTTTATTTTTATTTTTTTTCTTCTCACTAAATAAATTATTCATATTAAAGCTGATACACAAAATGAAACTGAAAAATTTTTCCATTACGAAACCTCATTGAAAAATACTTGTACTCTTAATTTCCAGCTTTGCATTTTTCAAGCTCTTGTTACTAAAACATTTATGGTAGACCTAACTGTGACCATCGAAAAAATTTTGCCCTCCCCCATGCAAAAATTTCTGCGGGCGCCCATGGCTGAACCATGGTAGTCCTGATGCGGGGAACAAAGAGGACAAGCCGATCAAAGGATCTAAGAGATGCATCTAACTTGCAGAAGGTGGGTTCTCTTCTTAGTAACTTCGATGACAGAGCTACATGAACTTTCAATTAACATTTCAAAATGCAGAACAGTCGATCGATGCATCAACGAGGCTCTGTATGATTTTAGGAATCGAGGAATCGCCCAGATATGCCGAGGATCCGGAAATAAATAGTAAGGTATCGATTTACGGGGCCGATATGACTTCTCTGAAGGTCGATGGCGTAGTTCGATCAACGGATGCCAACCTGACATCTCCAGAGGGAAGTAAGTGCTTAATATTCGGAAACGGAAGTAATTGCTTAATATCAACAAAGAAATATTGGTTCATAATATCCATGGATAGAAACAGATGTCTAGTATCCATAGAGCTACGTAGGTGCCTTATATCCGGAGGTAGGAGTGAGTGCCAGATATAATTATCAACAGAGAGGAGTAGGCGCTTAGTACATTAAGAGAGAAGTACCGGGTAGGTGCCGAATATCCGAAGATAGAAGAAAGTGCTTAAGATACACATAGAGAGGTAACTGCTCATGGCCATTATAGAAGTAGGTGCACATACCTAATATCTATAGAGAGAAGTACGGTGCCTAATATCCACAGAGAGAAGTAGTGTGCCTAATATTCACAGAGAGAAAAGGGAGCCTAATATCTCTAAAGAGAAGTAGGGCGCCAAATATCCACAGAGAGACGTAGTGTGCCTAATATTCACAGAGAGAAGTAGTGTGCCTAATTTTCACAGAGAGATGTAGGGTGCCTGATATCCGCCTGCACTGAACGACTATCAGCAATAGTTCTATGCCTATAAATAGAGATAGTTATAGCAGTTGAAGTTTTATTGCATTTATGAAATTTAAAAATAAGTGTGTGTCTGTGTGGAACACTGGAACGTGTCACCACAAAATGGGATTACGAAAAATAAAATTGTTCAAATTGTTCTGGTGATTTTTCAGTTAGTGGCGCCATACGAAGAGCGGCTGGATCAAAGTTGGATGCAGAAATAATGGCCTTAAGAGGCTGCAAGCAAGGAGAAGCCAAGACAACTTCAGGTATGACCCTACGTCTAAAATTAAACCAGAACTTTGGGTGTATGTCAAGTTCCTACTTCACTGCATAACTGGACTATTAATCGTTTTATTATAATTATCTGAGCTGTATTCTTACATCTTGCAAACGATAACAGAGATGCTCTCTAAGTATAGTGTGCAATCGAATAAACGCTCTCATTTTTTCGCTATCCTTCTTGCGCTCTTGCTTGATGGGAAGGGCATTTCTGTGAGTCGCCGAACGGGACCTGTTTTATAGATGCTGTGCTGTGCGGTATGCAGATCGGAGGTGCAATTCTACATCAAGGCAACAGATTAGTTTTTTAAAACAATTTCAGAATGAATGTTTGTTTACATTCTTCTATTAAAGGATGGCAAAAATATCTAGATTAAAATTAGGATAATTTTATGCACTATGCAAAGAGTTCAAAATAATTATGTCATAGTAGTGTGGAGCTGGCGTTGCAAGTCATGCAACGAACACTGCGGCTTTAAAGAATATTGGTCAACCAGTTCTGTTGTCAGATTTGTAAGCCTAGCCTACATGTGATTTTCTCAAACGATATATCTTTAGACTCTAAAGCTAACATTAAAGCTAACTATAGATAAATGATACTCGTTTCTTTTCATTCGTAGGTTGTAACTTGCCAGCAAGATGTAAGTATTGATTTCTGACCTTGAGCCAAATTCTATCATATGACTTCAGACACTTTCGAGTGTCTAATAGAGCCTTTGAAGGGCATTACTGGGGTATTGAAATTTTAGAAATCTTGATAAGCACGCGTGTGCTTGTACTTAAACTCACATGTAGGCTTATGCATGCATTCATACGTGCATAGTACAGTTGTACACATAATTAAGGGTATTATATGTACTAAGCTTATGTCTTTGTTTCTTCTCTTTTGTCAGGCATGTACAGACGATGAGGTTTTAGCAAGACGTAGGCTACGTGTAAAGATTGGCCTGTTCCTGCTTTTTATCCAGGCTGTTCTCATTTCCATGTAGCCTACTGTATCTTTAGATCCTCCATGCGTGTATGACTGTATGTATACTTTCATGCAAACATACACACATGCCAGAAACATGTGAAGATTCTACAGCAAAATTATATGCTCCTATTCCAGATATTGTGCATACTGTCGGTACAAAAACGGAACAGCCAAAAATCCTGGAAAGATGCTACAAGAGTTGCTTGGAGCAGATGATGGTGAATAAAATGAGATCTCTGGTTGGTTTGTGAATTTTCTTCATAATCATTTTTTTCGTATCCATTTTCGTGATCACATTAATGAGTAGATTATTTACTTTTTGATTAAGGTTGAATTTGTGCATGCTAGCCTACATGCCTACATGTAACTCGGTTTTGACAAGCCTATGATTAATATGTTCTTCACATCTCGTGCCTAGGACGATTCTGCTGAAGTAATTTAACGTTATCCTAAAAGTTATTTTGGTTAATTTTTCAGGCATTTTGCTGCATATCGACGGGCCTCAATGGTTGGTAGACTTCAAAAATAATATCATTATTTAGAAAAATGTTACTAATTGTCCCCAAGGCTGTTGCCATCGAGAGCATATTTGTTTTAAAAATCTTCGTTGTTTATATTGTCCAAAACTTCCTTTTTTGTTTCTATCTTTCATCACGTTTTGCCTGTTTTTAAATTTTCCTCAGGTAACCTCATTCATTTAGGCCTATGTGATTGGCAAACGAGGATTCAGTTAGTGATGCTTAAAATCCGACATTAGACTAAGTGTAAGACTATTTCCAAATATTTATGTTTATTATAATTTTTATTGCAATGTGGACTCATGGTATTTTTATTAGGCTATCCGATTGATAAAGCCGTTCTCGTTGCATTGAACACCGTTCGAGTTTGGCTGGAAGAATTGAAGACCAACAACAAGGTGAGCAATGGGTGTTTGCCTATTTGACAGGAGCCATATCGACACATGTTCACAAGCAACCAATTGTTCTCTACAATAATTATAATAATATGCAAGAAGCAAAATTTACCGGGAAACGCCGGGTACCCAGAGGAGTGGGACTGGGGGAGGTTGGGGAGAGCGGGAGAAAATAGAACTTCACCGGGAAACGCCGGGTACTTGAGAGGTTTATGAAGGCTGCATGGGGTTGGGTGGGTGCTGAATGGTGCGAAAAACCGAACTTTTCCGGGCAGCACCGTGTACACTAGCTAGTATGCAGTAAAGACGCAGTAAGCCTATAAATTGCATTGTTTTTTCTCAGCTAGATGCTGGGCTTTTTAAACGCGCAGTTCTACATAAAATTGTGTATTTTTTTAATGAATTTATGCAGTTGTGAAAGCAGTCTTGTGCAGTTATAATCATTAGAAAGAGGTAACTGCAGCCGATTTACCACGACATAGTGAAATGGAACGAAGGCTTGTGCAGTGAAAAAATATGCAGGAAGGGTAGATTTCCAAATTTCCAAATTTCAAGCGGATGACTAGAAAAGTCATCAGAATTTTTCGCCGGCTATAGACTTAGGCCTAAATTCGACAAGTTGTTTCAGGGAAACATTTTTGAGAAACGACTGAAAAAAGTCGTAAAGAAATTTTTGCCAACAAACCCACACTAGAAAAAATTGCTGATTGAGCAGTTCTGAAGATTTCCTTTTAAAAGGTCTGGCTATATGTAGGCTTATGCTATGCTATGCTACACTATGTTGTGTAAGTTTAAGCTCTGTTATGTTTATGTTTCAGCTTGGTGAGATCGACCGCATCGTCTTCTGCTTCTATTCGGAGGCTGACAATCTACTCTACCGAATCTGGATGCAGATTTTCTTTCCCACGACCTATGTGCCGGAACCAACGCCTATCGTATTATACACACGCAGTCAGTAAAATCGGTCTAATTATTTCTAAGTAATTGTTCAACAGCGGTCTATAAGAAACTTAATTATTGGTCAATTAAGGCCAATTAGTGCTCTGGTGAGGACAACAATAATTGTCCTTATACCTCGTTGCAATCAGTTGTCATGATTGTGTCACAGCTCTGAAATGTTAATTGTCTCTTTTCTTATTCTGTCAACAGTCCCGACTGGCGGAGTAATTTAATAATAATTGATGAATGATGATTGCTAATTATTTTAGGTTATTAGGAGTAGCAGCTGCAGGGCCAGAACGAAAACAATAATAATTATTATTTTGTTTGAGTAGGCCTATCACTGTTGTGATGCATCTGATGGGCGTGCAATGGTTGCGCTGTGACTCATCAGTTAGGCTACTCACATAATTAGATTTATTTTAACAGTTATTTGGATTATGCATAGTCAAACGTTAATCTACTGGGCAGTGCACCACAGGACAGGGCAGACCTCTCCGTGACCTTTGGGATGGTTATCTTACTTATTGAAGCTGAATATGCTTATGTTGCGCCTATAGAATAAATGTGAGTTACCAGTAGGCTAGCAGTTAACGTATAATGCATCTTTTATACACGGCAGCCTTATCAACAGAAGGTGAAGCTGCGCACAGCGTCAACAGTTTCGATCATTTGGAAGGATCTATTGAAGAAGAACGAAGGGAGCAGAAAACACTTCGCCCTCTACCGGGCTTCATTGAATTAACTACTGAACCGGACATGATAACGCTTGATGACGACCCAAACACGATGCGAGCAAAGATGCCTTGCGGTCACGTAATCGGTAAGCTGTTTTAGGAAATATTAAATATACCCAGTAGGCTATAATTATAATTGCATTTTTATTGTTACAACTCCGCCACTGGTTGTTTTCTGCTAGACTAAGTGGCAGTCCCAAGCCTGGATAAAAGAGGAAAGCGACACCAATCATCTTTGATTATGGCAGTGTCGTTAACAGGTTACAGTGTTAATTTAATGTCATCCAGATGTATCGAGATGTCCAGATGATTATTTCTAAATTAAAGAGGTAGCATACTCCCAATGCAGGAACCAAGTACTAGAACAACTGAATTCTAATTTTATACGCTTTCAATGTACGGTATCTATCTTATGTCCAGCAATGTCTTACAATGCTTTTTATGATTTAGATCAATGTTTCTTCGCTATAGGATCTGAGTCAATGACAGACTACTTTAGGCATGTTCTAGAGACAGGCAAGTCCAAATTCGTCTGCTCCAATTGCGACGCCGAGTGGCAATACTTTCTCGTTCGTCATGTTGCTTGTCTCTCAATCGACGAGATGCGCCGATTCGAGAAGAAACTGGAGAAAAACTTTCTACAGAGGCAGAAAGGAAATCAGGAGTGCCCCGGTTGCAGGACTTGGTGCATGCGTGCTGATGGAGCGGGAAACCGCGTTCGCTGCCCGATCTGCACTGATAACAGAGGCAAGAAGTTTGACTTCTGCTGGGTTTGTCTCAACGAATGGAGGCGCTTCCTATCGTCTGGACACTGCGGCAATCATGGCTGCAATGGAAGGGACAAACGAATCGAATTCCTGGCCAATTGTTCGACAAAGAAGATTGACTACTGCAACGACTGCCCACGAGTTCGTGGATGTCCGAAATGCGGAATTCTGGTTGAACACAAGGATAAGTGTGGACACGTGAACTGCTCCACTTGTCATCTCGGGTTCTGCTTCATCTGTCTGAAGGAAAAGAAAGATGGCGAGGACTGGCCGTGCAGACCATATCTCAATACCTGCCAGCTGGCACCGCGTCAGACAGTCTTGCCTGGAAGTCAATAACTGCAGAAGCATTGCGCGTAGTCTATAATTGGCCTAATACCCGAATATGCTGGATTTTGCAGAAAACTGTTATCTTAGATAGAGTAAATGCTTTGCAGAGAACTATTATTATCTTCGATAAAAAATGCTGATGATGTTATAGAGTAATGCGTGCAATGCGTGCATAGTATGCGAAATCTGTTGTGTCTCACCTTTCCAAAAACACAGCATAATATTATTATATTGCCTACCTTGTAAAGCGTTGCATATACCACTTAGGACTGTCTTTGTCTCATTCGACGCATAATTTAGAAGTGAATGGTCCGTGGTGAGTCATTTGTAATAGTTATTTTATTACCCGTGTATCTACCTGCATACAGCGAAAAATATTAAAATGTTCAAGCGCCAAACAATGACAGGAATTGTTGCTCCTTCTTCTTCATAAATTTTGTTTCTAGCGGTCCAAAGTCTATTTCACATGGTTATATTCAAGCGTGTGAGAACTGCTTACACTTTACGTGTAAACTTTGGGATATAAATTATTTTAACACTAAAACGAGATGCTGCAATATTAATAATGATGATAATAATAATAATAATAATAATTATTATTATTATTATGATGATGATGATGATGACGATGATGATGACGATGACGACGACAAAGATGACGATGACGATGATGATGATGATGATGATGATGATGATGATGATGATAATAATAAAAATAATAATAATAATAATAATAATAATAATAATAATAATAACAATAATAATAGCCGTTTTATTGCAAACTGACAAACCGCAGTATGATTACAATAATCATGGTACCGGTATATGCGGATGATAACCAGCAATTGCAGAAAAATAACTGAATTTAACTCACTGACAGCCATGCAAAACGCCCAGCACGCCCTGCTAACATTTTTCCAAAGACCATTATTTTATGCATTCATTCATTCATTCATTCTATGGATTTATATAGCACCCTTTCAAGAACTACTCAGAGGCGCTCCCAGCCCAGCCACGACGAAAGAAAAAAGACTTGAGAGATTTATGAAGCAAAGTTTGACTGGTCAGATGTAGTCAAGGCTAAAAGTGGTTTGAAATAATTGCCGGGTTTCTTTGGGTCAGAGGGTGATAAACATAAGTGTTTATTCAAGTGCCAAAAAATTAATGCCGGGTCTGAGACCCGGACAGACCCGCTCACGTTCAGCCCTGGATGTAGTAAATAAAGCTTAGAAGGAAGGTCATTCCAGATTGACGGCCCTACTACCGAAAGAACTCTGTGTTGTCTGGCAGCTAAGCGAGCCCGTGGAACTAGGTGTTGCCCCTTCATAGCAGAACGAGTGTTAGTGCACTATCCTAAACACCATCCCACTGGGCTAACACTGTGAGACGCTCAAATAGCAGATTACCGTGGATCGTTGGAATGTATGTAAATAGAAATATTAAAATTGGGAACTCTTTTTGGACCGTAGTTGTAGTCTACTTTCGTTTCAATCAGGAATATTTTGCTTTTTTGGACGTTCTATATTTAGAATAACCAAGGAAAAACCAACTCTTTCGGTATTCTGCCAGGCCGTGTAGGCCTATATATTGACTAGCCCAGCCATTTAGACCAGCGGAAAAATTCGAGTTAGAAAGTCCATCATGCTGTGTAGGTCTAGATAATTTTGTAAGCAAATTTAGCCTATAGGCCTACTACGTGGCTTCTCTGGCTTAAATAATAGACTGGTCCAGTCAATATTGGTGAATTAGCTAACACTTGCACAGACAGTTACTGTAGGCCTGCTGTGGTAGTCACTGACGCTCGATCGATTCTGTAGACACGTCCCATATCAAGCTCACACAGCCTGAGCTACATTTAAAGCTAAAACACGCCGGAGAGTAGGAGATAATTATTTATTTGTCTCGGGGGAAAAGTCATTGCAATTATAGGCCTATTATAGCCGTCGAACGCAAATGGCTGGGATACCGATATTTCAGGTAAAAGTCAGTGTCGCCGATAAGAGTCATCTAGTAACGCTTGACCAGGTAAGTGTGCAAAATGTATGTACGTAGGCCTATATTGTGGGCACTTAGATAGCGCCTTACACTAGGCCTAACCTCACGCGAAGGCGCCACGCATTGTGCCCAGCGTGGAAATTATAAGGAGGTAAAAGAATAAAAGGAAGCGCTAAATCGTTCCACCGGTCCAGTCTACATGTAGCTTCCATTCGCGATACCTTTATCATTATATATCTGTTCTCTCCTTAAATAGCCTAATTATCTCCAACTGATTTAATCAATAAAGTAGATACATACGAAACTGAAACTGAAACTGGCAGTCTATTCCTTATTTCCGAAAATGTATAGTGTCATTCTGCAGTATGGGCAGTGTTTAACAAATTATTATGTAGGCTACCGAAGATTTTTGTCCGTTATTTTGGTGCAGACCAAACTTGGTAAATAAAAAATCGACTGAGACACAACAATACCCATCCTGATAATTATGTGTAAGCTACATGAGACCTAAATGGGCGTGGCACCCATTTTAAATCATTGCAGTCAAGGATCTCATCCAGTACAATGCCAATTGAAAAAAAATCGTGGTTCTGGTCGTACAGTTGTATTCATTCCCCATGAGGAACATGTAGGCCTATAGGCATACGCTACATTTACAGTAACAATCACATTAAACAACATTCCGTATATATATATACGGTACACAATCTTTGACCATCCAACTTACGGTATATCTTATGTATATTTCCTCATCTTGAAGTTCACTGCCACTTCGCAGGTTTCAACTTCCAATGCCGACATTCTTCTCTTCGCTGTGCTTTTCTCTCCAGTTTTTCCTAATTTTCAGTGTGCTTGGGAAGTCTAGAGAGGTGGTTTCCCGTTGCAATCCTCTGGTGTTTTTACGGAGACATCATCTCCTCGCGTCTATGGCCTCCACCGTCCGTCCTTCCGACCCCTTGTCTCTGGTCTTGCATATAGGCCTACTGACCAAAAACGAATGAGGGATCGAAACCTAGAGTCAGCGTGTCGCTAGACGATAAATAAAAATATTGCTTTCGCTAAAATAGGGCTATAATAATTGTCTGCAAACAATTTATAGCACAGGTAGACTCAACGGATATCCAGTTTTACAGCTTTAGATTTATATGCAATCAGGTAAGAAAAATTCCCAGTTTGAATGAAAATATGAGCATGTAAGCGATCAGCTGTCGCCACTACGAACGACAGGCCTAATCCTGACTGTCTCGATAAGTTAAGCATTAACATTATTTCCACAAGACTTGGTTAGGTAATTTACAGGTTATGTAGAATGGTATATAGGCCTACCGTTTCAGTGTTGTAGATTTGGACTATTACATTGCATCGCAGTTTGTGATATTATTTTGTAGGCCTATGAGGCCCTATGTGTAGGCTATATGAATGTCTCGATATGTGAAGCATTAATTACATTTCACAAATGGCAATTAGTTTACGACTTCGCTTATATCCCTATCATGTAATAGTGTAGCCTAATAGCCTTTGGCTGTGGTGTTACTGAATATCGTGAGATTTTCTCGTTGATGCTTAGAATGCAACTGTGGATGATCTCTACAAAATCGCCAGCAAGAAATTTGCGAACGGTGTGAGACCGGAAGACCTGCATATTATATTTGGAGGTATTTGCAAAATGCAAAGTTGCGCAGTTAACTATCTCAATCACTGCACATTATAAATAGGCTATAACTTGCTATGATTAGTTTTCTCTATTGCTATAAAAAAATTATAATCTCATAGAGCAGATCTTGCCTGCCAGCGTTCAACTCATGTCAAAGTGTTCAATGCCTTTAGTAAAATAGTTCAAATCAACAGCAAAATGTTAGCTAGGCTATACTAGTATCTCTGTAAAATAGTTTGTAGGCTACTCTTTTTTTCAACATGTCTGCACATTCGGCAAAACCTTGTTCCGATATTCTGAAAGACATTAAAAATGAATTTAAAAAAAAATTAATGTCCATCCATGTGTGCAGCGATTATGTGAGTTTAACTTTAGCCTACCATAAAATGCACTATAGGCTAGGCTATGTGAAGTGTTCTGAACATAGGACCGATATAAATACCGTAAGTAAGTAAGTGCATTCTTTATTGTACCAGCTGCCAATCGCATTCTGGTTCACATGCATACAAAACACTACCAGTAAAAAACGAAAACAAAGACAAATCTGGCAGCCAACTACGACGTCTCTCCCATATGGTAAACAAATGGACCTCAGGACCTGAAAGGTAGCATGCAGCCCTTCATCCTAAAGGTTAACCTTCGCCATACGCGACCAAAAAAACTACGTCTTCTATGCTTGGGGGTCCAAATGACCCCCAAGGTATACCTGTTCCTGGGCATGGAATTGGATAATTTTTGTTTCGTTTCTAATGTTTTATGGGTCAGGGAATTCATTGCAGCTACTGCCAAATGCGTGACCTTCACGGATGACCTTGAAATTCAAGGTCACATGATTGTTCAGGTGTATCTCTGCTTCTTCGCATGCTATCTTGAATATTTGTTTTCAGAAATTCAAGGCCACGTGATTATGCACGTGACCTTACCTATCTCAACTGGAACAGCCATTTTTGTTTGTTTATATTTTGTTGAGTTCCTTGTACCAAATAACCATAGAAACCAAAAACTTTGTTGTTCTAACAGGTATAGTAGCAGAGATAGGTATGGTCATGTAAAAAATCATGTGACCTTGAATTTCAAGGTCTTCCGTCAAGGTCAGGCATTTGTCAGTAGCTGGAGTGAATTCCTTGACCCCTAAAACATTGGAAACAAAAAAAAATAATCTTCAAGATACCTTGCGTAGAAGCAGAGATACACCTCATTGTATGGACACTAATAATATGGACATGAATTTCACTCTAAGATCTCACCAAAATGACGTCACAGCGTCAGGACTAAGCGTCAACGTATGACGTCACTCATACCATTTTGACAAGGAGGAATTTTTAGGAAAAGTCACCAAAGGAAACTTTTTTGTGCCCACATTTGAGAAAGTTGCAGATGAAAATATACCCCTGGGGGTCTATTTGACCCCCATACGTGTGGCGAAGGTTAATTTTTTTTTATTTCATATCAATGTCGTAGACTTACCTTTGTCTTGTGGTTTATCCATTATTTAGCTGCCAAATAAGCTTCACTCAACTGCCTTCTCGATAAGGTAGGCTATAATACAGGGTAGTCCAGCATAAATGAATCAAATTTGCATGCGTATAACTCCGCCAACTTGTTGAATTTATTCTTTATGCGTCAAATTGCAGCTATTTCACTCTAGTAGGGCCTATTAGATGTGAAATATTCGAACTGGTGTTAGTTTATGTTTTAATTACATGCTCGGAACAGCGCTAGCTACCATATTTTGTTGTTTGTTTTTGTGACGCATTATGGTGCCGTTTTCCGTGGATATTGACAGATCGTTTTGTTCAGGGTGAGAATTGCCGGGGGGGTTGGGGGCGGTTCAACCCCCCAGTCTTTTTTAGAGCCCCGTGTTAAAGTAGGCTATGTTTTTCATACCCCAATTTCAAGTTTATCATAGGCCAACCCCCCCAGTTATTTTTCCACAATTCTCATACTGGTTTTGTTAACACACGGCCAGCGATCATTTTGGTTGCTTGTAGGAGTCTCGCCCATGAATATCTTATCTTCGCTAAACCATGTCCTTTCAATTTTATCAACAGCCATGCGCTGCTTCAAACGCAAAGAAACGGCTAGCTGCTAGCAGCACGCCAGTGATTTTCACTTCCCTCTGCCTCCCACGCCGTTTCAAATCCAAACATCACCCACCTTAGCCGTCTGTTTAACTCCTATTATTATCATTATTTTTTAGCGCCCGAGGTAGTAAGGATCCCTCGGGCTGTAAAATTATTATTATTATTATTATTATTATTATTATTTTTTTTTTTTTTTTTTTTTTTGCCCCGAGGTATACAGGATCCCTCAGGGACTTATCTATCGCCTAATATAAAATCACAGTCTGGTTATTATTAATATTATTATTATTATTATTATTACTATTATTATTATTATTATTATTATTATTATTATTATTATTATACATTTATTTCTTCAAAAACTGACACAATCATGTACAGACGAATAAATAATCGTTTCAAACATTAGGTCCTTGGCCTCTCAGTGTCTTGGCCGATAAGTTCTGTCGTGCCCAACACAGACAACGAGTTTCCTACTTGGAGCGCGACTGAAATGCGCTGGAGCAGATGGTTGGACTCTCTCTGGTCACCGGTCGACATCGAAATTCTGCTTCCCAACTCTTGAACGAATTCCAGGGACTCGGAGTGCCAGCTTCCTCCGGTTTCGATGGACACAGGAACGAAGTGATGCGACTGCGAGATGACAGCATATTTACTGGTCTTATTTCGAGCTGCTTTCTCCGCTGCTGCACCTGCGTTTTCCGCTGTTAGATGTACGTAGGAAGCTGCAAACGTGTCCGGCACAGTGACGTCCCAAGCCAGGCAACGACCTCTGGACCAGGGTATTATGGTAACTCCGTCTGGTCTTTTACCATCGGTTCTGGAAAGACCAGTAGGTTCTTTGATGGCCGGTATTTTGGCTCTCGTCATCGCTCGCCATATCACGTCGTTAATCATAGCATGTCGTTGGTGTCTTCCAGCACCTTTAGGACAGGAGAATCCATGATGACCTAAGGATTCTACTCTGGCACCACATTTACACATATGTTGTTCACAAAGCACAGTACCTAGGCGAATGCCTACTGCAACTCTCAACACCTCTCCCGTCATCCGCAATCCAGCTGCCGTAATGGGTAGTGCGTGCAGCCAATCTCCTGAATGTGGCGATTGTACGGCTAGCAATCGAGATTTAGAAGCGGGATCTGTGGTTCTTTCTGTGAGTCCTTGAAATGCATGCGAAATCACCGCTGCGTCCCATTCTCTTTGTATATACGCTTTCAGCTCAGTGGGAGGAGGTGCGTTCGAATTCGACATCCAAGAACTAGAGGCTTCTTCGACCAATGGATCGGTAGAAGTTACGGAGACAGCGAGTAGCATTTGGTCTTGGAGGCTTCGAGTGCCAGCGGCTGATGCCAAAAAGGCGGAAGTTGCCAGCATTTCGGCACTACGAATCCCAAGACCGCCGTTTCTCACTGGTAACGATGCCTGAATCCATTGATCATCATTCATGTCAATATTGAGGAGGCTGCAAAGACCTGTCCTCAATGCTTCATCGAAGTCGTGTAGAAGACTTCTATATAAGAAGCAAGCTGATGTTCTCAGTGTGTACAGCAGCTTCGGTATGCTTAAGCTGCTCTTCAGCAGGGTGAATGAATCGTGTGGGTGAAGCAGTTCAAGCCGTGTGATGACTTTCGTCATATCGTTAATCTTTTTCTGGATAGATTTCTCGACGGCCCTGCCTGGCAACAGTGGAGCTCCAAGCAATGTCAGGTCTTCACTGGCGACAACTTCGAACTCCGCAAAGGCCTTGTTCTTGTGTGTTTCAAAGTCACCACCAAAGGAAGCCTCGCACTTTGCCCGATTCAGTTGTAGACCATACATGTGTGCCTGCTTCTCTATCAAGCTGATGTCGTGCTCCACTTCATCGATTGGTCCAGCAAGAGTAATATCGTCCATGTAACCGATATTTAACGGGGTAATCAAACTCTCAAGTAGTGGGTGTATCGTAAGGCAGAACTCCAGTGGTCCTAACGGGTCACCTTGTTGAGTGCCTTCTTCAGAAAGAATAGTGTGCTGTCTAGTCTGTAGCTGTGGAGCGTATGCATAATTATCAAATACATATCTGTAGATTTCTGGAGCTTTTGCTGCGACCGCCTCTAACAAAGAATCTCTTCTTAGTGCGTTGAAAGCATTCGAGAAATCCAGTTTCACTAAGATATGATTTTCAGGCATAGATTGTAAGTATCGCCTGGTAGCGTGAACGGCAGCCTCGGCTCCTCCTGATACTCCAACGCCGATTTGGAGCGGTGAAAGAGCTTGAGACAGGTATGGACATACAACATGGCAGATACTCTTAGCAGCCAGACGTCGCCAAGTGTATCCTACGGTGATCGGTCGAATACCTCCATCTTTCTTCCCAAGTGTTATCAGTCTGCCGCCGTACAAAATCTCTGCGATGTTCTTCGGTAATCCTCCTCTCAGCAGCAGATTGATTAGGTCAGTAATCGTATCCACGAAATCTGTGTCTGTTGAATTGGACAAAAGGTCCTTCAGATGTTGTGGTGTGAAGCCATCTGGACCTCCGGTTGATGCTGCTGGAAAAGAAGCTATAGCGTCACAAACCATCTTACCAGAAACCTGTATGGCTTCAAACATGTCTTCTTGAGGGCATGGCAGTGTTCTCCTGTCATCGTAGGCCTTTGGATGCTTCTTCTGCAATTCTTCCATCACTGTAGGTGAATCTTCTACAGGAACATCATCAGAGCATAGCAAACGAAGGGCCCCTTTCATGTCGCCATCTTCGAGCCTGCTAGATACAGCTTCGGCAAGATATTTTCCTCTATCGTGAATCTTATCATTTCTCCTAGATCGTGATTTAGATGCTGTAATTTCATTGCCCTCGTCGCTGAAAACCATTCCTTTATGCCACGCTTCGATGCGGTGTAAAATGATCTTTCCCAAATTCCGGTTTCGACCTCCCCTCTTAGGTTTGTGCAGAATTATAGGTGAAAACTGGAGCAAATCTTGCCAATTTGAGGGACTGGTTGGTTCTCGAACTATGGCCCTTATGATCTTTGTAAGTATGTTCCTAAATGCAACTCTTGCTGCTATTGGAATGTGTTTCAGCAGTGATCTTCTTACTTTCGGATGGGATAAACTGTCTGGTAACGGCTCGCTGTTAGACATGTTTTCATCGTCAACTACATTGCACTGGTTATCGTCATACAGAGTTTGGTGTAACGAGTGATTCCTACTTAGGGCGATCTGTGCGCTCGAGGTGGATGACGATTGCGTTACCGACGTAGGTTTTATGAGGCAGTCTGCGGGTGGCCGGTCAGAGCCTGGACACGGAGCGGATCGAGGACCGTGCCGGTGAATGGTTCCGTCGGAAGCATGCGTCTTAAAAGACGACCAACACACGCCGCAAACCCCCTGCCCCTTACAAGGTTTTTGGCTCATTCGGAAAGTGTAATATTTGTTGACTCTTTTTGTTCAAATCAGATTGTTTACGGTTTGCGCGGCCATTACAGCCAGCAACGTTGCCATTGACGATTGTGACGTCACGGGCCTTTAAACGTGGCGGATGGTCTTCAGCAAAGTTTTCAAAGGCGCCGTTATCGGCTACGTTATAAAAAAGAGTTTCTCTCACCAGTCTGTACCATTCAACTACAATTAATATGACGATCCGGATCACGAGACGTAGCGCAAACAGATGATGTAAAAATCCATCTCGAACGACTACTCAATCCGCGAAATTTAAGGAAAACAGACGGACATTCAAACTATCCAGCCTACTAAGTCCGCTGGTGACGTTATTATTATTATTATTATTATTATTATTATTATCATTATTATTATTATTATTATTATTATTATTATTGTTGTTGTTATTATTATTATTATTATTATTATTATTATTATTATTATTAATGCTAAATAAATAAATAAATATGTATGATGTGAGATTCTTGTCTTCATGTATGATAGAAGAAGTTTTGAGGTACAACGAAGGAAAAACACTGAAAGATTTCCATGTGATTCATCTCTCCACTGTTGTTCTACTCGTTCGTCTTACGGGTGGAATATGGCCGCTGGACGCAATCGAGGTCAAGACACGTGAACTGGTTCCACTTCCGGGATTCATAACCGTCACGACATCTCCATCCGAACCTGACATGATCAGCTTTGACGATAGTCCGACTAACAAGCGAGCCAAGATGCCATGCGGTCACGTGATCGGTCAGTCACTATGTCACTAGTCAGTCATTAAGTCATCAGTCAGTCCCTGTGTCATTAGTCAGTCACTATGCTATTAGTCAGTCACTATGTCATTAGTCAGTCACTATGTCATTAGTCAGTCACTATATAATCAGTCAGTCGCAATGTCATTAGTGTCACATAGTCATTAGTGAGTCACATGTCCATTTCTTTATCATAATACGGCTGCTAATTGTGTGTCTCACTTATGATGTAGAACAATCTTATGCTTGGCCTATATTACGATTTAAGAAGTCTTACGCAAACAAGGATTGTCAAAGCTAATATCATTCCTATTTGGAAGTGACGGCTCCAGACTTTTTTAGCTATTGGGAGCAATAGACATGGCCAGGGCAGTCATACACGTAACCACGACAGAAGGCTATTTATGTCCTAAAATAAACACTCGGCAGGGTAAAATTCTGGTAGGCAACGACCAGAGCAAATGCTACATGTATTTACCAGGGATTTGCCCTACCTAGGCTACCTTGACCTGGTGTAGCGCCGCCACTGCCATTTAGGCATGCAAGAAATGCTTTGAAGTTTTTGAAGAAATCTGTCCATGTCGAATTATGATCATAGACTTTTTAAAATTTACTTCGTTTATTAATAAACAGCCCACCTTTATAATTATAGGCATGTTTGGTCCTTACGTGTGTTTAACAGGACCAGAATCGATGACCAGCTACTGCCAGAGTCTTCTAACGGAAGGCAAACACAAGTTCTACTGTCCGGCCGTCAACGTCATGGGAAAGGGAAACTGCAGCCGTGAATGGGAATACTTCCTCGTTCGTCACGTCGCCTGCCTCACTCCAGATGAGATGCATGAATTCGAAAAGAAGATCGCCGACAACTACCTGAAGAAGGCTATCGGAATGCAGAAGTGTCCCGGATGCCAGATCTGGTGCTTCCGGGCACCGGAAGTCCGTAGCAACCGATTCCGATGTCCTATCTGCACAGCAGCCAAAGGAGGAGACGAATTCGGAATCGGGTTCGATTTCTGCTGGGCATGTGAGAACGAATGGCTGAGTTCTGCTTCCACTGGAGGTTGTGAAAATCTGGATTGTGATGGGAAGGATAAACGCCTCCGAGTCCTGGCCACCTGCATCACCAAGAAGATCAACACCTGCCTGGAATGTCCAAGCATCCGCGGATGTCCGAAGTGCGGCATGCTCATTGAGCACAAGGAAGCGTGCGGTCATGTCGACTGCACCAACTGCGATTATTCCTTCTGTTTCATCTGCCTGAAGGTGAAGAAGAAGACCGACACTCAGTATCAGTGTATTCCGTGGCACGGAACCTGCATCCTTGCTCCGCGCCAGACCAGCCTACCAGGAAACACCTGAAAATTATCATTTGCTCTGGGTTTTTTTAAATGAACAAATTTAGATATTATGCTGATTATTGCTGGAATTTCTCATCTAATGTTGAGTAAACGTATCTCTAAATCTTTGCAAATTTGAAACTTACGCCTAAACCTTACGAAGCTATAACCGACATAGTCTCTATTTGCTATTATGGTGTGCTTGTTTAATGTAACAGAGACACATTTTAAAGTGACAGGTCAACTTTTTTACGTGGCTGATCTCGTGGTTCGAGAGGCGGATCTTACATGTAGATCCAGCAGAATTTAACCAGAGGCTGTATGAGGCAAAAGACACAAATCACGCTTTTGTAACTGAGTTATAAAATTATCGTATGAAATTAAATTCGATATTCATCGATTTACTTGTAAGACTATAGACTGGGTTTGCCAGAGAAAACCTTGCTTCCTTCATTAGCCCTCGGTAGGCTATCTGTAGCGTATAAAGACTATTTTTGTTTGACCGCGTGGTAGGTCTATCACTCTATTTTAATATTCTATCTTGTATTAACTTTCCTGCATGAAGTCTTGAATATAAAGCTATAATTGTAGACCTATAATAATTATTACGTGGACAGACGTTGTAGGGAAGATATACTTCTGCTGTTAATCGAAGGAGGCTAAAAGTAGGCCTACCATTTATCTGCATGGCCGTTTTAGAGCAGATACTTGGTTTATTGATGGTTTATAATATATAGTGTGCAATGTCTTACAGGCAATATACTGTAAGCTTGTTTAACTGTTTGGATGAGTGAAATAACGAAATAACGAATGAAGGAATGAATAAATGAAGTGCCTCTAATTGGACAATGTCTCCTTTCCCCAATGCTGCGTGTAAAGTGTAAGAGACAAATCCTACCCATGCTTGAGTGGAACGGAAGCACTCAATCAGATATCAACACCTTTTAATTTAATTTAATTAAATTAAATTTAACTTCTTGTCAACGAACCTCCTTCTTCTGCAGGTTTAGGCATAGGACTCACGGTCTCCCAAGATATAGGGTATCGCTTCACCTCCACTCGTTCCGTGAGCTACCGTAGGCTACTTTAAAAACACTCGATCATACATCCGTTATTGCTTGGTGAATTACATATGCCTACATAATTTATGCGCATCTGATGACTGCCGCAGTATCTGTCCATTTGGTTCAATTCCGTCAGTAGCCTATGTCTAAAAAGACTACATATTTAATGCAATGAACAGCAAAAAATCAATCAACCTTTAAATATAATGTAATCTTAATTTATTGTAATTAGAAACTTTATCGAACCGTGGTCTAATGCGACCTGGGTTACTCAATTTTAGGGCTGCCTTAAATAGGCAGGTCCAGGGCTTTTTAAAGTTTTAACGAGCAAATTAATGCGCACAAAATGTGCAGTTCTAAATGGATATGTGCATTGTGCAGTTGAAGAAGCACTTCTGTACAGTTAGAACTAGCAAAATGGTCTTTGTCCTCCGATTGGAAGTAATTTGTCATGGAGAAGGGGAATGAAAAGAAGGGGTTGTGCAGTTCTAGAAATTCCTTAAAAACAGTCATGGGCAGGTCCAGAAATTAAGACAATTAATTTAACCCGTAGACAACTTGTGCATTTCTGGCGCAAGAGTAGGCTACATGTATTTTAAACATTGTAAACACCAAAATGCGGTCTGCTATTGGTTGATTAATAAATAATATTAAAAATATTCCAAAGCACAAGCCGATGGAACAGAAAAAAGCTGTAATCCTGTCAGCATCTACACTGTGAGAGGCGTTATATAAATGCATAGATACAATACGATACAATACAATCTAGAAACGATCTTCACTGAACTACGTTGTAGGCATAATTATAATAATTATTATTTCCATTAACTTAGATAACGACTGAGACACAACAAAGGTGCACTCTGCAGATGAAAACATTGTATAGGGCCCATATTTATACATGTAATTAGCAATTCTCACCCGTAGGCTAAGCCTATTCAATATTTATAAGACACGTAGGCTAAATGTTCCAAGAGCTAAATATAACGGCTGAAAATTTCAGCAAATAACCACTAGGAATACATAATACTGGCCAGGCCTATAATTATAGCCTACATGAAAACCCAGTCTTGTATCTCTATTTTCATTTTCGATTGAGCGTCAATAGTCGTAGATTCTATATTAAAATGTGAAAGTACTCTAAAACTTACAGTTTTAAGACAATTTCAAAAGCAAGCATATTTTTTAAGGGCGCGGATTAGGTACCTAAGCTTCTCATTCTGGATTACCGATATGTGATTATAATAAACCCGAAGGAAAATGTGATTGTTTATTTTTGTTGCAGATAGGAGCTAACCAATTAGGTTTCGTTGGCGTTTTCGATAATTGTAATAATTATGTGCATAATGCATATTATGTATATGCGTTAACCCTTTAATGCCAGAGGGTATAGATTTCTCATACCATTTACTACCATCTCGGCATAAAAGGGTTAAATAACTTAAATTGAAGCTTTATCTCCCAACTTAGAGTAGAATGAACATAGGCCTAATAATAGTAATAATCAAGCCTATCCTTGTGTACACATAGCATACCAATTATAGACTTTCAAACAGCTGTGCTGATGAATGGTTATGTGCGTTGAGATGTAGGCCTACATCAATGCATCATGGTGCTTGCACGCCTGTTAGCAATACAAGTAGGCTAGGCCTAGTTATAGACCTTAAATGTTATCAATTCCAAGTCTTACATAATTTTACTTGAAAAATATCTTGCACTTCACTGTAAAATGCTTAGGCTACTCAGCGTCAGAATAATTCAACTTCTTTCTGTCAGCAATTAATATTGTAACATTTTCTAATTCTGCAATTTTCATTTTCAGGATTCGAGTCGTGTCTTCTAAGAACTGAGCAAATAACAGGTTCAAGAAGCCTACTTAGAACTACTCATAAACAATAGGCATCCAACAATGGGCGGAAGTTCCAGTCATCAGACTCCTCAGCATGTAACTCATCAGCATGTAACTCGTCAGCATGTAACTCGTCAGCTTGTAAGGTTAGAAGACATACCAACATGGACAGAGGACTTCAGCAAAAACGGAGCGGAATTGGCAACTTACGTGGCGTTGTCCGGTTGGTTAACTCCACCATTAGGCCATTAACCCTTTAATGCCGGAGGGTATAGGATTTCCCATACCATTTACTACCATCTTGGCATTAAAGGGTTAAAGCTATATTTACGCCGATAGTAATGTTGAGATAATCATTACATAATCCCTGTAAATTTAAGTACATTATCCACGTTGTAGATCATTAATATGATATTGTTGCAACAGAAAATGCAAATTCTTCTAAAGAAATCATATTGACTAGCGACTTGGCCAAAAACTAGACTCTGCAGATTTTAGAGATTGAGTTTGTTGCTAAATGCATTAGTGTCAACCGCATTTAAATTGTGATCAGACACGAATTCGATAGGCCTGGTGATTTTGACGTCGGTGATTAGGAAGTATTGAACTGATTAGTGGGATAATTGCGTCTTTAGCGCAGACATGTAGACGGAAAGAGGATAACCTGCATTATGCTCACAGAACTCAGGTAGCACTACATTTCTCTCTCTGTCTGACTCTGTCCCTGTCCCTGAATCTGCCTGTATGACTGTCTGTTTGTGTCTCTGATTCTGTCTCTTTTCCGGCTCTTTTTGTCTATCTCTGTCTCTGTCTCTCTGTTTCGTTGTCTCTCAGTGTCACCCTCTCTCCCTCCCTCTCCCTCTCCCTCTTCCTCTCTCTTTCTCTGTCTATCTCTGTCTGTCTCTCTGTTTCTCTCCGTCAGTCTCTGTCTCTGTTTTTATCTGTCAATCTGTCCGTCCCTCCGTCCCTCCCTCCCTCCCCATCCCTGTCTGTCTGTCTCTCTCTGTCTCTCTCTCTCTGTCTCTCTCTTTCTCTTTCTGTCTCTCTTTCTCTGAGGAAACATGTTTTAAGTGCATGGCGGGCATTGGCGGCCTACTACGTACGATGACTTATTTGGAAATTAATTGAAATACAAACATTTCAAATGCATTCTTATCGAAAATGACTTTAAAGATTCTTATAATTTTTATTCAACTGCTATATGAAACAACAATTATTCTCAGATGCTGACAACGCGACGCGGAAATGCTATTCCGTGGATTTGGATATAAACAGCAGGGTGTCTCTCTATAAAGGTGACATACGTTGTATTGAAGCTGACGGCATAGTTAGCTGCAACAACAGCAGACTGAAAACTTACGGAGGAAGTAGGTCGAATTATAATGCAACAGTCTACGGTTCATCTGTAGAGTATAATAGTTTATTATCTTAATTTCTTTCCGAATATTGAATATTATTTATTACTACTGATGAAGTCACACTCGTCTCACCCCAAATATCTTCGGCCATTTTCCACTGTGCATTATAATTTCACCTCAATTATTCATTGTCACAGTAGTCTATATGAAAATAAATAAATTATAATAATTATTTACTGAAGTCAGTGCATTATGTAGCCTATTTTGTTCCCCAATTTGAAATGGCTCTTATTATTATAGTCTATGATGTCAATCACATGCGATAGAAATGTTTGGTGAAAAAACGAGGCGGCGAATGTATCAGTTCCATTTCCACACATTATGGACATAGATCTATCTAATAATTATTGACTAAGAATTTAAATTTAAGAAAAAAAATAGCTTGATAGCTGAAGCATGTCTTCTCGTTTTAGTTAGCTCTGTGATAGAAGAAGCTGCTGGGAAAGGTCTAACACAAGAATTAGCTAAATTAAATGGCTGTCAAGTTGGAGACGCGAAAGTAACTAAAGGTATGCATTCATAATAATTATGAATGCAGATAATTATTATCTGCACGTCTTGTTCCTATATCTATGACGACAACACTGCATAGACTCTACAGAGGCTTCACTGGATTCTTCACTCACAAGTAGAGGACGATTACTCACTGTGACACTTATTATTTCCTCCTCCTACTCCTCCTCCTTTTCCTCCTCCTCCTACTCCTCCTCCTTTTCCTCCTCCTCCTACTCCTCCTCCACTTCTTCTTCCTCTTCCTCCGTCTGCTCCTTATCCTTCTCCTCCTCCTCTTCTACTTCTTCTTGCTCCTTTTTTCTTCTTCTTCCTCTTCAAAAGCATCATGCTTGGAGAACGCAGCTGCTACATTTAACTAGTAATTTGGTGGTTTTATAATTATGAGATTATATTATGTAATATGCCACAACTAGGCTACATGTAATTATGCAGGCTTTTTTCGTATAGAGCAAAACGTTACGTCTTTGTGTGTGTTTGTGTGTGTGTGTGTGTGTGTGTGTGTGTGCCCGTGTGAGTGCGTGTGGGAGTGGGTGTGTGGGGGTGATCATATTGCTATAGAAGCTAAAATATGATTTGCATAAGACTCCTGAGATCGTGCTGTGATTATTTCTTAGCCTATACCAGCTTACGCACCTATTATCTATGCATACATTCAAATGCGCACATACATACGTGGGTCTACATACATACAAACATACATTTAAAGAGCCTAGGCCTATGGCCCTACACAGACAAGCGTACGTACCCATTCATGAACATAAACAGACCTTACGCACAGTGGCTTTGTAGTGCTTCATTTAAATATTTTGTACAACATTTGTAAATTTTATTTCAGGCCACAATTTGCCAGTAAAATGTAAGTGTTTACATGCAATTGCTTGAAACTAGCATAAGTAGCAGTCATAATTTTATTATGAAGTGTTAGCGATTTCAAATCTCTATGGCTCTTCAACTATACCGTTCAATCATATTTCTTTAGGCGTGTGAAATTATACAGGAAAAGTGTGTAACAAAGTATGCGAAAATAATTACTAATATTTCTGTAGACAATATAACACAATCAAAACTATGTGAAATTTGAGGCTTACGTGCAAGTTCGAAATGTGAATGTGCTATATTACGAACTGACATTTCTACGTTGTAAATCAAATTGCCGATTCTTTATTTCAGATAATGATTTCAGTCAAGAATAATATTGAATGATCATATTTAATAAATTTGGCAAACTATTGTTTAAACCGATAAAATTAATATGACACGAAATTTGTGTAGATATCGTACACACAGTGGGACCTCAAGATGCAAATGAGACTCTTCTGGACAAATGTTATAGCAGCTGTTTGGCAAGAATGACGGAAAAACAAATGTGCTCTCTGGTGAGAATTATTTTTACACCATCACCTTCTTCCAGTTGGCAAGTGAATATAGTAGGCCAAAGGAAAGCTTGAAGTGTCGCAATGAACAAATTAGACATCAAGAATACAGTATAAAATGCATGCAAGATATAATTGAGTAAATTTGAGGTTTTTCTCAGGACTATAGCTAAATGTAGATTGCAAGTTAAGCTGCGATAGACGGAAATGTTATTATATATAGGATCCTGAATAGGTCTAATGCTGTTGAATTAAAGCTAAACCGTAGAGCGGTTGCATGGATGACACAGGCTCACAGCATGCAGAAAAGTAGTCAGGGCGCAGTTTTGTGTTTAAGCTCTTGATGTTTTCTGTTTGAACTCTGTGAGAGAAATTAGAAAATTCGCAAGGATTTCGCATAGATATTATTTAATGCACGTGCATGGGCGCCCGCACATAGGGGCAAGAGGGGGCACTTGCCCCCTGGAAATCGATTCCATATTTGTTAACTAATATTTTTGGTTTTTAATCAATTTCGTTGCTCTAAAGCGCTGATGTTACTAATTATTGTGTAAATTATACAAAAAAACTTGAAACTAAGAAATTAACATCCAGAAAGCTCTTTGAAATATAACCGTGTTCTTTATTTTCTGCTTTGCATTTTCAAGTTCTTGCTAAAACAAATGACCGTGATCATTATGTTTTGCCTCCTCCTGCGCAAATTTCTGCGGGCGCCCATGTGCACGTGTCAACAGCTTTAAATCATATTACTGACGTCTGTTGTGGTCTTTAGGTCTTCTGCTGCATATCGACAGGTTCCTATGGTTAGTTTACTTTAAAATCGCTTCGTAAATACTATACTTTGATTGGTTTTCACATGGAAGGAGATGACCATTACATACGTGGTTTTAAACATGTGGTTTAGATAGATCCAGTGGTGTAGTGGGGGGAACGCGGGGGAACGCCGTTCCCCCACTTTTTTCCAGAGATAATGGAATATTAATAATAATAATACTACTAATAATATTATTATAAAGAGCGTTCCCCCACTTCATTTTTATACGACTACACTACTGGATAGATCATATACGCGTGAACCGCCGAATTATGACGAGCTATAATAGGTGTTGTGTGTTATCAGTTGATCTCATAATTATATAATTAGGGACATTTTAAGGATAAATAATTGAAGATAAAGCCAATATATCAATGAAACAAAGATCATAGCCCATCGTCTCATCGTGTAAAAATAAAATAAAATATACAGACGATTTTTGAGGAATTGGTGTACCGGTAGATGTTTAAGACTTTTTTTAAGCAAACCTTGCAAGAGAGGTTATTATTCAGGATATATTAATTTTATCACAACACGACCATTCAAAATAGATGCTATTCGCCCCAAGTAGTGTGTATGCTAATAACCACACGCCGCTTATATTGGCGTTACCTTCCTAATTAGGCCTATTCGTGCTTCGTTACTCTATAGATATTGTTTGTACTGTTTTATGTTTATTTCACAAAACTTAATATATGTTCTGGCGGATTTGAAATATGCTGTTAACATTGAAATTCAATTTCATTCAATCCCTCATTCATTCATTAAAAAACTATAATTTATAGCTCCCCTCAATAAGCCTACTCAGAAGCGCACCCAGTCAAATCACGTTGATACAAATAGGCTAAGTCTCGAGGTGGTGAACCGTCCCCAGGTAAGAGACGCATGTTCAATGGGAGACAATAATCCAGGCAGAAGGAAACATAACCGAGTATATCCTTGGCGCTGACATTTACATAATATTATATGAAGCTGTAACGACAGTGCTATTATAGTCTTGTTATTTTGTGAACACTAAAACGAAAAATAACGGAACAATATAATTTCTTGCCCCTTTGTGATATAGGCTACATGTATGACTTACAATCTTTGAAATTTCGCTTGCAGGTAGGCATATGTTTCATATTTTTGGTGTTCATTTATTACAAACAAAAACTGTCTCGTGGAAGAGGTCATATTGAACAATGAACATGCTGCGTGCTTCATATTCAGGTTTCCCCAAAGAAAAAGCGGCTGAAGTTGCCTTGAAACGAGTCAGACTGTGGCTAGAAGATCGGAAGAAAAGCCAACCAGTAACGCAAAACCATACACATTCATAAATCTTCCTAGCTTGTCTTTAATAAACATAAAAATAAGATATAATGCATTATAAAGGACCAAGCGGCGAAGGAATATGGTGTAGGCTATAATCACATTTTCAGCACAAGCAACAATAACAAATTCGAGCAGTAGCCTACATAGCCTACTAGGCCTACACAAGCATTGCAGTCCTTTATTACATAATTTATTAAATATATACAATTAGACTCTATAATGACCTGCATATCTAACATTGTCTACCATAATTTCCCTAAAGCATGTTTTCTAAAGGCAGAGGGTTATCCCTAAATGAGCAATAACGCGTCGCTGTCTGGAAGCACCAAATTGCCTTTGAGTTCAAATTGGGAGATAGACGATAAAACTGAAACCAAAATAATTGCCTCAATGGTATTAAATACCATTTATTTTTGTAACTCATTATAACTGCATGCTTTGCATTTATACTAAGCTAGCTTAGGCTGTAGTAGTTACAATATTTAAACCAGAAACTAGCAGTGTTTCGTAACGATGTTTAATCAGAAGAAGTAGATTTGTAGCATACACTCACCAGAATCACTATTTCTAGCATTAGGCCTACAGACATGCATTTATGTCAAATGTTGATGATAACTATAAAACTATTTTTTTCTTAGATGGACACGATTGGTCGAATAATATTTTGTCTCTTCACACCAAATGACGTTTCTGCCTACAAAGCGTGGATGCAAATTTACTTTCCTTGTGGATCAGAAGGTTAGCCGTAGACCTAGGCTACTGACCACGCAATCATCTGAATGTTTGGAATTAATTTAAAAAATTTAAATTGAATGGGAAGTACGCACGAGTGCGAAAAACCTGTTCTTCCATTTTTTTATGCAGCCATAATTATGGATTTTTTTCTGACCGACAGCGGTAGGCTACTCGCACTGGAAGCGCTACTGAATGGTCATTGTTGGGTGCGCTACTGGCATGTTGTTTAGTTAAAATTGTAAAACAGTTGATCCTGGCGTCGCTTTGCAACGCCTGCGAAGATCCTCTACGGTACTGAAGCATTTAAATGCAAAATGATATTGGTTTAACATTATATGGCGCAGTATCATATGAACCGAATAGGATGAGCTACTCTGTGCTTGTCTTGTAAACGTTTTGCTACGATAACTACTACAGTTCTGAATTTAGACATAGGCTTAATTTACACAATGTAGGACACAGTATTCACATGTTCCTGTGTGTTTTCATACTGCTCGGCCAATTTTGGCTTATGCTGTGCATTATATTATGTGATTATAATTATGGTGTTGACATCTCGTTTTCATACGTTTTGGACCATTTACTACCAAAGTAATGCAGTTACTTATTGTTTGCTTTGATGATATCAGAGGATTATGCAAGATGGATGATGCAACAGAGGATCTCTAATCTCCAGCCGTTGGATGGATTCATTGAGATAACTACAACAGAACCAGATATGATATCCTACGAAAACGACCCTCAGAGCAAGCGTGCAAAGATGCCCTGTGGTCACGTAATTGGTATGCTAATACGCGCTCATTTCTTAAATGTAGTGCACTGCAGTTCTTTTATGAAAGATTCTTTTCTAATCTTTCGATATCCCTCGATTCTGTGGCTACATTGAGCTATGGGCGACTTGGTATGAACCCGAAATAACCTGCCTTTCTTGGCACGCCTGCATTCTGTAGTTTCCGTTCTCCCTGTGTTACATGTATATTCTAAATGCGGCTACAGTGATTAAAGCTGCAAATACGGGCTTCAAAATGTGTCTGGGCCATTTATAAAATACTTGGCTCATTTCTTTTTAGCCATTTTCCATCATAATCAGTTTGTGTTTTGTCATTCATTACTAAACAAAACGTTTAAAACTTGTCTTGTGGGTTCCGTTGGTTTCGTAAATATGTAGGCCTATTATATGATATTCTTGTTTCTGATGCAAAGAATTTGATACAAAGGAACTCTTGATTCGAGCGGACAGGCCATGCTTGAATTTATAATAAGTCGCAGTTGCACCATCATATCTTAAAGCAGCTGTGCCACATTTGTTTGAGATCACTTGATATCAGAATGTCATGCTTTTAATGTGAAAATGTTTTGCTTGGGGGACCCTCCCCAGCGGGATGTCCATCCCTTTAGGCACCCAACTTTGTAGCCAATGCATGCATATGTTCTACTTTTGCTGTCAATTTGTTTTCTGGTTGCAATAAAGTGAATTGAATTAAATTGAATAATATTTCTTTCTCCACAGGACCGGAATCCATGACCGAATATTGCACTGGGATTCTGGATAACGGCAAGTACTCGTTCCCCTGTCCTGATCCGGGGTGCAACGTGGAATGGCAATACTTTCTGGTGAGACACGTGGCCTGCCTCACACCGTCGCAGATGCAAGAATTCGAGACAAAAATATCCGCAAATTTCTTGAGGAAGGAAGACGAGGTCGCACGAAAATGTCCAGGATGCGAAATACTCTGCAGCAGAAGGGACAAGACCCACAACTGTGTGAAGTGTCTCTACTGTAGCAAGAAAGAAGGGACTCAATATCTGTTTTGCTGGAAGTGTCTAGGGACTTGGAATAGTGGAAACTGGAAAACCTGCGGAAACATCAGATGTCATGGTATGGACAATAGAGTTGAGATATTGGCCAGCTGTCCCAATAAGCTGATTCTGGACAAGTTCGATGCTCCGTCTGTGCGCGGTTGCCCAAAGTGTGGTTTGCTGATCGAATACTTACGCTGGTGCACTCAGATGCATTGCAGAGGCTGCCACCATTTCTTCTGTTTCCTCTGCCTTCAGGGAGCGAAAACAAAGAAAGAGTTGGAGTGCGATCCTTACAAATCTACCTGCCAGATCGCACCCCGTCAAACAGAGCTACCTGGAATTTGATGATGACGATGATGGTTCTCTGGCCGAAGGCAGGTTCATTGGCTTTACGCCCTTGGGGATGACATGGAATTTAGTCTTATAATCACGTAATGATTTCGGGTGGCATCAGAAGGATCAGTTAGAGATACCAAAATACACAAAATAATATGATTTTAAATATGACGAAATAAAATTATGACTTCATGACATAACGTAACTTTCCCAACATTGGAGCAATAAACGGATCTGAATGGAGGCGGAGCAACATCATTTCTGGTGGCATATCTTTTATGTTAACATGCCAAAGTCAGTGTGCTATAGCACTGGTCAATCTTATATTGAACTATTTATGAGCCTTGTACCACGGCGGACCAGCATCAAATCTAACACTAAAGTTTGATGGCTATTGGCATGGGCGGAGTTTGGTTTCCGTTCTTGAGGGGGGAGGTTAATCCCGAGTTTGGGCTCTCTGGGGGGGCTAACCCGGAAGAGGATTCCATTTTCATGGTAAAAAAAGTTGAATCTGGGCCTTCTTGGGGTGGGGGGGGCTTAGCCTCTCTAACCCCTGATAAACTCCGCCCTTGGCTATTGGCCTTAATGGCTATTAGAGATTTAGAGATTGTTAAGCATTTCAAGTGTGGTTCTGTAAAACTTAGCATATTATACGTTGACATAGGCTACAACCTTGCTAATTGGTTTAGTCTTGCATATTAGATGATGTTCTTACTCCGTTTCTTATGGCAGTGTTTGTATCGTAGTCTTCATAGATGAAAAAACCGATGGAAACTGAATAAAAAAAACGATATAGGCCTACTTGATTTTATTCGAACAATAAACAAAAAACAGAACAACGACAAAAACGGGAACGGAAAATAATTTGAGTTTGCTACGTCTTAAACTGCATTTAGCCTAAAAACCTTATATTTATTTAAAGCTGTTATTTATATAATTATAGGCCTAAGAAGCTCATATCAAAATATCTGGTAAATTTCAGTTCTTGTAGGGACCTAGCCTACTACATGTAGGATATTTCTCAAATGATGATGCTGAACAATTAATTAATGACATCAGTAACTGAATCCTTGAGATTACGGTGAAAATGTAAGGAATATCACTCAAAAATATAATTCAGAAAAATAATAAGCTTAATAGACGGTAAATAAATAGTCAAATAAAAATAAAAAGGGAATAAACGACACAAACCCCCAAAACCGAGGTTTTTTGGAAGATAACAAGAAAACGAAAAAGACTTTAGCAACTATGGTTTGTAGGCTATTTTGCATAAATTGCGTATGAGTAGTTTTATTACTGTGTATTCGCGATAAAAAGAAATCTGTTTATTTTTCCGCTGTTGTAGCCTATTTTGCGCTAATAAAACGTTGTTTTGGAGAAACCGTATGATCAGTGATTTTGTCTATATAGGCCTACAGTTTTCTCTTATCCCACTTCTGCAATCGATATCCAGCCAAAATAGATATAGGCCTATTATTCCCATTAAATTTACAATACTTCACCGTATTTGACTCACATTATGGTATCTAGGTATAATTTTTAATTGTCGAAATAAATGTAACTTTTAGCAGCAATACCGGGTATTCCATCCTGCAAACAGCATGCCATTAATGTCACCACAATGTCGACGGACACGATGGAGGCGGCATGATGTAGGCCGAAACTTGTAAAAAATACGATAGACCTGTTCATTAGTGTTCAATGTTCATATTGTATTGCATATTGTATTGTAGTGCATATGAGCATTTATAGAGCGCTTTTCAGCAAGTCTTTCAGAAGAACTCCCAGTGGTATCGATCCCGAGAGAAATGGCGAGATTTGAGGCTAACGAAAGACGAGGAAAGATTTCCGGAGAGGTAAATCGAACTGATGGTGGAAATCAATCTACAGAAAGGGTGGTGTGCAGGCAAAGCACTTGGATTGACTTATGCCAGTACTGACGCGCAAGGCCGTAGCTAGGGGGTGTTTGAACACCCCCCCCCTCCGAAATGGGAAATGTAAAAAAATAATATACTGCATTTTCTAGCACTTGATGTAAAAACCATGAAATAAAAACCATGAAATAAAACCATGAAAACACCCCTAGAAATTAAAAAAAGGACAAAATAATGGAATGCATTCACTAGCACATGATGAAAAAACATGAAATTAGGCGAAACATAGTAAGAAAGCCGTTTCCGATTACTGAAAAAGGTCGTCAGATGAAACATCCCCCCGAAATCAAATCCTGGCTGTAGGCTATACGGCCTTGCTGACGCGGTGAACAAAAAGGTCAAGCCATTCAGCGGATCCAGGAGGACACGAAAAACTGACAGAGAGGAAGCGAAAGAGGCATGCGATAACAAAGATATAAACATTATAAGACTTCTTCCCGCCACCCCAATAATACCGTGCTTTAGTCCTCAAAATTCAACGCCTGAACAGAACACTGCCGTTTCCAAAACAACTTCACTCTCAGCGCGAAATTCATCTATAGGCATATACCCGTGCACGATAGGAACACTCATAATTTAACAGGGTCTAAGATTTTTGTTTAGGGTCAATGTAGGGTATATCTGCGCTTCCGTCTCTATTCTGCGGGATATCGTCTGAGCTTGTCCAACGATTTAATTTGATCCATAGGAGCCTAACGGTGTCGAATGCACCAGAAACAACCAACAAAAGGGGACTTCCTGAAGCCATGGGTATGAAATGTTAGTCAGTTCGTTTTTCTCAGTCGCGATAAGTGAGGGCAAAGAGAAGTCCTCTCTCTCACCATCTAATCTTCCCATCAACAGTGTACGGCTGGTGCACACATTATTCCTGAGCTGGCGTGGGTGATGGTGAATCAAGTAAGGATATAGTCCAGATTCCTGCTCTGGCAAGGATTTGAAACCCTGACCTATCGGCAAACAGTCCGACACGCAAACCTAGTCCTTAATCTAGACGTCTCTGGGGTGGGGGAAGTTCCCCAGAATATGACATTTCTCCTCCGGTCAAAAGGTGCCATCGGTGTCTCGGCTCAGCGGTTTTCGTCCACCCAAAACGGCCATTTCCCGAAGAAACCTGACTTTCCCCTCCAAAAACAGGGGGCTAGGCCTAGATTAAACACTTCGCTAACCACTGCATTGCAGGCTGTCTGTTTTGATAATAGTTAGGATTTCTATCTTCTGAAATTTGCGTTGATTAAATTGCATAACTACAGTAGGCTACGTAGGCCCTACACTGTATTAACCGGCTGAGGTATGTCAACCGAATTATTTCAATAAAAAATATTATTGGGCCCATAGACTATTGCCCGTCCCTCCAATCAAGTTAAAATCCAGACTTCACATTGTATATAGGCCTCGATTTACCTGAACTCATTTATTCATGATCATCGCATTGAGTTGGTTCATCAAGGTGCAGATGTCCCAGCCAGCGTAGCCGTGTCCTCTTCATCACATCTTTCTCCATTCCCGTTCTTTTCCTGATCTCCTCGTTCCTTATCATGTCTCTCCACGTGATTACCAAGAATCAAGATCTTTCGCTGCCATCGGTGATGTGCCACCTCCATCAAACATGCAATAAGAAAAATCACAGTCAGAGTAGGAACTCGCCAATTACGGCATCTTTGCACACAACAGCAAAGTATTGTGGGAGTTGTTTCATAAAAATATCGTCACGATTGAAGATTGCTGGCAAGATAGCGTATCAATGATCAATTTGAGCACTAACATGCAAATGAGACTAAATCATTTAAGCTGCATCCTGTTTTTTAAATTAGTAATTTTAAAATAAAGTTAAAATAAAGTTAATTTGGACTGACTTTTTAATTAATTGTTTTAGATGAAGAGCTGGAATACGGCGCAGAGAAGAAACTTACCGACTATAAATTGATTCACATGTCTACGCTGACGATGTTACTTCGTGTTCCAGGAGGCAAAATATAATTGAACATTGAAAAGCCCTGGAGATTAGCCTAACAGCGGAAACATGACTGTACTCTGGGGTATACGCGGGTATGCTGCGTATACTCACCTCATAGAGACCATGTAGGTAGGCCTATTATTATAGGTCTAGGCCTAAGCAGGGAAAATCGCGATCAGTGAAGAAGAAATCTCGAAATTTGAGCATTTTACGCCGTGATAAAGGTATTTCGGGTGAAAAATCATCGAAAAACACAACTGATGACTACAAATAGGTCGCCAGAAATTTTTCGTCCTGAAAAGTAATTTTTTCCGGGGCAGCGTGTAGGCCTACTCACGAGTCACTACTCACCTCAAAAATTCAGAATACAGCCCTGATTATAAATGCCAAGCATACAATTTCTCAAAGTTTTAGTTGACGTACATGTAACTTTGTGTGAAAGATGTAGGCTAAGCTAGGCATACATTAGGCCTACGACAACTCTAAAAAGTTGTATCTACGAGTTAACTATTTAACGTGGCATTTAACAAGAGATGCCATTACGTTTTCTATATGTCTGACATTAGTGCTAAAACTTATATGTTTACTAACTTTACTCGAACAAGCAACGTGGTCAACGCAGAGGCGTCGTTACGCCCGGGCATGGCAAGGCAAATGCCATAGTAAAAAAGATTAGTTGTTAGGATCATCTTCCTCAATTTCTGGATTTGTGTCATTTCAATTTAGGCAGTCTCTAATAGATTTTAAATTTTAGAGTAGGTTTAGATTGTTAGGCCGTTAGAGTTATACTATGCCAGGTAGGCCGAAGTAGAAGGCCGCATTTGCGGACCGTAGCAGTTGAGGCAGTAGGCCTGTTTATAATATTGTACAGTGACTACACTACAAACTGTATAGCCTACAACCTTTAATATTCCATACAGAGCTAAATTGACAACATCACTTTCGTTACGACTTCTTTTCGAGTAACAAACTATAATCAAGAATCAAGGGAAGTCAAACCGTAGAGAAACTCTGATAACGGACTCTATTTATCACGCATCGGAATTTCAACTCAAAACTGGCGTATCACCTGTTTAAAAGAATTCATGTCTCACTCACCTGATCCGACGATCATCCACCTTTGATTCATAGAAGACCACCGCCTCAACAGCCACTTTGTTCCTCTTGCAACCATGTAGACTCAGACCTCTTTCTGACTTCCATTTTGGACAGCTCTACATTTCGATGCAGCCGCTCGTAAATAAGCTGATGCTCTGGATTAATTTGTCGAGTGGCGCTTTAGAAGCTAAAGATTACGATTACAATATAGAAGGAACTATAGAGAGAGTACTTGCTCCTGGAAAACCTGGAACACCTGAAAAACTGACACCTGATTTTTAGACTCATTTA
>OX243825.1:11961468-12026468 GCA_945859605.1 Lumbricus rubellus
CGCTCTGCCAGCAGACCAGTGAACTGATAAATAAGCAGTCGGGTCTTAAGAAGTAAGCAGTCTATAGTGTGTAGTAATTCAAATAAAAAATTATTGTCTTACAGGACCAAAAGGGATGACCAGTTATTGCCAGAGTGTCCTGTCAGAAGGCAAATTCAAATTCTACTGTCCATCAGTTGACAAGGCAGGTAAAGGCAACTGCAACCGTGAATGGGAATACTTTCTAGTTCGTCACGTGGCCTGCCTTAGCACGGATGAAACGAAGGCCATTGAGAAGAAGATATCGGACAACTATCTAGAGAAAGCCAAAGGTTTTCAGACCTGTCCCGGGTGTCAAACTTGGTGCTATAAAAACAATAACACTGGAATTTCTGGAAACTTCGTTCGCTGTCCTCTGTGTAACAGGGACTTCTGCTGGGCCTGCATGCGAGATTGGATGGCTCCAGGCAACCGTCAGTCGTGTGGAAATCCCGACTGCGATGGCAGAGATAGCAGAACACGGATCCTGGCTAACTGTCCGACTAAAGTGATTCGTGTATGCCAAGCTTGTCCTACGATGCGAGCTTGTCCTAAGTGTGGCTTGTTGACAGCTCACAAAGACGACTGTGCTCACGTAACATGTCCAAGTTGTGGTCATGGCTTCTGCTTCATATGCTTGAAAGGAAAGACAAGCAGTAACGCCTCCTGGCCTTGTTCATCCGCCGGTACTTGCACTCTCGCTCCACGCCAAACGAGCACATCTGGTCAGTCAACCGACTGGCGTTGCTCTATAATGTAAATATCAGCTGATGCTTCGCGTTCTTTGCCTTCTCCGTCTCAGTCTCCTCTTCGTCAACCTCCTTTTACTCTTCGTCCTCCTCATATTCTTCTTCTTTCTGTTTCCCTCTTCTTCTTATTTTTCTTTCTTCGTTTTTCTTTTCTTTCTCTTCTTTTTCTTTTTTTTTTCTTTATTTTCTTCTTCTTCCTGTTCTTTTTCTTTCTTCTTTTTTCTTTTCTTTCTCTTCTTTTTCTTTTTCTTTTTCTTTATTTTCTTCTTCTTCCTCTTCTTCTTCTTTTTCTTTCTTCTTTCTTTATTTTCTTTCTCTTGTGTTCTTTCTCTTTTTCTTCTTCTTCAATTTCTTCTTCTTCTTCTTCTTCATCATCATCTTCTTCATCGTTCTCATCTTCTTCATCATCATCTTCTTCTTCTTTCTCCTCCTCTTCTTCATCATCTTCGTCATATTCTTCTTCATCATCTTCGTCATCATCTCCTTCTTCTTCCTCCTCCTCCTTCTCCTCCTCCTCTTCTTCTTCTTCTACTTCCTTTTCTTTCTCTCATTTTTTCTGCTCCTCCATCTTCTTTTTTCCACAGTCAGTAGTATTTTCGAGGTATATCTAGGTATATAATTTCAGAATACCTCACATTGCAGTAGAAGCTAGACCGTACATGCATTTCCAATTGCTACAGGCCTAAATAACTGCAAAATAGTCAGTACATAATTATGTTTAGGAAACGTGTTATGCTATTTTTAAGAGGTTGATGCGAGTTGATCGGAGTTTTCCTTCGCACTGATTTTGTCGTTTATGGTCGATTATCACAGTAACTGTTGTATTGTATTTGAGAATTTGTAAAACGCCTCTAATAGGGTGAACAGTTCAGAAGCGTTCCCAGGCACGTAAAACCCCACGCGAAGAAGCATGTTTTGAGAAGATTAAGTAAAGTAATTGAAATGGAAAAAATAGACTTACTATGTAATACTTTTAATTAGCATAGAATTTACAGGTCAGCTATCCTGGGAATGTTGTATCACTGTTTCCCTCTTGTCTCTCTGCTACTGTTTTGGTTGACTGATGATATAGATTTACATGTAGGCTATGTAGGGCATAATACTTGCAGTGTTCATGATTTGAAGTTTGAACAAAGTGAGAACCATTGACTTCGTTTTAATTAATGCTTGATAAGCTTTCTCAGTTTAACATACATGTAATTATCTGAAACAGTACCGTAACTATAGTAGCCTAATGTAGAAATTAAAAAGTCTCATGTGGAACGTCGTTTGATTTGGCTACTATACGTTTTGGGGTTCCTCAGGGGTCCATCCTAGACCCACTGTTATTCTTAATTTATATTAATGACATTAGCAACTGTTCCAATAAGCTTCTCTTTTATTTATTTGCTGATGATACCCCTGTCTTTATTTTCTCTGATAATGTCAATTATTTGTTTAAATACATAAACTCTGAACTGATTCACTTGACCAATTGGTTTAATGTTAACTCCTTAGTCCTTATCCTTTAACATAAAAATCTTATTATATTTTATTCTCTAGTATAGGAAAGAGGATCCATGAGGATCCAACTAAAACTATTGTTCTGAACAATGTCCCCAATAAACGTGTATCTTAGAATAAATTCTTAGGTAATTAGTCATCGATGAGCATCTTCGGTGGAATTCACCCCTTGTCAAAAATAAGATTGCCAAACAGCCCTACTCTGCACTTGTCATGGCCCTACAATTCTTGAGTCCCAAAATATATTAATGACGTCCTCAATATGGTTTTATTTAAATGCGGATCTGTAAGCAGATGAAGCATCGAGAAGACCATTTATTTCAAGTCGAAATATAAATCTTTACTACACTTTACTATTTTTGGTTTTTATAAACTTAATCAGAGGCACTACCAGTGCGAAGATCTCTGGAGAAAGAAAAGTCTTAGGCCTATAATAATAAGAAATCCGCCGAAAAACAGTAGTGCTTCCAGGCCCGATACGAGTACGAGTCATAGGTAGGCCCTACGTGTGCGTAAATAACTTGCCCATGGTCGTTACCCTGAGTTGAACCACAACCGCCTGCTCCGTGAGCAAGCGCGTTACCGAACAGAAACATACTTACTTACTTACTTATTTATTTACTTGCTTACTGACCTATGTTTGAAATTACCAATGCAAGTTTTATGCACATTTCAACGTAGCCCTTGATGGACTGCTGCAAAGGGCGATAGCATATACATCCGTCATAAAACTGGCTCTGCCTGATATTTTCAGTGTCAGCACTTTAGGCTTATCATGGGTGGGCGTATCATCTCAATGTGTCACTGAAGAAATGCTATAAATTATTCATTGACGTCAACGGCAACAGGTAGGCTACTCTCTGTATCTCTCTGTATCTCTGTATCTCTCTGCTTTGTCTCTCTATGTCTCTGTCTCTGTCTCTCTGTCTCAGTGTCTTTGTGTCTCTAGGCCTATCTCTCTCTGCCTTTGACTGTCTCTGTCAGTCAGTCTCTCTGTCTCTGTCTCTCTATGTTTATCTCTGCTTCTGTCTGTTTGTCTCTGTCGATGTCTGTCTCTGTCAGTCTGTCTGTCTATCTGTCTCTGTCTCCCGCTGCCTCTGTCCGTCTCTCTCTCTCTCTCTCTTTCTCTCTCTCTCTCTCTATCTCTCTCTCTCTTTCTCTCTCTCTCTCTCTCTCTCTCTCTCTCTCTCTCTCTCTCTCTCTCTCTCTTCTCTCTCTCTCTCTCTCTCTCTCTCTCTCTCTCTCTCTCTCTTCTCTCTCTCTATCTCTCTCTCTCTGAATGTGGCTCTACTTTATCCTTTGTTGATATAATTGCTTTTAGCCCTATGACACACAGCTGGGGTCCAGGATGCCCCAGTGGTGTAACTTCCTTGAATTGTTATGTTGATATGCCTAATAATCATATTAATCATAGTGAAAATCAGAAATAATAATTCCTCGATAATTCATCCCCTCTCTACATCAATCGATAAGTTGGTAGCATCCTTGGTTCATCGCGTTAAAATTGAGAAAGACACCTCGTGACCTCGGGCATATTTACCATACCAGGGGTCTGTTGACCCCATGCTTCAACGTCGACAGGTCTAAGACAGAGCGACTAGACCTATAACATATCACATGCCATGCCACTTCATGTTATTCTATTGTAGTGCAATTCAATTTCGTGGACATTTCTGTCTCTATAATTATGTCCCGATCAAGCCAGTTCAGGCAGTAATTAATACAAGACCGGAAAAAGTGCTGTATTATCTGTCTGCATACGGTCGATAGCAAGACGTTGCGATCTACATGTATCAGCATAACAACATCCTTTCCATATTCTGTCGTGACAATTATGGGTGTAGCCTATTTAGGGGCGCTACGGGTTCAACTTCCGAAATATGTGACTTCCGAAGCTTTATTCTAATTCTGTAGGCCTATATACTCTGTGTATTTGGCGATAAGTTTCATCGGAAAAACCACGAAATGGTAACCACACAATTCCGTTCTCGCTACTCCACTGTTTAATAGGCTATGATTGAATAAGTTGCAAATTCTCGCTATGCGCGAGATAGCACAAACTCCTAAACCATGTCATGCCTACGGTGATTAAATAGTTATGACAAGTGAAATGATAATTATTGCTACAGGAATACAAACTCTGCCTTGACAATGAATCACTGACAAAATTAATAGTCTAACTGTTTAGCACAGAGAGTGAATCTAATAATATTATTAGGCCTATATCATGACCCAAACATGGTCCATAAGTGCACGTGCCATGTACATGTACAACCTAAATTTGGATCAATCATCCCCAAGTTCTATTTAAATAATAAACTTATATTTGGGGCCCGTGTTATCGGTGGGTACATTAGACCACAGGTCTAATGCAATCTATAAGCTAAATGCGGAACGTGTGCGTCATATGGTTAAGCGTGGTTTTAAGCGCTAACCATCGGAAATGTGAAACCATTTTCCGCTGAGTCTTAAAATGCGAAGTAAAAGTACTTTCACTTCTTCGATTGCTTGCGACGCCCTTGGGGTTGCGTATACGAGAAATTCTTGTTTGAAATAGTTGAACATCAAGAGAAAGTATTTTCCTCAAGTGATTATTGTTACAATTAAAATTCGATTTCGCAGAATGGCTCACTTAGACGTAATTTCAATAAGTGTGAACCTCGGAGATAGATGTAAATCTGTGATACTGCCACGTGTAAGTATCGACGTGTTCCATAATATGTAGGCCTAATTGAATGAATTCACGCATAATTCTGGAGATTTTTTAGTTAGATAAGCGATATATAACTAAAATACATTACCCATAACTATCCACGCCAATCATTCATTTCCCGCAATTACAAAATGTATACTTCAGCGGAAATTTCAGAGCTATCGAAGAGTTCTTAAAATTGACATACATACATACATGCATACATGCATACATACATACATACATACATACATACATACATACATACATACATACATACATACATACATACATACATACATACATACATACATACATACATACATAATAACATACATACATACATGTACATACATACATACATACATACATACATACATACATACATACATACATACATACATACATACATACATACATACATACATACATACATACATACATACATACATACATACATACATACATACATACATACATACATACATACATACAATACATACATACATACATACATACATACATACATACACACACACACACATACATACATACATACATACATACATACATACATACATACATACATAAATAGGCCTGCTTATATATAATATATAATATATAGTATATAATATATAGTATATAATATATAGTATATAATATATTGGTCCTGGGCATGACGTTAAACTGCATCCATCCTCCGCCACAGGGAACCAACAACGTCTCTGTGCCGCTCCTAAGCCCGGACAAAGGAGGAAGGTTTGCCAGATGGGTGGAGATACACTGGCAGAAAAAGACCAAGACCACAGAAATCCGCAAAAACCACGACACAAGTGACATAGCGACCCAGATGCTTCAAGGTGTCATGATGTGGAGCACACATGCACAGGCCGGTCAGGACAGACCGGTGGAGAGAGTCGAAGGAGAGAGCATACGTGGGCCACATACGGGCATTGACCCAGGTTGTCCTTCGTACCTCTCTCCCAATATTCTCTTCAATCGGACAAAGTGTCTAGTGGCTCCAAGATGTTAATGGTATGGAACGGACCTGCTGAACGGACTGGGTGAAGCTGAGAAGCATGATGCGAGACAGACTCAGACAGAGAGTGGCGTCGGACACCTACGGGTTGTTAACCCAAGGATAGTGATGATGATGATGATATAATATATTACATTTACATAATATTTGTAATATTATATTATATAATGTTGTTAGAATATTTCTACAGCAGGTGCAAACTGCATGAGGTAACGAAATAGAAATCAATATAGATCATAATTGCATAATGAATGATTGCCTGTTTGTTAAGCATTTGCCTCCAGTCAACATTTTGCGAATAATATTTAGAAATGTAGTTCATTGTTCTCTTCAGAATGCCAAAATAGCTGATCTCTTTCGTGCCGTCAGTGAAAAGTGTTTAAATGGTCGAAGTCTAGAGAAATTTTCCCTGATCCACACAGGTAATGAAATAGTGACTGCAAGACTTCGTTGCCAATTACAGTATGTTGCTTTTCTGCATTCTGTTAACTACGAGTCCAAAAGTTGAAAATGGCTTTTTTGCTGATTACCTGCCAATATCTCGAGATCTGACCAGAGTGTTTGTCCATATCACAAAATAATATTTGACTTTCGTACGTCGTTGAACTACGTGTAGGCCTGTAAGATAGTGTACGTACTTGTACATTGCCATTGGTGAACGTTATCTGTATCTCTCTCTCTCCGACTCTGTCTGTCTGTCTGTCTGTTTGTCTGTCTGTCTCTCTCTTGGTCTCTTTCAACACTCTTTCTTTCTGTCGTGTTAGCACAGTGCATGCATGATCTTTGTCTGAAGTTTCAGTCTATCTGTAGGCCTACGTTGCTGTTTGGACCAGCCATCTGTGTGGGTGGTTGGAACAATGATGGCGCTAATTTGCTTTAATCAGCATTAGAAAAATACTTACGGAGTTGTCGTGTGTATTTAGTGCAGCAAACGCCGTGTGTGTTGGTGGTTTTAGATGTATTTTTGGACTACAAGGGGAATAAAACTCTGAAGGACTGTAAAATAACTGATGACTCTACGGTCAGTTTAGCCATCGAGGTTGACGGTGGATTGAAGCATAACGTGGCAACGCCGTTGGAAACAGACAACAATCAACTAAGCAGCTTACGAATGTGATGGAATCGGATACCTAAATGCACATAATGTGTAATCGTGTTCAAAGCGTCATCGAAAATTCAATAGCACAGCAATCTTCAATTGTCTGACTTAACCTTTACAGTTGATTAAATTTTTAACTGCTTCATTTATTAGCCTATTAATGTATACAATCTGGTTTTTAACATGGATGTAAAACAACGATGGAAACGAATAAAAAAGAAAAACAAGTAGGCCTAAACTTTGCAACCTGGCATGTGTACTGTCTCAACGCTATTAATCGGCACGACTTCAATGCAATTGTATTCATTCATTTATTCATTCATTCATTCATTCTTTCAATTCATAGTTGTTTAAAAGTTTTTTTTTCGTTTTTTATTCGCTCCCAAAAAACGTCGTTTTTGTTGTGTTTTTTTTCCATCGTTTTATTCCTTTTTTATTTTTTATGTAACGCTATTTATTTATTCTCTGTCTTTTATTATTTTCCTTAATTTGATTTTTTTCATGATATTCCTTACGTTTTCAGCCTAATCTCAAGGTTTTAGCTAACAGATGTCATTATTTAATTGTTTAACGTCATCATTTAAGATAATACATGTAGAAAGTAAACACGGGTTTTATGTCTATAATGCAGTTTAAGATGTAAAAAGTCAAATTATTTTCCGTTTCCGTTTTTTATTGTTTTTAAATAAAACGACATTTTCCGTTTTTTATTCCGTTTCCATCGTTTTTTACATCTATGATTCAATTATTCAATTATTCATTCATGCACTTCAAGAATTCATACTGCGCCGCTTCAAGAAATCCACTCACAGGCGTTTCTGTAGATGTCAGCCACACAAATTAAAGCAGAGTAGGGACAGTTACTGTAGCCAGGCTTCGTAAAAGATTTTCAGATGCCTGTGAGTCTGTGATATAATTTACGGCAACTCTATGTCATAGTCGTATAATGAGGCAAATTAATTAGGGGACTAGAATGAGAGCACTTTCGATGAAAATGATGTGGTGTTGGTGATGGTGACGATGACGATGATGAGATGATGATAATGATGATGGTGATGATGATGATGATGATGATGATGATGATGATGATGATGATGATGATGATGATGATGATGATGATGATGATTATGACGACGATGATACTTTCTCGATTATCAACAGTTAGGCCTACAGTACTGTTCTAACACCAAATTTTGTTTCAATACAGAGGCATTGTGCTAAGAAAGTGATCATATTCCTTAATGGCCGCTTGCTAATTATGCTTTCATCGCTATGAACCAGCCAGAAAACTCGAGTAGTTTCCCTGTAAACGCATTTAAAAAGTTTAGCCTATATATTGCTGATTGCATGGAGTCTTCGGAATCTAATTTTCAAATTCAATCAGACGTTTTATCAAACATCTGGGTGCGTTCCTGAATCATGCAGGGTCCGAGGGTCACCAGTTGGGGAGAGGTCCGTAGCTCAGTTGAGAGAGCGCTGGTCGTTAAACTGAGAGTCATCCACGCGACCCGGGTTCAAGCCTCACACAGGGCATTAATTTATTAAAGTTTCTGTTAGCTGCGAGTTTCGCTTTGCTGTTGTGTTGCTTGACTCGGGTTCTGCTGAAAATAAGATAGCCCCTCCCACTTCTGGCTTGGCCGAACCAGGAGTGATCCAGCACTTAGGCCATTAGTGTTAAGCTACCGAACCCACTGCTGTAAAGCCGACCTGCGTGTCGTGCTATAGAGGGCCGTATTTCGTATAACCTGTACCTGTAATCATTCTGCGGTTTGTCATATTGAATCATTAAAGAATAATATATATATATATATATATATAATATATATATTATATTATATATATATATTATACTATATTAGTTTGTGTTGGAACGAATGCAAGAAGGGGCGCAATAGAATATTATAGAAAGCCATGAATTGAATGAATGAATGAGTGAATGAATGTATCAATGAATGAATGAATGAATAAATAGAGTGCCTAGTGCCCTAGTCTAGCCTATAGGTAAATATTATATATATATATATATATTATATATTGATAATATAACTTTACTAACATCTCGTAAGCCAAATAGCCTATAGTACGAAACACTAAAAATCTTCAGAAAATCGGAATGTCAACATTTTCTGAACGAAGCAGCGATTAAGAGAGGCTAAACGATATCTATAATAATTATACAAATAGAACTATTCAACCTAAAGAAAGACCGATTTCGTTTTCACTTTCCCACCATTGAGACTCCGCTATCGGAAAATTTGCGGTCTCACTGTTGCATAGACGAAAATGGAAATTCCGTTTCACTCTTGACGCGTCACCAGATTCGTAGGCCTATAGATTTTGCGATTTTAAATGCAGTTTCTGGTCTTAATAAGCTAAATTAGCTTTACGAGGCCAGTATTAATTCAAATCAGTTACCAGGATAGGCCTGTAGGCCTGTACAAAACGTGAACACTGAGTCAACATAAAGAAATAATGCCTGGCGTCATTCAAATTCGAGTATGTTCTGGAACTCAATCATGGCTCTTTCCAATGCCACAGGTGAGATTTTACTACTACTATAATTATCCACAGGTATACGCCTAGGTCTGATTCTTCAGCTGATAAATAATTGTCCGGAGACAGAAAATGGACATCCGGAAGGGTTACTTCTGTTCCATTCATATTATTATGCCTGATAATAACAAAGAATTTTATACGGAGGGCTGCCCTCTGCGTAAATGTATCAGCCGGTTGCCAAGGAGACGTTGGGTCCGCTTAACCCATCAGACGCAGTGGCGGCGCTACGCCAGGGCATGGCAGGGCAAATGCCCTACCAAAAAAACCTTTGCCCTACCTGTTGCCCTGGTCGTTGCCCTGCCGGAAATGTTGCATTGCCAGAATTTGTTGGAGCATATTGTTTTTTACTGCTCACGTCTGTCCACCCTCTGGCAATGGCATGGCAAAAATATTAGGCCTAATTGCCATGGCAAAAATATTGGCAGTGCAAATGTTCTGGTAGGGCAAAATTCTGGCAGGGGAAAAGTTCTGGGAGAGAAACATTTTGTCAGGGAAAAATTCTGACAGGGCAAAAATTGTGGTAGGTCAAAAGTTTGGCAAAATTCTGACAGGGAATATCCTGGCAAAGAAACATTTCTGGCAGGGCAAAATTCTGGCGTGACAAAAGTCATGGTAGCTTGGCCAGGCAAAAGTTTTGGTAGGAAAAAATTCTGTATATTACTGTCTACAACTAAACTAACAGCATAGGCCTAACTGTTGATAACTGTTGCTTTATCGTTTTTCAAATGAAGCGTAAACATTTGCGTAAGCAATTGACCTAGCCTATAGGGCCGGAGCATGGTAACGCCAAATTATAGGCCTATGTAAGCCCGTGCTACCGAGCACGCGACTTGCCCTGGTTACTGGTACGACTGCCCTGGCTATGCCCTTGCTGCAAAAAGTGTCTGGGGCCGCCACTGTTCAGACCCTGACTGCTTCAGTCTTCTTTCACGTATGCTACTGCTCCAGATCTTGTCGGAGCGTGGACCGAGATTCGTGTGAATTCGGTCAGCTGGTGGCATCCTTATAGTTTCCCCGAAGGTAGCCTACTCACAGGGAGGGCGCGCCCGGATTGATCCAGGCTTCGTGAACGCGGATGCCATCCTCCCCACTGCTTCAGTGAAAACTTAATTGAAAGGCAATAATGATTGTAGAATAATTGTTATACCTTGATGCTTAGATGTTCAAGATAGGCCGACAATATCTTAGACGAAACGTTACGGCCTTGCAAATTATGAGCAAATGAAATGGGAAGGACATCGCCTTTATTAGGCTAAGTCTGCTGAGGAGCATAGCGAATTAGCAATGCCTGATATTCTATAGCCTAATTATTGAGAACCCTAACCTAAAGCTCCTTAACGCCTTTGCAGAGAAACTAGTCTTTGCCGCAAAATATTCTGTTGTACTTCGTCCTCATTCAGCTTCCTTCGTTCATCCGACTTGGTTTGACCTCTTGGTTCCTCGCTCTACGACGGCTCTGCCTCAGTGTAGATCATTTGCTTCTATTGCTCCTTCTCTTTGCAATGCGTCTTCTCCTTCTGTTCGCACCACACTTCTGTATGGCAGTCTCTCCTCTGCTGTGTCTCTTCTCAAAACCTGTTTCTTCTCGCGGGGCCTTGCGTACTGGGAGCGCCTCTGAACGGTTCACCATAGTGACCGTACAAGAGGCGCTTTATAGATGTACTAATGCACTACACAAGTCTCTCGAGTCTAGACGTATTATTTAACTATTGAAAAATTTAATATTTTTTTGTTTTTAGAACGCGAAAGTTGACGACCTGTTTCACGCAATCACGAAGAATTGTGTCATCGGCAAATATCCGTCAAAAATGCGTCTCATGTGTGAGGGTAGGGTTAATGCTTTTCAAGCTTAATTATAGTAAGACTTTAAATACAAAACTCTGAAGTCAACTTTATTTGTGTACACTGTACACAACATAAATACCCTGGCAGCATTTACAGCACTGGCTGCTGATAAAATAAAAATGTCTTTTCTCGCTGAGGTTGGGTGTTCCGAGAGATATAGCCTATGGGTGCAGAGCCTTCTATCATCTACGACTGACCACTAGTAGGCCAGGTTATCGTGTGCAGCAGACTGCAGAGGATTTCAAGAAATATGTTCTCACCATAAATTATTAATCTGACTCATGAACTCAGAACTTTGCTTGATTCTAACTATTCTAGATTGAACTTAAAACGTACAAATACATAATAGTTGTCCGTGTCGTCTATGACTGGATTGTTTTCGCGGAACTGTTTACACGGGCTGTTTTGACGGGGCTATTTTGACGGGGCTATTTTGTCGAGAACTGAATTTTTCTTGGCTGTTTTGTCCTTGGGCGATTATGACGGGGCTATTTTGTCGCTGGGCGATTATGACGGGGCTGTTTTGACGGGGCTGTTTTGACGGGGCTATTATGACGGGCCACCTGACTTGATATAAACATTATAGGTTTTTGTAGCCTAGAACCGTTGAATAAGCTGATCACAATGACATGGATTTTTTTATCGCACTCAGAATTTTTGAAGTGTTAGGTTTGCATTGCATTAGGCTACATCAAGATAGGAATCCATCAGTCTATGGCGCTTTCCTGTTACGTGAGTAATTTTAGTTCTCTAGCAGCACAACTTTAGTTCTTTAGTCATTAAATTGTTTTTAGTTCTTCAAGAATTTCAAAGTCATTTTTAGTTGTTAATATATATAACTTATTATCAATCCTATATAATTTATAAGAATTCTAGGCAACTCAATGCTTTCATTGAGGGTAATGCTACTTAGAGAAAACTTTCCAAAAATGAAATAGCCTATTTTGTTGCATTTTAGACAAATACCTGGAATACGGAAACGAAAAATGTTTCAAAGACTACCGTTTGGCACACCTGTCAACGATAGTGATGCTACTGCCGATATGTGGAGGAGTTTTACCCCATCTTGCTGCATCCAAGGAATGGAAAACGACCGTAGTCCCTCTTCAAGGATTCATAACTGTGACGTCGTCGTATTCGGAACCGGATATGATCACCTTTGATGCAAGTCCGGATGAGCAGCGAGCTCGAATGCCCTGTGGACACGTCATTGGTCAGCGTTGATTCTAATTATACTTCCAAATTAACTGACCATGTGCAAGTTTAAACTAGGGCTATCAGACAAGCCAATGAAAAGTAGGAAGGGTAGGAAAAGGAGGTGGAGGAATGAGTTTTACGAAATGAAGGAGGAAGAGGAAAGGCGACCGTACGCTGAATCCATTTCATGAAACATAGTCGCGCGGCCTCTCTTTATCTTGTGGCAGTTATATTTTCAACAATTTGGAACGCAGCTGCAAACTTCAGGATTGGGTGGATCCAATCATTAATTTTGGTCCAGGGGTCGGGGCTTTTGGTGTGCAGTTCTACATGTAAGCTTACATAAAAGCAGTTATACATGACATTGTTTAGCTGTACAAACATTTTTGATCAGTTAAAACTAGTTTAAATGATCATTGTCATCCGATTGAAATAATATTACGATGGAGGATGGTGATGGATTGTAGAAGGGCAAAGTGCAGTTGTATAAATTCCTTAAAAGATGAAGCCCTGAATTTTAATCTGCTACATGTACAATACTTCAAACCGTAAAGATAATATTTATGGTGTTGAGTTATAATATCTTTTGGTTATATAGGGCCTATATATAGCCTATTATATATACGTCTTTTGGTTACGTTGGCGAAGGTTCCTATAATAGTAACAACTAGGTAACTGAATTCAATTTTATTTTTGTACAGGACCAGAATCGATGACCAGTTATTGCCGGAGTGTGCTGTCAGAAGGCAAATTCAAATTCTATTGTCCATCAGTTGACATATTTACAGGAAAAGCCAACTGCAATCGTGAGTGGGACTACTTTCTCGTCCGTCACGTGGCCTGTCTTACCGAAGACGAAATGAATGAGTTCGAGCTGAAGATATCGGACAACTACCTGAAGAAAGCTAGCAGCATTCAGAAATGCCCCGGATGCAGGACGTGGTGCTATAAAGAAGATGAGACAGGGAACTTCGTGCGTTGTCCCCTGTGTAACAGGGACTTCTGCTGGGCTTGCATGCGAGATTGGATTGATACAGGCAACCGTCAGTCGTGTGGAAACTTCGACTGCGATGGAAGAGATACCAGAACACGGATTCTGGCTACCTGTCCAACTAAAGAGATTGGATACTGCCAAGCGTGTCCTACAGCGCGAGCTTGCCCCAAATGTGGAATACTGACGGAGCACAAAGAGGCGTGTGGACATGTTACTTGCCCCACTTGTAGTTACGGCTTCTGCTTCATTTGTTTAGCAGGAAAGAAAAACGAATTTGAATGGGGTTGTTTTTCAGGCGGTAGTTGCACCCTTGCTCCACGTCAAATGAGCGCCTCTTTTCGTGCACCGGCTAGCCAGCCAGCTAGCCAGCCAGCTAGCCAGCCAGCTAGCCAGCCAGCTAGCCAGCCAGCTAGCCGGCCAGCTAGTCAGCCAGCTAGTCAGCCAGCTAGCCAGCCAGCTAGCCAGCCAGCTAGCCAGCCAGCTAGTCAGCCAGCTAACCAGCCAGCTAGCCTAGGAAGCTGGATAGAAAGCTGGCTAGTAAGCTTGGCAACTTATAACCGTGATGATTGGCATCGTTTTTGTCAACAATCATGCACAATATTGTAAATATCTGCAAATTCTGCATGGTCTAATTACAGCCGACAGTGTTTTCGGACTCTGAAGAAAATACTAGGTATTGAGTGCATGACATTTGTGTAGAATATAAGACATTCGTCACATTCGTTGTTGTAGTAGAATTTAGATTTGGGGCCGTCCATAAAGTACGTCACGCTATTTATTACCATTTTTGACCCCCTCCCCTTTCACAAACTGTCACAAATCTCGGACCCCTCTAAAGTACGTCACACTTTCGAAATTTAAAAAATTAACACCGCAAGGCTATACATAGGGCCTAAAACAAGGCTTCGCAACAGCATTACCAGCGCTCCTAGCGAGAGGAATCGTGAATTTAATTGTAATTTAATTGAACAACACATTCAGGGATACGCATTTCATGCTATTTTGACAGATAATTAATTCAAATGTTTCACAAAAATTTTGAAAATTATTTTTAAAGCTATTAAATTCTACTAAAAAGTATTAAAAAAAGAATTAGATATAAAATTTAAAAAAAATAAATGTGTGACGTCACACATGGCCTGACCCCTCCCCTGTCACAAACTGTCACACTTTCTTACACCCCTCTCCCCTGGAGCGTGACGTACTTTATGGACGGCCCCTTTGCATTTGCCATAGACCTGTATTAGGCTGCGACAAAATTATCCAATAAATAGGTTAGCAATTAATAATTTTGGCGATCGGTTTAAATGCCCATTCAGCGTATGATATTATGTTGCTTTAACGGGGTGATGCGAGCTAATGGTTTTATTCCTTCAGACCTTGCTTTGTTGCTGTTTTACTGTTATTTTGTCGCTCTTTTCGTGAACGAATGATGACTATAATTATACACGAAGACAGTCAGAAGACAGTATTGTAGTTGACTAGTATTTACCTTTGGCTAAAGACAAGAACTACCGACTCGATCTATTTGCATCATTTTATTACAGTTTAGGCTTCCGTATGAACTTAGCCTACTTAGTTTAAGTATCTGTCTGAACTATAATTATGCAAAGTGTAAATATTGAAAAAATATCTGAAGGTGTTGTGTTTTTAGGCATGCCATAACTATAGGCCTACATTACAAGACAGTAAAAATGCACTGTTTGCTTCGCATAAACCACATAATTATTCATAGAACGTTTATGCCAAATTCACATGCAAAGTCCTATAGGCTCTAGGCGGCAATGCCACTGCTCTTTGCAATAGGATTCCGCTTATTATGGAGAGTCAATTACTTTACATTAGTTTACAAGCAAATTAGACTTCTTGATGGATGCATTTTAGTGGATACATTTCAGCCATTGGCCAGCTGATTAGTTCTTGAATCTGCTAAGTCCTAACATTCGAAGTACCGGTAGGTCTAAACTCTAGCCTGAAGTCATGCACCCAGTTCATAGCCAACAGCGCCTACTTACTACTCAGCTATCAAAATAATGATGATAATTATAGCAGATGTTTGTAAAATGTGGTATTTCTTTATTTTTTTAAAAGGTATTTCGGGTAAAAAATCATCGAAAAACACAACTGATGACTAAGCTTACAAAAAGGTCACCAGAAAATTTTCGCCTGGAAAAGTAGATTTTTCCGGGGCAGCGTATACTCACGAATCACTACTCACCTAAAAAATTCAGAATACAGCCGTGATTATAAATGTCAGGCATATACAATTTCTCGAAGTTTCAGTTCATGGAACTTTGTGTGAAAGATGTAGGCTAGGCATACGACAACTTGAAAAAGTGGTATCGACGAGTTAACTATTTAACGTGGCATTTAACTAGAGGTGCCATTACGTTTTCTGTATTTCTGAAATTAGTAAACTTTTGTTTACTCGAACAAGCAACGTGGTCAGCGCAGAGGCGTCGTTACGCCCGGGCATGGCAAGGCAAATGCCATAGTAAGAAAGTCTGTGTCGTGGTCGTTGTCCTGTCAGAAAAACTGGCCTGTCAAAATTTGATCGGGTTTTTTGTTTCTTACTGTTCACGTAAGCTCGTCCGCTCTTTGACATGGCAAAAAGTTCTGGCAGGACAAAAGTCCTGGAGAGAATAATTCTGGCAGGGCAAAGGTTCTGGAGAGAATAATTCTGGCATGGCAAAGGTTCTAGAGAGAATAATTCTGGCAGGGCAAAAGTTCTGGAGAGAATAATTCTGGCAGGGCAAATGTTCTGGAGAGAATATTATTCTGGTACGGCAAAAGTTATTATGGAGAGTCAATTACTTTACATTAGTTTACAAGCAAATTAGACTTCTTGATGGATGCATTTTAGTGGATACATTTCAGCCATTGGCCAGCTGATTAGTTCTTGAATCTGCTAAGTCCTAACATTCGAAGTACCGGTAGGTCTAAACTCTAGCCTGAAGTCATGCACCCAGTTCATAGCCAACAGCGCCTACTTACTACTCAGCTATCAAAATAATGATGATAATTATAGCAGATGTTTGTAAAATGTGGTATTTCTTTATTTTTTTAAAAGGTATTTCGGGTAAAAAATCATCGAAAAACACAACTGATGACTAAGCTTACAAAAAGGTCACCAGAAAATTTTCGCCTGGAAAAGTAGATTTTTCCGGGGCAGCGTATACTCACGAATCACTACTCACCTAAAAAATTCAGAATACAGCCGTGATTATAAATGTCAGGCATATACAATTTCTCGAAGTTTCAGTTCATGGAACTTTGTGTGAAAGATGTAGGCTAGGCATACGACAACTTGAAAAAGTGGTATCGACGAGTTAACTATTTAACGTGGCATTTAACTAGAGGTGCCATTACGTTTTCTGTATTTCTGAAATTAGTAAACTTTTGTTTACTCGAACAAGCAACGTGGTCAGCGCAGAGGCGTCGTTACGCCCGGGCATGGCAAGGCAAATGCCATAGTAAGAAAGTCTGTGTCGTGGTCGTTGTCCTGTCAGAAAAACTGGCCTGTCAAAATTTGATCGGGTTTTTTGTTTCTTACTGTTCACGTAAGCTCGTCCGCTCTTTGACATGGCAAAAAGTTCTGGCAGGACAAAAGTCCTGGAGAGAATAATTCTGGCAGGGCAAAGGTTCTGGAGAGAATAATTCTGGCATGGCAAAGGTTCTAGAGAGAATAATTCTGGCAGGGCAAAAGTTCTGGAGAGAATAATTCTGGCAGGGCAAATGTTCTGGAGAGAATATTATTCTGGTACGGCAAAAGTTCTGGAGAGAATATTATTCTGGTACGGCAAAAGTTCTGGCAGGAAATAATTCTATGGCTGTTTATCCACAGTACCGTATGCAACTAACAGTCTAACAGCATATAATATATATAGTTGCTTTTTTGTTTTTCAAATGAAGCGTACAAGCATTTGCGTGGTCAATTATTATAGACCTATATATATGTACCTGACTCAGTTATTTTACTTCATTACCCCTCTTTCTGACTTTCTCTCATTTTATTGAAGTATTGTGAATTTCTGTATTATATCTATTTCTTATTTGTGACTGGCTGCGGTATGTGAGCAAGAACTCAATAAAGCGAATATTTATATATATTTGATGAACTTTTTCTTTCGAAATGTTAGCCTACTCGAAAGACGACTTGCAATAGGCCTACTTCACTAAGTCACTGAGATTAGTCTATAAGATTTAAATAAGATCTGCTTTCCAAATGTGAAAAACTGTTCGTTTTATGGCTTCGACCATCTGATCCTGGCTCTGGCCAGCCAACCCTAATTATAGTGTAGTGTAGATGATTTTATGGGGAGCACGGTAGCCTATTAGCGCCAAATGATAGGGCTATGTAGCCTAAGCTTGTACTATCGACCACGCGACTCGCCCTCTGTAGGCCTACTACTCGTATGACTGCCCTGGCAATGCCCTGGCTATAAAGATATCTGTCGCCGTCACTGGGTCAAAGTCTTAAAACAGTCATAATGTCTTATTCGGTGCAATTATAAAATTTATATAGCGCATCCAGAGGTAATTGAATTTGTAAATTATTGTAGGCTAATTGAACATTTGTAAAGCATCACTAAGACATTCAGAGGCGATACCGATCTAGGTTAGCACATAGAGATTCGCATAGCTCAGCGGTTCTCAACATTTATAGTGCCCCGACCCCATGGTAACATTTCCAAAGTTGAGTTTATGGTTGATACTCTTGGCAGACAGTAATAACGTACTAAATAGGATTAGGTCTAAGCTAATTGACTGAATATTAAGAAACTATTGCTCTGAAACTGCATTGACGCTACATAATGCACCATAAACCTGTTTAGACTTATAATGGCCTTAGCATGCTTAGTAAGCATTGCTTGCAGACTAGTAGGCCTATACATGTAAATGCAAAAATTTGGAATTAGGCCTGTGTGAAAGTGTTGGGTAATTTATTGGATATGCTGCAGAAAGCACTAAACAAAACTGTCGGAATAACTAAGCTTATATATGCAAAGCTTCAAGTAAACCACATGACAATTTATTATGAGGAGCCATTAATTTAAACTTAATATAGCCTACTGTAGGTCTAAATGACACTATGGTATTAGACATTCAAAAAATTAATATTGCTGATTAAACACCGCATGGAGTCTTCGATTTTCTGAAGATTTTTAGTGTAAGCTTATCCTACTATAGGCCTAGGCCTAAGAGATGTTAGTAAAGTTATATTATCAATATTATACAATGTATAGCCTATATGGCATAGGCTACCTATAGGCTAGAGCCGCTAGAGTGTCTAAGCTTATAGGCTAATTGATAATGTAGCCTATCGCTTTACTATGAAGTTGCGTTTTAGCCAAGTTTAAAACACTCTAAAAATCTTCAGAAAATCGGAGGGCCTACATAGCCTATTTCTGAACGAAACAGCGATTAAGAGAGGTTAATCGATATCTATAATTCATAGGTGGCCTATTCAACCTAAAGAAAGATCGATTTCATTTTCACTTTCCCACCAGTGAGACTTCGCTATCGGAAAATCTGCGGTCTCACTGTTGCATAGACGTAAATGGAAATTCCGTTTCATTCTTGACTCGTCACCAGATTCGTATAGATTTTGCAATTTTACATGCAGTTTCTGGACTTAATAAGCCAAATTAACTTTAGGCTACGAGGCCAATGTTCAAAGCGTGAACACTGATCAGTGTAAAGAGATAATGCCTGGCGTAATTCAACTTCTAGTGTGTTCTGGAACTCAATCATGGCTGATTACGATACCCCTGCAGGTGAGCTTTTACGACTACTATAATTAGCCACAGGTAAGTCTGATCCTTCAACTGATAAATAATTGTCCGGAGACAGAAAATGAACACCTGGAAGGGTTACTTCTGCTCTATTCATATTATCATGGACGGAGTTTATCAGGGGCTGGGGGGGCTGAGCCCCTTCAAGAAGGCCCAGATTGAGTTTTTTTACCATGAAAATGGTATCTTTGTTCGAGCTTAGCCCTCCCTCCAAGAAAGCATTAGCTCCCCATGAACGGGAACCAAACTCCGCCCATGATATTATTATGCCTAATAATAATAAAACATAAAATTTATCCTGAGGGCTGCCCTCTTTGTAGGCCTACATGTAGCCTACATGCTTCAGCCGGGTTGCCATAGAGACATTGGTCCGGTTAACCCTTCAACCGTTAATTTCAACAGTGAAATTGGCAGCCGCATCGATTCTATCAATGGTGACTCTTTAATTTAAGTGAAACGTAGTGATGATTGTAAAATCGTTATACCTTGATGCCTAGATGTTTAGGATAGGCCTATAGTATCTTAGACGAAACGTAACGGCCTTGCAAAAAGCAAATGAAATTGGAAGGACATCGCCTTTGTTGGGCTAAGACTAGTCTCATGGGCGGAAACCTAGGGGGACAGGGGAGACGGTCTCCCCAAAAGGTGTTAGGGGAAGGCCCATGCATTGGTCCCCCCAATGTTTGAGCGTCAAGACAAAAAAAGTGGTTTGGTTTGGCGGTGGAAAATAAAAAGGGTCATCAACTTTTTGGCGTTGAAAATTTTCCAGATTTTTTGGCCAGATGACTAAAAAAAGTCATCAACTTTTTTGGCGGTGAAAAGAAAAATTTTCCTTGGAAAAAGGTCGTCAGAAATTTTCATCCGTCAAAAAATCTCGCGTCTTTCGTTCGGCCACTCGTTCGTCCCCCCTCCCCCAAAAAACTCAGTCCAGGTTTCCGCCCATGACTAGTCTGCTGAAGAACATGATTATTGAATTAGCGATGCCTGATAGCCTAGAATTATTGAGAACCCTATAATTAGCGTAAAGCTCCTTGACGCCTATGCAGAGCAACTAGTCTTTGCCCCAAATATTTGTTATACTTGTTCTCACTCAGCTTGCTCCTATCGTCCAATTTGTTCATCCAACTTGACTTGACCTTTTGCTTCCTCGCTCTAGAACGGCTATGGCTCCGTCTAGATCATTTGCTTGAATTGGTCCTTTTCTTTGCAATGCGCCTTCTCCTTCTGTTCCCACCACACTTCTGTCTGGGAGTCTCTCCTCTGCTTTGTCTCTCCTCAAAACCTGCTTATTATCGTGTGTCTTGCGCAGTGCGCACTGGGATCTTCTCTGAACGGTTCACCTTGCTAGAGGCGCTTTGTAGGTAAATGTTTTGATACAACACACTAGTCTGTTACAGTAGTCGTGTTATTTAACTGTTGAAATAATAAACATTTATTTTTAGAACACGAAAGTTGACGACTTGTTCCAGGCAATCATCACGAATTGCTTCATCGGCAAAAATCCGTCAAAAATGCGTCTCATGTGCGGAGGTATGGTTAATGCTTTTCAAGTTCAATACAATACTTAACTTGAAGTTGAAGACATTTTTCGCTTGATCTCGGCCCGGACCGCCTCGGAGTAGGTACATTGAAGGGGCGCTATATAAACTACGATTGATTGATCTTTCCTGGGAACGCCTCGGAGTAGGCTAGGTACCTCTGATTGATTGATTGATTGATTGATTGATTGATTGATTGATAACTATCAAGTCAATTTTGTTTGAATGTACACAACTTGAATTATCTGGCAGCGTTTAGAGCACTGGTTGCCGATAAAATAATGTGTCTTTTCCTGCCGAGGTTGGGTGTTCCGATAAATATATGAAAGCAGCACCTTCTGCCATTTACGATTGACCACTAGTATGGTAGGCCATCGTGTGCAGACTGCAGAGAATTTAATGAAACTCGCCCTAAAATAATCTGACTCAATGAACAATGAACGTTGCTTGATTCTAACTATTCTAGATTCTGACTTGAAACGACCTGGCTATTTCCGACTTCACTTGATATAAAAATTATAGCCTAGCAGGTTAGCATCACATCAACATCATCGGGCTCAATGCCCGTAAGAGTCCGACGCCACTCTCTGTCTGAGTCTGCCTCGTGTCATGCTGCCCAGCTTCAACCGGTCCGGTCAGCAGGTCTGCTCCATACCATTAACATCTTGGAGCACCTAGACCACCTTGTCTGATTGAAGAGAATCGTGGGAAAGAGGCATGAAGGACAACATGGGTCAATGCCCGTATGTGTCCCACGCTCTTTTCCCCCCGCCCCCCGACTCTCTCCACCAGTCTGTCCTGACCGGCCTGTGCATGTCTGCTCCACATCATGACACCTTGAAGCATCTTGGCTGCTCTGTCACAGGCTAGCACCGTTGAATAAACTGATCCCACCAGCATGACATGGATTTTGTATAAGCTTATGGCAGTAAGAAATTTCGAAGTGTTAAGTTTGCATTTCATTACACCTACATCTAGATATGAATGCATCAGTCTTTGGCACTTTCCTGCTACGTGAGAAATGTCAGCTCTCTAGCAGCATAACTTCTGTTCTTCAGAAACTTTAAAGCCATTTTAGTTCTTCACGAATAATTCCAAAGCCATTTTTAGTTCTGAAATATATGTAGCAGATTATATATATAGTATACACACAGGCCTATATATAAAATAATCTAGGCAACGCAATGCTTTCATTGAGTGTAGGCCTACTGCTAATAAGAGAAAAACTTTCCAAAAATGCTATGTCATATTTTTGCATTTTAGACAAATACCTGGAATACGGAAACGAAAAATGCTTCAAAGACCACAATTTGGCCCACCTTTCAACGATAGTGGTACTACTGCCGGTTTGTGGAGGCGTTTTGCCACTTCTAGCTGCATCCAAAGAATGGAAAGCGAGCGTAGTCCCTCTTCAAGGATTCATAACTGTAACGTCATCGTATTCGGAACCGGATATGCTCACCTTTGAGGCCAATCCTGATGAGCAGCGAGCTCGAATGCCCTGTGGACACGTCATTGGTCAGCGTTGATTCTAATTATACTTCCAAATTAACTGGCCATTTGCAAGTTTAAACTAGGGCTATCAGACAAGCCAATGAAAAGTAGGAAGGGTAGGAAAAGGAGGTGGAGGAATGAGTTTTACGAAATGAAGGAGGAAGAGGAAAGGCGACCGTACGCTGAATCCATTTCATGCAGCATAGTCGCGCGGCCTCTCTTTATCTTGTACAGACTTGTAGTAGTTATATATTCAGCAAGTCTGAGCACAGCTGCAAACTTCAGGATGGGGTGGATCCGATCATTTGGTCCAGGGGTTGGGGCTTTGTGGTGTGCATAAGAATTTTTTCGGTTAAAACTAGTTTAAAATGTTCACTGTCATAGGCCTACAATTGGGAATAATTTACCATGGAGGATAGTAGAAGGGTAAAGTGCAGTTGTATGAATTCCTTGAAAGAAGAAGCCCTGTATTATTTTAGTCAGTTAACAGCTACCGGGTATAGGTGACGGTCTATCTACAACTTTACATTTATGCACAATTGAACAGCACCTCAAGCCGTTTGGAGATATTTATAGTGTTGACCTACATTTTCCTGTAGAATTATTTTATTGTATTGAATGCGAAAGTCGTACAGGTTCGTCACGTGCTTATCAATCACTTTGTCCGGTCGCCTGTTGGTCACGATGATAGATGTTCCTTTACTAAATACTATGCAAATGAATTCAAATTAATCTATTTTAGGACCAGAATCGATGACCCTCTATTGCCAGAGTGTGCTGTCAAGAGGGGAGTTCAAGTTCTACTGTCCGTCAGTTGACGTAACAGGCAAAGAAAACTGCAATCGTGAATGGGACTACTTTCTCGTTCGTCACGTGGCCTGCCTTACCGCAGACGAATTGAAGGAGTTCGAGAAGAAAATCTCGGACAACTACCTAAAGAAAGCCAACGGCATGCAGACCTGTCCCGGATGCAAGACGTGGTGCTACAAAGAAGATGAGACAGGGAACTTCGTGCGTTGCCCTATATGCAACAGGGACTTCTGCTGGGCTTGCATGCGAGATTGGATCGCTCCAAGCAACAGTCAGTTGTGTGGTAATTTCGACTGCGATGGAACAGATAGCAGAACCCATATCTTGGCTAGTTGTCCGACTAAAGAGATTGGAACCTGTTGGGCGTGTCCTACAACCCGAGCTTGCCCCAAGTGCGGAATGCTGACGGAGCATAAAGACGCCTGTGGCCATGTTACTTGCCCCACTTGTGCTTATGGCTTCTGCTTCATATGCTTGAAAGGAAAGATTGGCGACTTATGGTCTTGTTCCTTCTACGGAACTTGCATTCTTGCTCCACGCCAAACAAGCACCTCTTTTCGTGCACCTGCTACCCAGCCAGTTAACCAGCCATCCAGCCAACCAGCTAGTCGGCTTCACAACTGGCTACATGGTTGGCGATGCACAATACTGTAATTTTTAAATTAATATCAGCATGGCCTAATTGCAGCTGGCAATATTTCAGAGTATGAAATTCCGACTCTGCAGAAGATACTAGGCATCGAGTGCATGTTATCAGACTATCTTACATTCGTTATTGCAGTAGAATTTAGATTTGCATTAAATTTTGCTATTGTAGACCTGCATTACGAAAAAAATTATCCAATAAATGTGTTAGCAATTACAAATTTCGGAGATCAGTTTGAGTGCCTATTGATATTGTGATGTTACTCTAAGGAGGGTTAATGCGAGTTGATTGTATAATTATTTCTTCAGACTTTGTTTTATCGCTGCTTTGCTGTTATTTTGTCGTTCTTTCCGTTGGACGATTATTATACTGTAATTTATACACGAAGATAGTTAGAAGACAGTATTCAGTTTTCCAGTATTTACCGTTCGCCAAAGATAAGAACAGCCGACTTTATTTGCGTAATTTTTTTATTACAGTATGAACTTACTTAGCACTGCAGTTTAAGATATCTGTCTTGAGTAATAAAAATGCAGAGATTGAAAAAATCCAAAGGTGTTGGGTTTTTAAAAACATGTATAAACTATAAATTCGAGACAGTGGAAAAACTGCGCTTCTGTTTCACATAAAATCACATAATTATTCATAGAAAGTATATGCCAAATTCACATGAATGGACATAGGCAATTGGACTATTATACCCCTGGCAGTATGGTAGGATTGCCGCATATTATGGCAAGTCAATTGCTTACATGCAAATTAAACTTCTTGGTGGATATATACATTTCAGTCATTGACCTGCTAATTAGTTCTTGCCAGCAAAATGAAGCTCTTAAGTCTTATAACATACAAATTAGGCCTAAACTCTAGCCTGAAGTCCTGCAAACAGTTCATAGACCTACTCATCTATCAAAATAATGATTATAATTATAGCAGATGTTTGTCAAATGGGGTAAAATGAATTATCCGAGGACGAGAGCGAGAGAACTTATAGTGAAAAATATAAATGATTATGAAAACGATGATTCGGTAATGGGTAAGCTTATTGATAACGTCTGAAATTTTAATATGTTGGCTAGGTGCTCAGTTGACGACGAAAGATAATCATTAGGGCGTGGAAGTGAGTGGAGTGGGTATGTTCGTCGTCTTGCAGCCGGAGGGTTTGCAGATTCTAATCCATCTCAAGTCGCCGCGTAGGGACATTGGGAAAGTCCTTTAAGCCTACTTGCAATTCTTCAGCGCTTCCTCGAAACTCCGATGCAGTGTCCTCGCTGCAGTCTGGAGCGCCTCTGAGTAAAGAGCGTGAAGGGGCGCTGTAACAAATGTGCATACAAACAAACACAGTCATGTCTGAAAGTGAGCCCGTTCTGTCTGGGTCTTCGACCCGGCATTAATTAATTAGCTGCCGTTGCTGGATCATAGCCATAGCGTCAGGAGTTGAAAATAAAGGCTGCTTACTTACTTACTTACTTATTTTATTGACATTGCAGTTATGCGGTCTTGTGATCGTGTTTAGAAAAAAATACTGTTTACACATTAGGCCTATGTTTAGCGTATAGGCCTGCTGACTGCTTAGTGATTTTCCCAACATGGGTTTCTTGACTTGGCTTTCCCCTGCATAATCAGTTATAGGCCTAAAATACAAGCTGTCTTTAAATTTCCCGTTGTTAATTCTGGCAATCCAGCGCAGTTTTAGTACATGAAAAAGCCCAGTTTCATTTTCAGATTCTTTGTAAGCCATACGTTGGCGAAAGTCAGGTAGTTTAGTCGTATTACACAACAGTCTGAGCTTTCAATGTTGAATTCGTCTTTTTAATTTAAAAACAACCGAGTTCTAAGCTTACGAGTTGTCATTCGGATGCATGGGTTTACTACAGTTTAACGTTAGCGTTGGTGAAAAGACTCGACCTATTCACATACAAGAGGTAGGCCTATGGTTTGTGGGGTCATTTTACATGTAGGCAGGGGCGGATCCAGGGAGGCCAAGCCGGCGATGCCCCCCCCCATTGAAAACTGCCATGGGACGTGGCCCTCCCCCATTTGATCTGAAATTAGCAATACGAATATGGGTGTAATGGATATTGGCCCACCCTATTCGGAAAATTGCATGGAACGTGGCCCCCCATTCGAGCGCCTCTGAGGAGTTCTCTTGAAGTGGCGCTATATAAATGTTCGATTACAATTACAATTGCAATTACAATTCGGTTTTGAAGTTGAAGACTAAAAAAAAGGTCATCAACTTTTTTGGCGGATGAAATGGTATGATTTTTCCGAAAAATTTGCCAGATGACTAAAAAAAGGTCATCAACTTTTTTGGCGGATGAAAGTACTTTTTTCCTCAACGACCGATCACTATTTTTAGAACTTTCGAAAATTTCTTTCTTTTTCCCGTCCATGATCTAAGATTTTGGCACCCCCCCCCCCTTGAAACAGTTCTGGATCCGCCACTGCATGTAGGCCTATAGACCAAACCGCTATATAGACCATTGAGGATTCTAAATCTTAGCCCAATTATGGTGCACAATAACTCGTAATAATAATATTAATAATTTTAATTATTTTAGATCGCATGCTAAACCATTTTTTTCAGCGTAGATTGTTAAATATTGGTCAAATTAGACATGTTCAAACATATGAATTTAATCAGTTTATGTTTCGGCGTGATAACAACCTAATCCTACCTGCTCATCCTACTTCTCTCCGGTCTTTCTAACCACAAATACCAGAAGTAGCCTAATCGTGTTTATGTGTGTAGTTTTGCTAGAACAAACACCCGCCAATTTTCAATTAGGGCCTAAATATCAAGGTTCCATACTATTATTTACCTTGTGATATTCGAACTGTCTCATTATCCCCGGTTTATTACTTGAAAATGATTATTTTTTACTTGAAAATGATTAATTCTTACTTGAAAATGATTATGTCTTACTTGAAAAAGATTATTTCTTACTTGAAAATGATTATTTCTTATCAGAATGCTGGAGTCGATGAGCTGTTCCGAAAAGTGAGCGCGGACTGCGCTAACAATGTCGATCCTCAAGACATCAGACTCGTCTTTGGAGGTCGAGTTGATAGCCTCAATAATTTTATTCACATTTTTTGTAAACTGTTGTTGCGTTGTGTCGCTTTGACATCTTGGCTACTAGTCTTCGCTTTATGACTAGTGTTTTTTTTAGTATGTGGATTTGTCTTGTCTTGTCTTGTCTTCAACCTTCCTCGGTCCGGGGGTTGGTCGCTTCATATACAAGTTTTCTCCATCTTCTCCTGTCCTCTGTCTCCGTCAGCACCCGATCTATTGACGTATCCATTCAGGTCCTGATATTGGCGATCCATCCCTTCTTTGGTCTCCCCTCTTTTGCTCCTGGTGCATGATCTCTTTCTTCAGGCAGTCTCCTTTCTTTCTCATCAGGTGTCCGCAGTATTATTTGTTACATTATTAATTGTCTTGTCTTCAACGTTCCTCAGTTCTAGGATTGGTTGCTTCATATAAGTAAGTAAGTAAGCATGTATAGGCCTAACTATGTAGTTTATTGAACCACCTGCGACGCACTGCGGGAACATTGGATGAGAACAGAATAATAGCGCGTACAATCATAGAAAATTGAAATATAAAAATCAAAATCATAGTTTACAACTTTAAAAAACATACCATACATCTTTGGAACTATGTGGGTAGAAAGGATAGACAGAAAAGAATAACAGTAACAAAATTGAGGTCACTTGAAAAGCATCGGTGTTGTAAAACCACATCTAGTTATTGCGTCAGCAAGAGGAATCTTGCGGTTATAAAAACGAGGATGGAGTGATTGGATAACATTCTTAATGGGAGATAGGCTAGTAGTTTCTCCATCTTTCTTGTCCTATGAGCACCAGATTGAATGACATTTACATCCAGATTCTGATGCTGGCAATCCATCTCATCCTTGTCTCCCCTGTGTATTTGCTTCTGACACCGTCTGAGACAGACGGTTGTAGTAGATGTCTCCTGAGCTACCGTTAGAAGATTGACTCTGACTTGAATGTAAAATAGGCTAAGTGCAAATTATTTATACATAGCGACCGTGTAAACACGATCCTACTAATTTTCAACGGGCGATTGAACGAGCCGATGAGACAGGGTTAATATTAACTGGGGTAATGGACAGGATCGCGGAACAGACCACGAGATAATAGTGGCTACATTGCAGCTAAAGTTGAAGAAGATGAAGAGCGGTAAAAGACTGACCAGTTTCGATTGCAAAGGCATAACACCAGAATACAGAGTAGCCTAGAGATAACGAATAGGTTTGAGATCTTAGAGAGAGACGATACAATGGAAGAGCATGATACGAACACGTTATGGACAAAGATGAAAACTGCGATTCAGGAGACTGCGGAGAAACATGTACCAAAGAAAACGTCAAAGAAAACTACCCCATGGCTTTCCAAAGAGACCATTGAGGTGGCAATAGAAAGGAGAGAAGCAAAGAAGGAAGGGAACAGGGATAGGGTAAAAACGTTGAATAAGACCTTCCAAAGGAAGGCAAGGGAGGATAAAGAAAACCATCTCAAGGAAATGTGTAGGGAGCTGGAGGAAGAAGGAAAGAAAGGAAGAACCAAAGAACTTTTCTCTAAGATGAAGGAAATAACAAAGACAGCAGGACCTAGAATGGGTTCACTCAAGACGAAGGATGGGAAGATAATAGGAGATGAGGAGGAGATAAAGGAAAGGTGGAGAGAGTATACGGAAGAGCTGTACATGGAAGATGAATGTGTCGAGAAGGAAAATATCAAAATAGAGGAAGTTGAAAATGAACCAGAGATATTGGAGGTAGAGGTGGAGTGGGCGATAAAACAGCTCAAGGACAACAAAGCGCCAGTACATGATGGAATACCTAGGCCTATAGAACTGGTAAAAGCGGGAGATGAAGCAGTGGTGAGGACTATTACAAAACTATGCAATCAAATCTGGAGAACTGGGGAGTGGCCGGAGGACTGGAAAAAGTCCGTGTTTATACCAATATTCAAGAAAGGAGACGCGAGAGAGTGTGGAAATTATCGAACGATAGCAATGATATCGCACACGAGCAAAATACTCCTCAAAATAATCCACAAAAGAATGGAGAAGACAATCGAAAGGGAATTACCAGCCAACCAAGCGGGATTCAGGAAGGCGCGAGGAACGCGCGATCACATCGCCAATATAAGGTGGATTATGGAGAGACAGAGGGAATACGGGCAAGAGGTGCATATGTGTTTTATAGACTATAGCAAGGCGTTTGATTGCATAGATCATACACTACTGTGGCAGACGCTAATTGAGATGGGAATTCCGAAGCATTTGATTAAACTACAAAAGGGCCTCTATGTGGATCAAGAAGCAGTAATAAGAACTGAATATGGTGACAAAGGGAAATTTAAAATAAGGAAAGGAGTGAGGCAGGGGTGCATTTTGTTCCTTTTCCTGTTCAATCTGTAAGCCGATAGAATTATGAGGAGGGCTGGATTGGAGGAGGCAACAGAGGGGTAAGGATAGCGGGGAAAATACTGAATAATCTGAGGTACGCCGATGATACGACATTATTGGCGGGTAAGAGGGACGACCTAGTAGAGTTAATAAGAAGAGTCAGGAAGGAAAGCGAAAAGGCGGGATTATACTTCAATGTAAAGAAAACAAAGGTTATGACAACTGCAACATGGACAAACTTTGAGGTGGATGGAGAAACGATAGAGGTAGTATCGAGCTTCACATTCCTGGGATCTATGATAGAGAAGGAGGGAAGAAGTGATATGGAATTAAGGAGGAGGGTACCAATGGGGAAACGGCAATGAACGGTCTGGAAAAGATTTGGAAGGACAAATACGTGAGCAGGGAAACAAAGAAAAGACTGGTAAGAGCACTGATCTTCCCAGTCGTCCTATATGGATGCGAGACATGGACAAAGACACGGGATATGGAAAAGAAAATCAACGCGTGTGAGATGTGGATTTGGAGAAAGATGCTAAGGATTTCATGGACGGAGAAGAGAACTAACGAATCGGTGCGCGAGGAGCTCGGAATAGAGAGGGAGGAGACACTGCAGCAAACAGCAACTTGGAGGAAATTGAGCTACTTCGGCCATGTGATGAGATCTAACGGTTTGGAAAAGGAGCTGATGACGGCATGCGGTGAGGGAAAGAGAAGATGCGGAAGACCAAGGAAGAAATGGTTGGATGAGGTACAGGAAAAGTCTGGCATGAGACTGGAGGAACTAAGAGAGGCGACTAGGGAGAGGATCAACTGGAGAGGATGCACCAGGGCTTTCGCCAGAGCTCCAGAAGCTGACGGCACCAGGTGACCAGGTGAATGGACAGAGTTGTAGTTAACGTTAGAGTCAAAGGTTAAACTTAATTTTACATTTCTATTTAATTCTTGTGTTAGAGTTATAATTAGTTCAGCAATGGGATAATGGTCAGGATTATGGTTTAGCTTCGAATGATGGTCAATTTAATAGGTAGGCCTACTTTTAGTATGGGTATCATGATTTATGAACCCTTGTAACGACATGGCTGTATTACGGCGTTATACAACTTGTCTATGCTATTATATTTTATTACTTCTATGGTTGTGTTTACGTTAAGGTTCTGGAGTTAGAGCAGGGCCAGAACAAGAATTAGGAACACTATTAGGCCTATGTATGTGAGTCCAACATGTGAGTCTAAGTCCCTAATGAAGCCAACGGTTGATATCTTTGGAGATTATCTGTGTCAATTCCATGAATGACTTCATGCTCAAAATGCATTTTACAGATGTTCAGCTGGATTTTAATCAGAACAAAACCTTCAAGGACTACAGTTTGGTTCACATGTCCACGCTGACGCTGCTTGTTCGACTACACGGTGGAGGAAATAAACCTTCCAATGCCACGCAACAGGATTCTACTCCGTAAAGACCCAAATATACATTATGCTATTTCTATAGATTTCACACTGTACAGTATGCAAACTTTATTTGTATGTTAGATTTCAAATTTTTTTCTCAATAACGGTTTATGATGGGTCGACTTCAGATGAACAATTTCTTTAGAATTTGTCTGGGTTGACAGTCCAGACTCTCGTTAATCCTGGCAGGGTCGTTTTAAGCTCGCGGTAGGCCCTTGGCAGCAGGCACTCTCGTATTTGTAGACTCCGGGTCGCTATAAATCACTATCGCATTCGTATACCCCCCCCCCCCAGCCACTCCGCTTTAGCCTTTAGGGCTAAGCACATTCATCTTATTTCTTGACGTCATGACAGTCACTGCACTCATGTTTATTCATGTTTCCTGAACGCTTAATGCGGGAAATGACATTTACGCCCTAAGGGCTTTATGCTTAGACTATAATTATGAATGTGCTAATGAAACGAGCGGCAAAGTTAACATTATGTAGCGCAGCTTTTTTGTTTCAGTATCGGCTTTAAGGATATTGACTTTAATATATTTCTTGTTTTTCGGGTCAATGACTAATTGTTTTAAATGACTCTTTTGACTTTCGAATAGACCCCTACAAGTTCAAAGGCCCTAGGCACAGAAGGCTACGGTGTCTAATGGATACGACTACCCTGACTCCTGGGGAGTCCTGGGTAGCTTCAAGTGAGGTCCACGTCTTTAAATTCAGACTATTTAGAAATTATGGCTATAACTTCATTCTGTCATTCTTTTGAACTCCTATTAAAGTCAAGTACTGCATGCTGTGAATAATTTGTGTATTTCTACATGTATTAAATGTATTAAATGTATTTAATGTATGTATGTATGTATGTATGTATGTATGTATGTATGTATGTATGTATGTATGTATGTATGTATGTATGTATGTATGTATGTATGTATGTATGTATGTATGTATGTATGTATGTATGTATGTATGTATGTATGTATGTATGTATGTATGTATGTATGTATGTATGTATGTATGTATGTATGTATGTATGTATGTAAGTATGTATGTATGTATGTATGTATGTATGTATGTATGTATGTATGTATGTATGTATGTATGTATGTATGTATGTATGTATGTATGTATGTATGTATGTATGTATGTATGTATGTATGTATGTATGTATGTATGTATGTATGTATGTATGTATGTATGCATGTATGTATGTAAGTATGTATGTATGTATGTATGTATGTATCTATGTATGTATGTATGTATGTATGTATGTATGTATGTATGCATGCATGCCTAGCCTAGTTAGCTACACCGGTAAGCGAGAGCGGCATATGTCCGTTGGTTGCAACGGACTGCGGTTCAAGTCCAGGGTTGGGAGTTGACATTAAGAGATTTAGACATCTCGGGCTAGCACGTGTGAGACCATCCACGGGGTGCAAGCTGCTGCGGAGCGACCTTGGGCAAGTTGCTTACCCATCATTGTCTGTGGGGAAGGCAACGGGAAACCACTTCACTCATCTAATCCCCGGGAGGCGAATGCCATAGAACCTGCCTTCGGGCTGAGAGCCATTATATATATATATATACACACGTATAATCGTATATATATATATATATATATATATATATATACAATCTGGTGCTCATAGACCATCTGAAAGTAGAAGTAGAGCTGTGTGGTATTTCCCGGTGTTTAACAATGTTTACTGCTCTCAGATCCGCTTGCCTCCACCTCATTATGATGGTCTTGCGTGTTTATTAAAATACACGCATGTTTATTAAAGGCCTTGAGTTTGCACTCTCAATACGATGCTCTCGAATAAGGATCTACATGTACCACTTCAATAATCTTGATATTAGATTGTTTATCTGTTAGCTGGACTTTGTTCCATTTACATTCTTATTGAATCGCAAATATTAGACTAACATTGTCTTTGATTGACGCTTAGCATTTATTAAACAGCACTATTGCTGGCAAGACAGTCTCAAGTATTTGCTTTTGCTTGCATCAAGTGGCCAAAGCTTGCTTTCTAGTATGAACCGCAGTGGCCATACTTGCTATACTCTAAGCGGTTTTTTCCAGTGAGGTATAATTGTAGGTCGTTTTACCTGCACGGCGAGTTTATCGATCTGTGCTAAGATAGCCTAAGAATAGAGCTAGCTGGCTATTCAACAGGTAGACACTCAGCCAATGAAATCGCAGCAACGAATGGAAAGTCTGCTGTGCTAACATTGCAGTTTGCTATAAAAATTCAATATTTTATTAAGCCAATTTTTTGCTCTAAAACGAATTATCGGAACAAACTAATTACTTTCTAAAGACAGACCTTGCTGTCCTTGTTCAGGATGCCTACACAAAGAGCCACAGACCCAAAGCAACGTGTTGTGCAGTTGCAGGAAATAAAAACATGGGCAGAGTTTTACGAGAGCGACGAAGAGGAGCTGAAAAATTGCCTACAAGCTAACGGTCTGCTATACAAAATGACATTGTTTCATCATTGTTATAATGCTGCTCAATTAATTGCCGACATAGGCCCTACATGTATTATAATTATAAAGTATCAAAGCCTCGGATCTGTACGACTGCGTGGGCCACGTGAATTTAATGCTTGCATGCACACGTGCGATTAAGCCTACCAGGCTAGCCCAAATGATGCGAAAACATGTTAAAACAAGCATCTCGTCCACTCACGAGCAGTGCTAAGTGATTTCTACCGGCTTCCCAGACCTGTCGTTTTAACCGTGGCTGGGCTAGAATTATAGTCTCCTTGAAGGGGCGATATATAAATTGTCCGAATGAATGAATGAATAGGCTAATATTAAGACATTTAGGGCCTAGTTTGTAAGTTAATATCTATGAATGCCTTCTCAGACAGCAAGTGAAATAATTAATAACATGCTGCAGGCAATGCGTGGAGACAAGAACTTGAAAGTGAATACCCGTTAGATCCGGAGATTAACAGCAAAGTATCACTTTTCGAGGGCGACATCACCACTCTTCATGTCAATGGAATCGTCAGTTCAGACAACTGCGACTTGACAGCTGCCGGAGGAGGTTTGCTTTGTCGTATTAGGCCTACATCTGCCGTTTTCAAAGCACCTTTTTGCTAGCCTACCGCAAGGATCAACAAAGCAAATTTAATTCCCAACCCACATTGGTGAATGCAGGGCGACTAATTATTCACAATCACAGCATGTAAATAATTATAGCCTACACGACTGCAATCAAAAATTGTCAAATTTTTGCATAGATCGTATTGTATTGCAACTTTAATTTTATATAGCGCCTCTCGAGGAATGACTATTCAGAGGCGCTCTCGGCACAAAAAATGATGTGGAAAAAATGCATTATTTTAAAGAGTGAGAGATAGAAGAGAAAAAAACGTTTCATCAGTTTAGCCCTTGGTGCGGGGAAGGTCATTCACAAGACCACAGCAAGTAGGCACATACATGTATTTAGGGTGCTAGGACAAAATGTCCCCGGACAAAATGTCCCGGACAAAATGTCCCGGACAAAATGTCCCTGGACAAAAAGTCCCCGGACAAAATGTCCCTGGACAAAAAGTCCCCGGACAAAATGTCCCTGGACAAAAAGTCCCCGGATAAAATGTCCCCGGGCAAAAAGTCCCCGGACAAAATGTTCCTGGACAAAAAGTCCCCGGATAAAATGTCCCCGGATAATATGTCCCGGGACAAAAAGTCCCAGGACAAAAAGTCCCCGGATAAAGACGTTCCCGGACAAAATGTCCCTTGACAAATAGTCCCTTTAAAGAACATGAAATCGCACGTTCTTTCACGAGTTCCTCTGTATTTTGACAACTGTTATTTGTGCCAGAAAGACTTATTGTCAGTATTATTAGATCTATAAATCTTCTACTATTTTAGTCCCTTTGCTTTTCTCAATGTTTTAATCTAAAGAAATTCCGCTCAAGCAAATGGCATGACTGGAAACTTGCAAAAATAGCGAATACATAATAAACGAAAATAATTGTCAAAATATATACAATAAAAATGATTATAAAACGTAAAAATTAACCACTTTAGTACAAACAAGCAAACATTTGTAGGCAACTGAAAAGAAGCTTAGTAAATCTTCGAAAAGTGTCAGGACTCCCAGGGCTGTGAACACGGTAATCTTGGGTGATAATGTAGCTTCCACGGCCCGGACGCTACTTGTTCACGGGTCGGAATGGACGCCAGCCCACTTTTCCGTCTGAAGCCACCCGAGTCACGGCTCTGTCTACCTTCAGACTTCAGTGCACAACGATTGTTGACCGTACCCATAATCGCAGTCCCTGTCTAGAAAAGGCAGAGGTCAATCGCTTCTGCAAGAAAGAAAACACTATTGAACTCGTTGTCGGAGTCCGACTCTGTCTCTTTCGTGGTGATCGAGTGGACAGAGCGTGACAACAAGTCTATTCTTTCTGGGATAAGGGGAAAGTGTGACAAAACGCCAAGGGCGGTAGGTCGTGTGTTGAGCAGCGGCAAAGATTCCAGTGACTTGTTGGCGATCTAGCTCCACACATCGGTTTATGGCAGTAGAACCAAATCCCACGTAAGCTCCTGGGTGTCCGATGGATTTGCACTCCTGCGGTCCACATGAGCAGAAAGGCTGCTGTTATTCCAGACTTCATGTCATTGACTGGGTGGCTAATGTCTATCCGGGGGCGTCGAGTGTCTTTGATCGGCAGTCGTGAATTGATGAGGGGTTCTCCAACATGGATCACTTTTCCGGGGACATTTTGTCCGGGACATTTTATCCGGGGACTTTTTGTCCAGGGACATTTTATCCGGGGACTTTTTGTCCGGGGACATTTTATCCGGAGACATTTTGTCCGGGGACATTTTATCCGGAGACATTTTGTCCGGGGACTTTTTGTCCGGGGACTTTTTGTCCGGGGACTTTTTGTCCGGGGACATTTTATCCGGGGACATTTTGTCCGGGGACTTTTTGTCCAGGGACATTTTGTCCGGGACATTTTGTCCGGGACATCTTGTCCGGGGACATTTTGTCCGTCCACGGACTTTAGACTTTATGCTTTTCCTTTGTTTTCACTCTTACAGTCATTTCAGCAATGTTCACTTAATGTCGAAGTTCTTGTTCTTGATGCCCTAAACACCATTTACACTTGAGCAGATCACTCTTTCCTTATTGGTGTAGAAAGTGCTATAATTATAGTAAGTATCTATAGATGCATGGCCTACACACACACGCACGAGCTACACAGGCTCTACACACCTGCTTACAAGTAAATCTGCATGCATACGTATTACGTACCGTAGTTATGCTCAAACCGTAAAATTTAGCCTGTGGTTTGGGCTATGTTGATTTCAGTCAGTTTCAAGATTAGAACAGTGGCAGGGCCGTGGTTTGAGCATTTCACAAAATCATTGAAAGAAATTCGCGCAGGAGACGCCTTGGTAGCTCCGGGTACGTAGAGAAGATAATTATATATAATTATATATATTTATAGCCTATGCAGAATAAACACTTAAACAGTCAAAATGATATGACAATAATTTAGAGCGTCTCATTAATTAGGCTATAATTGGAGAAGGCATTTGATAAGTAATTCCTGACATTATGACCGTTGACCAGGACATCCTGAGAAAGGACTAAAATGAATGTAAATTAAATAAAACTAAATAATTAATAATAATAATGATACAATAATTATTATATGATTAAATAATTATTATATATGTTATTATATAAAGACATCATTAATTAATTAGTCTTTGGAGAAGGCAACGGGAAACCACCTCAATGATCTCATCTCCAGGCGGCGCAAGCCATTGAACCTGCCTTCGGGCAGAGAACCATCATCATTATAGACACCATTAATTAATTAAATTAATTTAGTTAATATAATTAATTTAATTAATTACATCAATTAATTTAATTTAATTAAAGAATTTCATTCATGTCATTAATTAATCCAAAAAAAATTAGAATGGATGGAATGGAGAAGTCATGAAATGGAAGTGAAGGAGCTGGGTATGCAGTTCCTCAATTAAGCTGCATCCTTGAGGCAGCCGTGGGTAGCCTATGCAGTATTAGCGACTTCATTTTCTTAGCCTCGGCATAGTATGAAGGCGGATGATGGCCAATCCTCTCCCTCACCGTCTTATATTCTCACCGACAGTGTGCGGTCAGTGTAATTACAAATCTTTAAATTAAAATATTCAGCTCTCGATTGACGACCCAACGCGTTAACCTCTGTACCATTTGAGTAGGCCTACCACTGAGATACAAGTGAAATTGAATCAATTAAAATATATTTAAAATCGACAAATCACCTTAGATTACAATAGATGAGTTGCTGCATGGCATATTTTGGGAGATGTTGCTTCTAATTGATATATTAGTTGGTGTCCCTAGACAGCGGGATATTTTTGTCCCTTTAGGGCCTTCCTTTTTGTAACCAATGTGTATGATGTGTAAACCTGACATAATTTTAAATACTTTGGTTGCATAAGCTTATAAAATATTTTATTGATTGATTAATTGGCTGTGTTTGTCTTTTAGGCTGCCTATTACCGGCCAAATGTAAGTTAGACATTTCAAGAATCGAAGTATTTGTATTTAACACACTAATAAGTTTTTATCGGCAACTGAATTCTGTGCCATGTAGGGCCTAAACATGCACCTCTGAACTGGCTATTCTAATGAAGATTTCTGTAACTAACGCAAGTTTCTTTTGTTTACTCGAAGTGTCGAAGCACAAATAATTTTCAAAATTGCTTAAACAAGGAAAGTCTATCCGTTAGGCTACCCTTCATGAGTGGCGTAGCCAGGAATTTATGATGGGGGATTATGGTCTGGCCGGATGCCCTTCCTGACACCAGCCCAACTGTAAAGTAAGCTTAGGCTATTACAGTAAATAAAAAAGGGAATAAAATAACAAAGGAAATAAAGTAAGAAAAACAATTGTTACTACAAACTGAATTCTGTGCCATGTAAACATGCACCTCTGAACTGAATTAGTCTAGTTAGCTGCACCGGTAAGCGCGAACGGCATTCGTCAGTTGGTTGCAACGGACTGCGGTTCAAGCCCCGGGCTGGGAGTTGACATTCAGAGATTTTGATATCTCAGGCTAACACGTGTGGGACGTGGTGGCGTAAGCTCCTGCGGAGCGACCTTGGGCAAGTTGCGTACCCATCATTGTCTGTGGGGAAGGCAACGGGAAACCACCTCACTCATCTCATCCCCAGGGGCGTAAAGCCAATGAACTTGCCTTCGGGCAGAGAACCATCATCATCATCATCACTACAAACAATAAAATTGTTCTGTGTTTCTTAGTTAAGTTATTAAATAACCTTTTAAAAGCTTTTTCTAAGTCAATGGGGAGTTTAACCCCAAACTACCCTTGTCTACGCCACTACCTTTCATTCTTCTTTCCGGGAACTAATTTATAAGAATGGATTTCTATTAAACAGACAATTTTTAGAAACATGCACTATTGCATGCACACGAAAACGTATCCTTTCGATAACATTCTGTGGTCGAATGTTACGCCTCAATCCAATAATCTGTCTCCTTTGCAGTAGGCATCCAAGAAGCCTCAAAAAATTACGTGCAAACAAGACTATTATAGTGTCTCACGTTCACCTATGTACCTTTTAGACGTCGTGCTCACAGTTGGTCCACAGAAAGAGGAACCTGAGATTTTGGAGAGTTGCTACAAGAATTGCCTGGAAAAGATGGAGACCTTGTCAATGAAGTCGTTGGTAAATTTTGTTTTATTTGAGTCTTAAAATTTTGCTTAAGATTATAGATAATTCAGTTAGCAAGATTATAGATAATTCAGTTAGCCTATACATGTACAAAAAAATGTTCCACCGGATAAAATGCGATATCTTCGCAACCGATTGATCCTTTTTTGCGAAAATTTTTCAATTCGCAGGGGAATGAATTTCCAGCAACCCCTGAAAGTTTCACTTGAAAAGTGTCATGTTTGCAAAAGTTACATCTGTTTAAACTTCAAATTACGTTTTTTCGAATTTCCGCAGAAAAATGAACGCCACTTGTGGATTTCCATGTCAAATGATATCACTTTTCACTACGACCACAGAATTTCGTTCTGCAGTTTATTGTAAGGTATGATGGGAGTTTCAACTCCCTGCTTTAACACGAGTTTGTATTTTTTTGTGAAGCTCAGTATGGCCTTGTCGATCGGGTCCTGCGGCAACTGATCCCACATTAGCAGCAATACTTCCTTCAGCTAGCCAATGTTCTCCAAGTTGGGATGAAATGTTTTGCAGCGTTCCAGCATAGCTCCCAGACGTGATAAGCACGAGGACTAAGGTCTGGCGAGGTTGTTAGTCACCTTTGCCAATACATTTACTGCAGTTGATGGCAAAAATAAGGTAGCATTATCAAAATCAGCCTTGTCGTGCGAGCAGGCAGGCGCACCGTCCTGCTGGGAAATTAAAACCAGATGTTACAGCATGCCTGGTCTTCAATGAGTCTGGGTAAAAGAGTTCAGCGATGAGTTTGACATTTAGCCTACTGAATGGTATTAAATGCAGTCTTTTCTTGCAGCTGTAACACACGCCAGCATAGCTGATACTGAAACCATGATGTGCTTTGTAAACTTAACCCTTTCGAATACCAAGCGAATTGCCTGAACATGGTGCTTTTTCCCCGTCAGACCAAATGACCACTTCCTGCCTCTCTTCCAACATCGGACCTCCGTTACATTAACATGTTTGCTGATAGCCTTCACTGTGCTCAGGCTCCACTTTTCACTGGGTCTTTTGCTATGACCACGCGATGTTCCAGTCTCTGTTCACGCAACGTCCGAGTTCCCATTTTATCATCTGCAGAAACTTTGCCCATGACGTTCAGTAACGGATTCTCAAACTGAGACCTTAATATACAAAATATGACCAAATACTAACAGCTTACATCATAAGCAGCTTCTTTAAAGCTCTTAGTGAAGTTGTATGACATCATCATCATTTTGTGTGGTGTAATTTGCCAAAAAATCGTATTGAAATCACATGTATTGGAATATGATTCTCCGAATATTTGAAAAAACGGAATTGAAAGTTTAAAAAGCTGTAACATTTGTAAACATGAAACGTTTCAAATGAAACTTTCAGGGATTGTTGGAAATTCATTCGCCTACACATTGGAAAATGTTCGGAGAAATATTTCGATCGGTTGCGAAGTTATAGCGTTTTATCCAGTGGTACATTTTTTGAGCCACCCTGTACAACTGATCTTGGGAGAAAGAATTCACTTAATTAGACCAAGTCGAACGACACTTTCCCATTTTCTGGAATATCTGGAAGAACTGTTGGTAACTCCGTCGTCATTTCTGTTTTTCGCTGTCATCGGTATTCTCTCCAACATGCGGCCGGTGTCACGATGTAAAGTCACCCCGAAATAGAGTCTCCCCTTGCTGAAATAATGTCTCTCCGGAGTCTCTGTACCGTACTGGAGCAAAGTCTTAAGTAACAGTTCACAATTTGCTAACGTATTTTCTTGTTAAATAATTTATGAACGTAGCCTAAACTAAGGTTTCACATTCTTAGCTATAAATACGACTGTAGAGTATTTCGTAGCCTATTTTAGAAACTCTTTGGCCTACCGGTCAGACTTTATTTCAGCGGGGATGAATATTGTCTCCCCGGAGACTTTATTTCAGAATACAAAAAATGTTGTATTCGAGGGCTAATAATTATTTATTCTGAAATAGATCTGCCAGATGCGAATATGTTTCGAAATGTGTTTCAAACGTTCCGCCCTGCCTCGTTATTTTTTAAAGTTATATAGAACTCAACACTGGCATTCTTGCATATCCATTCCTTCGTAAAATAGTTTAGGTCCATCATAAAACGTATCACCCCTCGGCAAAAATTTTAGTTTCCTCGAAAATGCATTATGAATAGGGCCTATTCCATCGTAAATTTTTACCACAATGAACGCTTTCAAATAAATTCTAGTCGCTGCTTTTAAGTTTTCTGGTGCGGCAAGCGGCTTCAAGAATGATTTATTCGGTCGCCCACCACAAGACTCACGGTGTCATAAAGATTCAACATAGACCAATTATACAAAAGAACGCAACTCTTGGACAGTAATGTCTGCATTAATGTTCTTAACCTGTTGTTATTTAGACATAGGCCTATTTTTTGCAAAATTTCATAAGTTTCGTGCACCATTATTGAGGTAGTAGGCCTAGCCTAATTTCAATTACAATCATAAGCAGACAAAAATACTCATGTGATGCGACGGTAAATAATAATTATGTCACTTCATATTAAATTTTTATTAATAATGCATTTATTAATAATAGTTATTAACTTTAAAATGTTGAAATTGTACTTGTGAATTTTGTGGTATTTTGAAGAACTTGACAGGCATAGGTAGCTACTAACCTGTCGCCAGAGCTAATCAGAATATAAATTTGAATTTCATCTTTTCAGGCATTCCCGTGCATTGCAACTGGATCCTATGGTTAGTCAATAAACACAACATTAGAAATAACATATATTAATTTTATCTGGTCGTGAGAAAATTAGGAATTTTTACTATGACGATTACAGTGATTAGGCTTACACCTACATTTATAATAGCACAAATGGGCGGTTCTTACCAACGCAATATTTTTTCTTTTCTCGTTATTTTGTTCTCTTGTGGGATTTCAGACGGTCAGCCAATAAGCTTATTATATGCCTGTATATAGGAATACAGATAATTATATAAAATCATACATAGTCAATAATATTATAGCCTATATATAATTTACTCTACAGTGCTTCACACAGCTGCTTAGCCATTAGCCTATAACACCTGAACCCACGTAGGCAAAAATTGCGAACATTCCATTTGACACTTTTATTTTCGGCACAACAGAAGAATATACAGAAAGATATAGCCTAGGCGACTTAGGCCCTAATTATGAAAACTCGATGACAAATTGCATGGTAAAAAAATCACTGTGTATTTTTATATGGAAATCGTTCAAGGTTCAGCGACAAAATAACTTATAGCCTAATTATCAACAAAGTAAAAGGACTTGAATGTCCTAGAGTTTGCTGAGTAGCCTAATAATTGCAGAGGCTATAATTATGTATCTTGTCTGCATGTGCAATGCTTGTGAAATGTGAAAATTGTGCATAATATCAGGTCTATGTCGTGTCCCAGAATTTCCATCTCTGTTTTATGTATGAATACATGTCATAGTACCCGGTACCCCTTCAAGAAATACTGCCCAGAGGCGCTCTCGTCTAAAGCACGGGCACTGTTTCAAGCCGAAGCGCATGAGCAATTGGGAGTGAAGGACTTGCTCACTGCTCAGGGTCCCTATATACGTGGCGGCGGTGGTTAATTGAGGTGAATTCGAACTCGCAACCCTCCGGTTCCAAACACTGAACGTACCCCTACACCACCGCGTCCCACAAAACCCATTATCTGCCTCTGAAGACTCATTCACCAAAAGGGGTGGGCTATATAAATTTTATAATTACACCTATGTGCTTTTTGGCATTCCAACAGAATACCCGAGAGAAAAAGCGGTTCTTGTGGCGCTGAGAACCGTTCGTGTGTGGTTGGAAGAAAAGAAACACAAGCAGCAGGCAAGTCGCATTCCATTCTGCATGCTGCCCATACGGCGTCTTTTTAGTAATCGTGCTGTCGTTCAGTTCAACATTAGCCTAAGAGATGGAAGTTCAAAATGTTTAGAAATGTTAAAAACACCCTGTTGTGTGTTGCAATGGTATTTAAATTATCGAAATCACTCAGGCATCCTTCGTTGGCCTATGTAATTATTAAAACCGTAGTTAGTTATGTAATTGTTGATAAATTAATAGATGACTCCCTATTCATCCACGTTTGCATTTTTGCAGCCGCCCTATCAATTCATCCGATGTGACGCATGCACTGCCTTCATATCATCGGCTCCTATGCCTTGATTATTTAAGCCTTAGCATTTTAAGGCTAATTGCCAGAGAGGGGTTATGGTAACACTCTGGCACGAAGAGCACACGGACGCGGGGTCGTTTCCTGCTACCCTCCCAAAGGTCCACTCAACCTTTCAATCGGTTGGTGATGCAGTAAATTTAACCTACAAGTCGTTACTCTGCTATGTAGGGCTAATCATTATGTATGAGAAATTAGCCAAGTCTATTTTTCACGAATTTCAGCTGGATCAAATAGCACGTATTATATTCTGCCTGTTCACAATTGAAGACGTGGCGTTGTACAGAACCTGGATGCAAGTTTTCTATCCATGTCAGGATGCACCACAGAGCAAGTCGTTACAGCACATACCTAAATAATTATGAATTATGATAATGATGTTTGTTTTGTGTGTGCACTTTTTATAGCGTCCCTTCAAGCGCTCTTTACTCAGAGGCGCTCCCGAATGGAGAAAGGAAACTGCATCGGAGTTTCACGCCAAAGCGCTGAGCTATTATTGTGAGTGAAGGACTTGCCCAATGTCCTTACGCGGCGAGGTGGATTTGAACCTCGAACCTTCCGGCTCCAAGGCAACGACGCCACCACTACACCACTGCGCCCCACAAAAATTATAATGATTAATTCATTTCAGACATTTATATAGCGCCTCTTCAAGAGTATCTACTCAGAAGCGAAGTGTTTGAGATAGGCCAACGAATCTGATGATGATGATGATTATGATGATGATTATGATGATGATGAGGATGATGATGATGATGATGATACTACTACTGCAGCTGCTGCTGCTACTACTACTACTACTACTACTACTACTACTACTACTACTACTACTACTACTACTACTACTACTACTACTAATAATAATAATAATAATCATAATAATAATGATAAAAATTATAAATTTATAAGCACTTTCGCCGATCAGGAGGCAGAATATGAATAGGGACTTTTCAGCCTTTGGTTTATACTTGGCGGTAGTGAAATCTCTGAGGGATCCTGTATAGGCTACTGGCTACCTTGGGGCAAATAATAATAACAATGATAGCAAATAGTAATAAAAACACTACGAGTGAATAGTCTTTTAAATGAATGATGTCAGTACCACCCCTTCACAGTAAATTCACGAGATATATTTTAATCATTTTCACTTAAAATGACGTCGCATTTTTCAACTGAAGTGACCTATAGGTAAAAGATTGTCTACAGTCTACACCCTCATAGATTCTCTCTATACACACCACTGAAGATGCTCTTCCAGCACATATCCCTCCTGACCATGATTTGTTCTATACCGAAAATCAGCAAATTTTTTGTGCATATAATAGTGTTTGAGATATGACAACGAATTTGATGTGCTTTGCTGAAGATTAACTTAAGAAGGCATAGGCGTAGGGGACATTTCAACGTTGGGGGGGGGGGGCAAAAATGAGACTTTTGCCCGAAAAATTTTTTTCGTCCGGCCGAAATCTTTAGAAAAATTTTCGTTACGTTTGCCCGAAAATTCTGACGACCTTTTTTAGTCATTCGGGCAAAATCTCCATTTTTGTTCGGGCAAGTCTGATTTTTCGGGCAAGAAGACCCGGAAAAATAAGAAAAGTAAAAATTTTCTAAATTTTTTTTAAATTTTTCCGGGTCTGCCTGCCCGAAAAATCAGACTTGCCCGAAATTTGGGGGGGCATTTGCCCCCCCCTGGACCCCCGTCTCCTACGCCTATGTAAGAAGGCATTGGTCTGTTAGACAGGAGCTTAGCACAAAATTAATGCAATATTTGTTTTTACTATATTGATGGTCCAGTGAGCAGGGCACTTCTCCCGTTGCCTGGTTTCATCGAAACAACTACAACAGAACCAGATATGCTCGGTTTGGATGACGAGAGTCCAGTACTTGCAAAGATGCCGTGTGGTCATGTCATCGGTAAGTCTATTTGATATGACATTGTATTATAATATTATGCCTGACTGATTTAGCATCCGCGGAATTTCTGTTAAGGCTGCTATTGCAAAACCTAGTCTAGGTGTCGACAGCAAATCTCCCATTGCCGTTGCGACTTCGATGATATCTGATACATTAAATCCATCAGCTTTTCATAAAAATTATGGTTCGTCGGCCAAATAGCTTTAAATTTAGCCAAAGCAGGAGCAGGCAAACACCGTCCAATTATCATTTTTATCACATCTCTATAGACCTACAGCAGGATTATTCACAGAAGTGCCTAAGATCTCAGCGATTGTATTTTCGCTTATTTGCAAGGAAATTCGCTGTTAAAACGCATCAATTAACAACATATCTAGACATTGCTGCCAGCTTGTATTCGATTTTTGTAATTTGTATGTGTAATTTTTGTACAATGTATAATCAATGCCAGGATGCTTCGCAAATGACGTATTGATATTTGGTATTGTTTCAGGACCATTATCAATGACAGACTATTGCAGAGATCTACTCTCGAAAGGTCGCTACCGGTTCTACTGCCCATCCACAAACCCTACACCTTGCAACCGTGAGTGGCAATATTTCCTCGTACGTCACGTCGCTCATCTCAACCCGGAGGAAATGCAAGAAATCGAGAAACAGATTTCTGAGAATTACCTGAAGAAGGCTCAAGGAATGCAGAAGTGTCCTGGGTGCCAGATCTGGTGCTTTCGTGCCGCGGACACCGACCGTTGCGTACGATGTGTATGCATCGGTGTCAACGGCAAACCATTCGATTTCTGCTGGTGGTGCCTGAACCCTTGGAGAGCTTCCAGCGCCAACCAACCATGTGGTAACGCTGGTTGTGATGGAAAAGATGCCAGGCTCAGCGTCCTGGAAACGTGTCCGACAAAGAAGATCAACAGCTGCAAGGATTGTCCAAGCATTCGCGGCTGTCCGAAATGTGGAATCCTCATTGAACACAAGGAACAGTGCGGACATATGGATTGCACCAACTGCGGAGACTACGGCTTCTGCTTCATATGTCTAGCGGAGAAGAAGAATGGGAAATGGCAGTGCGTGCCTTGGCAGGGAACGTGTATTCTTGCCCCACGCCAGACAACCCTCCCCGGGTCTAGGTAGACATGGCCTTCTCTCACGTCCATGTTTGTCGGGACTACATGTATGATGTAGCCTATAACCCGCATGGCCAAGCACAATGTGGCACATAATAACAATGAGTGGAATGAATCTGATTACATAAATTATTGCGTCATCTGGAAATAAACTATAATAGTAGGCCTATGTAGGCCTAACCTGCAGATCGATATTATTTTTATTAAGGGAATTTAGTCCTCCCATGGCATTTTGTTAGGCGCAAGTGTCTCCCTAATACGAATTAGTGCTCTCATCATCAGATCTGTTATTCCAGACTTATAAACATCGTCCTTAGTGGCATTATATATTGAGACCAATGATATTTATTGTGTGACTCACATGGTGTTAGGTTTTATTAATTCCAGCAACAATTTGGATTATAATATTATCATAAATAAAAGCTTATGCAATATGCATGTGTGTGTACATTTTATTTAGGTTGATGATGATGATGATATCCCGTCTAGCTAGCCCGGAGGGCTAGCCAATGGGGATGAAGTGTTAGCGCCTTCATTTTCAAGGCCTTCGGCATATGAGGGCGGTGGCCAATCCTCTCCCTCGCCGTCTCATCATCCACTGACCGTGAGGTCAGTGTACTCATCATAGCTGAGTCGGCTAGGGGGTGCTTGTGGAACAGAAATCTCGTTGCAAATTTCTGCCCCGGCGGGGATTTGAACCCCCGACCTTTCGGTCGACAGTCCAGCGCGCTAACCGCTGTACTAGCGAGCACCCCCTTATTTAGGTTAAAGACTACTTAACCGATAACTCATAAATTATATTCTCAATGTTAAATAATTTAATAAATCCAAAAAAATCTTGATTTTTGAATTAAATGGATTACTAATTCATCACTAAGCCACTACAAAGTCTTCATGCTCTGATCCACCTACATGTAGGTGGATCAGAGCATGAAGACTTTTATTGACTTGGTAATCTTTGGTAGTAGTAGTAGTAGTAGTAGTAGTAGTAGTAGTAGTAGTAGTAGTAGTAGTAGTAGTAGTAGTGGTGGTGGTGGTGGTGGTGGTGGTGGTGGTGGTGGTGGTGGTGGTGGTGGTGGTGGTGGTGGTGGTGGTGGTTGTGGTGGTGGTGGTGGTGGTGGTGGTGGTGGTGGTGATGGTGGTGGTGGTGGTGGTGGTGGTGGTGGTGATGATGGTGATGGTGGTAGTAGTATGGACTGTGCACACAACACCTTGTGGCTGACATTGATGCTTACCTTATTTCCTAAGACGTGACCTAGAAACCGTACAGCGAGCGTCTGTGATTGGTCGAGCGATGCGCTGTCGTCATTCGATAGTCTCCTATCAATCAAACAAAACAGAGCCATGTTAAACGCCAAGAGAGCGTCACTCCATCTGGCGAAAGACTCATCACTCAAACAACCGCTGCTCCATCTGGCGAATGGCGCTGTCACAACACTTCAGGTTGAGAAGTTGATTCGTGCTTATGCGCATCACGAACAGCCGGTCTAGTTTTGTTATCTCTATGTATGCCTATGTGTCTGTACGCCTGCGTTTCTCTGTGTTATTGTTTTTGTCATTGGGTACCGGTATCTGCGTTCGCGTCTGATTAACAAAATTTTGAGTGAAACTTGAGTTTAGAGTTACAGGTTAGAGGATTGTATGTGTGTCTGTATAGCTGCCTTGTAAAGCGCCCTTGCAACGGCATGGCTTGTTACGGCGCCCAATATAATTATTGTCGTGATTATTATTATTACTAAGTAATTTAGTCTACCCTTGTTAATCTAATTGATTGTCTGCAATCATACATTGTCTGTCTCCGTCTCTGAATCTGTTACTCTGTTACTCTGTTAATCTGTTACGACTGTGTTTACATTTATTTTTGTTTCCTCACCTTCTGTCCCTATCTGTCTCAGTTTCTCTATCTACACGTGTATGTCTGTCTCTGCTGTTTTTGTGTCTGCCTCGGTATCTGTGGTGGTGTCTGCGTCTGTCTCTCTAACTTTCTCTGCCTCGGTCTGTCTGTATGTCTGTCTGTATCTCTTTAGCTCTCTGTCTCTGCATCTGTATGTATGTATGTATGTATGTATGTATGTATGTATGTATGTATGTATGTATGTATGTATGTATGTATGTATGTATGTGTGTATGTATGTATGTATGTATGTATGTATGTATGTATGTATGTATGTATGTATTGACTCGGAATCGGCCGAAGTGAAAGTTGTTTTTTGTTGAAAAAGATTTTAGCAAAAATGGATTATGCAAACCCGATTCGACCGATTCCGAGTTCAAATTCAACCCGTCCATATGCCTTCACCAAATCCGGTCGCGTTTCAAATTGCGGTTCCGCAAGGCTTATATAGCGCATTTTCAATATAGATTCAACACATTCAATAGCGGCCGTCTTGCGTATGCGTTTCCGCGTCGCTGTCGGGAAGGGACGGTGCGATGGAGGAAAGGAGGGGAGGGAGCGGGACGAAGAGGGAGGCGATGGATCGGAGGGGAGGGATGGAGGAGAGAGGGATGCAGGGAGGCAGGGAAAGACACCTGAGGGAGGGGAACAGGAAGGGAGAGGGTGTAGGGGGAGGTGGAGGGTAGGGTGCAGGGGAGGTGGATGGTGAAGGGAGGGGACGGGAGGAGGTAGAGGGGGAGTGGAGGGGATTGCACGGGGAAGGGTGGGAAGAGGAGGGGAAGGGGAGGATAGGGGAGAAAAGGGGAGGAAGAAAGGAAGGGGAAGAATAAGGAAGGGGAAGGGGGAGATAAAGGGGATGGTGAGGGGAAGGGGAGGACGAATGGAGGTAGGGACGGGTGGTTGGTGCTCTTTTCAGCCACAGCAACGCGTGGCCGGGTACGCTAGTTTATGTATAAGTATGACAACAACCTTCTTTCACTGCATTCTCATTCTATTTTAGACCTAACTTATAAACTAAAGGTATTAGAAATAATAGAATCTACATAAGTGACTTTGCAAAAACGAATACTACAAAGTTTTCTATTAAGTATCAGGGTCCTCTTTTATGGAATAATAAACCGGAAAATATTCGTGCATTCAGAAGTCTCGTTCGAGTTAAATCCCACATCCGTGCACAAACATTAAGAAATGTAACATGAACAACCCATTTAATCTGTGTGGCTTTTTTCATTCATTCTTTTTTTAAGTTGAGCAGAGGGAAGATATCCCACTGCTTCTATTTAATTTGATTCCAAAAATACTGCCATCTTCATCTGTTTTCTGATCTACATATACTATCACTTATCACATTACAGTGAAGAATTTTTTCTTTGGTAAATAGGCCCCAATAGCGGGATCACTCCCTTCGGGTAGCCTATTGCTACCTACATATCACAGTAATGACTGTACACTAAGCTATTCCATCGCAATTGTTAACTGCAATTAATCACTTTGTGTACTACTATGAACGCATAATTGCCTGTTTGATATTCTTGGGATCAATAAACAAGTTGAAGTTGAAGAAGTTGAAATGATTACAATTATCTATATATTATGTTTGTCAAATGGAGACAAATGAATTATCAGAGGACGAGAGCGAGAGAGCTTATGACGGAAACTGAAAATGGTTATGATAACGATGAGTGGGTATTGATAACGTCTGAAATGTTTAATTGTAAGTGCTCATTTGATGACGAAAGGTAATCATTAGGGCGCGGTGGTGTAGTGGGTATGTCCGTCGCCTTGCAGCCGTAGGGTTGCGGGTTCGAATCTGCCTCAAGTCGCCGCGTGGGACCTTTGGCAAGTCCTTCACTCTCAATTGCTCAAGCGCTTCGGCGTGAAACTCCGATGCAGTGTCCGCGCTGTAGTGGGGAGCGCTTCTGAGTAGAACCTTGTAGAGGCGCTATAACAAGTGCACATACATGTACAAACGGTTCACCGACAACTGGTTCAACGACAACTGGTTCACGGACAATTCGTTCACCGACAACTGGTTCACGACAATTGATACACGACAATATTATTGGCTCACAGGCAAATGGTGAATGGAAACTGGATGAAGGTTCCTTCTAGATTAAATAGAAGCTGGATTGACAAAAATGACGCTTGAGAAATGGAAACCGGATTAAGGATAAGGCGCTTGAGAAATGAAAGCCGGATGCATGTTGAAATACATGAAGAAAAATCATCAATCCAGCTTCCATTTGTCAAGCATTCTATTCATTAATCCAGCTTCTATTTCAGATATAAATTTACCACTATCCGGCGTCTATTTCACGAGCGTTTTCATCAATCCATATCCAATTTAAGCAAGAACATTTTTATCCATACAACTCCAGTTTAACCAAGAACATTTTAACCAATCCAGCTCCAATTTAGGCCTACGCAAGAATATTTTCATCAATCCAGCTCCAATAATATTGTGAAGCAATTTTAGTGAACCAGTTGTCGGTGAACGAATTGTCCGTGTACCAGCTGTCGTTGAACCAGCTGTCGGTGAACCAGTTGTCGTGGAACCCTGTTCACTACTTAGTGATTTTCGCAACTTGGCTTTCCTCGGCATAGCCTAATCAGTTATAATACAAGCTGTCTTTAAATTGACCTTGTTAATTCTGGCAGTCCAGCGCAGTATTATAGTCCATGAAAAAACTCAGTTTCATTTTCAAATTCTTTGTGAACCAAACGTTCTCAATAGAAACGTAGCCTAGTATATGCCTAGTTCATGAAAAAGGTCAGTTTCATTTTCAGATTCTTTGTAACCCAAAAGTTCGCAATATAAGCGTAGTTCAGTCGTATTACATAACAGTCTGAACTTTCTACATTGAATTCGTCTTTTGACTTCGAAGCAACCGAGTTCTACGTATTGTCATTCGGGTGCATGGGTATACTACTGTTTAGCGTTAGTGTTGAAGGAAAGACTCGGCTTATTCACATACAAGAGGTAGGCCTGTGTTTTGTGAGGTCAATTTGCATGTAGTCCTATAGACAAACCGCTATCATTGATAATTCTAACTCTTAGCCTATATAGCCGTGCAAATTGCACAATAGTTCGTAATAATAATAGGCCTAATAATAATTTTCATTATTTTAGGTCGCATGATAAACCACTTTTCTTTCAGTTTAGATTGTTAAATATTAATCATTATACATGTTCACAAAATAATGTGAATTTATGTTTTGTGTGATAGCAATCTACTTCAACCTTCCTTCTTATTCAATTTTCCTCCTGCCCTGCTAACCACAAATACCTGAAGTAGGCCTAATCGTGATTATGTGTGTAGTTTTGCTAAAACAAAATCCCGCAAATTTTCAAATAGGCCTAAACATCAGGATCACATAATTATTATAATGGAACAATTTGCCTTATGATATTTCAACTGTCTAGTTTTTCCTCATTTTAAAACACTTGTCCATGCATTCACATTTCACCGTCAACAAAAAATTTGACTAATGACCTTTCATTCTAATCCCAGTGCATTCAAACAGTTTATTGTTACAGCTATGTTGTTACAGCTATGATTATTTCTCACTTGAAAATGATAACTTTTACTTGCAAATGTATACTTCGTACTTGAAAATGATTATTTCTTACTTGAAAATGTTGATTTTTTACTTGAAGATGATTATTTTTACTTGAAAATGATTATTTCTTAGGTCTTACTTGAAGATGAGTATTTCTTACTTGAAAATGGTTTTTTTTACTTGAAAATGATTTTTTCTTACTTGAAAATGACTATGTCTTACTTGAAAATGTTTATTTATTACGTGAAAATGATTATTTATTACTAGAAAATGATTATTTTTTATTTGAAAACGATTATTTCTCACTTGAAAATGATTATTTCTTACTTGAAGATGATTATTTTTTTACTTGAAGATGATTATTTCTTACTTATATGATTTTTTTACTTGAAAATGATTATCTTTACTTGAAGATGATTATTTGTCCTTGAAGATGATTATTTCTTACTTGAAGATGATTATTTCTTACTTGAAATGATTATTTCTTACTTGAAAATGATTATTTCTTACTTGAAAATGAATATTTCTTGCTTGAAAATAAATATTTATAACTTGAAAATGATTATTTCTTACTTGAAAATGATTATTTCTAACTTGAAAATGATTATTTCTTACTTGAAAATGATTATTTCTTACTTGAAATTAGTATTTCTTACTTGAAAATGGTTTTTTAATTTGAAAATAATTATTTATTACTTAAAGATGATTATTTTTACTTGCAAAATGATTATTTCTTTATTGAAAAGGATTATGTCTTACTTGAAAAGGGTTATCTCTTACTTGAAAATGAATACTTTTTAGTTGAAAATGAAAATTTTTTAGTCGAAAAAGATTATTTCTTACTTTAAAATGATTACTTCTTACCTGAAAATGTTGATTTTTTACTTGAAGATGATTATTTTTTTACTTGGAAATGATTATTTCTTAGGTCTTACTTGAAGATGAGTATTTCTTACTTGAAAATGGGTTTTTTACTTGAAAATGTTTTTTTCTTACTTGAAAATGATTATGTCTTACTTGAAGATGATTATTTTTTACTTGAAGATGATTATTTCTTATTTGAAAATGATTATTTTTTACTTGAAGATGATTATTTTTTACTTGAAGATGATTATTTCTTACTTGAAGATGATTATTTTTTACTTGAAGATGATTATTTGTCCTTGAAGATGATTATTTCTTACTTGAAGATGATTATTTCTTACTTGAAATTAGTATTTCTTACTTGAAAATGGTTTTTTATTTTGAAAACCATTATTTCTTACTTGAAGATGATTATTTTTACTTGAAGATGATTATTTCTTACTTGAAATTAGTATTTCTTACTTGAAAATGGTTTTTTATTTTGAAAACCATTATTTCTTACTTGAAGATGATTATTTTTACTTTCAAAATGATTATTTCTTTATTGAAAAGGATTATTTTTTACTTGAAAAGGGTTATCTCTTACTTGAAAATGAATATTTTTTAGTTGAAAATGAATATTTTTTTGTTGAAAATGATTATTTCTTACTTTAAAATGATTATTTCTTACTTGAAAATTATTATTTCTTATTTGAATTTATTATTGTTTCTCATCAGAGTGCTGGGGTCGATGAGCTAATCCGAAAAGTTAGCGCAGACTGCGCTAACAATGTCGATCTTCAAGACATCATGCTCGTCTTTGGAGGTCAAGTATATTGATAGCCTCAATAACGTTCTTCATATTTTTAGTAAACTGCTGTAGTACTGTGCTGCTACTACATTTTGGCTTCGATTTGTGACATTATGTCTCTGTGGCTGATGTAAACTTGTCATGTCTTAAACCTTCCTCCGTGACTCCGTCCGAGAGTTGGTCGTTTCATAGACAAGTATTTCCATATTTTTCTGTCCTCTGTTTCTGTCAGCATCCGATTAAATAACATTTCCATCCAGATTCTGATGCTGGCGATCCATCCCATCCCGGTTGTTCCCTGTGGATGGGATGGATCGTTCATGGTACCCTTTGGAAATTCGCTGGTGCAATTCCATGAGTGACTTCATGCTCGAATTGGATTTTACAGGTGTTGAGCTCGAGTATAATAAGAACAAAAGCTTCAAAGACTACAGCTTGGTTCACATGTCCATGCTGATGATGCTCGTTCGACTTCACGGTGGAGCAAATCCCGGACCTACTTCGTAAAGACCAAAATACATTCTCTAATTCTATATTTATATTCGTACTTTGTGCGAATTCTATTAACGTATCGAATTTTGAGTTTTTGTCACAAAACGGTTATCTTTGGTACAGCTTCAAGTGAGGTTCATGTCATTAACTTTAGACCATTTGGAAAGTATGGGCAATGCCGCAATTGGCATATCGCCATAGTCTTTTACTGCAATCAGTCATTTTTTTTAAACCCCGTATAGATCAAGTACAGATTTGGATAATTAGCGTATTTCTATGTATAAATATATATATATATAATACAATTATACATAAAAATACACTGTGGTTCAAAGAAGTAAGCCAAATTGTTTTTCATATATCTCTAATGCCTGATAACAATAATCTTGATATCAGTTTGCTTATCCGCTTGCGGGACTTTGTTCATATTGAATCGGAAATATTCGACTAATATTGCCTTGGATTGACGATTAGAATAAGTCAGCAGTTGTTGGCAAGTAATTGCTTTTGCGTGCCTCAAGTGGCCATGTAGCTTGGTTCCTAGTTTGAGCCATAGTGGCCAATGGTCATTCTTTGCTACTCAACGGCGTTTTCCTTGAGGGTAGGTCGTTTTACCTGGACGACAGGTTATAAATCTGTGCTAAGAATTATAGAGATAGCTGGCTATTCGACAACTAGACACTCAACCAAAGAAGTCTCAGAAACGCATGGAAAGTCTGCTTTGTTAGCATCTCCGTTTGATTACAAGATTTCAATATTTCATGAAGCTCATAATTATGCTCTATAACACATTGTCGAACATACTAATCATTTTCTAAAAACATACCTTACTGTCTTTGTTCAGGCTGCCTACACAAAGAGCCACAAGCACAAAGCCACGTCGTGTTGTGCGGTTGCAGGAAATTAAAACATGGGCAGAGATTTACGACAGCGAAAAGGAGGAGCTGAAAATTTGTCTAAAAGCCAATGGTCTGCTAAACAAAATGACATTGTTTTATCATTGTTATTATTATTATTATTATTATTATTATTATTATTATTATTATTATTATTATTATAGGCTAAGTAGGCCTACATACTAGGCCTGCTCAAGCAATTAATTGCCGTCATATGAAACATCAAACTAAACTATTATAGGCCTATAGACAAAAACAGACATCGGATCTGTACGGCGTGTATATGGAACACGTGAATTCAATATTTGGCTGCATAGACCATTAGCCTACTCGTCTATTATTAGTCCAAATGACATCAAGCAAGAATTTTGTCGTCTCGCGAGCAGCGCCAAGATAACTAAAAGAGTTCCCACCTTTTCAATATAATAACTATAATAGGCCTATCCAGGCCTATCCTCCTAATTTTCAATTAATTTATCTGATCCTTCATTGCCGTTGTGCGCTTGGTTGAATGCCGCACGACTTAAAGCACCCGTGTATGGATTACTATAGTACCCGACATGGGCGCCCGCAAGAAAGTTTTGCAGGAGGGGGCAAAAACAATGGTCACGGTCAATTTTTTTAAACATATTTATTCAGCAAAGCTGCCGCAAAGATAAAGAGTCGGAAGTCCGCATGACGTCATTCTCGCCTAATAATAATTTCCCTAACAATCCGGTTGACAAACGGAAACCAGTTACAGTTTACAATTATGCAGTTGAAACAGTAATATTCACAAGAACGCAGATCACAATCGAAAACCCTACATTTCCAGAGGGGTCGGTGGTTGAGGTGAGGGGTGTGTGGTGGGGCGGTTGGTGCGGGTGGGGAAGAAATTCCGAATAACCAAATTTCACGGGTGGCGTACCTGCGGAGGTCGGAGTGTGGGGGTTGGGGTGGGTGTAGGAAGGGGTGGGAGTGGGAGGTTTGGGGCGGGGTGGATATTTTCCGGGCAACGCCGGGTAATTCAGCTAGCAATAATTATTCGTAGAATGACGGATGAGCCCAAGTTTTTTTAGGAGTCGATCGATTTCACTGTCGGCAACGACTCAAGGCGTCCATTACGTCATACCATTCAGTTTACAAACGCCACCTGCCGAAGATCGAGTGGAACTTTTGGAATCGTAGCGGGAAGCTATCCTGCATCCGGAAGCTTGGCGCCCCCTTGTGTGGAAATGACGCCCCCTTAAAGTTGGCACCCTAGGCAACAGTACTGCCTGCTTTACCTATGCCTAAGGCCGGCCCTGCTCTAACTTCTACCTCAGAGTCATGTTGCCTTATTTCTGCCAGTTGCTCAATACCTTTCTCTTTAGTCGTGACTGAGCTGAATGCGCCTCAGAGTAGACTCATCGAAGAGGCGATATAGGCCTATATAAATTTACAGAATGAATTAATGAATTAAGACATTGAATCTGTAAGTTACTATTTTATTAATATAGCACAGGATAGATATCATATGCAGCCAGTAGGCCTAAACCATTAAAAAAATTCTTGCAGGTGAAGCGTGCGGACAAGGACTTGAAAATAAACACACGATAGATCTGGAGATTAACAACAAAGTGTCACTCTTTGAGGGCGACATCACCTCACTTCAAATCGACGGAATCGTCAGTTCGGGAAATAGCGATTTAACAGCTTTCGTAGGAGGTTTGCTTTGTCTTATTACATCTTTCGTTTCCAAATCACTTTTGCGACCATAATTATAAAAAAAACTATTGATCAAGAAACAAAATTTAATTTCCAACCATCAATTAGTGAATGTAGGCAACTAATAAATTCACAATCGCAGCATGTAAACGATGCCATGGTAATTTCACACAACTTCAATCAAACCTATTAAAGTAATATTTTAAAGTAGGCTACAATAGATTGCTATGTGGCACTTTACCAAGTCTGCATCATGCTATTGTCCAACTTTCAATTAAGCACATAATATAGGGCCTATACGACAAAGCACAAAATATAGGCCTATGCAATAAATAAGCTTACAACAATGGGCCTAATGATGTTTAGAAGGGCAACTAGTGACACTTACATGTAGACATTGTAGAGATGCGTTCATACATATTTACATGTATAGGCCTACTCGAACATTAAAACTTAGGATAGGGTTTGGGTTATGTTGATTTCAGTCGGTTACATAATAAGAAAAGCGGCGGGACCGGAGTTTCAGCATATGATAGAATCACAGAAAGAAATAATTCGTGCAGGAGAGGCCATGGTAACTTCGGGTACGTATTATATTGTATTGTATTTTATATAAGCATTTATAAAGCGCCTCTTGCAGTCAAGCTATACAGAAGCGCTCTCAGCGTGACAGCCCGAGAAAATAAAAAGACGTCAAGTAGCGAAGGGCCGAAGATGACACCTCCAATACGATCTTACTACGGATAGTGGGATGTGGGTCATTCCACGTAGAAGGGCCTATAATGGCAAAGGCACGGTGTTGGGCCAAGACAGCCCTTGCCCTTGGAACCAAGAGATCAAGTCGATCAGCAGACCGGAGAGGGTGGAAAGAGACTTCAGAGAGGGACTTGGGGTCCCGTAGCTCAGTTTAGAGAGCGTTGGTCGATCAACTGAGTAGTCATGATCGCGACCCGGTTTCAAGCCTCGGTCAGGGCAAAAATTTATTTGAATTTTCTGTTAGCTGTCAGTGGCGCTTTCTGTTGTGTTTTTTGCCTCGGATCTGTTGAAGATAAATAATATCGCCTCTTCCACTCCTGGCTCGGCCGTTTAGGAACGTTCCAGCACTTAGGCCTTTAGTGTTAAGCTACCGAACCTGCTGTGTAGCTGACCTTCGTGTCGTGCGAAACAGGCCGTATTTCGTATAGGCCTAATTTGTAGGCTATCTGTGATCATTCTGCGTTCTGTCAGATTGAATGTCAGTAAACGACTATTATTATCATTATCATTATCATGCTGCAGTGTAGCCTAATAATAGTGTGGTTGTGTAACAGTGTAGCATGATAATAATCACGTCTCATTATAATAGGAGAATGCACATCGAGTTAGACTGTTTTTCTGCCACGCATTATAATTTTATGGTGCAACAATCATCTTGCCCGCCGTTGCCCCCACTTACCCTACATCACGACCATTGCAATGATTGCATCCTGGGTTAGGACAGAATAAAAATTCTATAAAACTGGATAAAGTTAATAACATGAATAGGCCTAATATGAATGAAATGAATAAATTAAATACGACATGAAATAGGAACTATGAAAGGCAGACCCTTAAACTATCCTTGATTTAGCCGTGGATAATATGAAGTGCTAGCGATTTTATTGTGAGGCGATATTGCAAAGCCAGGCTAATGTAACACGATAGCATTTTGAGATAGGCCTAATGGTCGATTAGAGTGAACTGGGGGGGTCATAGGTCGATTTTGACTTTTTGCATTGTCGTATAACACAATGTATTATCTAATTAATCGCCAAGTATCAAAGCTAAAATCCGTCTGGAAATATATTGAATTAATTTTATTTGCGATTGTTGCATCTTTCCAATGTGTCAAAATCAGACTTTGTAATTCATTTTCAAAGCATTGCCATCGGTCATAATAACCTTTCACCCCTATAATCTCTTTTGAACTTGGTATCCTCTGAAATCTGAAACTGTGGGCTATCAAATGGCGGTCAAGTAAATTATGCTAATTATTTTCAAGCCATGATAATCAGCTGAATAATTATAGAGGCAGCCTTAATAAACAAACGAAATAGGGGATTACCTTTACCTGGCGTTTCCCGAAAACTGCAATATCGCAGTTTCGGACACTAAAATATTCATAACGCGGTCAAATATCAAGGTAGGCCTACTTGATCAGAATATAGGGCTTGTTTTAAAGGGACACTTCTACTGTTTAACATGGTACTCAAATGTTATTTTCGATTTTTTAAGGCATACGCTTAGGCCTGGTTTTGCCAGATCACATAATTTTTTAAGCCTCTACATAATAAAGTCGGATGGCCAATCCTCTCCCTCACACGTCTTATCTTGTAATAATACTGTAGTTGAGGTGGTGCCATGAGACAGAAAGTCACCTCGGGATTCGTCAAACTGTCCAACGAGCTAACCACTAGGCCTATACCATTTGAGTAGGACCTGCCACTGAAATACAAGGGAAGTTGAATAAAATAGAATAAATTTAATTTCGTCAAATCATCTCGGATTGGAATTTGTCTGAATTGCTGGTTAAGCCTATATTTTTGATGATAATGTTTGTAACAGATCGGATGTGTTTTCTTTTAGGCTGCAACTTGCCGGCCAAATGTGAGTTTGACATTGAACGAATTGAAGTTTTCGTAGGGTATTTATTAACATAGAGCCTACTAATGATTTCCTTCGGTAATTGAATTCTTTTACTTGTAATTTGTAGACATGCACACATTGCACAGCTAGACTGATTAGGTTTTTCTTAGCAAACGCTTAGGCCATCAGCCGATTTTTTTTACCCAAAATGTATTAAATCTAAGTGATTAAAAAACTGCTTAAACTATCTTATCGCTAGATGATCTTTCATTATTCCTTCCTGGAACTAGGCATAATTCATATGGATGGACTTTCTTAAGCACAGGAGGAATTAATATAAAAGAAATCATATACACATGTATTGTAACAGTCCTACTGTACCTTTGATACGCAGGGGAAAAAAGAGTCATTTCGTTGCAATCCTGTGGTCGATTTTGTCTCTTTGAGCAAAATTTAATGACCTTTATAGTAACGCCCAGAAGGAGCCTCCAGAATTTTATTGCGTTCAAGCATAAATCAAAAATGCTTACCTCTGTACCTATTATAGTCGTCGTGCACACAGTTGGTCCGGAGAAAGAGGATCCTGCGCTTTTGAAGAGTTGTTACAGGAATTGTCTGGAGAAGATGAGGCAGCAAATAAAATCGCTGGTAAAATTTTAAAGTTGTTCTTTGAGATTATAGGCATAGGCGTAGGAGACCGGGATCCGGGCAAGTCTGGTTTTTCGGGCAAGCAGTCCGGGAAAAGTAAAAAAAATGTATAAAGAAATTAAGAAATTTGGGAATTTGGACCGGACGACTAAAAAAAAGGTCGTCAGATTTTTTCGGGCGGAAAAAGTAACAAGTTACGGGAATTTTCGGCCGGACGACAAAAAAAGGCTTCAGATTTTTCGGGAAAAAGTTTCACTTTTGCCCCCCCCCCCCACACTCCTGAAATGTCCCCTACGCCTATGATTATAGGCATAAGTCTATAGACAATTCGCTTAGTTTATTCGTTCACAACATGGCTTGTCATAATTATGACGACACGTGAACACAAAATCCAGTTTCTTTGAAGATTCGTTATGATTATTCCATAATAAATGTTATCACAATTAATGCTTTTCATTAAATTCTAGTCGCTGCTTTCTACAAGAATGATAGATCTAGCTTCGGTGACATAGGCCACTGTGTCAAAAGAGTTGGATAACACTGATTTATTTAATTATGATATTTTAAGAACGCTACTTTTGGACAGTTTACTGTAGGCCTAATGTCCGCCTTAACGTTCTCAATGTGATGGCACTCTGACATAGGCTTATCTTTATGCACCGGCTAGTATACATTTTCATCAGTTTGGAGCCCTATTATTAAGGTAGCAATTTCAATTTTAATTATAAGCAGACATAAGAACTTGTGCAGGCCCAATGCAACGGCAGATGTATAATTTCATATTTACAACTATGAATAACTAATTTACTTTATGATGTTGAATTTAAAATTGTCCATTTGTTGGAATCTAGAAAATTTGACCGCTGCTAACTTGTTGCCAAAGGCCATCAGAAAATAAAATAACTTTAAATATACTCATTTCTCTTTTCCTCTTTTCAGGCATTCCCCTGCATCTCAACAGGTTTCAATGGTTAGTAAATATACACAGCATAGTAGGCCCTAAATACTTACATTTTGATTTGATTTCGTCGTGAGGAAAATTAAAAATTTAGCATACTATTCGGTCTACTAGGCTATTATACTTCCATTTAATAGCACAGAAGGATCGCTCTTTCCAATGCGCATTCGTTTATATCTCTTTGCTTTATTTTCTTCCTTTGGCTGATTCTAAAGGTTGCGGATTCTCAACCGTTTAGCCAATAAACGATTTATATATAATTGTAATATATATATATATATAATATATATATATATAATATATATATATATATAGGCCTATATCATCCAATCAATCAATCAATCAATAAGAATCTATGTAGCGCCCCTTCAAGTAGTATCTCAGAGATCAAGCAAAGAAGTCTTCGACAGCTTGTGAAATTAAGAACCGTTTGGGAGGTATCGCATCGTCAAGGGAAGCCCATTCCAGGTTGTTGGACCAACCACAGAGAAGGAACGGCTCTGCATTGTCACAGACCGAGTGAAAGGAACGATTAAGTCACCATGGACAGCAGAGCGCGGTGAGCGGCAGCCTTTGTAGTAGGCTACATAAAATAATTACCTATAATTTCCTAAATTATTGTTGTGTGCTTTTTGTCACTGCAACAGAATACCATAGAGAGAAAGCGGTTCTTGTGGCGTTGAAAACCGTTCGTGTGTGGTTGGAAGAACAGAAGCGCACACAGCAGGTAGGCTACGTTCTGTTTCTGCACGCTATCCATAATAATAATAATTATATATGGTCTTCTTTATAATCTTGCTGTCGTTTCATTCAACATTACGAGATGAAAGTTAACAATATTTTAGAAACGTTAAAAAATTTGTGTTTTGTAATGGCATTTACATGTATATAGGTAATCAATCTTACTCAGGCAACTTTATTCTTTCCAAGGGATAATGAAATTTTCGCCTAATTCAGTAATTATAATTTTGTAAATTCATTGGTAGGCCTATAATAATATTATTAATATATGCCAATGTCATACTTTATGTCTGCATATTCAATTATGTCTCTCATCTTTGCAGCCACCTTATTAATTGACCCGACATGATGCATGTTTTCATGTTCCCAGTTCTCATACCTTGATCTTTTCAGAAAACCCACATTATAATTATTATATATATTAATTTCTCGCATTTGCTATAGCGCCCCTACAAGCCCTGTATTCAGAGGCAACAGCGTGGACACTGCGTCGGAGTTTCACGCCGAAGCGTACGAGCAATTACGAATGAAAGACTTGTTCAAGGTCCATACGCTGCGGCTTGAGGTGGATTCAAACTTGAAACCCTCCAGTTCCAAGGCACCGAACCTAATACTGCTCCACCGAGCCCCATGATTGTTATTGGGCTGTAAATTGGCAATAATACAGTGTCACTCTGTAAATTGGTACTCTGTAAATTGAATGCAATCGGCTTCACGCCATTGCAAGATGGTCTTGCAGTGAACTTGACTTGAAATGCATTAGCCTACTGTACGGTTAATAGTTATAAGAAGAGTAACAATATTAAACAAGATAATTTTTTCGACCATTTCAGCTTGATCAAGTTGAACGCATCATATTCTGCCTGTATACTCCGGAAGACGTGTCGTTGTATAGAACCTGGATGCAGGTTTTCTATCCATGTAAGTTTACACCTCAGGGCAAGTCGCTGCTGCTGTTGTTACTTACATGTACTAATACTGCTGCTGCTGCTGCTGCTACTACTACTACTACTACTGCTACTGCTACTGCTACTTCTACTGCTACTGCTACTGCTACTGCCACTGCCACTGCCACTGCCACTGCCACTGCCACTGCCACTGCCACTGCCACTACCACTACCACTACCACTACCACTACCACTACCACTACCACTACCACTACTACTACTACTACTACTACTACTATTACTACTACTACTACTACCCTGTTCAATCGTCTTTTCATCAACACACCGCGTCACAGACAGCATTCAAAGGCACAATTCCAGATGGTTGTGAAACCTTGACGAGACCTGATTTCCTGGATAATCGCTTTTTTATCGTATATATAGGCTACATGTATATTGTATAATAATAATTATGTAGGCCTATACTCCCATCATAAAAATTCTTTGTTCCTGAGGAACTATGTCAATCTCGGGCGAAGCAATAATAAAAATAAATAAGTAAATAATAAAAATGCAAATAAATAACAAAACATTACCCATGCAACCAGTTCGCAGTAGATGGGCTATATTTTCACAACGTATTTTATGGTTTCGAAATGCGAAAAATCATTTTCGCTTAGCCTAATGCATATTGTCGCATTTCGCAGCTGCATAGTGAAATTTAGGTAAAATTTTTCCCTCTGCCCCCACAGTTTCACGGTAAACCTATAATTGTGAGGCGCGGTGGTGTAGTGGTGGCGTCGTTGCCTTGAAGCCGGAAGGTTCGAGGTTCGAATCCACATCGCCGCGTATATAAGGACCTTGGGCAAGTCCTTCACTCACAATTGCTCAGCGCTTCGGCGTGAAACTCCGATGCAGTGTCCGCGCTGTAGTCGGGAGCGCCTCTGAGTAGCGGTTGAGAGCTGGAAGAGGCGCTGTAACAAGTGCGCATACAAACAAAACAATATAATTGAAGGTAGAAAACATGAGCGCTCTTAATTTGTCTATGCTGATAACCAACAAGTTTGTCATGCACAAAATAATGTGTGAGATATGCCTACGAACGTTTTAGCTGTTGATGGACCAGTGAGCAGAGAACTTCTCCCGTTGCCTGGTTTCATCGATACAACTACAACAGAACCAGATATGCTCGGTTTGGATGATGAGAGTCCAGTGCGTGCAAAAATGCCGTGTGGTCATGTTATAGGTAAGTCGATCGTCCAGTATTATACGAAATACGAAATTATATCAAAGATATATACAGTATAGGCATAGCCATAATTATTATAAGCCTATATAGCCTATCTATAATAATTATGTGTGTACATGTCATGTATATGTGCTAGAATAAATAGACATAATTATGCACGTATAAATAGGCCTATATTTATATATATATATATATATACTAGCTGTGCTACCCGGGGTGCCCGGGAGATTTAGGTATTTTAGCTCCCCCCCCCCGGCTGCCCCCCCCCCCGGTGAAATCGAGTCATAAATCTGTATAGGCGATAACTACCGCATCGAAAATTTTAACTTTTCCATATAATAATCAGGTTTTAAAGTAAATTGAGAGCAGACAATATAGTTGCGACGACCTACAAATTCGCATGCTACCCGGCGTTGCCCGGAGAAATTTGACTTTTGAGGGTCTTGCTGTCAATGTCAGTGTGCTTCTCATAGGCCTATGACGTTTTGATGTTGGGTATTGTTTCAGGACCATTATCAATGACAGACTATTGCAGAGATCTCCTCGCGAAAGGTCGCTATCGGTTCTACTGCCCATCCACAGACCCTACACCTTGCAACCGTGAGGGGGAATATTTCCTCGTGCGCCATGTGGCTCATCTCAACCCGGTGGAAATGCAAAAATTCGAGGAGCAGATCGCCGAGAATTACCTGAAGAAGGCTAAAGGAATGCAGATTTGTCCCGGATGCCAGACCTGGTGCTTTCGTGCTTCGACCACGGACCGTTGCGTACGATGTGTGTGCATCGGTGCCAACGGCAAAGCTTTCGATTTCTGCTGGTGGTGCCTGAACCCATGGAGAGCTTCCAGCGCTGATCTACCATGTGGTAACGCTGGCTGTGATGGAAAAGATGGCCGGCTCAGCGTCCTGGAAACGTGTCCGACAAAGCAGATCAACGACTGTAACGACTGTCCAAGCATTCGCGGCTGTCCGAAATGTGGGATCCTGATTGAGCACAAGGAGCAGTGCGCACACATGGATTGCACCAACTGCGGCGATTACGGCTTCTGTTTCATATGTCTAGAGGAAAAGAAGAACGGAAACTGGCAGTGCTCGCCCTGGAACCGTACGTGTAAACTTGCCCCGCGCCAGACAACCCTCCCTGGGTCAATGTGAGGCAATGAGCCTGTAACTACCTGTCTCACTTTCAAATTTGTTGAGCGTAGGCCTATAGGGGTTCTACGTGCAGAGGCCGTATATAGGTACCCAGGTTTAACCAGCGAAGAAAAACGGGCACATAAATAAGAGTTGAGAGAGAATGACTAAGTTGTTAGTTATCCGCAAACGAACTTTCCAATCTGCAGATCGATTTATTTATTTATTAGGCGATTTAATCGTCCCTTTAATTTGTTAGGCAAAGTGTCTCCCTAATGCGAATCAATGGTTTCATCATCTAGTCTACTATTCCAGACTTCTAAGCATCGTGCTTAGTGTCATTCTATTTTGAGACCAATGGTATTACATGTATGAGACTCACATTACGTTAGGTTTTATTACTTTAATCAACAATAACATTGCTATAATTGAAATCGTATAATTATGTATGATTGTATGTGCGCTGTGTGCATTTTATATAAGCTTAACCGATATCGCGTTATTTGAAATATTCTCAATACTATAATTATAATTAGTTACATCTTCCAAATCTGGAATCCGCAATTCCGCATATCCACATCTACATTATGGAGTGCAATTATTGTCTTTCACTATATTCGCGAACATTTTGCCGTTTTTCGCTATTTAATTTACCCTGTATTCGCAATATCAATGTTTCTGAATTTTGATTTCTAGCACAATAAACTCGCTGAAGTGTAATGATCGTGGTGGTGGTGACGATGATGATG
>OX243825.1:12031468-12111468 GCA_945859605.1 Lumbricus rubellus
CGATGTCCCGGAGTCGAGCCCAGTCGCAATTGATGTCTCATATGAAAGTCGATGTATGACCGTCGGCCGCAGTTGAGGTCCGAAAAATAAGATAATAATAATAAATTTTAAGCCGTTACTTGGACATTCATTGTTTTTTACTTTGGGATGAGGCTGAGTCGCATTTAGGGGCTTAGCCCCCTAACCCCTCCCCTGGTGCCGCCAATGGCATAAGCATATACACTATGATAATATAGTTGATTCCGTTGCCGTTGGTCATTGTCTAGTTTCCTTATTACGAAGTAAGCCGTTTTAGACATTTTCAGCTTTTTGGTTTGGGGGGGCTGAGCCACGTTTAGGGGGGGCTTAGCCCCCCTAGCCCCCCCTGGCGCCGCCACTGTAGGACATGTGAAGATCAGGCTATCTTCCCTTCCAGCGCATTGCCATTTTAATCATGATCCGACGGAGAAAGGTGCCCCGAAGGCAATGACGCTGAAACATTGGATTATAATGGCAATGCGCCGGAAAAGATAGCTGGTTTCTCTCGTGTCACTGGTTATTCGACTAGCCTATAATTCGAGATCGACAGCGCCCCAAGTCTGTGACAAAAATAAGCTGTTGATTGGGCCGAGTGTCTCAAATGCCAACGGGATAAAGTGGCACGCAGGATTGTGCGCAGGTGTTGCATTTAAAGCATTTCTTTTTACCTGCTGCTAATTCTACTGCCGGTTAATGCACCCGATGTGGATTGTAGGTAGGACGCGACCAGAGTGTATGTATGATACCCAGAGACGTTTTTAAGTTTCTGCGAACGCCGTGCAAAAAGCTACCACAGAGGCGCGTGCCGAATGAGTGGCGATTTTCTGGCCAAATCCATGTGCGGCATAATTAGAGATGCAATATCGAATGGTAGAATGACTCGTGGCAGCACTTTAAAACTTACAAATAATACATACATACATACATACATACATACATACATACATACATACATACATACATACATACATACATACATACATACATACATACATACATACATACATACATACATACATACATACATACATACATACATACATACATACATACATACATACATACATACATGTACATACATACATACATGTACATACATACATACATGTACATACATACACTCTTTTCATAGGTATAAATTTCAACCTTAAGATCTTTACAAAATCCCTGCCTACCCACCTGCGCTGGAATATCCTTTGCCTTGAGTCTTCGACCGTTTAATTGATTGCATGACAAGCGAATCATTTGATTTTCACACACCAATCAGCAGTAGACCCTAAATTGAATTCGTGTCGAGAGCTTAAATCGCTCTGCGACGTTTGAATTACAACTTCATCGACAAGAAATGCGAACTAATCCAAGTTTTTTCTGGTTTATTAAAGCAGCAATGATTGAGCGAGTGTTAAAAGAAGAGAAGCCATGACGCGCATTGTGGCAGTGGACGTAGGCTACTTGATCAGTGATCAATAAATTAGACAAATTCAAGTAGGCCTAGGCCTAAACGAAATCAATTCCAGGGAATGACGACTCAAAATACATAATCCCAAGTTGTTAGATTAACGGATTTCAAATGATTGATCGATCGCTTCAACCTTTAAAGAATCACAAACTAAAATTTAAACTTCCTAATTATATTTATCTGACAGCCCCAACCACGGTAATAGGCGAAATTGGTAGATCGATATTAAAGGACTGACAATAGCTTCCGAAGCCGCAAAAATAATTGAACGCAATAAAAAATCCAGTTTTTTGTCGCTCTGATAGGTCTATGATGTTCCGCGTTCGCGGATTCTGTACCTCTCTTCTTATTTTTTTCCGAATTCATTTCCGCTTTTCCCATGTATATTGTATAGTCCATTTTTTACGCACGTGAAATATCATTTTATATGCTTCCGTACATTTTGTGAAGTGTGTAATATGCCCTGATGCATAGCATAATTATAATATAGAAATTTACAAACTCAGCGATATATGCCTTCACGCGGGTGATCTACGATCAATATAATATTCTTCTCTTTATTCAGCTGCAGTCAACAAAAGCAAATGATTATTCTTTCCATAGGTATGCGCCGATATAATCAAGTGCCAAACTATCGCAGCTACATGTAAAACATATGTAGCCTATTATACTGCAATCCTGTAGGACAATTATTGCAGGCTAGAGACGTCCTATCTCAATGTAGGTCCTATAATAGCACATTGTCAAATTTTTACTTTTGGCAAACTACCTATTTTAGGCTATGCGACGTCCTGGTCAGGGCCTATGCTTCTCCTGCATGGGCTATCTTGCTCCCTTGGACCAGGTATAGCCTACAGATAGCAGCCAGACACGCGAACTCCATGAGCTAATCTGTCTCAGTCTTGTTCCCGAAGGTTTCCACCAGTGTAGGCTATAAGCCATTGGGCTTAGCAGAGCGAATGGAAAGATTGACCCGACGGCCTAAATCTCATTCCATTGCCAATGAAATACATATGTCCTGCGAGACACATGTAGAGTGCATAGCCTACACTGCCTACAGGCTAATTCGTCGAAGCCCACCCATTTTTCAGAACGGAAATGTAAAGGATATTATAATAGTCCTTCTCTTGCGCTTGCAGGACGCTGGTCTGACATCATCCAAAGAAATCCATATCTAAGGTTGATTTATTTCCTAAAATAAGAAAGCGTCTCCAACATGAGAAGAGATTCTGTCTAAATCACAAAAGTATACTTTCGAAGCCATAGATTATGACTGATGATTAGACTAGAACTAAGAATAGAACTGTTGTTATTGGCAAAAGTTTTGTGTATAAGTCGTCTCGTGTATAAGGCGAATCTCGCATATTAGGCGAAGTTTCGTTCACAAGACGTAGTCTTATATTTGCGTCGCAGTCTGGTGTAGGCTATTATAAGTCGGTCCCGTGCATAAAGCCGTTATATTTTGAGCGAATGTGATGGATCTATCTCCATGGTTTGACTAAACTCCCCTCAGTCCCATCAATAACTGAGAGAGTAATGGAGTCAGTTTCCTGCCAATACTTTAGACGACCATCAGTCAAAACGGTAACAAGAAACATGTAACTGATGACAGTTGGATAACATATTTTAAGTGAGAAATATAAACGGATATTATCAGCCGAGAAGTGCGATAGGATATCACCAGCAAGCAATTCCGAGGTTTGATTTAGCGTTAGACGACTCATTTGGGGATCGTTCGATTTTTCAACTAATATATTATACGGGAGTTTTAGTGACGTCTTTGAGCTTTATGCAAAAGTCCAAAAGGGGCATCCAAGTAATATTTGAGGGCAGATAGTAATAATATATCTTTGTATATTTTTAAAACTGACACAATCAGTAATGAACACATTATCACAAGAATCGAATTTAACTTTTGGCAGCCATGCAGGGCGCTATCACGTGATACTACACAGTTTACTCACGCTAACCGTCGAATTGAAGGTTGAGAGGAATTTTGTGGGATGGCATCGGGAAGCAATCCCGCATCCCCGTGCTCTTTGTGGCAGATTGTTTACCATCATACCCATAGGCGTAGGAGACGGGGGTCCAGAGAGGGGGCAAATCCCCCCCTCCAATTTCGGGCAAGTCTGATTTTTCGGGCAAGCAGACCCAACAAAATAAAAAAAGTTTTAGTTGTTTTAATTTTTTTCCGGGTCTTCTTGCCCGAAAAATCAGACTTGCCCGAACCAAAAAAGATCGTCAGACCTTTCGGGCATAAAGTAACGGAAAATTCCAGAAGATTTCGGCCGGATGACTAAAAAAATGTCGTCAGAATTTTCGAGCAAACGTAACGAGAATTTTTCTAAAGATATCAGCCAGATGACCAAAAAATTCGGGCAAAAATCTCATTTTTGCCCTCCTCAACGCTGAAATGTCCCCTACGCCTATGATCATACCCTAATCACCTCTCACCTGGAATGGCCTCCCACTAAACTTGCGACTTATGCCTAGGCTAAATTCACCGGTTTTATATAAGTCGCTCAAACCCTATTTTTTTTAGCTGTGGCTGGACTGTGTGCGCCTCTGAGTAGGTTTTTAAGAGGCGCTATATAAATTCACGAAATGAATGAATGAATGAATGAATATATATCATGCCTTAAACCTCTGGGCTGAACCCGCAACGACCTATATAAAAAATTATGACAATAATTGTTGGTAGATCGGTAGAAGCATTCATGCCAGGCATAGGCGTACGGGAGGTTTCAGAAGTGGGGGGGCGAAAATTGAAGTTCTGCCCGAAAAATTTTTCCGGCCAAAAAGTTTTTTTTTTAGTCGTCCGCGACTATTTTTGCCCGAAAAACCAGACTTGCCCGAAAGTTGACGACCTTTTTTTTTTTTTTTTTTTTTTTTTTTTTTAGTCGTCCGCGACTATTTTTGCCCGAAAAACCAGACTTGCCCAAAAGTTGACGACCTTTTTTTTTTTTTTTTTTTTTTTTTTTTTTTTTTAGTCGTTTGGGTCTGTGTTTGCCCGAAAAACCACCAAACTTGCCCGAATCTGGGAGGGCAATTGCCCCCCTGCACCCCCGCCTCGTACGCCTATGATGCCAGGGTGGGAAATAATCAGGTTCCAGGTTTCTGCACCACGCGTAAGCCCCCAAGCCAACTCCGATATAACGAGTAGCATAGACGCTGCAGTGCGTAGGCCTTCTCTGTCATTGGAAAGATGAGATGGTGAAAGAGATAATTATTGTAGCCTACAGCTGCGAACTATTCGCCATTCACTCTCTCCGCAAGCTGTTAAGGCGCTTGTTCATGCCCTGATCTGCTCTATGGTTGACTTTGGGAACTCTGCTTACGCCGGTCTCTCCTCATTCAACCTTTCCAAACTTCAGACAATTCTAAATGCTGCTGCTCGCCTAATTGCCGGTCTTCCCAAGTTCTCTCATATTTCTGTCTTTATTCGGGACACTCTCCACTGGCTTCCTGTACCACAGCGCATTGAGTTTAAGATTCTGACACTCATGCGCAATTCTCTTCTTGGGGTAGCTCCCTCTTACCTCCGTTCTCTCTGCATCCCGGTCTCCTCTCTCCCCGGCCGCTCTGCCCTTCGCTCGGCAGCCAGCGGCCTCCTTGTCGTGCCTCGCATGCGTGGAGCCACTGCCCAGTCCAGAAGCTTTGCTTATGCTGGCCCATCCTACTGGAACCGTCTTCCTCACAAACTTCGTCTTGAGCTTCTTAGTCTCTCTCTCCCTTTGTTTAGGAAACGCCTGAAGACTATGCTATTCGTTAGCGGCAGTGCTAACTAGGGTCGGGAGCGCTACTGAATCTGTGAGCGGCGCTATATAAATGTTCAATTACAATTACAATTACAATTACATCCTCACTCATATACCGAGGCTTAGAAAATTAAGACGCTAACGATTCATGCCCCTGCTGCTGCACGGCTATAGCTAAAGAGACTGCACCTCCATCTCTTTTTTCACCTCCTCTTCAGCTTTTGATTATATTTATAACTAAACTGTTTAAAAATTAATCTCTTTTTCACTAAACCAATTCCACGAGTAATTGCCTCCATTGCTATGCCTTCCGAATATTTCAGTTAAATGCCTTCCGTTGCCACCATTGCAAGCTACAACTGATCAATCTCTTGATAGGAAGACATGTTATTGGCTCATGCATCCTAAGTATCCTCATTAGACGGAGCTTTTGTGCTTACAAACCTTACAAGCAGGCCTAGCCTATAACCCTATCCAGAGTGTTGTTGAATCGCGCCAGAAACAGTGGATAATAGCACCGCAATTAGAGCAATTTAATTTGGCGTGAACTCCGTTTCTTTGTCATCAAACTGTGGAAGTGAGAGTAATGACCCTGGGTGCAATCTGCGCTCTTTTCTTCGTATTTTTCTCCATCATTTGCGCAAACAAGCTCGTCACGACCCCGCTTAACACTCGCCTAACGACCGCGTTTTTACCCATAGACGTTGTTGGCGTGTGTGCGTGTGTGTGTGTGTGTGTGTGTGTGTGTGTGTGTGTGTGTGTGTGTAGTTGCAGTTTAGCATCACTGTGTGGTAACAAAGACCATTAGCGACGCCCTCCTTCTTTATCCAGGCTTGGGACTGGCACTGGCTGAGTGCATACAGTGGCGGAGTACAGAACGCTTGTTGCTGTATAGCGACACCGTGTCAAAACAAGGATGATAATCGTCGCCCTCCTCCTGTTTGCAGGCTTGAGACTGGCACTGCAAGAGTACGCGAAGTGGCGGAGCTTCGTGTACAGAGCCACTTGTTGCTGTTTAGCAACACTGTGTGACTGTGTCATAATTATCAACGATGATTGGTGTCGCCCTCCTTCTTTATCCAGGCTTGGGACTGGCACTTCCAGAGCACAAACTGCACAGAGTGTTTGTTGCTGCTTATAACGACACTGCCATTTAAAAGATGATTATGATCAGTGTCGTCTTTCTCCTTTATCCAGGCAAGGGACTGGCACTGGCAGAGTGCCACATCAGTGGCGGAGTTCTTTATAGCATCATGTCGCAGACTAGTAGGCTACTGTTATACGCCCATCTGTCCTTCAGGGCGGACGCCCGGATGGCCTTGTGGAGGCCATTCCCCCACAAAGTCTCCATTAATGAGGCTGGGCGGGAGAAGTGTTTTTTTCATGGGAATCGCTGACCGATTGTCTGTCGGTCAATAGAACCCACTCCGTCTTCATCTGGGAGTCGCCTGGATGACTCGATCCTGCAGGAAGCAACTTCCGCTCGGCTATCGAACGTGCCAGACAGGCAGCATGAAGCGCTTCATTGTGAAGTCCATGCAGCTGCGTTTAATGCAATGCTCGCGTGTAGATTACATACATGTGACGACAAACACGACTGGACTTGGCTTATTTCCGTGCCGTCTTGTGTTTTCGTCTGAATTCACCATAACCTATAATTGTTTAGCGTGCTGGACTGTTGTATTCCTCTCTTGTCTTTCTTATTTTCCTCTCCTCTATTCGATTATATTCTATTCTGTTCTATTATCTTGTCTGTTTTATCTTCATACACTCCTATTATATCCTTTTCCCATTCTTGACAGCTTATGGCACGCGCATTGCATAAAAGAATCTGGAATCATTCAAACGAAGCCTTGTCTCCCGCAATAATAAGCTTATTATCGTTACAGACTACAAATGCATCTATCCCATGCCTAAGGAAACGCGCCTCAAAAACCAATTTAGGCCTAACAAAAATTTAATTGAGACGCACGCCTAAACGGCTTTATAATAATAATGTTGGTCTACACTGATCTATCTCCTGTTGTCCGCTATTATCCTAGTTCAATATTGCACCCGTCATAATTGATTTCCTTCTTCAACTGTCATTGTCTGTGGAGGCATAAATCGTTGTATGGGTTCGCTAAAGAAGCTCTTGACCGCAGCGCAAGATTTGCAGCAGAAAACAATAATAATAAGCCTATTGACAATTTTTTCTCAAGCTCGTAGATTCCAACGGCACGATCTTTATAATATGTTCCGTAAATGACCGTAATAAGTAGGCTAGTTCGTCGAATAACAGGCAATGCTAGTACGTGAATATGTTTTCACAGTTAGCCTACTATAGTAGGCTCGTGTATTAAAAGTTTGGATGCTTTTAATCTGCTGTCAACTACACGATCTGGCACGCAATTGATAGCCTACAAGACGAATAATAACATAGGGATATTATTATTTAGACAAAAACGGCTGAATATTTTGCAGACGATATTCTAAGACCACATACGGTCGTAGAAGAAAAACTCGCACGATTGTAACACATTAGGCATAGCCTATCCAAAAACTCAGTTATATTCAAATGGTCATCGGAAAGAACTCGGTGTCAAAAATGAATTTCGTCATCGCTGTCATTAATTTTGAGTGATATTTTGCGATTTTCTTTTCAAGATTGCAGTTTTTGTTTTTCTACATTTTCAACTGATTAGGCCTACATGTAGCCTAGTTCGTTTGGGGGCACTGTCTTTAAAGTAGAAATTACTCTTAATTTTTCGGGAAATCACGTGAACGACAAACCATGCAAGTGAAACCTTTCAGTATTATACACTAGTCTTCTTAAGAGACACTATATAACTTGTTGAAATGAATTATTGAATGAAGCCATCCATTGGTGGGTTATTAACGAGATGACGCGAAAACCAACATTTAAACGACACTTGAAAGGGCAAGAAAGGTATCCACAGATAATTATATTCAGATTTTAAAGTAGGCCTAAAACCTACTTTTATGCAGCCAGAAAATTCCTGATTGCGTTGCAAACTGAAATTATTGTCAGTTTAAGTCAAATAATAATCACCAGATTCTGAAGAATGACCTTTCTGGATAGCCTATCACTTCACGTCAACCGCTGTAATTTCCTGGCATTTAGTCGTCTTCTGAAAAGCTCGACTTGCGTGTGCAATTCGGGGCTTAGGTCTATGCATGAACACTAAAGCGACGACCTGTAAGCCTGTAATTGCTTTCCAATTCTCATTTAGAACACGCGTGTCGCCAAAGTGTCAATTAGACCTACATGTATTTCAGTTTCTATGGCTGCCTTGGCGTAAGCGTATCCCTGTTTAAATTGCCAGTCAATATTATTGCCCGTATCATTTTGTGCGGATTCTTGTCTTTGCGTGCAGCCGTCGGATAAAATAATAATTAGCCTAGGCATAACCTAATAGCAGCGTGGATTCGACTTAAATATTGTCAGAAAAGCGGCTTATATCAACATGCTTGGTTTGCAAGCTGAAAAGTGTACAGTGCAATTAACTGTTACAAATTGAATCATGATGGACCACAAAAATGAGTTTTTTAAATCTCCGTGTGACTGAAATTGTAGGCTATACTTTTATAGAAGGCATTTCACATTCGAAGTAACTTGTTGGCTTGTGCATTTCATTCGACTTTAATCACACTTGTGATCTGCCACCTTTGGTCTGCTGTGTGCTTCAATTATTAAAAATAATAAAAGAAAACAATGGGGAAATAGGCATCAGTTCTTATGGCACTAGGTTTTCTTGAACGACTATGGCAGCGAAAACAGTAGGCTATGCTTTCTGTTGCTGGAAACATATTGTCAGAACATGCAGCTTTCTGCCATCCCACTTAGCATTCCCAAAGGTTGATCAAAACACTCTGATCTAGTCGTGACTCGTTTCTGAATATCTGGACGACCATATTATATCAGGGCTTTTTTAACGTGCAGTTGTACACAAAATGTGCAGTTCTAAATGGATTTGTGCAGTTGTGGAAGCACTTCTGTGCAGATAAAACTGATTGAAAAGGGCCATTTTCATCCGAATGGGAGTAATTTACCATAGAGAATGGGAAAGGAAAGAAGGAGTTATGCAGTTCTAAAAATTCCTTTAAAACAGCCCTGTATAATACTATATTGGGCGGGGAGGCTTGCTAGCTGGCTTCAGACGTGAGGTCGGTTGGTCCAGAAATGTGAGCACTATGGTATAAAATCAACCATTGGAAGTGTGAACTAAATATCATGTAAGCGTATTTTATGTAGGCCTAGTACAGCGGCCGGTCGGTCGCGTGTACGCCAGCGACGAAACGGGCCAAAGTGCACACACTGCACAGGTGTGTTGAGGCGCGAGTTTTGAGACAACTGTCTGGCCGAGTGTCTGAACCACTGTCTGGAAGACGGCGGATTGAGAGAAGGAATGAGCGTCTGAGGAATGAGTCACGAGTTAGGCTGTGATAACTGTAGTAGTTGCTGTTTAGTTGTAGTAGAGAAGAGTCGTTGTTGCTATGATAATGCAAGGATAGACATTATCGTGTTGTTTGCTGCTGTTACGTTTTATGTTGAAGTTGATGATAATATACTTTGGAAAACCTATCATCGTTGTCGTTGAAGTAGAATAAGGAATTACTGTAGAACTTTACCTAGACAGTAGATTCGAATCAGTTAAATCAGTAGGGGTAGGTTTAGGCCACTGAGGAAATATAGAAGCTACCGAAGAGACTGGTGAGGTCAACGCTCGGATATAGAAGGAGTGGGTGACATTTGGTGTCGTACGGTGGGATACGAATTTGCGAAAGTTTGGACACGAATTTACGTTGTTTGACGATCTACATTTATACGTGGATTCGGAATATTGATTTTCTGATCTTCTGACGCTGTGTTTTGCTTATCTTCACACGCTGGTATTCTCACCTGAGAATACGGAAGGAACGATATCTGGGTTTTTATCGATGCTACGGATACTGATCCATACTGATTGATACTTATCTGCGGATGTTTGATATTTCACGGAAACTACGGATGTTGATTTTAATTTTCACGGAACGGAAATATCTTATCTCAGCTGTAAAATTATTCGACGTCGATTCAACGAGTCATCGATTATCTATACGACGGTGAGAAACGACAACTCAACGCCTGAAAGGTAGGAAAAACTTGCTTGTCTATAAAAGAAGCAATAGCAACAACAAGTAAAGAAGTAAGATGGAGAAACTTACAGAGCAAAAGCAAGCGGCTATTAAGAAGATGGCTTCCGAAAGAATAATAAAATTATTAATTGAAGCAGGTCTAGACGCAGAAGAAGTCGGACAGATGTCGAGGGAACATTTGATGAGATCTTTGGCGGAGGTTTGGGCGAAAGACGCGGAAGAAGAAGGTGCGGTTGGTGGTGCTGAAGGAAAGCCAGTTGAGAAGCCACAGCCACCGATGTCTATGGAGGCGTTGATGCAATTCATGATGATGAAAGAAGAGCAGCGCCGACAAGAAGAGAAGGAGAAAGAAGAACAGCGCAGACAGGAAGAGAAAGAACGTCGCCAAGAAGAGAAGGAGAAAGAAGAGCGACGCAGGCAAGAGGAGAAAGAAAAAGAAGAGCAGCGCAGACAAGAAAAGAAAGAACGTAAACAAGAGGAGAAAGAAAGAGCAGAAAAAGCAGATAGGCTGCGACAACAAGAGATAGAAAAAGCAGAAAGGATGAGACAGCAAGAGATAGACATGCAGAAGCAACAGTTCCAGCTTCAGTTAGAACAAATGAAAATAGATCGTGACGAAGCAGAACGACGAAGAATGGAGTTAATGATAGAATACGAAAAAGCAAGAAAAAGCGATGAAGAAATACGAAAACAGCAGATTGAGGACAAAAAGGCTCGCGAGGAAGAAAAAGAAAAGATGCGTTTACAGGAACTGGAGAGAGCAGAAGAAATTCGTCAGGAAGAATTTCAAGCCGGAAAAGACAATTTGGAAAAAGCAGAAAGAGAAAGAGGAGAGCAGATGCAGTTAGAACAAAAGAAACTTGCTATCAAGGAGGCTCAACTTAAAGAAATGGCTATTGAAAAGGAAGAACGCAGAAAGCAGTTAGAACTATTACAACAGAAGATAGAACAGGAAGAACTGCGGAGAATCGAAGATCAAGATCGACTGAAGAAGAAAGACGAAGATGATCGTAAGAGCCGGGAAGTATCAGAACAGATTAGGCTCAAAGAAAGTGAGACAATGGTGTCCAAGATTAAGAAGATAGGTGACGCAATGAAGCACGTGTTACCGAAGATGCCGTATGATATGATGGAAGTGCCATTATATTTTGAGACAGTGGAAAATGCATTCAATAGCTTTGCTGTAGAAAAACAATACTGGGTGAAATTGCTATTGCCACTTATGACTTCGAGAGCGCGAACTGTATTGAACCGCGTATCTTTTGATGATCTAGACAAGTATGATGTCGTCAAAGAGCATTTATTGAAAGAATTCAAGCTAACTGCTCGTGAGTACAGATCAAGATTTGCGGATGACAAGAAAACTGTGGAGGAAACGTATACGATGTTTACGGCAAGATTGAAGAATCTGTTGAATTATTATGTCAGAAGTAGACGAGTGGGCAAAGACTACGAGAAGCTGTTCGATTTGTTAGTGGCGGATAAGCTGAAAGAATGTTTACCACCAGGTCCACTACAGTTTGTCTTATCGAAAGAGGGTACAGACTGTTTAGAAGCTAGTAATGTTGCAGACCTCGCAGACATACATGTAAACAATCGAATTGGTGTAATATTTCAAGAAAAACCGAAATATGACGCATGGGGCAATAATCCAAAGCAGACCAAGTGGAACAGCACTGCCAAAGAAACTGGAAGCCAAGCCAAAGGTAGTGATGGCAAGAAAGATAATTTCTCTGGAAAGCCGTGGTGGCAAGATAAAAAACAGTCAACGTGGGACAGACAAGCCTACAATCGAACTCCACCGATGGGACGCCCAACGGAAGGCAATACAGCATACAATCCGTACAACAAGTGGGAGAACCAGGAGCAAAGAGGTTTTGTCAAGAAACGTTGCCACAACTGTCAGTCAGACAAACATCTAATAAAACACTGCCAAGCACCAGGAGCGGCAAATCTGAGAAAGGGCTTTAGTAAGAGTGCAGAAAATCTTAGAGTAAACCAGATCCAAGTAATGAATGCACCTCATGATCTAGAAGAACCTGATGACCGAGAAACGGAAGTGAAGTCTGTGATGAAGTGTGCGATTCAGTTCACCACACCGAAACAAGCAATAAAGTCTACTCCCATTGCAGAATTCGGCCGAGAAATACAGAGTAAAGATGACTGCCAACGCATGAAGAAGATTGTATTGCAGCATGTAACTGTAGAAATTCGTGGAAATAATAACAGTGGACAGCCTGTGCAGGTCAGAGCGTTGATCGATTCTGGGACGGAGATACCAGTAATCAACGAGGAACTACTGGAAGGAGCGAAAGTAGAAGAAATTGGCAGAGTACATTTGCAATGTGTGGTTGGAGAGCCTATTCCAGCTAAGTTAGTGAAGATTGATGTGAGAATGAGTGGTCAGACAGTAGGTGAAGATCTGAAGTACAGGAGAATAAGCATTGCGCCATATACAACGGTAGTGTGTGCCAGCATTCCTGCAGAACTGTGTAGAGAAAACAAGGAAAGGTTCCTGCTACATCCGGAGATAATTGCGGAACTGAAAGAGAGTCCACCAGTCAGTGTATTGCAAGGAGAACTACAGGCGCATGTGATTACAAGAGCAAGGAGTCGGAGAGCAGAAGTCGAAGACGAAGAAGAGGAACAGCTAAATGAAAATTTGCTAGACGATGATACTGAAAGCGAAGATGAACACAAGATTCAAGCAAAAGAAGGAACAACATCCGAGAACAATGGAAACGAAGAAGAGATGGCTGCATGTGAACGAACTGATAGTGAAGATTCGGAGAGCGATATGGAAATTGGCGAGAGTATGCGAGAATTGTTTATGGAGAATACAAATGATGAAAGACAGTTGGAAGATGCAAAGAAATTTGAGGAGCAACAGAGAAATGACGAGTCATTGAAGTCGTGGTGGAAGATAGCTGAAGACAAGGGATCAGAGTTTAGCGTGGTGAATGGGTTGATGTACAAGAAACATCAGATGCTGGATCAGTTGGTGTACCAGTTGGTGTTGCCGAAAGAGAGAAGAATTCAAGTGATGGAACTAGCACACGAATCAGTATTTGGGGGACACCTGGGAGAAGAGAAGACACGAGAAAGAATTAAGATGTCCTTCGTATGGCCAAAGATGCGTCGAGATGTGGTAAAGTTTTGTAAATCATGCGTCAAGTGCCAGTTGAAAGCACGAAGTTTGGTGATGGATCGAGTGCCGATCACACCAATACCAAGAGAAGATGTACCGTTCAGGAGAATGACAATGGACGTGGTTGGACCAATCGAACCGAAGTCAGCAGCAGGACATAAATATTGCTTGTGCATAGTGGATTCATGTACAAGATGGCCGACAATCTTTTTGCTGAAGTCATTGACTGCTAAAGCTGTATGTGAAGCGTTGATGAAGCTATTCATGGATGTGGGAGTGCCGTCTGTGATTACCAGTGACAGAGGGACGAATTTTACAGCCAGTTTAACCAGAGAATTCTTGAAGTTGATGGGATGCTGTCCAAGATTCGATTCGCCAGGACATCCAGAGGCCGCAGGATTAGTGGAGAGATGGAACCAAACGTTCAAGAAGATGGTTCATCATGTCATTGTGGAAAATCCGAGGCAGTGGCATAAGATCATTCCATTTACCGTCTGGGCATTGCGAGAAGTGCCTAATGCAACGACCGGAGTGGCACCGTACATGTTGGTGTATGGAAAGTTGCCAAGAGGACCATTAACAATTTTAAAGGAAAGCTGGACAAAGGAAATAAATTTACCACCGAACATTGGAGTACAACCGGCAAAATATTTGAAGAATTTAAGAGCAGACATGGAGAAAGCTTTGATATTCGCTGAGAGTTGTGCTGAGGAGAAACAAAAACAGTATGCCAGCCAATATAACAAGAGAGCAAAGGATAAAGAATTCGAACTTGGAGAAAACGTCATCGTACGATATCCAACATCAACCAACAAATTGATCTCACGATGGCATGGTCCATGTACTGTTTTACAAAGAAGATCTAAATATTCATATCTCGTGGACATGAATGAAAATGGTCGACGAATTGTGCATGCTAACAAAATGAGAAAGTTCATCACAAGAACATTATCATGTGGTCTTATCGTGGAAGAGGACGATGAGTTCGGAGCAGTGGTAGAAATACCGCTGAAAGACGATTATTCAGAGACGAAACAGAAATCATTTCAAGTGGATGATAAACCAATGAGCGCTTTAGCGATCAAAATGTCTAATCAAATACTGTATGCAATTAACCGTATGAAAGGATATTGAAGTACATTTTGATAATTGTCCTAATCATTTGAATGGACATTCTTTTAAGACATTTAGAATTGTTTCTGAAACAGATTTGATTGCATAATGTGATTTTATATAGGTTTGAGGTTGGTTAACCATTTGATTTATATTGTGTTAACAGAGATTTTACTGTGGGAGCGGTGTTGTCACAAGTGGACAACGAAGGGACAGAACGTTCAGTCAGAAACTGACAGATACCCAGAGGAGATGGGCGACGATTGAGAAGGAAGCCTATGCAATCATATGGGCTTTAAACAAATTGAAAGAAATCGTTATTGGATCTAAGATTAATGTGTTTACAGATCACAATCCTTTAGTTTATTTGACTGAATCAATGTCGAAATCTGCTAAGTTAGTCAGATGGTCTTTATCATTACAAAATTTTGACATTCTGTTGAACTATAAGAAAGGAAAGCTGAATGTAGTAGCTGACTGTTTATCCAGATTGTAGTGTAAGATATTTTATGATGCATTTAGTGTAAGAATTGTTGGTATTGTATAATTAATGGACGTTCGCTAATTTTTAAAGATAATTAGCTCTCTTTAAAAGAAAGGAAAGAGGTAATGTAAGCGTATTTTATGTAGGCCTAGTACAGCGGCCGGTCGGTCGCGTGTACGCCAGCGACGAAACGGGCCAAAGTGCACACACTGCACAGGTGTGTTGAGGCGCGAGTTTTGAGACAACTGTCTGGCCGAGTGTCTGAACCACTGTCTGGAAGACGGCGGATTGAGAGAAGGAATGAGCGTCTGAGGAATGAGTCACGAGTTAGGCTGTGATAACTGTAGTAGTTGCTGTTTAGTTGTAGTAGAGAAGAGTCGTTGTTGCTATGATAATGCAAGGATAGACATTATCGTGTTGTTTGCTGCTGTTACGTTTTATGTTGAAGTTGATGATAATATACTTTGGAAAACCTATCATCGTTGTCGTTGAAGTAGAATAAGGAATTACTGTAGAACTTTACCTAGACAGTAGATTCGAATCAGTTAAATCAGTAGGGGTAGGTTTAGGCCACCGAGGAAATATAGAAGCTACCGAAGAGACTGGTGAGGTCAACGCTCGGATATAGAAGGAGTGGGTGACATATCACTTTACTCGTTGATGACCACTTCGGATCTAAAAATCTCGATCAGTTCTATTTTTGAAGTCAGATGCGATCACAATGATATTAGCCTCATGTGTCCTGTGATCAACAATAGTGTAGGCCTACCGTAGAGGCCCTCTCTCGCAGTCACAGCTGGTCAACATAGCATAATTATATGGGGGCATAATATTATTATGTCCTAGATTGAAGTTTTCACTGTGTCTGTTACGTATGTCTCATAACAATTATACAACCCAGCAGCAATTTGATCGAGGCCTTCTTACAAAGCTCAGAGACGTTCAGGAACTGTTACCCACTTCGTTTTCTTTACCTCGGCATGTGGTGGTGTTTTTCCAGTCCTCTCCCTCGCCATCCCAGTTTTCCAGTGACAGTATAGGCTACATGGTGTCACGACAACTCGTCTACCGAAAAGTGGTCTCCGGACAATTCGTCTACCGACAACAGTACTGCTTTACAGACAACTGATACAGCGCTTTAGAAAATTTGGAAGCTGGATGAAAGTTTTTACTGGTGAAATGGAGGTTGGATTGATGAAAAACGCAAGAGAAATGGAATCTGGATGATGGTTCTTTTACAGGTAAAATAGAAACTAGATTGACAAAAATAACGCATGAGAAATAAAAGCTGGATGAAGGTATTTCTAGATCTGAAATAGAAGCTGGATTTATGAAGAAACGCTTAAGTAATGGAAGCTGGATGAGTGTATTTTTATATCTGAAATAGAAGCTGGATTGACGAAAATAACGGGCGAGAAATGGAAGCAGCGTGAAGGTATTTTTATGTCTGAAGTATAGAAGCTGGATGCATGTTGAAATACATGAATGAAAACCATCACTCCAGTTTCCATATAAGGTGAAACCCATTTTCATAAATCCAGCTTTTATTTCTTCAGTATAAGTCGTCTGTAGACCACTGTTGTCGTTAGACCAATTATTGTCCGTATACGAGTTGTCAGTAAACCAATTGTCGTGGAACCATACAGCTACTTGTGTGATGTAGGTCAGTATGTGGATCTAGCCTACTCACTATACATGTAGCTGAGTTGACTAGTTGGCGCAAGTGAAGAAATAATATCTCGACTCTAACTTCTCGAGCCTTAGGTCTATATACCGGGTTCTGCAAGTAGGCTAATTGCCGTCATTATAGGCTATCTTCCGATATTAAACTCTTCACTGCGACCATCTATGTACATTGTACAAGTAGATCCACAAGTGTCCAATCCTTAGCGACGAGGACCTGTTGTTGGATCGCCCGTCTTAAGCAGCTTCATTAGTCTCCTTTTTATGCAGATAGACCTTAAAACCGATCCAGTCAGTACCTGGAACGTATTGTGCAGTCGCGAATGAAACATGGGTAATGACACCTTAATTAAGCAACGTATACGCTATAGAGCGATGCTGACGTTGTTACTTTGTTCCCTAAGAGTAAAAAAGAAGTGAGGCTAATGCCCTGCGTGCAATTTGAGATGTTTTTCTCATTAAATTCTAATTCACTTTCTTTAGGCAATTCAAAGCTACTGTATTTTTCACCGTGCTGGTGCCCGGAGCACCTCTGATTAGTTTCCTTAAAGAAGTGTTTATATAAGCAAATGAATGAATGAATGAATGAATGAAATGAAATGAATGAATGAACAAACGAATGAATGATTGAGCGAATGAATTAATGAACAAATGAATGAATGAAATGAACGAAATGAATTAATGAATGAATGAAATTAAATGAATGAGTGAATGGATGGATGGATGAATGAATGAATAAATGAATGAATGAATTTGTCTCCATCATGTGCGCAAAAAGACGCGTCTCTCTCCCAGCTTAAAAGCAACATGCATACCACGTTATCACTCTGAGACGTGATGTAATCCTACACGCACAGGGCTCAATCTGTCAATCAGACACGGACGTGAAGGGTCAACCCCCACAACCTCTTCGTTTATGAGGGAGAAGTGATTTTTCCATAGGAATCGCTGACCGAGGGTCAATAGAATCCACTCAATAGTTGCCTGTATGATTTTATACTCCAGGCAGGGCAGAAAGTGATTTGGCAAAGGAGCAGGGGGCGGGGTCTGAGGAGGACTCGACCCTTTGTCCCCAATGGTCAGAATATTTTTACGACGACCTTTTTATTATTTTTATGATGACCTTTTTTGTTTTTGTCTAGATGCTGCGAATGAATTCCATGAATAGATCTGTAAATGTCTGATGACCTTTTTTAGTGTTCGTTTTAGGCTGTGTAGATGTCACAAATTTGGTGATTGGTATCGAGTTTATGATGTATGCAAAGCCTTACATATTAATCATGCGACCCGGTTAAGATCTGGCAACGGCAGGTCAGGAAAATCAATGCAGGGTCGCAGACTCGGACAGACCCGTCGCACTTTCAGTCCTGCCTCCAGGAAGCGACTCCAGGCTTCTATTCCGCTCGGCTATCGAAGTTGTTTTGTGGGCATTATGAAACGCTTCATTGTGAAATCCATTCAGATACGTCTAATGCATGTCCACGTGTAGATTAATTATACATGGATTGTGACAACAAACATGTTTGGACTCGGAACTATTTCCGCCGGGTGTTGTGTTTTTGTGTCGTTCCAGATGGCTTAGGGGCTATCGTGATGGACTGTCAACAAGTAGGCTAGTTGTGGTCTCAAAACCCTGGCAATGATGAAATTTGAATCGAAATTCCGACTCAATTTTCGTCTACAGTCAACTCAGTAATAATGAGTAGCCTATTACATGTCTACACACCTCATTAGTCTGCCTCGATGTGACGTCTGTTGCTGCCACAGGCTAGGAGGGAGAGGATTGGCTACGCGTCCTCATAATTATGGTTCTGAAGAGATATCAATGCAGGCTGCTGGCGGTGTTGGTGTTGGTGGTAGTGTTGTTGGTGGTGGTGTTGTTGGTGGTGGTGGTGGTGGTGTGGTGGTGGTGGTGGTGGTAGTGGTGGTGGTGGTAGTGGTGGTGGTGGTGGTGGTGGTGGTGGTGGTGGTGGTGGTGGTGGTGGTGGTGGTGGTGGTGGTGGTTGTGGTGGTGGTGGTGGTGGTGGTGGTGGTGGTAGTGGTGGTGGTGGTAGTGGTGGTGGTGGTGGTGGTGGTGGTGGTGGTGGTGGTGGTGGTGGTGGTGGTGGTGGTGGTGGTGGTGGTGGTGGTGGTGGTGGTGGTGGTGGTGGTGGTGGTGGTGGAGATGACGATGATGATGATGACGATGATGATAATTATAATGATGATGATGCAGATCATGATGATGACGACGACGACTATTGATTCACCTTGTCTTTTGTCGTTTGTGTGTGTGTCTTTATTCTATAGCCCGAACTCTTAGAAGAGTTTGGCAAAATTCTGGTCCATTTTTCACACCGGCGGCGTAGGCCTACTAAGGGCTTTTAGCCTACTCCCTTGTTTTGCTCTATCTTGTTTTTCTGCTGTCTTTTCTTGTCTCATTCGGTCCTTTGTTGTCTTCTCGCGTCTCCTCCCTCTTGTCTTCTCGTATTTCCGCCAGCTTATAATTATTGTCTCTTCTTGTATTCTATTTTCTTGACTCATCTTACCTAATAATTTTGTTTCTTCTCCTATCGCATGATGATTCTGTGTCTTTTTACTTCTTCATTTTCTCTTGTTTCATCTTATCCTCTTCAAGTCTATACTATTAGTCTATTAGGCCTATGTCTCCCATTATGCCTTACCATTGTGATGGCATTGTCTCCCAACAGGGCTGTTTCTAAGGAATTTCTAGAACTGCACAACCCCCTTCTTTTCCTTCCCATCCTTCATTGTAAATTACTTCCAATCGGGACAATGACCTTTTTGCTAGTTTTAACTGTAGGCCTATAGAAGTCCTTCTACAACTGCACAAATCCATTTAGAACTGCACATCTTGTGTAGCCTACAACTGCCCGTTATAAAAAAAGCCTTGGTCTCCCCAAATCTCATGTTGTCTCCTTTCTTTTTTTACCTTCCTCTTCCAACTGTCAACTGATCACAGGTACGTATATGCAAGCAGGAACTGAAAATCACTTATTCCAATTTAAACGAAACCACGTTTGCACGCTGATCTCACGCAATATGGCTACATATCACAAGCGCAGCTGCTCCCAACTTAATGAGACGCTTCTCAAAACCAATTAACCAATATTGGATTTAGAACTAAGTGAAGCAGACGGCTGCCTGTCAATGTTGAGTCGAAACCGATCTCCCCATTCGCCGGTGTCACGGGATATTCTATCCCCCTTAAAGTTATCCGGGGGACGAAATATGCCGAGTAGGCCTATACACTGTATACAGTGTTCGGGATATAAAGTATTCAATCCCAATAATTTTTGAAAAAGCGTTTAATTGCTAAAGTTATGCTGTGATCAAAGGTTAAAATTATTCTAATTGTTTTCGATGTCCTAAGCAAGGTTCACAAAGCAAGGCAACTCGAATTTTTTTAGTGATTCTACATGTAGATGCCACTAAGTGTACTAAATTAGACTAATGGTCTAAGACTAAGTGTTCTAAAATAAAAGCATAATATAAAGTTACCTGGCAGGAATAAAAAATAGGCCTACCTGTTAGTGGCAATGTTAAAAAATCTAATGGAAGCTAATTTGCAAACATTAACACAAGCGGAGGCGACTTTTTCCAGCTTCTCTTCATCTGATGGGTAGGCACTACAGGCCTGCGATTCATTATTAGGAGGATACTCTATTTCGCGACACCGGTATAATTGTGTCCTAATTCAATACGGCTTCATTCATAATTGGTTTCCTTCTTCGACAGTGTTGTCAAAGGCATCGTGTTGTAACGGAGGAAGCTTTCGACCGAAACGTAAGAATTTCTGCAGTAACCGATCCTTCATTATGTCGGCTTTGAGTTTGTTGTTAGCACAGAGATTCGAAAAGATTGCGCTGTTGCATCAATAGGTAGGCTACTTTAAATAGCAAATAGGCCAAATTAATGTTTATCTGATTAGGCCTATCACATCATAATATTAGACCTACATTTATTTTTTTATTAGGCTACTCCCAAATAATCATGCACAAGAGATTGCCACGGAGAGGTGTGGGACCAAATAAAACATTTTTTAAATATCGTGCTACTTCGTGCTTCGTGCCTTTAGCCCTTCAAACCTAGCGTCCAATAATATTAACGAGAGTTGCAATAGTCAATTTTTGCGTGAACTATGGATGCAGCTATTGTGGAATTCGAACCCTGACTCGGAGACTCCGAACCCTGACCATGACTCCAAACCCTGACTTCACTTAGATCACAAAGCCGTGTGCGATAACATCGCCCTGATTTGCATAACATAGCCTCTACCAACGCTGCTACACAGACGTCTATGTTCGAGTCCATACACCACTGTAAGGTATCCTCTCACGTATAACGCTTAATCAATGACGTCATAGCCAATGTGGCGCGTGACTCTCTAAACTTTAATGCTTTTGCTTTAACATGCTACTGGCGTGGTTAGCTACAATAATTTGAATTTGAAAGTTTTACAAGAACTCATACAGGTGCAAAACCGTATAAGTAGGCTACTCCAAAAGTGTGCTGCAGTATATATGCTATTAATAATCATTTATCGACGTATTGCTCACCTGGGATAGTCGGCTAAATCACCTTTACAAAGATTTAAGACTCCTTGCATTACTGAACGGTTTTAAACACCGGTGAGTTTTATTCGAGTCAGTCGTAAAGCACGATGCATGTCTTGATGGCTATAATAACCGTATAATAGGTTAGCTTGTTTACTTATTATTTGCTTGAGCGCTTGTGATTCTTCAGAAGTCTTATTATGTAATTGTAATTGTAATCGAACATTTATATAGCGCCACTTCAAGAGAACTCCTCAGAGGCGCTCCAAATGTAGGCCTAGTGCACCTTTTATAATCCTGGAAGATGAAAGAAAATGAAGCAATGGAGGCAAAGGTGCAGAGGATGTTGAGGGTGATAAGTATGCACTATGCAGATGACACATACGATAAGAGAAAATACTAGTTTCACAAACAACAAAAGTCTATTTTAAAAGCCTATTATAAAATACTGAAATGATTGTGACCAACCAAAATACTTTTGATATTTGTACCAATTCTCCGCAATAGTTGTCTTTGATTATTTTCGTTTCCATAATTAATCATATCATAGGCCTATGTATTATGTACCATAAATTTTCCATTACCATGGACAGGGGCGGCTACAGAAATTTTCGAAGTGGGCGAAAAAATTTGACCTTGGGCAGAAAAAGTTTGTTCATCTTTAGCTGAAAAACATCTCATGACCTTTTTTGGTTTTTTAGTCATTTGCTCAAAATGTCTTGCAAATATACCAAATTTTCTTGCCAAAATAGCTGACGACCTTTTTTAGTAATTTAGTCGACGAAATATTTTGAACATTACCATTTTCCCAAACTTGATGGGGGGCCATGACCTGTGCATATTTATGATGGGGGCCATGACCGGATTGGCCCCCTGGATCCGCCCCTGATCATGGACATTTCTTTGTTGGCCTTCTCTATGTTTTCGCAAATCAATGTGTGGAGCATTATGCACACGTTGATAAGCATATTTGTTCTGTTTTAAATCTGAATTCACTTCACAGCAAAGTAGATGAGTGTTCTATGATATTGCACTAAATCTTAATTCACATCACAACATAGTAGATAATAATTTGACAATCTTTTCTTATTTGATTTTAAAGACCCGGCAATGCTAGCTACAATCCACAATGAAGAAGAGCGATTCAAATGTGAGCTTTGTAACAACATATTTGCGCACAAAAGAGATCTGAAAATTCATGTAAGAAGACACACTGGGGAAAAACCCTACAAGTGCCAGATATGTGACGGAGAATTTACACAAACAGGTAGTCTCTATCGTCATTTAAGAACTCATTCTGGCGAAAAACTATACAAGTGCAACTCATGTCACAAAGCATTTTCACAAAAGAGTGGCTTGTATACCCATATAAGGATTCACTCTGGAGAAAAGCCATACAAGTGCAACTTATGTCACAAAGCATTTGCACAAAAGAGTGGCTTGGATTCTCATGCAAGGACTCACTCTGGAGAAAAGCCATACAATTGCAACTTATGTCACAAAGCATTTTCACAAAAGAGTGGCTTGGATTCTCATGTAAGGACTCACTCTGGAGAAAAGCCATACAAGTGCAACTTATGTCACAAAGCATTTTCACAAAAGAATGGCTTGGATCGTCATGTAAGGACTCACTCTGGAGCAAAATCATTCAAGTGCAGTTTATGTCACAAATCATTTTCAGATAAGTATGCTCTGGACTGTCATGTAAGAACTCACCATGGAGAGAATCCATTCAGATGCAATTTATGTAACAAAGAATTTGGATGGCCTAATGGACTATTGTATCATAAGAAAACCCATACTGGCGAAAAACCTTACATGTGCATCGTCTGCCAAAGAACGTTTATAATGAAAAACAATCTGGATACACATACAAGAACTCATACAGATACCAAACCGTATAAGTGCAGTTTATGTCACAAGGCATATTCACAAATGAATGAACTGGATTGTCATGCAATGGCTCATTCTGGAGAAAAACCTTACAAGTGCAATTTATGCCACAAAGCTTTTGCTTACCAATGTTGTCTTAAAATACATAAGAGAACCCACGCTGGAGAGAAACAGTACAAGTGCCGTTTAGGTAAGAAAGAATTAGCACTGAAAAGCAAAGTGGATTATCATACAAAATCCCATGCTGCTGAAAAACCATTCAAGTGCTTGTTATGCAACAAAATGTTTTTGAAGCTTAATAATCTTCACATGCATTCAAAAACCCACACTGGAGAAAAGACGCACAAGTGCAAGTCATCTCACAAAGCATTTTCACTGAATTGTCATAATTTTAAAAAACGCATGGGATCTCATACTGGAGAAAAGTGTAAGTTATGTGTTAAAGTATTTAATAAGATTGTTGGTCCTGAGAATAACATCACCCCTTACAGCGAAAAAATGTTGTACAAAAGTAAATTATGTCCCAGCATTGTGCCGAGTGTGACAAAGAGATGCCATGGAAGTACAGATAAAGAATTCAGTGCAGCTATGGAAGACAAAAACTATGCTGAAGGTAAAGTGTTGTCTACTGCAAAATCTGTGCATGAACTTACATCCATGCAGGCAAAGAAATTAAAGCCACAAGGAAAGGTGCCCTCAGAATATGAGTCAACAGTAAGTTTTGACATGAATTGTATTTCTACAAAGCTTTACGGTTGTGGAATCTGTGATGAAACATTTCAATTTGGAAAGAAGTTTATGGAACATTGTGAACGTCACTATTGTGAGAATCCTCAGAAAGATACATTTCTGGAACTTTTGGAAATACATCTTTTAAGTTACCCTCTATGAGTTCAGGAAACAAAAGCCATCTAAATTTTCTCATTTCAACATTTTAGGTTTAGACCAGCTGTGAAAATGACAATTTTGATATTGTTAGCTCCATGTGACATACTGTTTCTTGCAGCAGAAAGTGGAGATTGTGTTGATTTTGTGGTTGATTTCTTCTGTGTACAAAGCCATTGTGTTCTGTCTTCAGCTCTGTTTATCAACTGCTACAAATTTGACTAGTAGGCCTATGCGTTAACCAACAATTTTGATTTTCCTATTATTTCTTGTTATGAATTTTGCACGTGATTCGTGTGACTGTTAATGTTGATACAGTGTTAAATCTTGAAATGCAAGATGTCTGAGTCTAAAATATGGATACTTGTCCCAATCGATGGCCATCAATACAACCACGCACATGTAGCTTATTTACCTTCGCATTGTGCTATATTGTCATAAAATAGGCTAGCAGGGTGATAATGCATGTATCTGGTTAATAATGATAATATAATAATAATATGTTTAGCAGTAGTAGACCTAGTATCAGTAGTAGTTGTATTATTATTAGTAGTAGTAGTAATAGTGGTCGTAGTATTTGTAGTAGTAGTAGTAGTAGTAGTATATTACTAGCAGTAGCAGCAGCAGTTAATACATTAAATCATGTATTGAATCAGGGAATTACGCAAAAGCATGGATCCAGACAAAGATTCTTGCGAGTAGCCGACTATTGACATCCCTAAAACGACGTCCAACAACAGCAGCAGCAACTATAACAATAACAGTGACATCACGTCAGCAACGATAGTAGCCTACTAGGCCTAATAATATTTATGATGATGATCACGACGACGGCGATGATAACGAATAGCTTTGTCTATAGGCTTGATTAACAGGTTCCACACAAGCTTTTTACGTTTATTAAATTTGTACTTCCTTTTGCATGTCAATCAATAAAAAAATTCAAATATCTATTATATGGACTGTCGTGGACCCGGTTAAAGTTCGTGGGCCCTATGAGAAACAGCTCGAATTATTGTGCCTGATTGAGAAGATCGGCCTGAACACAACGCTCTTTTGAACACGCACTTTGTCGTTCCTCTATCTCTTGAGATCTCTTGAGGCCATTGTCTACCCTTGTTTAACCCTTTAATGCTGAGATGGTAGTAAATGGTATGGGAAATCCTATACCCTTCGGCATTAAAGGGTTAAAGGATCTAGGACACAACCTTGCACTTTCTATAATAATGATAACAGATAGACCTTTTTCTTGATGCAACCTCTCTATAGTTGTCGAGGCACATTAGCTGAGCTACTCCAGTACTCCTACGAGCCTATAATTGACACTTTGTTGTTCATTTTGGACGATAATATTCAGCAATTCATTCATTCTGATAATTTATAGCGCCTCTTCAAGATTTCCACTCAGAGTCGCTGCAACTTCCTTGTTAGGCCTAACAATAGGTTACTATCGCTTTTACTAATGATGTTGATAGGTGAATATGACAATAGGCCTAATTATTATACTATCAATAATAACAAAAAGTAGAGACCTGATAATAATCGGAAACACTGTCAAGCAGTGATACCAGGTGCTGTAGCGACTTGATTTCAATAACACACAGCCTTTAGTTTAACCACAAATAGTAGGCCTGTATTACTGTAATATACTACAATTAGGCCTATGTGGTTTAACCACATTATTATGTGGCTTAACCTTTTATTCAAGACGTCCATGCTCGAGGCCATTCGACAGATTTCTCCAAATACACACCCGTGGGCATTTAATGAAAATACACATGGAAATTGATCCATGGAAGTCCCGCAACCAATCAGACAATGAGCCTGAATTTGCCTAATGAACATTCATGTTAGGCATCTAGCCAGAAGTACGAGGGACGAATGAGTTTCGAAACTTCATGTTTTTTAGGAATAATTCGATTCATGAAGCATATAACTCGGTATGCAAAGAGTTATCGTAATACATGCATGTAAGTGATATTGTGATCTAATGACATTGCGTGTGTGCAAATAAATTTGGAACAAAACGTGATTCTTACGAACGAAGCGGTGTTAAGTCAGTAGGAACTTGATTTCTATTTTATAATGGAAAGTCCGTGTTGGAAATCGGATAGTTTATTAAGGAACTTTACACAAGAAAATAGGGTGTCTAACTGTCTAACACACCTAAGCTTGCAACCAAATTTCGCGACACACCATGCAATCGTCATGTGAATTAGGCGTAAGCCAGCTTAGCCTAAAATATTTGAAATTGCTAGAAATTTTAATGAATGATTGTTGACACTGAATGCTTTCAATTTTTTAATTAGCCTATCCTAACTTTCAAAATTTTACTGATCTAAATTTACGATTTAGGCTAGTACTTTCCACGTCAGCGTGTTCGCCAGTGAATTGCGACAACCTGTAGCCTATGTGTACTCTGACGGCAACGTTTTCATGAAAAATCTGCCATTTCGCAGTTTAATCGAGTTGAACAGAGATCACTTTTACAACAGATTTTTGCTAATTTTACCGAACTAACGCAACCCAGATGACATAATGAATATTAATGATGCGGTAAATGTTGAATATTCATAACGCAGTAAATGTCATTAGCGACAGCTATGGATGCGGGTGTCCCTTGGATCAAATTCCATGTGTATTTTCATAAAATGCCACCCGTGGCGCTTAATCAGTGACGTCATAGCCACTATAGCTATAAATAGCCTATAATTGACTCTTTAAAATTTTATGTTCTTCTCTTCTCCACTGAGATTGGTTAGTTACACAATTATTTGAATTTGAACGTTATAAATACTTTATAGCACACTTCGGTTAAACCGTAGTTTAGGTTGTTTAATTATTTTCATTATCGATATCCCGTAGTTTAGGTTGTTTAATTAATAAACGCCTAAAATCATGAATATAACGCGCCATAAAACGCGCTATTCCAATCTCTGAACATTCGCAACCGGAAGTAGCAATATAAACCGAAAACGCGAGAAGATGGAAGCTGGATTGACGAAAAAACGGTATTTTTTATCCGACAACCAATTTCTTACATTCGATGACAAATATTTAGTGACGAAATAGAAGTGGGATTTTACGCATGAGGGTCGGTTAGGGCTCAGGTTAGGCGTCGTGAGGGTCGGTTAGGGTTAGTTTTAGGGTTAGTGTAGTCATTCTGCTGAAAATGAAGCTGAATTGATGAAAAACGCTTGAGAAGTAGAACCTGGATAAAGGCATTTTATACCTGAAATGGAAGCTGGATAAAGGCATATTTATAGTTGAAATGGAAGCTGGATTGAACCTGGCGATCCAGAAATTACTTGTATATCATTTATACACATGCAAATAATTTAGCAACCTCACTTTTGGCCAAATAATTAAACAACCTAAACTACGGTTTAACCCACACTTCAAAGTCAACAACAGTAGGCTATAATTAATAATCCATTATCTAGGCCTACTATAAATGAAGCAAAGTGTTATTATCTTCTTGCTTTACTTCTAGGCAGCGGTTAGTTATAATTATATTTCGTCGCTGTTATTTAGCTTGATGTAATTTCTCGGTGATTATTAAATTACCCTTGATCGGTAAAGTTATTTCCATATTACTTATAGGCTACTTTACATATAAAAATATAACGCTTCTGATTTTACAGAAGTCTACTTATTTTGTTCATTCGCTATTGTCCGGAGCAATAAAAGAAAACGGTATAGGTACAGGATCTTTTGCAAAATTGTAGCGTATAAAGTGCTGAAAAAATGTAACCAAACACATACTTTAATATTTATTCAAATTTTCCGCATTTGTCTCTGATTGTTTCCATTTCCGTCTTCTTCTCACATTCCAATTTATAACGTCAATGAAAACGTCTTCCATTATCACAAACATTTCTTTGTTATGACTGCAAATCTATCATGTGGAGATTTATGCAAGCATTGACCAGCGTAGGCTATTGGTTCTGTTTGTTTTAAACACGAAATCACTTCACAGTAAAGTAGATACATTTTGTAATCTCCTCTACTTTTCTTATTAGTTATTAGAGACCTGAAGATGCAGGCTACAATCAAGAACGACGAACAACGATTCAAATGTGATCTTTGTGTCACAACATTTGCTCATAAGCAAAATCTGGAAAATCATGTAAGAATACATACTGAAGAAAACCCGTACAAATGCAATTTATGTCACAAAGTATTTTCACAAATGAAAGGTCTGCATTTTCATGTAAGAGCTCACTCTGGAGAAAGACCATACAAGTGCAATTTATGTCACAAAACATTTTCGCGAAAGTATTGTCTTGATTGTCATTTAAGAACCCATTCTGGAGAAAAGCCATACAAGTGCAGTTTATGTCACAAAGCATTTCCCCAACAAAGTGGTCTGAATATTCATGTGAGAAGTCACTCTGGAGAAAGACCATACAAGTGCAATTTATGTCACAAAGCATTTTCAGATAGGAATGGTGCGGACTATCATTCAAGAAGTCACTCTGGAGAAAAGCCATACAGGTGCAGTTTATGTCACAAAGTATTTGTTTCAACAAGTAACCTGAGGTACCATGAGAAAACCCATACTGGAGAAAAGCCGTACATGTGCAGCGTCTGTCAGAAGACATTTAAACTGAAAAGCCATCTCGATAATCACAGAAGAACCCATACTGGAGAAAAACCGTTCAAGTGCAGTCTATGTCACAAAGCATTTTCACAAATGACTGGACTGAATTGTCACGTAAGGGGTCACTCTGGAGAAAAACCTTACAAGTGTAGTTTATGTCACAAATCATTTTCACGAAAGTATCGTCTGGATTGTCACGTTAGGGTTCACCCTGGAGAAAAACCCTATAAGTGCAATTTATGTCAGAAAGAATTTGCTTACCAACGTTCTCTTGCCCATAAGAGAACCCACTCTGGAGAGAAACTATGCAAGAGTAGCTCATGTCAGAATTCATTAACCTTGAAAAGCAAACGGGATAATTATACAAGAACTCATGCTGCAGAAAATCCATACAAGTGTATGTTATGCAAAAAAATGTTTTTGAAACCCAATAATCTTCACATGCATTCAAAAACCCACACTACAGAAAATCCACGCAAGAGCAAGTCATCTCACAAAGCATTTGTACTGAATGGTTATTTTAAAAATTACATGAAATCTCCTGCTGGAGAAGTTTCATACAAGTGTGAGTTATGTGATAAAGTTTTTGACGGGATGGTTAGTCTTGAAAGCCATATGAAAGCACACAGTGGAGACGTGCTGTACAAGAGTGAACTATGTAATAGTGTCGTGTCGAATATGACAGAGAGATACCAAGAAAATGATTCAGATAAGAAATTCAGCTCATCTTCTGAAGTCAACAAGTGTGTTGAAGATAAAGAATTGTCTACAGCAAAATCCCTGCATGAACTTCCATCTAGGAAGAAAAAGAAAATAGAGTCATATGGAAAGCCGATTTCAGAAAATGAGTCGACAGTTAGTTTTGACTTGGATTGTATTTCTACGAGACTTTATGGTTGTGGAATATGCGATGAAACATTTCAAATTAGAAAGGAGTTTATGGAACATTGCGAACATCATTATTGTGAGAATTCCCAGAACCATACCGGTACATTTCTGGTACTTTATTAAATAGGTCTACGTCTCTTAAGTTACTCCATCTGACGTGGACTTCATCAAAATTCCAAGTTTCAGTCTTTTAGTTTTACGCCATCTGTGTACCAATGACAATTGCCATATTGTTGGCACCACGTCGCATGATGTCTCTTGCGGAATGTGAAATCCATGTTGATTTTTTTGTTCGTTTCCTTTGTATGCAAATTCTTTGTGTTCAGATTTCAGAGCAGTTTATCAACTCTCTTAAATTTTTGTTTAATAATTTGCGTTTGCCAACAATTTGGATTTTTTATTCATGATTTTTTAACGTGATTGATCAATTTCGTGCGCTTGTCTCAATCTATGGACTTCAATACCAACATGCATTTTTGAGGAACTTTTGCATTGTGCCATATTGCATATAGTCATACAATAGGCTGGCATGATACATTTGGTTAATATGGTGGTGGTGGTGGTGGTGGTGGTGGTGGTGGTGGTGGTGGTGGTGGTGGTGGTGGTGGTGGTGGTGGTGGTGGTGGTGGTGGTGGTGGTGGTGGTGGTGGTGGTGGTGGTGGTGGTAGCAGTAGCAGTGGCAGGAAAGTAATTGATTCAGGCCTGCACTGCGCCTCTGACTTCGCCCTTATCATCATGCAACGCGTTGCAAAAACATTAAAATAATCGTTAGGTCTGACAGTTTCCCATCGCTTAAAATGACACTCTAAATTGCTGACTTACGCAAGGGATTTTTAAACTCGGTTAACGTGTCATTTATCAACTTATGGAACAAGACGTCGCTATGATTAGGATTTACTGTATACCTTTGCGTCGGCTACTGGCCTGACGCTTGTAGTCCAAAAACTACATAAAAAGAAAAAAAAGCTTGAAAGCGTAATACATCAAATTCGCCGTATTTACAAGCACGTCACAGTCGTTACACTCATCAAGTGCATGTATCTGCAGTAAATTGATGCTAATGCCCAAAACCGGTAATAAGGTAATAATAGGCCTAACCTCATTCTCACAAAATAACATGGTAATGCAGAATTTCTTTGTTAAAACAGCAGTCTGGGAATCAGATTTTGGCTCTTTAAAACAATAGGCCTAAAGGCTGGCAATGAAATTAACCTGCTAAAGAGAAATAGACATGCGATAAAAAATATCTACCGGTAATTCGGTGCAGCAAAATAGGTTGGAGTTTGAATTTAGACTTGTTGCAACAAAAAGGCTGGAATTTAAATCTATACCGATTACAACAAATAATGGGAATTGAACTTTAGTGTAGCCACAATAAAAAAAATAGGCAGGTGTCGCGCAACAGAGTCTCCCCCCTAAAAGTCTCCCCCCGGAGACTCTATTTCGAAACAGATTCTCCCCCCGGAGGATCGGTTTCAGAATAGATTCGCCCCCCGGAGACTTTATTCTGAAATAAAGTCTCCGGGGGGAGAGAATATTTCATCCCCTGCCGAAACAAAGTCTCCCCCGGGGAGACTTTATTTCAACGCGCGATTTGATACAGTCGCATCGTAATTATCTTTACCAAAACATGTCTGAAAGTTTGTCAGTCTGTTTGATTATTCTTTTGAAACAATTTGCGGAACGTTTTCTTGCGAATTTGTAGGCCAACGCGACTGTTCTCAACTCAAAATTCACTTTAATATCCGAGATACGGATATTTTAAAATTCGAAGTGGCAATTATTACCGCAAAATGAAGACGCTCTTTCACCGCTATATCACGGGTCCATTGCTTTTGACGGGGAGGATGGCATCCGCGTTCACGAAGCCTGGGTCAATCCAGGCGCGCCCTCCCTGTGAGTACCTTCGGGGAAACTAAGGATGCCACCAGCTGACCGAATTCATCCGAATCCCGGTCCCCGCTCCGACAAGACCTGGAGCAGTAGCATACGCGAAGAAGAAGAAGAAGATTGCTTTTGACATCATCTCGCTTAACGGATTTGGGGTTAAGCACAATGTTTAAGGAAACTTTAAGCGGAATCACAATAATATTTTTTCCCAAAATGATAGTATGAATGGATTACCGCAAAATAAGAAAAATACTGACAATAATCATGAATAGGCCTAATAATTATCGTCTCGTACATGGGCATTCATAGAGCGCTCCTCACAGTGTGAACTATTCACAGGCGATCTCGGTTCATAAACACCGGGGAAAAGATTTTAATATAAACTATTTCAAGCAGCTAGTAGACAAAGAGGAGACCCACACACTTATAACTTTGCCCTTAGGGGAGTGGAGGTCATTCAAAGCAGGGTGTATGCAGGGCTTAAAGTGTGCCTGGTGAAAGTGTGCCTGGACGGCCATGGACGGCGTCCAGGCACTTATTTTAGAATCTGCACACCGTCCAGCCACTTATTTGGCCCGCACAACAGAGAAAGGTGAGGAGCGTCCAGGCACTTCTTTTCCTACACTTTAAGCACTGGACCGTGTATGCCATGTATGGTCTTATTATTATTGTTATTGATAATATTATTGGTTAGGCCTAGTCAAAATTGTTTCGATAAATCCAACTTCTATTTAATATAGAATTGTTTTCCTCAATCCAGCTTCTATTAATTAAAATTAAAACATGGAATTATTTTAACAACGTACCGTAGTCTATATTGCTGGCAGGGCAAGTCTCTGAAAGGATATAAAAGGATGATTCATCATTTATCATTCTTTATTTCCTGTGTAAGCTATTGTAACATATCGTTCCGCAAATTGTTTCAAAAGAATAATCAAACATATTGTATGTATGTATGTATGTATGTATGTATGTATGTATGTATGTATGTATGTATGTATGTATGTATGTATGTATGTATGTATGTATGTATGTATGTATGTATGTATGTATGTATGTATGTATGTATGTATGTACTCAGGCTACCAAGCTCTTGTGACATGAACTACCAAGAGGTGGGGGTGGTTACCACCCACCTGGATTTGGGGTTTCGCTTTAGATATCATAACTTGCAATACACCAATGGATAGAGCATTCATTTCTGCAAAAAATGTTAAATTTAGGTTTAAGATATATGACTTTACCTCGAAATTATACAACTTTTTACATGGGGAATCATCGATTCCAAAAACGTGTAATTATGCATGAGCAAAATATCAGATTCTGTGTGTTTTGAACATGTGTGTATGTGTATGTATGTATGTATGTATGTATGTATGTATGTATGTATGTATGTATGTATGTATGTATGTATGTATGTATGTATGTATGTATGTATGTATGTATGTATGTATGTATGTATGTATGTATGTATGTATGTATGTATGTATGTATGTACGTACGTACGTATGTATGTATGTATGTATGTATGTATGTATGTATGCATTCGTCTTCAATATCTGTTTCAGCTAATATAAGTTCATTAGCTACTGACAATCTTTTACACAGAAATGTCGATTAGCGTTGGAATAAAAAATTTCACACATTTTAAATTTATTTTTAGTACATCCTGTTATTAAACGACAAAGTAATTAGCACGGACAAATAGTCCAACATTGCCTCTATAGAATGGCATAATTTATTGCTCTTGGATAATAAATTTTGAATACGTTATAGTTGAAAAGCATGAAAAATTTTATGAAAAATTCATCCATTTTTACATATTTTAATTTATTTTGGATACTTCAGTTTATCAAATGACAAATTATTCTGCATGAAAATGTAGCCCCACATTCCCTCTATAGAATGGCATAACTTATTTATCCTCATAATAAATTACGGATAAGATATATTCGATAATCTAAGGGGCGGTATCCACACCCCCGGTTTCTCGGATATATCTGGTCTAACTTTTAAAAGGTATGAGGTATCATCACAAATTTTACCTCAAAATGTGTGCCAATGAACCCTTTATAAATAACTGAAATGTCACAAAATTCCAAACGAAACTAGTATTATTTGGGAAAAACCTAGTGGGTGGATACTACCACTTTTTGGTAGCCCGATGGTTAAATGGAAGCTCCATGACGAGAACATTTAATAACCTACTCATACTAACTTACAGAGTAAGCTTAATTGTATTATACTAATGGGCGCAATTGTAGCATCGTCATAGTACCGCTGGTATGTCTGGCCACTTATGTATACTACCCGAGGATCAAATTAATAAATAGCTATTAATTATTAATAACTATTAATTAGATATATGGGTAGTCTATTTGAGCCTAATCTCTCCGCTGCGCTTTAATGACATAAGATTCCGACATGCCATACTACTAGTACTGGGCCTGTAACTATGCTACAATATTACGCCCATTAGTACAACAAATTTAATCTTACTTCATAAGATTCTCATTATTATTTAAATGTCCAATTCCACTAATGGATACAACGTCATTTATTTAAATTAAGCAAATACGCACTTAAAGTCCGAAAATATAGGGAGGCGATTTTTAGTAGGGGGAGACTTTGTATCGTAGAGGGGGAGATTCTATTTCAATGGGGGAGACTTTGTTCCGATACAGAGTCTCCCCCCGGAGACTCTGTATCAGCAAGGGGGAGACTCTGTTTCGGGGGGAGACTTTATTTCGTGACACCGGCAATAAAATATTAGTTTCAAAATGGCACAAAAAATTGCCTGAGCAGCTTTCAAACTGCTCAAAAACGATTTGGAGTTTACTCTGAGACCCGACCGAGAATTAAGTTCACAATTCTACTGTAGGGTATACAGGCCTATACGTAGAAAGCATACACATAACGGACGTAGGCCTACACGCGAAGGACCGGTACATTGAAGGCCTGTGCGTTTTAGACCTGTGCATTGAAAACTTATACATTGAAGACTTGTGCAATGACGACCTGTCCATTGAAGACCTGTACATAAAAGTCCTGTACATGCGAGACCTAGGCCTATTACATCCAAGACCTGTATAGGCTACATTCAAAACCTGTACATGTACATTCAAGACCTATAAATTCAAGTCCTGTGCCTTGTGCACGTTGAGTTTAGTACTATGCAGTCTGTTGTCCTGTGATTTTATACAGTTATTTACACGCCCGATGCTTAGTCTTAGGCCTAATTATAGGGTTTTAAGCATAGCCTATAGCCTACTTCACGGAGGGCTTCTTACATTAGTTTATGTGCTGTCAAAAACATAATTCACTAGAAATCAAAACCATGCGCAGAAAGCTTAAAGAGTTGCCAACTAGAAAAAATAGGCCCGCCCTCGGACGTGATCCCTAACCAACGGATTCCTATCAAAAGTTGATGGATCGTACCCTGTCCAGAATCTCTTGATCAAGCCACATCGATAGCGTGTAGCTACAACGGTCGATAGCATATTGGCTGCACAATTAAGTTACGCCTCCACTCATTAGTATCTCGTTGGTGGACGATAGTGCACGTCCTGCAACCGGTCGATCGTAGGAGTATAGTCCACACGTAGAACAGACATTAGTCCAGGCCGATCAGTGTATCCAAGTCACCAGTAAGTAGCCTAATCATACACGTGATCTCCAAATTGTGAAAGTGTCACTCGAAGATCAAGCGTAGGGCACTGGCTTATTCACGAGCGCTGTGTTGAGAACGGTCACGATCAGGTTGCCCAGCTTGTGGTAGGTGTATACGACCTGTTACTCGTCGAATAGCCTGGCACAATGTAGGCTGGAAGAGTCATTCGTTCCGTAAGGTCGGTATGTCGAAGTTCCCAGTAAGTAGTCCTAATCGTAATGGTTATCTCCAAACTTCAAAAGCGCCACTCGAAAGTCAAGCGCGGGGGCATCGGTTTATTCACGAGCGCTGCCTCGAATCAGAAGGGTTATTCCTGGATGGTAGTGGAGCTACGAAGGACGTCCGACTAACGGTCGATGTCACTTCAAAGTTTCTCCGGCAAGACGAAAGGTGTATTCGTGGTGTTTTTTCTGTTTCTGTAGCTTCTCTTTCTTAGCCCTCACTGTTTAGGCTACTGTTTACTATTTGACTGCTTCTAATTTCTCCATCTTCTCTGTGCAACATGCGCTGAATATTTTTCCTCGAATACGTCTAATGCCTCTTAGATCCATACGCTGGTAGACAACACTTGAAACCACGAATCCATAATTTCTGATTCACTAAGACACAATCATTGTTCTCGAATTGGTGAGAAAAGACGAAAATAGGCCGAGATTGATAACGTGGACAGCCGAAATTCCAGATTAAGCCCAATTGGGCTATCCTTGTTTTGATCAGTCTGATCAAGCAACGAATTGTTTGCATATAAACAAGTTAACCTACGTCTATATCAACTTATCGAACTGAATAAACGTTTATTGATGAAAAGATTGATTGAAACGGGTTTCATTCGAAACTACGATTGTCTTGCGCTAATAGAATCTCAAACATCACTTAAGCGACAACAACCATTGTGACAGACATTCGCCTTCAATTCTGTCGGATTCTCAGAACCACAACATTGATTGACAGAGGCGGAAATGACGTCATCCCTCTATAGAGTGGAGCGCATGCGCGTTATTCGATCTACACCCTCCGCCCGTCGAGACACACGTCGTCAACGTCACGCTATCGTTTCCGGCCGCCATCTTGGACGACACGTGACCGAGCAGCGACGGCTTCCGGAACCACAGCCACCGGAACTTGATGAGTCTGACGATGGCGCGCCGGAAGTGAACGTTGATGACGCAGTAGAGGACGAAGTTGAGGGAGAAGTTGAGCGCCTGCAGCGTGTTGAGGATGGTGACGATGAGGTTGTACAGTTCGTGGTATTCATCGATATCGAACAGCTGCTGGCGGATGAAGAACACGATCTCCGCCGGGGACACGAGGAAGATGTGCATGAGGACCAGGGCGACGAGGATCATCGTTATGGCGCGGTACTGGTCGACGGACGAGACCTCGATGGCTCGGATGAGGCGCAGCTTGGTCCTCGCGCGACGGAGGGCTCTGACGAGCAGCGCGTTGCAGAGGACAAGGAGTCCGCACGGTAGGACGATCCCGATGATGAAGTAGAACCAGTCGTAGGACTTTTGTAGAACAGGGTTCGTCCTGACGTGGACGTGGCCCGGCCACCGGATGTAAGCAACGTAGTCGACCTTGGCACACTCTATCTTCTCGATCTTGTAGAAGAGGAAGCGAGGTGCGTTCAACAGTAAACACAGCGCGTAGATGAGAAGCACGATTCGTTTCGCCACTGTCATTCCAATGATCTCCCTTGCCCTGAACGGATGGCAGATCGCCAGGTACCGCCCGATAGCCATTGTGATGGTCAGCCATGTGCTGGCGAGAACGAAGATGTTGATGAGGGCGTGGCTGTAGACGGAGACAACCAGGGAGAAGGTGATGGTCCGGATGGACAGCTCGTCTCGTTCGATGTAGACGCGGAGGATGACCATGAGACAGAAGAGCATGTCGGAGAAGGCGAGCGCTACCAGCCCCCAGTAGACGGACTTCTCGATCCGTCCCATCGAGCAGTGTCTCCCCTGTGGGATGAAGACCATCAGGTTGCAGACGTTGCCGATGAGACCGAAGATGCAGATGAAGACGGAGACCTTCGTGTCCAGCAGGACGCCGAGGTAGCGCAGGTAGGGAACGGTGGGATCGGGGTAGCCCTGACCGAAACCCGGTATGTCCTGAAGGGCAGAATATGTCCCGTTGGAACTGTGGAGCAGGTTGAAAATGTCCGTATGATTCGGAACGATTTCGGAGACGTTCCTGCAAGCGTCCTCCCTCAACTGGGCAAGATCATCTTCGAGTGATTTCGGCATTTTCTTGACTTTCCGATCTAGTCTATATACATGTATACCATACAGCAAAGAGCAGAAGTTGTTGGTCGCTTCATACAAATGGTGTAAGCAAGACTTAGCCTCGTATAGTTAAAGTTATTATCCGTTGGAGAACTTTGGTCGGAACAGAAGTTGGATGCTCAATCGTTTGAACAGTTTCATCAGGTTGAAACTGAGGGCGATTCTTACACGTTGTAGACTTCAAGACTTATGCTGAAGAAGCATAACAGTATAATTCACTTGTCTTTGCAAAGAGTTTTGCACCAAGATCGACGATCACTTCATGAAAATCGCCGTCTAAAGTACTGTTATTTCACGACGATTTTTAACATTAAAATGCCTTTATACATTTGACGCAAACAGTAATCCATAAAATGATTGATTTCGGCAATGCCTTGACTATTTCGGATTGATATAATTTTATCCGAACTGCAAGTTTGGTTGACGGCGCGTGGTACAGTAGACTACAAGCGAAGTTCCTCCAGAGCGTCTATATAGGCTAAGTCTCGTATACAATCTATTCGCGATGTCACTGTCAAACGGAATGCTATTAGGAAGCGGTATTATAGAACCGGACGGAGATCGTCTGCTGCGCATGCGTCACTGTGACGTGTCATGTATATAATTATGATGTTGATATCCCATTTCGGAGAAGTCTCGTAACGGCTTCACCATCTGAGGTCATTTTTCCTCAGCGGTTGGAGCAGCAAAGCGGTTGTCTGAAACCATCAAGATTGGTAGCTGATTATAATGTACATGCAAGCTGTCTGCACTCAACGACTCAATAGGCTACATGTAGGTATATGTATGCATATATTTATATATATACTCGACTACTAGGCTATGTATTTATAATATATTTATATAATATATAATTTGTATTATATGCGATACACACACACAAACACACACGCACATATATATATATATATATATAATACACATTATATAATATATATAACCTACATGTACGTCTGGTGTGTCTCTCATTACAAAGTCAAGATGTGTACACAAGATCACAAAAACCGAGATCGCTGGCGCTACAGAATTACTGTGCATGAAAGATTAACTCGAGGCCATGACATTGTAACCACCTCGTGAAGGGTCGAAGCCGTATACTCTCCGTTACACTGTTATAGCCAAACACTCCAACGTATCGGCTACCCCGCCATATCAATGATAATGTTATATGAGGAGAAGAGCAACGTGCAGTCACCTCAGTTAACCCTGTGTATGAGATACTAGCGACGTCTTTTTCTCAGTCTCGGCATATGAAATCGGGTGGTTAGTCCTCTCCATCGCCCTCTCGTCTTCTCAGTGTGCAGGCAATTATAGGCCTATTATATTCGGGCGTTAGGTTAAACCCATGCTTAGTGCTTGCCTTAGTTGAAATGTCTGCATAATTATAATAATTATTAGCCTATGCAAACACGTGAATGCAATCTCGGTAATGATAATAATAATAATAATTTTCGTTTATTCAGCAATCCGGTTGACAGATCGCAACCGCTTACAGTGTACAATTATGCAATTGAAACATTTCAGAATAACGCAAATTACAGAATAAATCTTAACAACTAACAGACAGCCTGCAAGTATACACGGCGCTGATAGCAGCCTTCAAAGCACGTCCGCCCTACCGTAACGGGGCTCGAACTCGGGTCCGCTGATCTCAATTCGGCCATGTGTTATCCAATGGACTATCGGGCCCCTCCAAGTCATTCACACACAGAAAAAGACCCGATCAATGTCTCTGTCTTTTGTCTGTTGTCTGTCCGTCCCTCAGTCTGCGTATCTCTACGTCTGTCTCATTCCCTGCCGCCAAACGAGGCGTATCCCAGATAGAGCTGCGCGCGTCTCGTGCTATATTTTCTGTAGTGCTATTTCAGTCATCCGCGACAATGCCCGGCCGGAAAATACGGCGCTGTATAACTGCCATCTGAAGTAAGTAAAGGCGGAAGATTTATGGACATGTGCTGGAAGAGAAATCACATGGATGAGTTGTTTGCTCTGCAGGCAGCGAAGAGGTCATAGACAGTTGCTGCTGGCGTCTTAATAAATAAAGACATCGGTCAAATATTATACAGGCTTTTTTTAAACCGCGCCCAAATAAACTTTTCCAGGAAAAACACATAATGGTCGCGGTGAAATTGTTTGGCAAGGTTTCATAAAGTGAAGCTGCAAAAACATGAAAATTTTGAATATCGAATTTCTGTGATTCTATTTTTATATAACCTATTTTTGGTTTTCGCGCCGAGAAATTAATTAATTTTGTTAGAAATCAAATATCAGTAGGCCTATAATAGTTAAAGAATGTATCTCTTTTTTGGTTGGGGCGCAAGTGCCCTCTTGTCCTCATATGCGGGCGCATAATTATGTCGCCAATGCTCTCGTACGTGTGGAACAGTGGTCAATTGAAACTTGCCGGATGCCTGGGATTCAACCCACCGCCAGTTCTTCTTAGGATCTCACAGTCAAGTCTTCATTTTACACCCAAGTGGATCCACGTCGATCAAGGTCTCCATTGCCCTAAACGGATGACAGATGGCCAGGTACCGCCCTATAGCCAAGGTCAGCACCACAGTTAGGCCAATTGTCTATGTAGGCTACAATTCTCACGCTTATAGTGATAGTGCCAGCCCAAAGTCTGGTCGAGAGAGGAGGGTGACGCTAGTAGGCCTATTCTCTGTTTCGACATAATTATTCAAAGCCGGGTAACCGCGGGGTAAAAAATAACCCCCAGTCTACTTTTTTCGTATTTTTTTTGAATAAAAGAAAATAGACTTTTGCTTTTGTGACTTTTCCTAAACATGTTTTTTCTTCACAATGTCGTTTTCAGCTGTGCCACATTGCGCTGCCACCTAGCGGCAGACTAGTGTGAAAAGTAAGGTTTTATATTCCAGTAGGCCTACTAGATAAATCATTTCTACACTATGTAGACGTAAGCATAGCAGTTGATAGAACTGAATTGTTGGAGATATGTGGTTCTTGTATTCTTGCATATGTAGGCCTATTAGCTATTCTTTGCTGTATATATGATTTCTATTTCAGGTTGCATTATATTAGTGTAGTTTACTTACTTTTGCATAAAGCTATCGAAAGAAATAGGTGATTACAACGCCACAAAAGGCGCCGTGGACTTGTTCGACCAGGAAACAAGGGGATATACTTGAAGTTACAGGACCAGAAGATGGCCTCTTCTATTTCTTGGTTGATGCAGCAGCGCTCAACGCATCATAATTATAGAAGTTGCAGAATCCAACATGGCGAGATCACGCACATTCAGTAGGCCTACTTTTGGACAAGCGCCGTGTGTTCCTGTTAGATTTGGTCATGAGCTAATCAGACCGCTTATAATCACGAGTTATCATTTTAATTCAAGATTTTTTGCTCATTACGTTCAACAATGTCCTTGTCTATCAGATAAAATTAACAGGACCGAAATTGGTTAAACATTTCCATAGATTTGACGAAAATAAAATGGGGGTTATTTTTTTACCCCCCGGTTACCAACAACTATAACCGAAAAGGGGTTACCCTATAAGAGTTAAACAGCAACTACCGGACAATATCTGCACTTCCAACAGAAGAGTAGATAATTATATGACTGCAATATTATTGTAAATCCTCGAAATTAGTCAGCGCCCCACACAAGTCGCCTCATAAAGACTAGTACTGTTTACTCACCGCGCTATTGTATTGTATTGTATCTGACCATTTATAAAAGCGCTTCTCACTGCAAGAACCTTTCAGATACGCTCTCAGTCCGTTCAACTCAAAGAAAAAAGGTAGGTTTTTAGTCGAGAGAAAGACGAGGAAAGACTGACTACCAGAGAGGCTATTTCAAATCAAGTCCGCGATAGCCAAGCTCCGGTGCCAGGCGAGGATCCTGGAGGTCAAACCGAGGAGATAGCATGGTGAAACGGCCGTTATTGGAGATGATGCAAGTGTAAATGCACTCGGATTTTCTCGGATTTTTATCCAGCGATCGTAATGACTTCGACGTTGCTCATTTTTCAATGAATTGATCGAGTGGGATCCTTCACCACTTCTCCTAGTTTGAATGGACGTTACTCCATTTCGTAATTGCGTTGTGACGCAAGAATAGTATCTTGATATCAGAATATCGTCGCTTGACGAGTTCGGGTTTCAGTCGAGAGTGCCACTGAGTGAAAAGTAGAAGAGGAGACTGCAAGCGAAAGAGAGATTGAATTAAGAGACAAAATTGGAGGATGCACATTGAACAAACCCGCGTTGATATTTTGAGAGTCCCTTTTAAAAAGCGGGTGTAGAATTATAGACTTAAGGAGTAGTTTCAGAATGTCAGAGGAGACGATAGGTCTATACTGGAATTCAAGACGGTGAAGGATAGTAGGATGAGCGAGTAGAACTGGACGGTTTTTAATTGGGAATAGCCGTTGAATATCTGATGAATAGCTTGTCAATGACCGGAGAACAGCTGGAGAATATAATATGGAGAATATATTAAACATACTACATACATGCATGCATATATAGTTTGCATCCCGACATACATACATACAAACAATACATACATACATACATACATACATACATACATACATACATACATACATACATACATACATACATGTATATACATACATACATACATGTATATACATACATACATACATACATACATACATACATACATACATACATACATACATACATACATACATACATACATACATACATACATACATACATACATACATACATACATACATACATACATACAATGTCATACATACATACATACATACATACATACATACACGTACATACATACATACATACATACATACATACATACATGCATGCATACATACATACATACATACATACATACATACATACATACATACATACATACATACATACATACATACATACATACATACATACATACATACATACATACATACATACATACATACATACATACATACATACATACATACATACATACATACATACATACATACATACATACATACATACATACATACATACATACATACATACATACATACATACATACATACATACATACATACATACATACATACATACATACATACATACATACATACATACATATATACATACAAAGTCATACATACATACATAAATACATGCATACATACTTACATACATACATACATACATACATACATACATACATACATACATACATACATACATACATACATACATACATACATACATACATACACACACAGACACACACACACACACATACAAACATATATACATAACTCATTGTATCCACACGTGCATATTATGCCCATGCGATAAAGAACCGAACCTGGAATCCAGATTAGGGTAATCTCCAGGCGGTTTATCTGATTGAAGTTCTCGCTCTGATAATTTAGCCTTGGAAACGGATTCGCCATCAGAGGCAGATGTTCTGGCTGCTGCTGATGATGATGCTGATTCTGACGGTGGTGGTGGTGGTGGTGGTTGAGGTGGTGGTTGAGGTGGTGGTGGTGGTGGTGGTGGTGGAGGTGGTGGTGGTGGTGGTGGTGGTGGAGGTGGTGGTGGTGGTGGTGGTGGTGGTGGTGGTGGTGGTGGTGGTGGTGGTGGTGGTGGTGGTGGTGGTGGTGGTGGTGGTGGTGGTGGTGGTGGTGGTGGTGGTGTGCGAAGTGCTTTCATCGAATGCCTGATTAACCTCATCGGGATCATCGATCCTTTCAAAGTAAAATCCCTTGAGATCAATTGGAGAGGCTGATCAGATGTCGATTTCAAGTCGATGAAAACCAAAACGCATACAGAAGTACTTGCACACATAACTGTACATACAATGTCATACATACATGCATGCATAAATACATACATGCATATTTCATACATAATACATACATAATACATACATGCATTCACATACATATGCATCATGGAATATATACATGCATACATGCATACAGTATGCATGTGTGCATCCAAAGTATATGTGTATTATGCCATATATAATTTATATATATGCCATATATCTATCTATCTATCTATATCTATATATTATATATTTTATATATATATATATATTATGAGCATGCATGCATGTATGCAATATGTATGTAGATACATTTATATATGTATGTATGTATGTACGTACGTACGTACGTAAGTTCGTACGTATGTATGTATGTAATCTTATGTATGTATGAATGAATGTATGTATGTATGTATGTATGTATGTATGTATGTATGTATGTATGTGGGTGTGCATGTATGTATGTTTGTATAATGTGCATACATGTATGTATGTAGGTATGCATGTATGTATGCTTATATGCGTGTATGCATATAAGTAATGTCGGCACAGCTACTAATGACCGTACTGCTCTGTTGCGAAGATCAGAGGAAGAGGATTATCTAACCATTCCCACATGCTAAAGCTAAGAAAAAAATTCTTAATTTCCTTCTTTGCGTAGTTCAAGCGCTAGAAAAAATGTTCTCTGTGACCAGTGCTTTTCCTCTCATGCAAAAAACCTGTAGGTGTCCAATGCCTATGCTAATATGCATAGACCTGCTCACACGTAATACATATGTATAGACTATAATAATATTCATACTTGGACTTTTGCAATTTAATTCAATCTCATTTCCAAGATAAACTCGCTTCCGTCCTTATAATATTTTTAAGACCAGCTGTTCCGGCTTTCCTCGAAGTCCCTTTTAGTTCACGCTCGTTCTAAAGCGTTGGCATAAATCGAATCGCCATATTTAATATCTCGATACACATGCATCGTCTATAAACGAAGCACAAAGCATTGCAATACATCCTACACATTGATCCATAAACCAAGTGTTATGAGACATTACATGTATGTGGCGGCATCGTCGCAAGTGTTGATCGATGCCAATCTCGATTATAACGTGTTCTATTTCACGGTGGAGACCGTAAATCCTCTTCAGAGAATTAAGAGGAGAAGAAGAAGGTTGAAAGTTCATAGGTCATGGGTTCTTATAAGCTCTTCAGTCTTTCTTCACCGTCATCCGGTGATGTAGTTCGCGGTGGCGTCGCGTGATGGCGACAGGTAATCGAGTGGCAGGGAACCAGCGGCGCGGGGAGACAGTCCAGATGGTGTGAACAGCGCTACATAAAGCAGAAGAATTATTGTTTACTTTTTTGTGTGGGACAGAGTGGTATTTTGTGCTTTTCTATCCAGTTGTTTCCACACTTTTATTTGCATTTCCCCCCTTACAATCCGCACGCAGAGCGTCGAACCCTAATAAGAGTAGGCTAGGCCTAGGCCTACTCGACGACATTTCCTAAAAGTGTCTTTAATAAATTACATGTAGTTTTAAATTATTTTATTTAATTAATTAATTCATTCATTCATTCAGAGCATTTATATAGCGCCCCTTCAAGAAACTACTCAGAGGCGCTCAATATAATATACTCAAACTAAGATAGTGTGCAATTTCTGCCATATTTTCGTGAAATCTTTTGAGACTTACGACATCAAGCAACTGGAAAAATGATGGTTTTACATAAAGCAGTCGTGGAAGGAATGCCACACCCCATAAAAACCTGCACATTCATTTCAAGATAGCGAATTGCCTGGTGATCACACATTACTCGGATGAATTAGGATCTGTAGTTGTACCTTCCAAACGAGCAAATGAATGTCGTAACAGCAACTCATTGAAAAACATGGAACATGCAGATGAACCATGATTGTCGATTGTCGTTGGCACTGGAAACAACTCCAAATCAGGAAGCGGTATTTTTAACGTCGTTTTGAATAACGCATTTGCACGTACTTTTGTGGTTGTTCTTTTCTATTATATTCTGTTCTGCTGTTCTGTTGTATTCTGGTTCTTATAGCATTCTTCTTTACTCTATCCTATTCCATGCTACACTATTTCGTTCTGTTATATTCTATTCCGTTCTATTCTGTTTATTTCATTCTTTATTGTTCCATTCCATTATATTTTTGTATACCGTACTCCATTATATTCCATTCAATTCCATTCTATTATGTTTTATTCTATTCTGTTCTATTCCAATATATTCCATTTTATTCCGTTCTAGTACACGTTATTCCATTCTATTTCTATCTATTCTGTTCTGTTTCACTTGATCTGTTCTACTCAATAATTGTGTTTTGTCTATTCTGCTTTGTTCTATCCTGTCAATTTTCTCTTACATGACCATTTTCTTATATTTATGTCTTCTAGGAGTTAAACCGACAAAATTTACTACAGGGCCTGTTCTGTCAACCGACGTTTTCCACGCTGTCAGTCTGATGCCTCGCCGTCAGAGCCTTGATTTCCTCGTCGTCTTATACGGATTGTGTTTGTAATTGAGTCGACATGTCCAGACAGATTCCTTCCGAGGCATACACATTACACACACATACGCATCACTTACATTCTTTTCTTCTTCAGCAGCCGCATCTCTCTGTGTCTCTCTTTGTCTGTCTGTCTGTCTGTCTCTGACTCTGTGTGTTTCTCCGTCTCTGTCTCTGTCTGTCTTTCCGTCTGTCCGTCTGTTTTTGTCTCTCTGCCTTTCTCTGCCACTCTGTCTCTGTCTGTTTCTATCTGTCTGTCCGTCTGTCTCTGTTTGTCTCTGTCTCTCTGCCTGTATGTTTGTCTCTTTTGTTTGTCTGTCTCTCTGTCTGCCTGTCTGTCTTTCTCTCTCTCTCTGTCTGTCTCTGTCTCTCTCTGTCTCTTTCTGTCTCTCTTTATCTCTGTCTGTCTGTCTGTCTGTCTGTCTGTCTGTCTGTCTGTCTGTCTCTCTCTCTCTCTCTCTCTCTCTCTCATTCGCTTTCACATTTTAGCTGGCAACGCCTCCTCCCCTGAAAAACCTGCAGATCTCTTTCAAGACATCGCATTGTCAGACATCATCAAGCAATATTCAGCTGAATCACGGACCCAGCAGTTTATTAAGCAGTAAGCCTTCTTGCCACTCCTGCTGGATAATGTAGCATCTGTAATGTTTCCTCGCACAGCAGCTTAACAATACGGTATAATAAATCCAGACAGGTGCTTAAGAAGCTCATTTTATATTATAATTACTGCGTCTGCAGCGTAATATGATTTCTCCTGACGCAGGCTTTGTCCGACGATGATTTAGATGGTCATTTCTGTGCAACGATAGACAGCAACAACAACATCAACAACGACGATGATGATGATGATAATGATGATGATGGTGGTGATGGTAGTGGTGGTGGTGGTGGTGGTGATGGTGGTGGTGATGATGATGATGATGATGATGATGATGATGATGATGATGATGATGATAATGATGATGGTGGTGGTGGTGGTGGTGATGATGATGATAATGGTGGTGATGGTGATGATGATGATGATGATGATGATGATGATGATGAGGGTGGTGGTGGTGGTGGTGGTGGTGGTGGTTATGTTTACGGAAATGTAGCCTATATCATTGCTGTGATATCCATAAATATAATGCATTAATTTTTACGCAATTATATGTATCTGAAAGATCATTAAAGATTCACATATATATACCGCTTTGAAGTAGGTCTAAGTTTCACGCTTCAGTTAATTCTCCATAATAGAATACTCTTGGTCATTATGAATAATATTATTCATTGCTATAGGCCTTCATCAGTTAACCTATTTCCTTTAATCTGTATTTAACTCGTCCAATGATAGGTCTAAACCTATAATTTGAGAGGTCGTTGGCTTTCAATAGGTTTTAAATTATTTTCTCGGAGACTGTTGGCGAGCCTTGAGTTTATTGCCGAGGAGAAGTCTTTCACAATGTCATATATAAATTCCTATGGCACAGAAACCATTAAAAAGCAAGACTCTGTATAGGCTAATAGCCTACGTAGGGCTTCACAGGAAGTAGGCTAATCATACTCGTTTCGAATTTCTAAGCAGAATATTACCAGTTATTGCATTTTTCTTCTGGATTTTGGACATTAGAAATAGCGCGTCCATAGTTATCATTGCGGGTTGATTTTTATCAAAGAATTCTGCCTAACGTATGGATGACGATGAATCACAATCCCGAAACAGACCAAAAACCGGTTAGGATAGAATTTGAAGGATACACAGTAGGCTACGGTTACATACCAGATTGCGGTATATTAGGAATTGTAATTGTGATTTGTAATAATGAAATCGTAAATTTTAACTCTTCTTCTGGTTCTCTGCCCCTAGGCAGGTTCGGCTGTCCAATGTCGCCACTAAATTTTAACTAGGCTTTAAGAATTTCTATAGACTATAATTATATGATTTCAAAATATAGGGCCTAAGTGAAGCTCATCTTCCAAGACCAAGATTTTATTTGTAGGCCAAGCACGTTGTGAGTTAAAAACTTCGTTAACTTTCTTAAGCGAAAATACTAAAATAGCCTACACGTAGCCGAGATCAAGTGAAGTTGATTGCTTGAAGGCTGATCCTTAAAATTTTCAGTACAATAATATTTGTTATTTACCTGACTGGACGGTAGCAAGTCTTTCGCAGCTAGAATAGCGGCGATGTAACAAACCGCTATAAGCAAACTGCTTATTTAAAATAGGTCTAAGCTTAGTTAAAATTTCAGTTCAACTATTCAGATTATACGATGTTTAGCCTACTACACCTACTCGACGGCAGAAGAATCGTCGAAGTCAATGACACGAATGGCAAACAAATGTCTTGCAGCATCAATTTTATTGTCACAGCCTTGAAAGCAGCGAGGCGCCTGGCAAACAGACATTATCCTCCAACATCATTTCAATAGGCCTAATCTCTCGCAGATTTTCTCGCCGCTGAGCACGCCTTTCCGCTCACAACGTCATTAGCAAAGTCGCTTCGCAAACGAATCTCTGTTGTATTTCGATATTTAGGCGTAAATTTATATAGCGCCTTTAGAGGATCTCAGTAAACTTCCGTCTGTTCTCCTTTTACTCGGAAGTCGATCGACAAACTCGCAATCTTCATTGTCCGCGAGAAATCATCTTCTGTATAGAATCCCTCGACGATGTTTACCTTAAAAAGCAAGCGCACGAGAAACGCGAAGACGCGCGCGTCAATGCCATTAACCAACTTTTCACGATATTATCGTAATCGTAATCGTAATCGTAATCTCCAAATTTCTAAACGCGCCACTTGAAAACTAAGCGTAGGGCACCAGCTTATTCACGAGCGCTGAGATATGGACTTATACGTTTACCAGAAATCAGCAGCTCGTCTATACTGTCCCTTGACAAACCAATCGACCACCGACTGTCAAGAGCGGCGGAGATAATGTACGCAGCATCCGATAATCTGGCTCCTGTATTATACAGCTGCGGTTGCTGCTGTCGCTTGCTACGGACTACGGAGCCTGCTCTTCGGCGGAGAGCTTCCGATGCCCACAGCGAAGGACAAATGATGTTGCTGCTGCTAGCCAAGCTTGAAGATGCAATATCGCGATGGAAACCACCCATCCGTGATCAGAAATTAGTCCACCACCATCTGGAAATCTTTCCATCAAGGTTGCTCATGTATAAACGGGCCACACAGTTTATTCGCCCTTCGATGTATCAAGACATGCCTTTGTTACGATAAAATTATGCTGTAGAGACCTATTATAGCTCCATATCGCGCGCGTAGCTAATGTAGCCTAGACGAATGAATGACCTACATGTATATCAAATTTTGGCGGATTAGTGAAAACAACACATTATTTTCAACCGCGTTGGATCAGAATACGATAATAATGTAGACTTAATAATTTAAGTAAAATGGTTCTGCAATAGTGGGTCATATACATGTGGTTAGGTAGGGCTGTAGGCCTTCTTAGACTAGATGTCTATAGGTCTATAAGTCTCTGGATAGCCTATAATATTATATTACATATAATAAGCCTATTTATGTATGTATGTATGTATGTATGTATGTATGTATGTATGTATGTATGTATGTATGTATGTATGTATGTATGTATGTATGTATGTATGTATGTATGTATGTATGTATGTATGTATGTATGTATGTATGTATGTATGTATGTATGTATGTATGTATGTATGTATGTATGTATGTATGTATGTATGTATGTATGTATGTATGTATGTATGTATGTATGTATGTATGTATTACATATGTATGGACCGACGGCGCATCTAAATCAAGTCGTGGTCAACATGTAATGATCAGTCATCCAGAAGAGTCGACGACCAGAACATCGGTCATCCAAGAGACAATGACAGAAACACAGAGATAGAGACAGGGAATCAGAGACAGAGACATACATGTAGACAGAGACATAGACAGAGAAACTGAAGCAGGGACAATGCCTTCGGCGGATAAGCAATATTGACCAAGATAAGTCTTCAGCAAGGAACGACAGGTCATAAGTGACTGCGGGAAGAAAGGACAGACGCAATTACCAAATCTATCATAATACAAGAGAGCGACAATTTTTGTGTATTATAAAATATTATTATTTGTGTGTATGTGGTTGTGGCTACGTGTGTGTGGGTGTCTGTTTATATGTCTACACAAAATAATTATAGCCTCATACATTTGTGTACGTACGTATGTAGCCTAATACAGCGTGAACGTATGTATGTATGGATGTATGTATGGATGTATGTATGTATGCAATGTTATGCATGTGTGTATATATGTATGTATGCATATATGTATGTTTGTATATGTGTATGTATGTATGCATGTATGTATGTAATATGTATGTATGCAAAGCGCTATATAAATTCATAGACACAATACAAAATGCAATACAATACTATGTATGTGTCTATACATTATGTATATTAGCTCATAAGAGGCTAAAGAGGGCATGACTTTGTACTAATATGTGTGCGTATGTCTGCCTGTGTGTACGTATGCATGCACACATGTGTGTTTGTCTATGTATATTAAGTGGAGCTACTGTTTGCTGTGCAGTTATTTTTACCACAATCCGGTCATCAGCGCCAACTCATCGCACACACACAGTCTCCTCGGCAGTGAAAGTCGTTTTTCAGCAGACGCACAAAAACGCACCACAATCTAAATACACACAGAAGCACAAGCAGAAGCTGCGGGCGCCATCTTGTCACTGACGCAACATCAAGCGAAATTCAATCCGAGACTTGACGACAGTAGAACAGTGACGGTAGCCTATATAATATTGCCGAACGCCGTCCGGTTTATGTGGCTGATAAAGAAGATTCAGTAACTCGGTGGCGACAATTTTACATATATATATATATATATATATAATAATTATTGTATATTTATGTATTAGGCTATAGGCTATACGTATAAAAACTTGTATAAATACCTTCAAACACACACAAACACATTGTCTGCGCTGCTGCAAAAGTCGGGAGACCAAAACTTGTTTCCAGCGTGTTGAGAGATTATGAATTAGCCACAACGACGCCACTTATAAAAAAAAACAGCTAAAAATCTGTCGTAGGCCTAAATGGACACTCGCGAGTTTATTATATCAAACCAGACGTGTCTTGTACCCGTATCTAATAGCCTATAGTATGTGTATTATTGTGTATGCATTTAGAGCGATAATGACAAGAACAATACATGTAGGCCCTAATCTTTGTTAAATTTCAAACCATAACACTATAATGGCTATAGACCTAGTATGGAATTCATTGCATGAATGGATAATCACAATGTATCATATGAGATGAATTTAAATGTCAGTAGCCATGCAAGGCGTCGTCACAGCCTATACACCTCTCGTTTTACTAAAAAGTAAAAAGTTATTAATTTGGTAGAAATTTGATGCAGTTCTGACAGAAACAGTTTTGCACAATTTAATTTCAGACACGGTGCAAATGCCAAGACTCGTGTTAGCGTAGGCCTACGCACACGAATCCCTAGACCATTTTCACCATAATAATCTTAGCCAAAAACTTGAGAGTTCTATTGGGGGGGGAGGTGGAGGGGTCAAGGAATACATAGGCCTAGAAGCTTAAATGAATACTTTGAAAGGTTTTGAAATATTATGCGCAGAGCTGTACGTAACCTTGAAACTGCGGGTACGAAATAATAATCATAATTTCCGGACTCATTCTGTGGGGAAAAGCTACGTCAGACGAATCAGCTTATCCGCAGTAGCTTAGCAAAAAGACCGACGGAAACGGCATTGACATTATGCTTTGTTTCAAGTCCAGGTCCAAAAGCATATAATTATTACGTGGATAGTCAAACGGTGTTGTCCACAATACTCGCGGTGATGTGGCTCCAATTTCTGCTGGCTTTACAAAATTATGTTCGTTTTGCTTTTCCTATTTCGAAAAACTGTAATCCGGTGTAATATAGTGCTGCCCAGATGAATAACCTAACATACAAACGACTCCATTATATCTTGTATCTATAATTGTAATACTGAAATGTGCGTAGGCCTATAGGGCGCCTACGTGGCAAATAGTGGAGGATACAGAGATGAATCAGAGATGAAATAATATTGAACATGATTCTCTTCAGTGGTAAATATTGCGAGAGCAGTCTATAGGCTATTACTGAGCTCGAATGCGAAGACAAAGAACAAAATAAGTGATCTAATTTTTAGCATAAACTACGAGTACCGGTAATTAAATATGTACATGTAGGCTAAATGCAAAAGTTTTTTCACAGCGACCGTATTACATCAACCCCTTGCACTTTTTCAACAAATTGTTCTGGTGAAATCCTTCACCAATCACCATCAGACAGGGCCGGATTTAGGCATGTTCATTGTTCAACATGTTCGGCTGAACAGGGGCCCCCACACTTTCCACACTTTAGGGGGGCCCACAAAATGCGTTTTAAAAAAATGTTTGAGGAAATTTCGACGAAACGACTATTTTCCGCGAAATTTCGCCAGATGACTAAAAAAAAGGTCATCAACTTTTTTGGCCGATGAAATGGTATGATTTCCCTGAAATTTTTTGTCAGATGACTAAAAAAAAGGTCATCAACTTTTTTGGCCGATGAAATGGTATGATTTCCCTGAACTTTTTTGTCAGATGACTAAAAAAAGGTCACCTTTTTTGGCGGATGAAATGGGGTATGATTTTCTCGAAAAAATTTGTCTCCGAAAAATGTAAAAAAAATTTCCGCAAAAATTTCCCGAATAGGGCCCCCACAAAATTTCCCGAACAGGGCCCCCACATTGCTTAATCCGGCCCTGCCATCAGAGAAACTTTTCGGTGTTTTCCATTGAAAAACGTATCCGCAAAAACACATAATTATGATGACGATGATTGTGAGTTTTCTGCCCTAAGTCATCTCCAAGGCTTTGAAGTTATTTGGGGTGAATTCAGTGAGGTGGTTTCCCGTTGCCTTACTCTATGGGTGAGCAACTTGTCCAACACAGATTCGCATGGGATGCGAACTATAATAATTATAGTAATAATCATTATCATTATAACCAAGAAATGGCCTTCTTCTTTTCCTTCTGGCTAGGATTAAAGGTACGCGTGTGGTGGCAGCCAGCTCTGCCTCTAACCAATAAATGGCCGATTACATTAAAATTGTAGTTGTATAGACTATTGCTAGAACCCACTATTTCTCCCCCTCCCAAATTATCCCTTTCCAAACCTGCCTGGGTGCGCTTCTGGCGTTGTTACAATGGCATTGTGTGACTCTGACTCTTTTACAGCGTCCATCCTGATGAACGAGGACCCGGTTCTGGATCAGGAGGACATCTTTTTCATCATTCACTCTTCCATCCTAATGGTCGTCGCTAATATTGGACGACGCTGAATAGACAGACGCGAAAACCGACTTACCATTGCGTCCATCATTGGCTTCCAACGACAATGCTTCCATTGGTTCGGCTTTTGCTCGCTGCAGATACAAGCACGCCTTATCTGAATCGGCGCAGATGTCGCCAGCGTCTCTCTGGCGAGTATAAACAACACCGAATGCGGTAAGAATGGCCTGCGCTTTCAATGATCAGCTGTCGGTTTAAATTAGTTTGGTGGAATTGCTTCAGTATATTTTGAAAGTTACATTGTAGACTGTTATGATATCTAGTCAATCGATGTAATTTCAAAGACTGTCATAATATAATTATAAAGCATTGGTGCTTTAGTCCTGACCATGATAGTGAACATTATCCAATCTATAGGCTAAATAGTCTACTTCATCCCGCGGTCTGTAGTCCAAAAATTACAGTCTCATATAATCGGTAGTTAAACGTAATTATCTTAATGCGCTGCGATCACAATGCAAGGCAATCACTTGGTAAAGCTACAATAAATGGTTCCCAGACAATTCGGAGTCCAACAATTCGGAGTGGACTATTATTCTGAGCGGCCAAGAATTATTCCCATCATCCAACTTCTATTTAAGCAGGACTTATTTTCATCAATCCAAGCAGCAGCAATTATTGCTTCCATAAATCCTACTTCCAATTAACCAACTTCTATAGGGTGGGCCATAAAAAAACTATAGCGATTTGTGCCAATATCTTGACTAGACGTAAGTATTTCTAAATCAAATTTTATAGACTTAAAGGCGCTTCATATTATTTTACGCACAACTGCCAAATTTGACCAAAAATATTGAAGCAGAACAATAGTTATATTAGTTTAGTGAGTCCCTGCTTCACAAGAAATTTATATGCCATGTTTAGGCTATCTCGTGTAGGCTACTAAGTGAATATTTTAATGGAAAAAAACAACGCTCTGAGAATCGATGCTTTTTGGGGTTAGGCCTAATGCAACCGACATCCCACGCGTTTTCCCGACCAACTTTTCCAGTGATTTACCTATCAAATTATTTTGACAATTGCGCCTATTGTCGCGTGTGGAATTCCATTATGCTCAGGCTTAGCCTATTCTATTAAGCTTTTGTTCTTTTGTTCTTTGACTCCCACCGTAGTAGATTCGCTTTTTCATACGCTGAGCTTGATTGCAAATGACTGCATAAAACATGCCAATGGCCGACCTTGCTCTCTATTTCTTCCCATCCTGCGTATGTAGCCCATGCATAGTCTACTATTAAACTTAGAGAAAACTGCAGCCAGTGCAGTGTAAGAATTGTGAAAAAAGAACTGGGGTTAAACCATTATCCACTTGGAATCGGGGTGTGAAAAACAGATTTCACTATGGGGCTCTAAGCAAGACTGGGGGGTTGAAACCCCAACCCCCGGCAATTCTCACCCTGGACAACTGGATTCGTAATTTTTATAGGTCGCAAACGCTCTCTACCAAATGCGATTGTCTTCTGTAATCTCTCAGCAGAATGCATCGGATATGAGATGACAGTGTGTGGCACTGTGCCAAAAGGAACTCGGAAGAGGATCGGGGTGGTGTAGGCCTACATGGGAAGGGTAGGACGAGACCAGGTGTTGGAGGGTGGCTGGATGGGATTATGAGGTGCTCGTAAAACCATGTCGAGGGTCACTGCATGCGGAACATTGGCGGAATGTCTCCACCGGCTTCCGATACGCCGAGATAAAATAATGTATCACCCTCAGCGGAAAGACTTATTAGAACGGCATTGGCTAAATAAACAAAGGCCCTCGTGTAATTGCAATTTACGGCAGCTCTCCACTGCTGATAATCTTCTACTCTGCTCACCTATAGAGATACTCAATACATCCGCTCACATAATGTAGCCTACGTCTATGCTTGCTCAAGGTTGCCAGATTTAGGAAATTCTTTGTCGCGAGATCACGTTAAAAAAGTAGCCCAAAGTCGCGAGATGATCAGTTAAATTTGTCCTATGTGCACTGAAAACGTACTTTATTGGTCTCGTTAGTCACATCACTAGACCAATGATGAAACCAACTAAACCTACGTAAAACTTCAGACGGCATGCCGCCTAGTTCTTACGGCAGAATATAACTCGTATGTCCTAAACTAAAGCATGGATTTATGATTAAGTTAGCAACATGACTCCAGTTTAATAAAAACGTCTCTGGAGAAGGAAATTCCCCAGGAATGACATCCCCCCACAGAAGATGTTGTAAAATAAGAGTACCGTAGCCTATGTAAAATTGCATTGTTAAAATAATTCAAGAGCGCAGCATCGGTGTTAAAAAGATCATCAGATATAAAAACAGCCTACCGAATTTACAACCGATATAATATGTCTCTCCAAAAATATGGCACAGAGAAAAGAGTCATGAGATCGAAAGTTCCGGAATTAATATGCTTTTCAGATATTCCGATGGAAAGGTCGTCAGGAAAAATGTCCAGTGGTTTTCCTCCCCTTCTCCCAAGAAACCCCAATAGAATTGCCCCTCAAAGGAGGGGCTAGATTAAACACTACATCATACACGAATAACAGATAGTAGCCTAAAGGTAGTCTAGCAACCTACAGCGACCGCGGGACAATGCAAAAGGAGCCCGAAATATCCCGATGTTGCGAGAACAAAATTTTCAGTCGCATTGAAAAGTAGCCCAAGTGGCGTTTTTTTCGAGACAACCTGCCAACCCGAAGCTTGCGATCAATGCATTGTGTTAACACTACATGACAGACTCGGCCAGAGCACAGCATGGCGTCACTTAGCCCTATTCCGACGAAAATGTGTTAAATGAGACTGTGAAGCCAACGATATTTCGTCGGTAAAGAGTTAATTTGACAAAGGCTTCATGCGTCCAAAATGATTTATGGATACCCACTTATTCAATCAACCCATTTTGTTATAGGGGTAATCCATCGTTTTAGCGTCTCGAATAATAATTCGAAAAAATAACAGACTATCACTTTATCGTCCAAATTGAAAACACAGACATGGGTGCCCGGACATACGGGCAAGACGAGGGGTAGGCCTACTTTGTCCATACATCTAGAGAATTGATTACCGGTGTCTATTTTGACGGCTACTTAATTGTACTCTGTTGTATTCGCACTGAAACACTAGTGATACTACTGTGCTGCACAGAGTGAATCTCATAAACTTTCACTTAGAAACCTGTATGTGCATGTGTATGTACATGTATGTATGTATGTATGTATGTATGTACATGTATGTATGTATGTATGTACGTATGTACGTATGTATGTATGTACGTATGTACGTATGTACGTATGTACGCATGTACGTATGTATGTATGTATGTACGTATGTACGTATGCATGCATGCATGCATGCATGCATGTATGCATGTATGCATGTATCTGAGGATTTGTACAGCTTCTTGGTGAAGTAGCTCACAACGGCGCTCCAGCACATAATAATCCTATAGGATTCAACGAACAAAATAATGATTGTGTCGTTCGCAGGTTCCATTGCCTCTCTGTCATTCACCAGATGGAACACATTGTTAGGCGCTGAAGATTATGAGAAGACATGCGAACGTTTCTGGTAAGCTTATTCCATTTTGGGGCTTCTTGATCCGTTCTTGGTCTGTTCTAGTCTCCACAATTCTTTGCTGAAGAGTTCATCAAAATGTTCAATACGAAGATCAACTCATGACCAGATATCAAGATTAATTATCAAGATTGAGCGAAATTTTAGGGATTCTTCGTTGCAGAATCCACAGACGATGTCACCCTCCTTGCCTCTAGGCAATACGTCTTCCATTTAGATGTCTTTAGCCTTTAGGCCTATGCTTATTACTCGTCTTTGCATCTGACTCTTGGTGGTCAGGGCTAGGAAGTTGTAGAAAAGTTTATGATTCATTCTTTTTAAACATAATATTGCAGAGAAAATTATCAACAATTATCAGTCTTATTCTTCGAGTTAACGACTAAATTATAAATCATATTTTATGAAGGGCCTATAGGCCCCATTTAGGCTAAATATAAAATTGAAGGCCATATCTGCACTCTTATCTTTTCCATTTGTTTAAAGATATTGCTTCTCGAAGATATTTTAGGGACCTGTGACTGCTCTATTAGTCCGGAAATTATCTCGGCAACCCTTATAAGAACCTACAATGGCTTCAAAAGCGACTAAAATTCCATTACACGCCAATGTTCGTCATTAGGCTACCAGAGAAAAATGCGCAAGAGCCTTATAACCACATTTTGTGTCTGCAGCAAACAGACATCATTTAAGTGAGTAAGACAATTAATAGCCTCTTCAGAGAAGCCTTCAACCGTTGGTCACATTGTTTGCGATAAGAGAGAGAGTATATCTCGTCAGCGTGAACATCAGTTGCAGCAGAATATCAGCAGCACCTGCATAAGTGGCAGCAGCAGCAGCAGCAGCAGCAGCAGCAGCAGCAGCAGCAGCAGCAGCAGCAGCATTTGCAACAGAAGTCTCTTAAGCTCAAGGCCATGACGCTTCGGCAATTGCTACTTTGCTTCAGAGGACGACGGAGGGACGAACGGACTGACCGACCAACCCATGGCTGAAGCGTCTGCTATTGAGTTTGCGTTCGGGTAACGTTTGTGCCTACCAACCTCGAAGCTAACGAATTCTCGCAAGACCAATTCTGGTAAATTTCAGTGATGTTTTCAATGGATAGTGCAATAATTGTTTTGGAAGGTCACTTCGACAGGTAAATTTAGTAGAGATTTGCTTGGAGGATAAGTGGAAATTTAAAGGTCACTTCAGGTAAATTTCATAGGGACTTTTTTAGAATTAGTGGAAATTAGAAGGTTGCTCATGTACATGTATAATTATAGTCTTTTCGATAATGGATATTGTGGAGATTTTAGTTTAAATTAGAAGGCCATTTCAGGTTGCCTGATTAGAGATATTACACAGAAGTAGTGAAAAACTGGAAATGCTTTAATTAGGCCCTAAGTCTCATACATGTAGAGTGATGTCTTACAGGGTAAGGGAGTTTCATGGAGAAATGTATTAGAAAATCAGTGGAAATTAAGTCATGCTTTGGTAGACGCTGCTCCCTTTGCGGACTTTTTAATGTGCAATTCTAGTCTACACCAAAACGGCAGTAGCTACTAGTTGAACTGTGCAGCTGTAGAAGCATATTTGTGCTGTCAAGGATAGTCGTAAAATGTTCATTGTCATACGGTTTGGGATTATTCACCATGGACGATGAGAAGAGAGAGAAGGAGTTGTGCAGTAACTTTCTTTTAAAGAACACCTATAATCGTATGGACATTTGTTATGTATAATACAGGTAAGACCTCACGATGCAATCAAATGATGACACCACCTTCAAAGTCAGTGACCGCAGAGTTTCATCAGCGCCGAGACCAATTGTGGTTTCTCACGGTGAAAACTGTGACCCTAGGCCATTAAGGGCTTGCAGACAGTCCTTCACAAGTCAAGGGCAGTCGTCCACGACGATGCTTGGCTCTCTGCGACAACTGAGGCGTATCGTTCCGGTTGCTTGGTCAAGTGGAACGCCCACTAAACTGGAACTGATCCGGTCCGTCATCGACTACATCCGGTATCTGGACGAGATGCTGAAGGAACTTGCGGAACCAAGGAACCCCGGAAGTAGTAGTAGTAGTCACGTGATGTCAAAGTGCGCCACCAAGCGGACTGTATTAGCCGACGTCGGTAATGTTGTCATCTAACAATAAATTGTTCTTCTTCTACATCTAAGAAAGAGGTAGGCTACTCATGAGCATCTGAGTAGCAGATGCATCAGCAATTGCTCTTTTATTTGCTTCTGACTGAGGCATTTTTTTTTATTAAACTCATAACTGTGCTTTTTCCGTGCTAGAGAGGGTAGCGCCTCTGAGTAGCATGAGCGCTATATAGGTCTAAATTCTTGAATGAATGAATGAATGAATGATTGATTGATTGATTGATTGATTGAAGGAACATTTCAGCGCTCAGCAGCGATTTATTGGAAAGACTATTCATTATTCAATATCGCTTCTAAACAGTAATTTATTCGTTTATTTTCTGTTTCTACCGCTAGTCTTATCAAGCACTCGAAGCGATTAAAATGAAGTTTATCAATCTAATGTTCTGTTTTGGCGCGCTGGAGTCACGAGAGCTTCTGAGTAGTTCTAATCTCCTTGAAGGGGCGCTGTAGGCCCTACAAGTTTCCAAATGAATGGATAAGGACAGTTTCGATCTGACTGACATATGCCTACACTAGAGTGACTAGCCTACACCGTTTAAAACCTTTGCTGCAGGCTATTTATAACGTGGAAGACTACATTGGTTTTTATGGTACGCTGGATTTATGCAGTTGTAGAAGCACTTTTGTACAGTTAAAACTATCAAAAAATGGTCATTGTCCTCCGATTGGAAGTAAATTACCATGGAGGATGGGAAGAAAAAGAAGAAGTTGTGCAGTTAAAAAATTCCTTAAAAACAGCCCTAATTCATGGCGCTCATACACGTGAGAGGTAAAGGATGCAGTGCGTGCAAATAGCGAGCGACGAGTGTTTCGAAGCATAGTCTCAATGGAGTTTGATGGGTTCCGGTTGGAGTGGGAGTGGGGGGTGGGGGGACAAGGGGAACACTCCTCAGAGTGGCAACGAATGGCTTCCGTCCAAGTGCCACTCGTTCCTTCTGCGCAGCCAATGTAACCAATCTCGTCTGACGAGACAGATGTTGGTTGCTCTTTCCAGAGGATGATGCTTAGATGCAGGACACTTCATCCAACAACAGCAGCAGCAGCAGCAGCAGTCATTTTGTTCTACGTCGTCTGTCATTGTGTAATCTGCGACGTCCATCTAAGATGTCCTTCAATCCGTCCTTCCATTCATTTATTCATACATCAATCAATCACCCAATCAAGCAATCAATCTATCAATCAATCTAACCAGTCACCCAGTATATCGGTCCATCAATCTATCCAGCCTAGACCTAAAAAACTGCCCACCCATTCACCAGGGCTATCTTAACGTGCAGTTGTACAGAAAATGTGCTGCTCTTAATGGATTTGTGCAGCTGTAGTAGCACTTCTGTAGAGTTAAAACTAGCAAAAGCTCATTGTCTTCCGATTGGAAGTAATTTAGCCTACCATGGAGGATGGGAAAGGAAGGAAGGAGTTGTGCAGTTCTATAAATTCCTTAAAAACAGTCATGCGTCCATCCGTCCATCCATTCATTCATCCATCCATCCATCAATCAATCAGCCTATCAAGTAATCAATCAGCCTATCAAGCAATCAATCTATCAATCAATCTAACCAGTCACACAGTATATCGGTTCATCAAACTCATCATCATCATCATCATCAATATCCTTAGGCTCAATGCCCGTAGGAGTCCGATGCCACTCTCTGTCTGAGTCTGTCTCGTGCCATGTTGCCCAGCTTCAACCGGTCCGGTCAGCAGGTCTGCTCCATACCATTAACATCTTGGAGCATCTAAACCACCTTATCTGATTGAAGAGAATCGTGAAAAAGAGGCACGAAGGACAACGTGGGTCAATGCCCGTTGTGTCCCACGCTCTCTCCCCCGACCCTCTCCATCGGTCTGTCCTGACCGACCTGTGCATGTCTGCTTCACATCATGACACCTTGAAGCATCTGGGTAGCTATGTTACTTGTGTCGTGGTTTTGGCGGATTACAATCGTCTTGGTATTTCACTGCCAGCGTATCGCCACCCATCTGGCAAACCTTCCTCCTTTTGTCCGGGCTTAGGACCGGCACAGGGACGTTGTTGGTTCCCTGTGGCAGAGGATGGATGCAGTTTAACGTCGTGCCCAGGACTCAAACTATCCAGCCTAAACCTAAAAAACTGCCCACCCATTCACTGACGCAAATCATTCTAATCATTCTATATTCCTATATCCATCGATTCCTTCTATTATCCTCCAATCTGTGCAAAAATAAAACCAACCCTAAATTTTGACCCATAACCAGCTCACCCATCCATCATGTAGTCCAACCAAGGCGCCTATCCATTGAGCAAAGAAGAGGTTTTATTTCTCAATAGTTGCTAGTAATTAGGCATCTTGTAATGCTACCTCTGCACTCAGAAATGCGTATGCTCTGCAATACGGTAACAGTTAACAGCGCTAACACACTTGACTGTACCTTTACCTATCAGTCAACGTAATCAATAATTCAGTCGCTTCAAGCTATCATTACTCCATCCTCACAGTCAGCTTACTACAAATAAGATTAACAGTCACTTTAGAGACAAAATCAAGGTCATCACTACATGCAGAAAGACAAACGTAAATACATACATACATACATACATACATACATACATACATACATACATACATACATACATACATACATACATACATACATACATACATACATACATACATACATACATACATACATACATACATACATACATACATACATACATACATACATACATACATACATACATACATACATACATACATACATACATACATACATACATACATACATACATACATACATACATACATACATACATACATACATACATACATACATACATACATACATACATACATACATACATACATACATACATACATACATACATACATACATACATACATACATACATACATGTACATACATACATACATACATACATACATACATACATACATACATACATACATACATACATACATACATGTACATACATACATACATACATACATACATACATACACACACATACATACATACATACATACATACATACATACATACATACATACATACATACATACATACATACATACATACATACATACATACATACATACATACATACATACATACATACATACATACATACATACATACATACATACATACATACATACATACATACATACATACATACATACATACATACATACATACATACATACATACATACATACATACATACATACATACATACATACATACATACATACATACATACATACATACATACATACATACATACATACATACATACATACATACATACATGTACATACATACATACATACATACATGTACATACATACATACATACATACATACATACACACACACACATACATACATACATACATACATACATACATACATACATACATACATACATACATACATACATACATACATACATACATACATACATACATGTACATACATACATCATTATGCATAATTTTTAGCTTGCACGCAAATCGCCGTGCACATTATAAGACAAACCTATAGCTACGGGCCTACGATGACTCTCTCCAGCAGCTGCTGTTATTGACAAGCTATCAGATGCCCTGTTATAGGCCAAACACCTGTTCGATTGCATAAAATTATAATGTATATATATATAACTATATAAAATATATTTGTAATGCAAGTATACGTACATCTATTTTTTCATAGTCTAGGCCTACTGCTTGATAGCGACGTGTAGGCATGCCAGATTTTACGTGATGTAGCCCTACGCTCTGTATGAGCTGTTAATGTATAGGACATACGAATCTCGCAATAAAGCGTAGGCTATACTAAATTTGCGAATCGAAGCATGAAGCTGTAGGCCTATGTTTGAGCGTGCGAAAGAATGTCTGAGGTGAAAAGCTGTGAGCCACGCTATCACGGACTTACAGTAGGAATGTGATGGATAAGAATTAGGTCGTTTTATGGACTAAGGAAATTTCTTTTGAAACAATATGACATTGCGTCTAGGTAAATCTGTCGCTTGGGTTTGTTCCAATAATTATTGTTAAACCTTCATAGTAGGCCTAGATGGAAACATCGAGTATAATTTTCGTTTTTGAAAGAGAACAATGCTTCTATGTTCAACGAATGAGCTGTTAGGGCCTACATACATGTAGCCTACATGTATGCTTTGGCTTGGCTGTTGAGAATCTCCAAATAGGCCTAATATGAAGGCTAAACGCATGGAGCGTTGAGTTAACAACAGAAACTCTTAACATACCTGCGCAGCAACATCTACACTTGAATTGTAAGCTCACAAGAATGACTACACATTCTGGCGCAACATCATCATCATCATCTTCGTTTCGCTCGTGAATAAGTTTACGACACGCGCCTGGATTTCGAGCGGCGCTTCAGAAGTCCGGAGACTACGATTACCACTACGATTAACGCATCAAAGCGTCAGAGCATCAAAGCATCAAAGCGTCAAAGCATCAACGCGTCAACGCATCAACGCGTCAAAGCGTCAACGCGTCAAAGCGTCAAAGCATCAACGCGTCAAAGCATCAAGGCAATGTCTGAGACGACTGCAGAGGACGGCGCATCGGATCCACTGGAGTGGTTCAGTCTAGTTTCGACGATCTGTATCGCCATCGGAATAGTCCTCATCGTCTTCGGCCTGCTCATCCCAACCAACTACACCTTCGACGCCACCCTTCCTGCCCGCCAGATGGAGTCGATCGAGCTATTCTACTTCCGGTTGGCGGATGGCCTCGTCATCTGTTTAATAATCGGGATGGCGCTGGTGACGGTTGGTGGTATCATCCAGACTGGGATGATACTGCACATGTACTGGCACGGGGAGCTCGACCCACGGCCGGATCGTCCGGTAGATCGCACCCGTGGGAGTGAAATGACCGCCCTGAGGCGGGGCCCGTCCGAGGGAAGGGGCTACGGGACGAGGGAGCGTCGGTTGGGGGACGATGGAGGGAGTGGGGCGAGGGTTGGTGCTACGAACGAGGCTGCGCGGATGCCAGTGCAGCAAGGCCTTGAAGGATCATCGTATGGTGACGATGGTATGAATCACGAATTGCAACGTCAGCAATCGAGATGATTTTTGAATGCGATTGAGGACGAAAGTGATTGTTTGGTTTTATCCATCATTCAGTCATTCAACCATTCACTCCAAATTCTCATTGCATAGTATTCACTCACTCATTCATTCATTCATTCATTCATTCATTCATTCAATCAGTGAGTCATTCATCCATTCCGTAATTCATCGCTTCCATTCCAGTTCTCATTGCATAGCATTCATTCATTTTCATTTACTAATTCATTCATTCAGTCATTCATTCATTTTCATTTACTCATTCATTCATTCATCCACTCATTCATTCATTGGTTCATTCATTGGTTCATTCATTCATTCATTCATACAACCTTTCCATTCCAGATCCCATTGCATAGCATTCATTCATTCATTCATCCACTCATTCATTCATTCATCCCCTCATTCATTCTTAGCAACACTAGTCTTGCTAAAAGCAAAGCTTAGTTAGCCTACTATTGTCTCTAACAACAATATCTTACATGTGTTATTTATTTATTCATTTGTTTATTTATTTGTTTATTTATAATTACGACTTTCAAGCTAGTAAACTCGTCATAACTTATTTACTGTATAAGCTTATTGTATAAAGAGCTGCAGTTCGAACACTGAATAATAAATAGCGTGTTATAACTCAGCTGGGTATCTTCTACAGCCACAAAGCTACCATTTATTTCATGCAGAACAAACGAAAAGGCGCCGAGTTAGCTATAGACTGTCAATTGCTATTATAGGCTTATTAACAGCACTATGTCGAAACAAAATAATTAGGATTAACGTCGCCCTACAATCAGTTGTAGGGCTCGAAGGATCGAAATAGTTAACGCCACATTGACTAGGAGAGAGGTCCCCACCATAATGATACGCTAGAACCAATCAGGTCGTGGTAGGCCTATACACGGGCGAGAATTGCTGTTTTTCTAGAGCTGCATAACACCCTCCTATTTTTATAGGGCTATCCTCCATGGTAAATTATTCCAAATCAGCAAGCATCTTAAATTATTTTTAACTACAAAAAGGATGCTTTTACAGCTGCACAGATTCATTCAGAACTGTCCATTTTGTGTCTAGCTGCGCACTAACAATGCCCTGTTATTTAATCAATGAAATCAATCCTAAGCTTGAGAATTATTCTGTTGAGGCCATGAATCCATATTGTTATTATTATTATTATTATTATTACTATTATTATTATTATTATTATTATTATTATTATTATTCACAGACTGAAAGGCCAAGCGAGAGTCGGGAGAGGAAAGATCTGCAAACAGAAATATATTGAACGGAAGAAGTATATCAAAATTCAAGTATGGGGTGAGCCAATGACAGAAATTTACATTGACTACAGTCATGACTAGCCAATGACTGGAGTTTACATTGAATACATGACAAGCAGACTTAACAGAAGCTAAAATGGAAATAAAATGTCATCAATGCGCATGTGTAACTCATTTATATTTGATAGCCATGGCTGCCGCTATAGAAGCCTGCTGTCCGTCATGATTCAGTAAATGTAAAATATTTACAACATACAATCAACTGTAAAACAAGTAATTAAGTAAGTAATGTAAAGTAACCATGTAAACGAGTAACTGTAAACAGCTAAGTATGTACTGGTAATCATTAATTTGATAAATGAGCATAAACTGTAAACAAGTTTTGGTAATAATTATGGGTGCTGCAACTAAGAAGTTAGTCATAAAGTATCAGTAAAGAAGTAACTTTGATTAATCACTGTCAAGTAATCAACGTAAGAGACACAAGTAAACAAAAAGAAAATCTAAATTTCCAACTCCAATGCAGACCTATCTGTCTTTAGCCAATCAATCAATCAATCAATCAATCAATCAATCAATCAATCAATCAATCAATCAATCAATCAATCAGTCAATCAGTTAGTCAATCAATCAATCAATCAATCAATCAGCCAATCAACCAATCAATCGGCCATTCAGTCAATAAATAAACCAATCAATCTATCAAGTAGAAACTATCAATATTTGCCTTGAAGCTAAAGTGGAAATAATGTTCTAAGCAGGCCTAAATGTTTCCATCAACCCAATTTGATGCAAGGCATCACATTTATTGTCGCTTTTAAAAACTTTTAAATTCTAATTTGATACAACATTTAAATTATAGTGTTCAGAAGCGGAAACTCGAAACAAGCTTTTTGTAGATGATAAACAGTTCAGTAGAATGCCGTAAATATACAACGGAAAACTAATAAAAAAAAAGGTATAAAACAGGCATGGAAAAAGTCAACCAGCAGATTGCAAGGTAACATTCATAAAACGTAACAATAACTAAGTCCTATTATCAGACTTGCTACACAGAAATAGAAATTAATGTGAGACATAATAAAATATCCCAATGTGTATAATTATGTAATATGTATATAATATATATGATTAATCAATTAATTATCATTAAATAAAATTTGTAACGTATGCAAGGTCACACAGAAATGGGATCCATGTTTTATATTTATTCCTACAGTTTACATGGGATAACTTCAACTATTTTCAGGTCTTGTAGAGAATAATGTAGATAATAAAATAATTTTATAGAGCCTAAAAATACACATTTCTTTGCCGAAACTATTACCCATTACCAAAATAATAAAATATCACATCATAATGAATTTAATTTACTGTATAATGTGGATGCTATTATGAGTAGCCTACAATTAACAATACTCATTGTCTTCATTATCAGTCAAGTCATTATTATGGTAGCACTTATTGTTTCCATGATTATCAATGTGATACTAGAAAAGAAAGACACATTAAAACAGAGGTGTCAAACCTTTTTTAGTGGCGGGCCAGTTTGAACATCTTCTAACTATTGGCGGGCCAGTGTAAACATCTTCTAACAAGTGGCGGGCCAGAATGTCAAAGTTCATGAACAAAATTGTGTAGTGATCTGAGAAGGAGCAACGAATTTGGTCAGCCAATTCCCAGAAAAGTCCAAATATCGCGAAAAGATCTTGATTCAACGCCCCCTTTTCGTTTCTTATTAAATTTTGACATCATTTAAAATAATTTTTTAATATTTAGGGAGGGCTTCGCGGGCCAAAAAAAATCGTTGGCAGGCCAGAAATGGCCCGTGGGCCAGCTCTTTGACACCCCTGCATTAAAATCATATGTTTCCAGTGTTCCCCCAATTAATTGCAAAATTCAGAATTTGCAATGCTTAACTTATGAAGTCACAGTCGTACCACAGTTTTATCGCATAAACCCAGTTGAAAAATGAAAAAAAATGAAGAACATATCTATTAAACACAATCAGCCAAAAGACAAACAATCTGAAGGCTTGCAAAAATCATAAGTGTCTGCAGTAAAAAATACTTTGAGGCTGCAGGCAAATTCTAACGTTAATAAAAACTGGCATGAAGCTGTCGCAAAAACTAGCTTCCTCATATTTTTTACTGCGTTTTAGGCAAAACTGAAAACATACAGAGAAAACTCATGCCGCAATCTCACTACGCTTTCAATAAATGTAACGCGTGTCAAAATTAATGAGACATTTGAGAAATGGGCCAACATATCCTGATTATAATCCAATAATAATTATTATTGGATCTTTACATAAAACAGAGAACAGTCATAAAGAAAACTCATACAATAATCTCACTAAGCTTTTCATACATGGTATATAATAATGAGCGTCAAATGCCATTGCTGGGGCCGTCGGGAGAAATAGTTGCTTCTTAAAGATGCAATAATTACAACAATATTTCTTCATGACAAGTTCCTAACAGGGGCTCACGGTGAATCTCCAAAAGCCCAATTCCGAAAATGAACTACCAACACACCTCTGAAATGTATTTTTCATCACATTTTAGAAATTGGATCTTGCAGATTCCGGTACACTACAATCCAACGCACTAACGAACAGCATCACGCTTGCTACAAATATCATTGGTTGTCAGTTGCGAAACAAACACAGAACTTACACAAACTGTAAAAAACTAGGGATCAGCCCATGGGACAGATGACGAATCTAAAATGTCCGAAATTATGGGATATATCCAGTGTTTAATCCAGACGTCTCGAAAGTGTAAGGGAGGGGGAGTTCTCCCGGGAATGAGATTTTCCAGAGAAAAATTCACGAGGCGTTATTTACACGTACATATGTAGCAATTTCTTCCACAAAAATGACATACATAATATTTCCACCCCCCCCCCCTCTATAAAAATTAGACAGCTGTTGTTTACATGCAAAATCTCCTTGTTTAGTAGAATTGGACAATTTGACCGACAACATAGCATTGAAACACTAAAAAAATACACATCTCAAAGTATAGAATCAGACAAATTTATTATCAAAATTGCTATGTTTCTCGGAAATTCATAGAAACACAATAAAAAAAGGTTATTGCCAAAAATTTCCGGCCAAAGGGTGTATCAGTGTCTGACTCCCCCAGCCATTCGCCTAAAACAATCTTTTTCCGCCCCTCCCAGAAACCTGATTTCCTCCTCCCAAACACAGGAGGACCAGATCAAACACTAGATATTTCTGAAAAATGAGACGTGACTTCCAACGTCTATGATTTCCGCTCTGTTACAACAAAGAAATGGCGAACAAGAATGCAGTCACATTCTGGTCAATGTTAAATGAAGCAGAGCCCGATCTCCTCGCGCCATGGGGTGGGGCGCTGGCCAAGTGTTTCGAAGCGTATATCGTCAAGCGTCTGCCTAATATTCCTTCTTACGTTCCAACGCTACTAAACGTCTATTGCTGTTTTTCATGGCAGCTCACAGCCGGACTTGCACAGACATGCGGAATGCCAACAGCGGTTTCTGTTGTTGTTCTCTTTTCAATCAGTTAATTTGCATAGTGGTCGAAAGATCCCAGATATTCAAGGGCTGCTCGATAGCAAAATGCGTACTGATCCTATAACAGAAAGACAATCGAAAGCATTAAGTAACCACTAATCAATCAATCAATCAATCAATCAATCAATCAATCAATCAATCAATCAATCAATCAATCAATCAATCAAACGAACAATCAATCTATTAATCAATCAACAAACCAACAAAACAATCAATCAGTCAAGCAGTCAACCAATCAATCTATTAATCAATCAATCAATCAACCAACCAATCAAGCAGTCAACCAATCAATCAATCTTTTAATCAATCAATCAATCTAATAATCAATCAACAAACCAACCAATAAATCTTCATTTAGTCTGAGCTTTCTATAATGGGAAGATGGTTGAATGGTAACACACTGTAATGAAGATCAGAGAGACACGGGTTCAATACTGTTGGTCCCCATAACGTTCATTTAACCTTTCATTCACAATGTGGTATTCGTAAAGTCAGATGGTGAGGATGACTGTTAACTCCAGAGCAGCAAAGCACTTCGTATTGGTTTTCAGAGCCTGAGGGATTGATCATTTATACCTTGGGCAGAGACAAAAAAATAAATTTAAAAAAATGAAGAATAACAATAAAAAAATAATAAAATAATAATAATAATAATAATAAAAGGGTACTTTCTCCAATTGGGTCCATTCCAGACAAATTTGTTTTTATCGAGAGTGTTGAAGTCCCCGAGGGGATCATGTTTACCTCGGGGAAAAAGGAAGAAAACATAATAATAATAATAATAATAATAATAATAAAAAAGGCCGGACGGGGCAACCCTCATACCCTGGTCAGGGGGAAAATACTTGGCGTGGGATGCCACCATCGTTCATACGTGTGCCGCCTCGTACATAACCCACCCGAACGGTTTGGTCGGGCCTGCATCAGTGCAGGCGGCCATCCGCAAAGAACAAAAATACGGAGGTCTGCCCACTTCCTACATCTTTCAGCCGGTGGCCATAGAGACATTGGGTCCGCTCAACCCGTCGGCCTCAGACTTCATTAATGAAATTGGCAGCCGCATCTCTTCAATCAGTGGTGACAGACGTGAAGCCTCTTTTCTTTTTCAACGTCTGTCCATTTGCATCCAACGCTACAACCTGGTCGCTTTCAAAGGCACTTTTGCCTCACACCCTGAAGACGAGGCCTGACCCACCAGACATACATTCTTCCATTAATAATAGTCCATAAGTCCCTGGAGGAATGAAGTACCTCAGGGCAAAAAAAAAAAAAAAAAAAAAAATTATAATAATAATAATAATAGTAATAACAGTAATAATAATAACCTCTTTGAGGACACATACCTCTGTTTGTACCATGGCTGGTCGTTGTGTCCTTAACATCTTCACTGTTTGGAACATGTCGACTACTCCTTCATATCGCATCCGCTCCAAGACTATGCTGAGGGTTACGAAAACTCCAGTTCTCCCAACACCAGCACTATTCAGCACAGAATAAAAAGGTCAGATTTATTAAACATGTATTGAAACGTTTTTCGGAAATTCTGAGAGAAAGATTACGCATAAGATTATGTATTGAAAAAACAAAAACAAATGTGAACGCAAGTTAATACTAATTTCCATTTCTGACACACCAAAAGTTTGAGCACCATCTAATTTCCTGACCGTATTACATTGTACTGTACTAAGGTCCATACGCGGCGACTTGAGGTGGATTCGACTTAAATTACTTACCTACAGTGCACAGTAATTGGACCATCCTGACCAAACTGTTCCTTCGTCTTGTGGACCTGTCCAATAAAATCGATGAAACCTTCGCCCTGTTTTGGAACGCCCTGCTCTGGCCAATCGGTGAACTGGAACTGCCGGACGGTGCGTGACTGGCCATCCTGAAGAAAAAATCATCAAATCCAGGTATTTACTAAATTATATCCTGCACTACTCACCGCAACTTTTCTGAGAGGATGCACATTGCATTAGAACAATGAGTCAAATAAAATAACTTCACAGTCTAAAGATGTATGGAAATGTTCATTCATTCATTCATTCATTCATTCATTCATTCAGAAAACTTATATAGCACCTCTTCAAGAAGAATACTCAGAGGCGCTCCCAGCCCAGCCACGGCTTAAAAGATAGGTCTTAAACAACTGGTAGAAAGCAGGCAAAGTCATATATAATATAAGTTAGCAAGAATCATCTTCCATAGGTTTGTCACTCCAAACAGAAATTTTACCTCCTAAAGAATTTCTAAACTTTTATAATCGATAATCGATAATCAACTTATCTACATACACAATAATCCAAGTTTTCTCGTCCTCAACAAAACCAGCCTCAGCACTTCATCCTACTTTCTCTGGTCTCTTGGATCTTCACTTGAGCAACCCTTCTGACATGATGCAGCTCTCGTGAATAAGCTGGAGTCCTACTTTACAAGATCACCCTAGAAATTTAGATCTCAAGACAATGACTATGATCTACAAAAACGGTGTATCAAGTAACAATGTCACTTATACAAAGACAGTGCTGAGGCTATACTTACTCTAGCATCAGTGACTTTGAACTCGCGGAGAATGTACTGCGGCATGTTGTACTCAGCCATGGGATCAACCACATAGTACTGGTACCTTGCTGATCGTTCACTCGGCCAGTACTGATGAGATTTCTCCTGCAGAAAACAGACACCAGTGAGAAAAAACAGACATTCAATTTACAACCGCCTTCAAAAAATGTGTACTGAATACTGACAGAATAGTGCAAGTTTCATCCCTAGTGTCATAAAACTACTTGTATCTTCTTATGACTGACTTTTGACTCAGTGCTGCGCTCATGAATAAGTTGGTGCCCAAGCTTGGCTTTTGAGTGGTGCTTTAGAAGTTTTTAGACTACGATTACGACAAATAAAAAATACTAATTCCAAAGCTTCGCTTAGATCTCAATCACAGCCCACAAGATTCACATAAATAATTAAATATCAGAACAGAATAATTATACCCATTCTTAAGAAACTATTTCTAAGATCTTGACGCATGCAATTCACATCGTTTATAAACAAAGTGTGATCATAGGCACTCAAAAGTAGAACTACACAACTCTGGTAACCTTATTAATAGCGCACAAGAGCATCCAACATTAGCAGGGACGGATACAGAAATTTTCCAAGGGGGGCCAAAATTTTTAGTCTTGGGTCCGGATTTTAAAAAAATCCTGGTCAGAAAAATCTGATGACCTTTTTTGTCGTCAAATTGAAAAGTCATAAAAAACCTAAAAAGCTGATGCACTTTTTTTTCAAACCGAATGGGGGAGGCACGATACATGGGCATTTCTAAATTGGGGGGGGGGGGGGCATGGCCGGACTGGTCCCCTGGATCCGCCCCTGAACATAAGCCAGCTACATAAAATGCTGGTTGTGCACACATCAATCCTGCAAACTGTTGCAAGGAACGTAGATTTCATACCCGTCCCATTTCTCGCAGCTTAGTCAACATTACAACGATCGTTGAATTGTGCTCCCACAACATTCTCCAGAAATCTTCAGTTGTCTCCGCGAGAGGGCCCTGTGTGGCGATGTAGGCCCTACGATATCTGTAGCCCTGTAAAAGAAAAACAGAACATGAGGCTTTCTAACTCTATCTTATGCCTTCCCCCAGCATATGAACCAGTTTTTAAAATATTAAGCAAATTTTATGGGTCTGAGACATTGACCATGCTCTGGTCGCCGCTCTATGTGCTCAACCTCTAAATTTAAAGGCAATTTTGTGGTTCCATATGCACATGCAGCCATCAGACAGTAGGCCTATATGGCTTTCTCACTTGTGAGTCTCTGTGTTTCAAATAACCTCCCCTTTGGCTTGTGTTCTCTTACGCAGTAGTTGTCTAATGTTTATAAACTACTGCAGACTTTCGTTTTTGGCCATGTCTGGATCTGGAGCGCCTCTGAATAGTTGTCTCGAGGAGACGCTATATAAATTTATTAGATATGCATATATATATATACATAATTTTATGTACATACATAATATTATATATATACATATTATATATATATATATATATATATATATATACATTATTATGCACGTATCTATACAAAATAGGAGACTTACATCAATGAAACTAGCATTGATATAATCAGATCCGTCAACTCCTCGAATCGGCTGCAAACAAACTCTCGTCGATTCATCTACATAACAAAAAACAAAACAAAACCATTTGAGTTACTTGATTCCTGATTAAAAATAAACAAGACTACTTTCTTGAATAATTACTGCTCAAAATTCAGTCATCCTTTGGATCCAAGCATTGCACAAATCTAAGCCTCTTCAGTCTGTAATCTCGACTAATGCAGCTCAAGACAAATAAAACACAAAATTACACAATGTTATTTCTACCTGCAGATAATTTTGCTATTTCGAATTATTTTCAATTCTCCAATAACAGAGGTTAAAATAGAAAATCTAGAGCCTAAGATTAGAAGTACACTAACAGTTCAGGATTCATTTTCTGCTCTACTTTAAGACACACTTGCTCTGTGATCCCGTGATTCCTAGGTAACGATTCCAAATAACCCTTTCTGAGTTACTTTAAGTGTGCTACAAAAGTGCACTGATACATAAATAGTCACATACGTTACATACCAAACTTGTAACACACGTGATATAATTTTTAAAATTACAGAGAACATAATTAGAACTCGTTCCTCACAAGGCAGTATGTTGACCAGCCGGTTCTTGAATTTGTTGCTTGCTAGATTTGCGCTGACAAATTTTGCAGGGATGGTTTTCATTGCTGTCAAACGCTGAAAGTACCACAACAACTTCAGTATTTTAGGTGTTTTTCATAATTTTTAGACATTCAAGAGTCAATAAAACATGCTTCAATCAGTAGGCTACTTAATAAACTTAACTGCTAGCAATTGCATCATACTTGCAATCTGCCATACACATTTTCAACAAAAAAAGCAGTACAGCATCCATTTGTAAATAAAGCATGAATCACAAAATACAAAAGTTGCTCTGCAGCTGTAATAAGTTGACATACAGTTGTTATAAGTTGACATACAATTTGTTATAAGTTGACATACAGTTGTTATAAGTTGACATAGGGCTACAGTTGTTCCGCCGCAGCTTTTTGCACATTGTCATATCTTGCAGGCTCCTCAGTCCTCACACATAATATTCTCATTCTTATACTGCAAATGGCCTTTTTAAGTAGCGAAGGTAATATCACATTTCACATTTCTTGAGGGACCCACAAAAGTGAAAGCCCAATGCTGTGTTAACAAGGTTTGTGGCTCAGATATAAATAGATCAAGCCACCTCAAAATTCGGCAAGTACAGCTATTTATAATACTGGTTTAAAACCAAAAAGTATCTCCTACCCTGAACTCTAAATCAAGGCCGGTAATGTTGTCGCCAGAATCGCGTTGCGTCAGCTTCTGAATGTGCGAGTAGAGGTTGCGAGCCGGGATTTCGCTGTGGCCCGAATGGATTGCCTCGAGAAGCGCATCGTGTATGAAGATATACTGGTCCTCTGTCTGGACCATGTAGTTCCGCTGCGCTCTCAGACAGGTCACGTGACCGTATATGTCGACGGTCTTCTCGACCTTAACTCTTTCCAACATCGAGTCGATGACGATGTAGGCACCCGTCCGGCCAACACCAGCGCTGCAGGTACCGATGTAAATACAAAATTAATCGAAATAGGAAACAATGGATATGAATGGCAAAATCTAAGATAAAAACAAATAATATCGACAAACAAAATGAGTATGAATGTTGAAACCCTTGTGTAAAAACAAATCACTTTGACAAGCAATAGATATGAACAACAAAAGCCTTAGGTGAAAACAAATCACAATCACAGACAATGGATATCAACGACAAAAGCCGCAGATAAATACAAATCACATTGACAAACGATGGTACAAATCAGAAGTGCCACAGGTAAATATAGCAACCATCTGCATGTACCATGTACTCATTAACATGCAAGTGCATATTAGAAAATGAGTAACAGCATATCATTGTGGCCTTGCCCAGTGACAATGTGATTTGCAATTTATAAACTATAAAATGATTGGTTGGTTACACAAAAACAATTGATTAATTAGTTGATCAGTTGATTTAAATAAATAAATCAATAAATGAATGTATTGAAATCAGAATTCAAGTTATCCGGAAGCATTTTATAGCAAGTATTCATTGTATCATCCTCAAATGTGAATTGACTTAGATTTTTAAAAAAGCCAAATGGGGAGAGGAAAATTCACCTGCAGTGGACGATAGTTGGGCCACATTCGCTCGACATCATCGTCTTGACACGCTTCATGAACATCAGCAGTGGAGTCGGATGCTCTGGGACTCCATGGTCCGGCCAAGCGGTGAACTGGAACTGTCGGATTTCACGCTTCTCTGAACTCCCACTCTGGGTTTCGTACATTTCCTGTTAGAAAAAAATTAACCCTTTCTCTGATTTGTCTACGATGGAATTTATTTCTATACACTGCTTTCCTAGGCAGAAACAGTAAATGCTAATCTGAGGTTTGGTGGCATGGATTGCCCAAAGACTCGGCTTTACACAATAAATCACATTACAACTGGATTTGATATAATGCAAATGTATTTGATACAACTGCATTTGATACAAGGAGTGGATTTTTCTGAGTGGATTTCTTGAAGGGGCGCTATATAAATTCTTGAAATGAATGAATGAATGCTGTGTTTTCAGCAAAATAAAATGTCAAAGGTGAATAAAAACAGCAAATTCAAATAATAGGCAACATAAAAAAAACAAAACCATGTATTGATTCCTTCATTCAAACATTCATTCATTCATTCATTTCTGGAATAATATGTATACTATTGTAGAGCACCCTTCTAGAAGCCTACTTGAAGGTGCTTTCAGCCCAACCATGGTTGGCCACAGTTAAATTCGACTCCAGTAATAACTTGTGACCATACATCATACTGTGCACTGTAATCATTCTATGGTGTGTCAGTTAGAAATTAAACAAAAAGTATTATTAATATAGAGAGCAAAGAGTACTCTGCAAAGCTGGAAAGTCCTGATGGTGTAAGTCGCCAGTTCGATGACATCGATTAAAGTGACGGACATCACACCATACGTCTCCGTTCCTCTGTTTGGCCAGTATTGGTCACATTTAACCTTGACCATTACAAAAAACACACATGTTTGGATTATTTAAAAAGATCATAAACTTTACATGCAAGCAGCAAAAAATAAGATAAGAATATAAATTATATGAATTTTTATGGAGCTTCTTTAAGGGGAGTACTTAGAGGCGGTCCCAACCAGGGCTTTTTTTATGTGGAGTTGTACACAAAAGTTGCAGTTCTAAATGGATTTGTGCAGTTGTAGAAGCACTTCTGAACAGTTAAAATTAGCGAAAAAGTCATTGTCCTCCGATTGGAAGTAATTTACCATGGAGAATGGGAAAGGAAAGAAGGAGTTGTGCAGTTCTAAAAATTTCTTAAAAACAACCCTGGTCCCAACTCCAGCATGGCTAAATAAAACTGTTTTAAGATGAGAGTGGAATGCTTGATGAGTTCTAGAAATGGAGCGAAGCATCACAAAGAGGCTACTCCAGGTCGAGGGTCCAACCACTGATTTCGATATTCCTTACTCACCCGATTTCGCTCCTCCAGTTTCGTCATCATGACAATCGTTGAGCATCGCTGCTCCCAAATCATTCGCCAGAAATCCGCAAACGTATCAGGCAGAGGACCCTACAACAATGGAAATGAAGATATCATTCAAGATTAAGGTGATGGTAACACTCTGGTACTTAGAGCCCATGGATCTGGGATCGCTTTTGGTTATCCAGCAAGAAAGTTGACTCAACCTTCCATTCGGCAGATGGTGTTGGCAAAATTAGCAGTAGGACATTATGAGACTCTGTATGGATGCCAGAGGGTTAAATTCAACTCTTGTAATAACTTGTTATCATCCATTCAAACTATGAATTGTAGCCATTCGACGGTTTGTCAGTTTGAAATTAAACAAAGATATTTTTATAATATATACAGTGCTTTTCTACTATAATTAATTAGCAAATATTATAATAGCTTCAAACTCAATGTTTATTATGATAGCTTCAAACTCAATGTTTATTATGATAGCTTCAAACTCAATGTTCATTAAAATAACTTCAAACTCAATGTTCATTAAAATAACTTCAAACTCAGTGTTCATTAAAATAACTTCAAACTCACTGTTCTTTAAAATAGCATCAAACCTGAGTGGCAATGTAGGCATTCTGTTTTCTGTACCCATCCATGTAGTTGGCATTCATGTAGTCGCTGCCAGGCATGCCATCTAGGGATCGGAGGTGGACACGCGAATGATCATACGCGATAACGTTGGCGTATCGATTCTTCGGTTTGTTAATGTCGTGGTTAGAAGCGTCCCACGTGAACTGTTGGCCCGGGTCAACGGACTCGTATTCCTGCGAAAACTTCATGGCACTGTTTGACTTCAGACGCTCAACGTGATCGACCAGATCCTGAACAGGAATGGCTGGATGGCTCATCATGGCTAAAATGAAATTTGAATGAAGGTTAGAAATGTTAACAGAAATAGCTGGATGGCTCATCATGGCTAAAATGGAATTCGAATGAAGGTTAGAAATGGTAAGAGAATTGGATGGATGGCTCATCATGGCTGAAATGGAATTTTAACGGAGGTTAGAAATGGTAAGAGAATTGGATGGATGGCTCATCATAGCTAAAATGGAATTTGAATGAAGATTAGAAATGGTAAGAGAATTGGATGGATGGCTCATCATGGCTAAAATGGAATTTTAACGAAGGTTAGAAATGTTAACAGAATTGGCTGGATGGCTCACCATGGCTAAAATGGAATTTGAATGAAGGTTAGAAATGTTAACAGAATTGGCTAAAATGGAATTTTAACGAAGGTTAGAAATGGTAAGAGAGTTGGCTGGATGGCTCACCATGGCTAAAATGGAATTTTAACGTAGACTAGAAATGTTTACAGAAATAGCTGGATGGCTCATCATGGCTAAAATGGAATTTAAATTGAGATCAGAAATGTTTATAGAAATAGCTGGATGGCTCAAAATGGTTAAAATGGAATTTCAAATTGGGTCATAAATGTCTACAGGAATGGATGGAAGGTTGAAAATGGTAAAAACTGGAATTTTAATGTAGATTCATTACCCCAGCAAATAATTATCATGAGACGAAGGGGAGCAAAGAAGATGGTTTAGTCACACAAGAAGTTTTATGCGTCAGACACCTGCAATCGAAACGAGAATGCCACCAGCCAATGAGGAGTACCTGGTGTCTGATAATGAAGTCGTCTCATCTCCACCGGGTCAACCGGATGTGTCGGCATCTCACCAGCTGGCAGCAGAATCTTATTCAACTCTGGACGAACAATCTTATGCACGGGACGTCGCCTCCTGTGCAATCAATAATCCATGGCAATGTTATGTTATAATACAAAAGAATTTTACACTAGTCAACAACGTCTGCTGTCTTGCATCTCCAGTGTCACAGGCGCAACCACCCTATGGGACCCACGGGACGCGTCCCCCCAACCTTCAAGAGGCTTGGGACGGTCCCCCCAACTTTCGACGAACGGTCCCCCAACTTTCGACGAGAGGTTTGGGACGGTCCCTCCCAACTTTGCCACCGACTGCTGCTAATAGCCATTTCAATATAGATTGGCATATAAACCAGTGTGGACTATGTTTTTACAGAAGGTCTACCTGGGAACCAGAGCACCGGAAGTTTGGTTTGACGCAGAGAGAGCAAGGTATTAGAGAGCTCGTAAATTAACTCGTAAGTAGCATTTTAAATGAAATATTAAGTGTCCTTTCCATTTAGTTCTGAACTGCATCTTTACTAGATGAACTCGTAACAAAAACATTACAGTAACAAAACGATTGTAGGCAGGGCTTTTTTAACATGCAGTTGTACACAAAATGTGCAGTTCTAAATGGATTTGTGCAGTTGTAGAAGCACTTTTGTACTGCTAAAACTACCAAAAAAGGTCATTGTTCTCCGATTTTAAGTAATTTACCATGTATGATGGGAAAGGAAAGAAGGAGTTGTGTAGTTATAAAAATTCCTTAAAACAGCCCTGATTGTAGGAATAATGGCCTTTGTTTAGGCGAACAGCTGAGATACTAAGTGTCCTTTCCATTTTCTTTACTAAACAAACTCGTGACAAAAACATTAAAGTAACAAAACACAATAGGAGGAATAATGGCCTTTGTTTAGGCAAACAATGGAACAACTGACTTGACGAAGACAATGATGAGGATGCAGAAGAGGAAGATGACGACCGCTGCACATCCTGGTGCCACGATCCACAGCAGATCGATGGGAGGATGATCCGGCGATAGAATGTTCTCGAGAAATCCAGGATTCGTCGTTATCAGCAACGAGAAAGGAGATGACGTGAATTTCTAGAATATTCAACACAAACATCAGAAGTGAGAGAAAATTTCTGATCACTGCCGGATATATACGTTTGTTTCCTGGGGCTCTTTTTACTTAAACATTTTTGATTAAACTCAAAACTGTCCGTTTTTGCCATGCAAGAGTAGGGAGCGCTTCTGAGTAGTCCTTTTGAAGAAATGCTATATAAATTCTGGGATGAATGAATGAATGAATGAATACCTGGTGAGAAGCTGAGCAATATCAAACTGGTAGTACCAACATCTCTTATCAGAATTTGGGTGGTACAAACACACTTTTGTATGGATATAGTATAATTTTGTAAAGCCTCTCACACACACCTTTTGTTTGTACTGTAGCCATGGAGAGAATCTGTGGTTGGCCCAGTGGCCTGGAAGGGTCTTCTTCTACAGCTACACGTACACACCGAGACACTACCAGAATCCTTCCTCGCTAAACTTGAAACTGTTCTTTTGGGGCGTGCTGGACTCGGAAACACTTCTGAGTAGTTTCCTTGAAGAGGTGCCAATATAAGTTTCCAAATCAAAACACGCCGTAAATTTCACAAATTGTAAAGCAAACTGCAATGTCTTTCGTAGGCAAAATGCAATGTAAAACGTGACTGGTCTAAAAATAAAAATGCACAAATTTAGTTTACATTTAAACATCCCTAGAATAAATGGATAGCCTCGTTAGCTACACCGGTAAGCGCGAACGGCATTCGTCTGTTGG